>OX439474.1:5366010-6566010 GCA_949320105.2 Crepidodera aurea
GAATTTTTTAGGATATAAATGGACCTAGAATCTACAAAAAAAATTAAAAATTGGTTTACACAAAATGAATTTTGTATAAGAAACGATTGGAAATGTCATAATTACCGAAACAAAATGTTTGGGCCATTTTTGGGGGAAAAAAGTGAGTTTTTTAGGATATAAATGGACCTAGAATCTACAAAAAAAATTAAAAATTGGTTTACGCAAAATGAATTTTGTATAATAAACGATTGGAAATGTCATAATTACCGGAAAAAAATGTTTGGGCCATTTTTGGGGGAAAAAGTGAGTTTTTTAGGATATACATGGACCTACAATCTACAAAAAAATTCAAAAAAAATTAAAATTTGGTTTACGTAGAATGAATTTTGTATAGGAAACGATTGGCAATGTCAAAATTACGGAAAAAAATATGTTTGGGCCATTTTTGAGGAAAAAAGTGAATTTTTTAGGATATAAATGGACCTAGAATCTACAAAAAAAATTAAAAATTGGTTTACACAAAATGAATTTTGTATAAGAAACGATTGGAAATGTCATAATTACCGAAACAAAATGTTTGGGCCATTTTTGGGGGAAAAAGTGAGTTTTTTAGGATATACATGGACCTACAATCTACAAAAAAATTCAAAAAAAATTAAAATTTGGTTTACGTAGAATGAATTTTGTATAGGAAACGATTGGCAATGTCAAAATTACGGAAAAAAATATGTTTGGGCCATTTTTGAGGAAAAAAGTGAATTTTTTAGGATATAAATGGACCTAGAATCTACAAAAAAAATTAAAAATTGGTTTACACAAAATGAATTTTGTATAAGAAACGATTGGAAATGTCATAATTACCGAAACAAAATGTTTGGGCCATTTTTGGGGGAAAAAAGTTAGTTTTTTAGGATATAAATGGACCTAGAATCTACAAAAAAAATTAAAAATTGGTTTACGCAAAATGAATTTTGTATAAGAAACGATTGGAAATGTCATAATTACCGAAACAAAATGTTTGGGCCATTTTTGGGGGAAAAAAGTGAGTTTTTTAGGATATAAATGGACCTAGAATCTACAAAAAAAATTAAAAATTGGTTTACGCAAAATGAATTTTGTATAATAAACGATTGGAAATGTCATAATTACCGGAAAAAAATGTTTGGGCCATTTTTGGGGGAAAAAGTGAGTTTTTTAGGATATACATGGACCTACAATCTACAAAAAAATTCAAAAAAAATTAAAATTTGGTTTACGTAGAATGAATTTTGTATAGGAAACGATTGGCAATGTCAAAATTACGGAAAAAAATATGTTTGGGCCATTTTTGAGGAAAAAAGTGAATTTTTTAGGATATAAATGGACCTAGAATCTACAAAAAAAATTAAAAATTGGTTTACACAAAATGAATTTTGTATAAGAAACGATTGGAAATGTCATAATTACCGAAACAAAATGTTTGGGCCATTTTTGGGGGAAAAAAGTTAGTTTTTTAGGATATAAATGGACCTAGAATCTACAAAAAAAATTAAAAATTGGTTTACGCAAAATGAATTTTGTATAAGAAACGATTGGAAATGTCATAATTACCGAAACAAAATGTTTGGGCCATTTTTGGGGGAAAAAAGTGAGTTTTTTAGGATATAAATGGACCTAGAATCTACAAAAAAAATTAAAAATTGGTTTACGCAAAATGAATTTTGTATAATAAACGATTGGAAATGTCATAATTACCGGAAAAAAATGTTTGGGCCATTTTTGGGGGAAAAAGTGAGTTTTTTAGGATATACATGGACCTACAATCTACAAAAAAATTCAAAAAAAATTAAAATTTGGTTTACGTAGAATGAATTTTGTATAGGAAACGATTGGCAATGTCAAAATTACGGAAAAAAATATGTTTGGGCCATTTTTGAGGAAAAAAGTGAATTTTTTAGGATATAAATGGACCTAGAATCTACAAAAAAAATTAAAAATTGGTTTACACAAAATGAATTTTGTATAAGAAACGATTGGAAATGTCATAATTACCGAAACAAAATGTTTGGGCCATTTTTGGGGGAAAAAAGTGAGTTTTTTAGGATATAAATGGACCTAGAATCTACAAAAAAAATTAAAAATTGGTTTACGCAAAATGAATTTTGTATAATAAACGATTGGAAATGTCATAATTACCGGAAAAAAATGTTTGGGCCATTTTTGGGGGAAAAAGTGAGTTTTTTAGGATATACATGGACCTACAATCTACAAAAAAATTCAAAAAAAATTAAAATTTGGTTTACGTAGAATGAATTTTGTATAGGAAACGATTGGCAATGTCAAAATTACGGAAAAAAATATGTTTGGGCCATTTTTGAGGAAAAAAGTGAATTTTTTAGGATATAAATGGACCTAGAATCTACAAAAAAAATTAAAAATTGGTTTACACAAAATGAATTTTGTATAAGAAACGATTGGAAATGTCATAATTACCGAAACAAAATGTTTGGGCCATTTTTGGGGGAAAAAAGTGAGTTTTTTAGGATATAAATGGACCTAGAATCTACAAAAAAAATTAAAAATTGGTTTACGCAAAATGAATTTTGTATAATAAACGATTGGAAATGTCATAATTACCGGAAAAAAATGTTTGGGCCATTTTTGGGGGAAAAAGTGAGTTTTTTAGGATATACATGGACCTACAATCTACAAAAAAATTCAAAAAAAATTAAAATTTGGTTTACGTAGAATGAATTTTGTATAGGAAACGATTGGCAATGTCAAAATTACGGAAAAAAATATGTTTGGGCCATTTTTGAGGAAAAAAGTGAATTTTTTAGGATATAAATGGACCTAGAATCTACAAAAAAAATTAAAAATTGGTTTACACAAAATGAATTTTGTATAAGAAACGATTGGAAATGTCATAATTACCGAAACAAAATGTTTGGGCCATTTTTGGGGGAAAAAAGTGAGTTTTTTAGGATATAAATGGACCTAGAATCTACAAAAAAAATTAAAAATTGGTTTACGCAAAATGAATTTTGTATAATAAACGATTGGAAATGTCATAATTACCGGAAAAAAATGTTTGGGCCATTTTTGGGGGAAAAAGTGAGTTTTTTAGGATATACATGGACCTACAATCTACAAAAAAATTCAAAAAAAATTAAAATTTGGTTTACGTAGAATGAATTTTGTATAGGAAACGATTGGCAATGTCAAAATTACGGAAAAAAATATGTTTGGGCCATTTTTGAGGAAAAAAGTGAATTTTTTAGGATATAAATGGACCTAGAATCTACAAAAAAAATTAAAAATTGGTTTACACAAAATGAATTTTGTATAAGAAACGATTGGAAATGTCATAATTACCGAAACAAAATGTTTGGGCCATTTTTGGGGGAAAAAAGTGAGTTTTTTAGGATATAAATGGACCTAGAATCTACAAAAAAAATTAAAAATTGGTTTACGCAAAATGAATTTTGTATAATAAACGATTGGAAATGTCATAATTACCGGAAAAAAATGTTTGGGCCATTTTTGGGGGAAAAAGTGAGTTTTTTAGGATATACATGGACCTACAATCTACAAAAAAATTCAAAAAAAATTAAAATTTGGTTTACGTAGAATGAATTTTGTATAGGAAACGATTGGCAATGTCAAAATTACGGAAAAAAATATGTTTGGGCCATTTTTGAGGAAAAAAGTGAATTTTTTAGGATATAAATGGACCTAGAATCTACAAAAAAAATTAAAAATTGGTTTACACAAAATGAATTTTGTATAAGAAACGATTGGAAATGTCATAATTACCGAAACAAAATGTTTGGGCCATTTTTGGGGGAAAAAAGTGAGTTTTTTAGGATATAAATGGACCTAGAATCTACAAAAAAAATTAAAAATTGGTTTACGCAAAATGAATTTTGTATAATAAACGATTGGAAATGTCATAATTACCGGAAAAAAATGTTTGGGCCATTTTTGGGGGAAAAAGTGAGTTTTTTAGGATATACATGGACCTACAATCTACAAAAAAATTCAAAAAAAATTAAAATTTGGTTTACGTAGAATGAATTTTGTATAGGAAACGATTGGCAATGTCAAAATTACGGAAAAAAATATGTTTGGGCCATTTTTGAGGAAAAAAGTGAATTTTTTAGGATATAAATGGACCTAGAATCTACAAAAAAAATTAAAAATTGGTTTACACAAAATGAATTTTGTATAAGAAACGATTGGAAATGTCATAATTACCGAAACAAAATGTTTGGGCCATTTTTGGGGGAAAAAAGTGAGTTTTTTAGGATATAAATGGACCTAGAATCTACAAAAAAAATTAAAAATTGGTTTACGCAAAATGAATTTTGTATAATAAACGATTGGAAATGTCATAATTACCGGAAAAAAATGTTTGGGCCATTTTTGGGGGAAAAAGTGAGTTTTTTAGGATATACATGGACCTACAATCTACAAAAAAATTCAAAAAAAATTAAAATTTGGTTTACGTAGAATGAATTTTGTATAGGAAACGATTGGCAATGTCAAAATTACGGAAAAAAATATGTTTGGGCCATTTTTGAGGAAAAAAGTGAATTTTTTAGGATATAAATGGACCTAGAATCTACAAAAAAAATTAAAAATTGGTTTACACAAAATGAATTTTGTATAAGAAACGATTGGAAATGTCATAATTACCGAAACAAAATGTTTGGGCCATTTTTGGGGGAAAAAAGTGAGTTTTTTAGGATATAAATGGACCTAGAATCTACAAAAAAAATTAAAAATTGGTTTACGCAAAATGAATTTTGTATAATAAACGATTGGAAATGTCATAATTACCGGAAAAAAATGTTTGGGCCATTTTTGGGGGAAAAAGTGAGTTTTTTAGGATATACATGGACCTACAATCTACAAAAAAATTCAAAAAAAATTAAAATTTGGTTTACGTAGAATGAATTTTGTATAGGAAACGATTGGCAATGTCAAAATTACGGAAAAAAATATGTTTGGGCCATTTTTGAGGAAAAAAGTGAATTTTTTAGGATATAAATGGACCTAGAATCTACAAAAAAAATTAAAAATTGGTTTACACAAAATGAATTTTGTATAAGAAACGATTGGAAATGTCATAATTACCGAAACAAAATGTTTGGGCCATTTTTGGGGGAAAAAAGTGAGTTTTTTAGGATATAAATGGACCTAGAATCTACAAAAAAAATTAAAAATTGGTTTACGCAAAATGAATTTTGTATAATAAACGATTGGAAATGTCATAATTACCGGAAAAAAATGTTTGGGCCATTTTTGGGGGAAAAAGTGAGTTTTTTAGGATATACATGGACCTACAATCTACAAAAAAATTCAAAAAAAATTAAAATTTGGTTTACGTAGAATGAATTTTGTATAGGAAACGATTGGCAATGTCAAAATTACGGAAAAAAATATGTTTGGGCCATTTTTGAGGAAAAAAGTGAATTTTTTAGGATATAAATGGACCTAGAATCTACAAAAAAAATTAAAAATTGGTTTACACAAAATGAATTTTGTATAAGAAACGATTGGAAATGTCATAATTACCGAAACAAAATGTTTGGGCCATTTTTGGGGGAAAAAAGTGAGTTTTTTAGGATATAAATGGACCTAGAATCTACAAAAAAAATTAAAAATTGGTTTACGCAAAATGAATTTTGTATAATAAACGATTGGAAATGTCATAATTACCGGAAAAAAATGTTTGGGCCATTTTTGGGGGAAAAAGTGAGTTTTTTAGGATATACATGGACCTACAATCTACAAAAAAATTCAAAAAAAATTAAAATTTGGTTTACGTAGAATGAATTTTGTATAGGAAACGATTGGCAATGTCAAAATTACGGAAAAAAATATGTTTGGGCCATTTTTGAGGAAAAAAGTGAATTTTTTAGGATATAAATGGACCTAGAATCTACAAAAAAAATTAAAAATTGGTTTACACAAAATGAATTTTGTATAAGAAACGATTGGAAATGTCATAATTACCGAAACAAAATGTTTGGGCCATTTTTGGGGGAAAAAAGTTAGTTTTTTAGGATATAAATGGACCTAGAATCTACAAAAAAAATTAAAAATTGGTTTACGCAAAATGAATTTTGTATAAAAAACGATTGGAAATGTCATAATTACCGGAAAAAAATGTTTGGGCCATTTTTGGGGGAAAAAGTGAGTTTTTTAGGATATACATGGACCTACAATCTACAAAAAAATTCAAAAAAAATTAAAATTTGGTTTACGTAGAATGAATTTTGTATAGGAAACGATTGGCAATGTCAAAATTACGGAAAAAAATATGTTTGGGCCATTTTTGAGGAAAAAAGTGAATTTTTTAGGATATAAATGGACCTAGAATCTACAAAAAAAATTAAAAATTGGTTTACACAAAATGAATTTTGTATAAGAAACGATTTGAAATGTCATAATTACCGAAACAAAATGTTTGGGCCATTTTTGGGGGAAAAAAGTGAGTTTTTTAGGATATAAATGGACCTAGAATCTACAAAAAAAATTAAAAATTGGTTTACGCAAAATGAATTTTGTATAAGAAACGATTGGAAATGTCATAATTACCGGAAAAAAATGTTTGGGCCATTTTTGGGGGAAAAAGTGAGTTTTTTAGGATATACATGGACCTACAATCTACAAAAAAATTCAAAAAAAATTAAAATTTGATTTACGTAGAATGAATTTTGTATAGGAAACGATTGGCAATGTCAAAATTACGGAAAAAAATATGTTTGGGCCATTTTTGAGGAAAAAAGTGAATTTTTTAGGATATAAATGGACCTAGAATCTACAAAAAAAATTAAAAATTGGTTTACACAAAATGAATTTTGTATAAGAAACGATTGGAAATGTCATAATTACTGAAACAAAATGTTTGGGCCATTTTTGGGGGAAAAAAGTGAGTTTTTTAGGATATAAATGGACCTAGAATCTACAAAAAAAATTAAAAATTGGTTTACGCAAAATGAATTTTGTATAATAAACGATTGGAAATGTCATAATTACCGGAAAAAAATGTTTGGGCCATTTTTGGGGGAAAAAGTGAGTTTTTTAGGATATACATGGACCTACAATCTACAAAAAAATTCAAAAAAAATTAAAATCTGGTTTACGTAGAATGAATTTTGTATAGGAAACGATTGGCAATGTCAAAATTACGGAAAAAAATATGTTTGGGCCATTTTTGAGGAAAAAAGTGAATTTTTTAGGATATAAATGGACCTAGAATCTACAAAAAAAATTAAAAATTGGTTTACACAAAATGAATTTTGTATAAGAAACGATTGGAAATGTCATAATTACCGAAACAAAATGTTTGGGCCATTTTTGGGGGAAAAAAGTGAGTTTTTTAGGATATAAATGGACCTAGAATCTACAAAAAAAATTAAAAATTGGTTTACGCAAAATGAATTTTGTATAATAAACGATTGGAAATGTCATAATTACCGGAAAAAAATGTTTGGGCCATTTTTGGGGGAAAAAGTGAGTTTTTTAGGATATACATGGACCTACAATCTACAAAAAAATTCAAAAAAAATTAAAATTTGGTTTACGTAGAATGAATTTTGTATAGGAAACGATTGGCAATGTCAAAATTACGGAAAAAAATATGTTTGGGCCATTTTTGAGGAAAAAAGTGAATTTTTTAGGATATAAATGGACCTAGAATCTACAAAAAAAATTAAAAATTGGTTTACACAAAATGAATTTTGTATAAGAAACGATTTGAAATGTCATAATTACCGAAACAAAATGTTTGGGCCATTTTTGGGGGAAAAAAGTGAGTTTTTTAGGATATAAATGGACCTAGAATCTACAAAAAAAATTAAAAATTGGTTTACGCAAAATGAATTTTGTATAAGAAACGATTGGAAATGTCATAATTACCGGAAAAAAATGTTTGGGCCATTTTTGGGGGAAAAAGTGAGTTTTTTAGGATATACATGGACCTACAATCTACAAAAAAATTCAAAAAAAATTAAAATTTGATTTACGTAGAATGAATTTTGTATAGGAAACGATTGGCAATGTCAAAATTACGGAAAAAAATATGTTTGGGCCATTTTTGAGGAAAAAAGTGAATTTTTTAGGATATAAATGGACCTAGAATCTACAAAAAAAATTAAAAATTGGTTTACACAAAATGAATTTTGTATAAGAAACGATTGGAAATGTCATAATTACTGAAACAAAATGTTTGGGCCATTTTTGGGGGAAAAAAGTGAGTTTTTTAGGATATAAATGGACCTAGAATCTACAAAAAAAATTAAAAATTGGTTTACGCAAAATGAATTTTGTATAATAAACGATTGGAAATGTCATAATTACCGGAAAAAAATGTTTGGGCCATTTTTGGGGGAAAAAGTGAGTTTTTTAGGATATACATGGACCTACAATCTACAAAAAAATTCAAAAAAAATTAAAATCTGGTTTACGTAGAATGAATTTTGTATAGGAAACGATTGGCAATGTCAAAATTACGGAAAAAAATATGTTTGGGCCATTTTTGAGGAAAAAAGTGAATTTTTTAGGATATAAATGGACCTAGAATCTACAAAAAAAATTAAAAATTGGTTTACACAAAATGAATTTTGTATAAGAAACGATTGGAAATGTCATAATTACCGAAACAAAATGTTTGGGCCATTTTTGGGGGAAAAAAGTGAGTTTTTTAGGATATAAATGGACCTAGAATCTACAAAAAAAATTAAAAATTGGTTTACGCAAAATGAATTTTGTATAAGAAACGATTGGAAATGTCATAATTACCGGAAAAAAATGTTTGGGCCATTTTTGGGGGAAAAAGTGAGTTTTTTAGGATATACATGGACCTACAATCTACAAAAAAATTCAAAAAAAATTAAAATTTGGTTTACGTAGAATGAATTTTGTATAGGAAACGATTGGCAATGTCAAAATTACGGAAAAAAATATGTTTGGGCCATTTTTGAGGAAAAAAGTGAATTTTTTAGGATATAAATGGACCTAGAATCTACAAAAAAAATTAAAAATTGGTTTACACAAAATGAATTTTGTATAAGAAACGATTTGAAATGTCATAATTACCGAAACAAAATGTTTGGGCCATTTTTGGGGGAAAAAAGTGAGTTTTTTAGGATATAAATGGACCTAGAATCTACAAAAAAAATTAAAAATTGGTTTACGCAAAATGAATTTTGTATAAGAAACGATTGGAAATGTCATAATTACCGGAAAAAAATGTTTGGGCCATTTTTGGGGGAAAAAGTGAGTTTTTTAGGATATACATGGACCTACAATCTACAAAAAAATTAAAAAAAAATTAAAATTTGGTTTACGTAGAATGAATTTTGTATAGGAAACGATTGGCAATGTCAAAATTACGGAAAAAAATATGTTTGGGCCATTTTTGAGGAAAAAAGTGAATTTTTTAGGATATAAATGGACCTATAATCTACAAAAAAAATTAAAATTTGGTTTACACAAAATGAATTTTGTATAAGAAACGATTGGAAATGTCATAATTACCGAAACAAAATGTTTGGGCCATTTTTGGGGGAAAAAGTGAGTTTTTTAGGATATACATGGACCTACAATCTACAAAAAAATTCAAAAAAAATTAAAATTTGGTTTACGTAGAATGAATTTTGTATAGGAAACGATTGGCAATGTCAAAATTACGGAAAAAAATATGTTTGGGCCATTTTTGAGGAAAAAAGTGAATTTTTTAGGATATAAATGGACCTAGAATCTACAAAAAAAATTAAAAATTGGTTTACACAAAATGAATTTTGTATAAGAAACGATTTGAAATGTCATAATTACCGAAACAAAATGTTTGGGCCATTTTTGGGGGAAAAAAGTGAGTTTTTTAGGATATAAATGGACCTAGAATCTACAAAAAAAATTAAAAATTGGTTTACGCAAAATGAATTTTGTATAAGAAACGATTGGAAATGTCATAATTACCGGAAAAAAATGTTTGGGCCATTTTTGGGGGAAAAAGTGAGTTTTTTAGGATATACATGGACCTACAATCTACAAAAAAATTAAAAAAAAATTAAAATTTGGTTTACGTAGAATGAATTTTGTATAGGAAACGATTGGCAATGTCAAAATTACGGAAAAAAATATGTTTGGGCCATTTTTGAGGAAAAAAGTGAATTTTTTAGGATATAAATGGACCTATAATCTACAAAAAAAATTAAAATTTGGTTTACGCAGAATGAATTGTCTAAGAAACCATTGCCAATGCCAAAATTACCGAAAAAAAAATGTTTGGGCCATTTTTGAGGGAAAAAGTGAGGTTTTTAGAATATAAATGGACAAAGAATCTACAAAAAAAATTCAAAAAAATTAAAATTTGGTTTACGCAAAATTAATTTTGTCTAAGAAACGATTGGCAATGTCAAAATTACCGAAAAAAAATGTTTGGACCATTTTTGAGGAAAAAAAGTGAGTTTTTCAGGATATAAATGGATCTGGAATCTACAAAAAAAAATTCAAATTTGGTTTACGCAGATATGAGAAATATCCTTCTCATTGCCGGACTTTAAGGGGAGGGGATGGCCACTACTGCCCCCCCTGGAGCCAGCGTTGTATTGACTGAGTCATATAATAAGTTTTGAAATAAAATTCTTTTATTTTTAGATCAAAATACATGGATTTAACTGAAACTAAGTTTAACGCAAGTTTTTATTGGGAAGTCGTTATTTTTATATATATGACACTTAATAAATGTCATCGATTTATCATTTATCGGTTTAACTTTCTCTTATCAATTGTGTCACATGTAGATAACAGAAATTTGTTTGTCTTCAAACTAATTGTTTTTTGCGATAAGAAACGCCCATTCGCTGTCGATCTGTACCAGTGTCCACATTTTAACAATAAAAAGTACTTGGAATGCGAATAATTTACATTTTTCTCTGTTATTGTAAATATTTAGATTATAGTCTATTTGCGAGCCGGATAATAAAACCTGAATAATTTGTTGAAAGCCATTGTTTACGCGGTTTTTATCACACTTTAAACTTTTTTTTCGGTCACGATTATACCAGGGTCAAACCGATTTTAAATACCCGAATTCTTGAAAAATTCGTACCATTGTTTTCATTTTTAATTTTTATCTCCCGCAAAAAATATTTTTTTTTTAAGAAACTTGGTGAAAAAGTTCTGTAATTTTTTCAAATATCTAGAAATCTATTGAATGGAACGGACACAAATCCCTTTAGCTTCTCCTTCAAACCGGTCCTGCATAAATCGAAATACAAAATATTGTCCAATCGGTAGACCGAGAATAATGTATTCAGAAGGCGAGCAGAAAAGATGGAATTTTTACAGAAATAACCGCAATGATGAATATTGGTTCAACAGGGAAACAATTATTTTCTGAACATTAAGCGCTCATTTTTTATTATATAAAAAATAATTGGTATCTGTTTTAAGTACTTTCTCCTTTATTTGGCTAGTGTTATTAAACAAAAATATCTGGTCACCGAGCTTCGCTCTTAATATTCAAATCTACATTTTTAAGCAGTCCAATGAGTATATAATTTAAGTATATTTATAACCTGACAAATTATTAATTAATTCGTGAAAATCACGGAGTGGGCGACATCTACTTGAACTACAGAAAGGTAGATAAATAGAAAGTTGATTGGCGATTGGCTTGAAAGTAGGCGGGAAAATTAAAAAAAGCTGTCAGTGTTAATTTTCAATTTGCTGCAGGTGTTGTTGACGTTTATCAACTGCTTGTCACAGAGGTTCGTTAAATGCATTAAAAGTTGCCTAGTTTCTGGAGATTTCACCCTTTTAGGGCAACATCTACTGACGCTTGGTCTTCGCGAATAGTCACGGCGGACAGGCCCTGTTTCCGGGACGGGCAACAGCAGCGTGTAGGGCATAATGGTTTCAGTGGGGTGGTTTTAGTGAGTAACCGTAAGGGGTAGTCTCACACTATCGGGGAAGGGAAGAACCTTTACCCGATGTGCATAAAGCATTACCACCCGCCAAAAAAAAAAGATTAGCTTTAGGTTAGGTTAGATCTGTGTAATTAATAAAGAAAAGTACGATACGTGTGACATTTTGACATTTGTTACATTCTGACAGGTGTCATATTTTGACATTTGTTCATTTTGACAGTTGTAACATTCTGACACGTATCACATTTTAACAGTTGTCACGTTTTGACAGGTGTCACATTTTGACAAGTGTCCATTTTAACAGTGTTACTTAACGTTCCTATAAATATTTACCTAAACCCATGATTTCTGAAATTGAATTGGCAACGTTGTATTTTCAACTTAGAATTTATGAGATGGCTGTCATTTGACAAGCAAATTATTTATGTCCGTCAAATGAACCTTTTCTTTTTTATACTTTTCAGGTTTATTCTGGTTATAAATTGCTACTTGGGCATTTGTAGAATAAAAAAATGTGCGCAAAAATTTCTATTGCTAAGTATATTGATTTTATCATGTTTTATAGCATCTGCGAAAATTTCATGAAAATCCCAGCCGGTCCCATTTTCTTAACAATTAACCAGAGATGTGCGTGTCAGTAGTTGTCAAAATTTGTAGGTCATTATGGATAAAAAGCGGCAAATTTAAAATTGAATTCTTTCAGATTTAAACGCCAGAAATTAAATAAAGTCAAACCTTTTTACTACTATACTATACAGAAGAAAGAAGTGCAGTATTTAATTTGCAGAACGTAGTACAGGTTCAAGAGGTAGAAATTTTATTTTTACCTCATCCTTCAATGCTTATTTTTAGTTAAAATTTAAATTTTAATACATCTGATCGGCCTAATATAGTTTTTGTCTAGATTTAATCTTGTTTCCATGGTTTTTACTGTAATTAACCTGTTATTTTGACAGATAAGTCAGACTTTATTTATTCATAGCCGTATCGTATTCAAATACTATTAAGTATGTATTTGAATTGATTCGGAATTTTGTAATAATATATATTTCAAAATGGCTTCATTCTAAAAATATTATCAGTCCTCCTAAATCCTTGAAGGAAGAATTATTAGTAATTCAAATTCAAAATTCAAAAAATATATTATAGATGAGATGGCCAGAGAAAAACTAATTAAAATTCTCAGATTGCCTCCGTACCACGCAGAGTTAAATCCCATTGAACTGATCTGGTCACAATTATTAAAAGGTTATGTTTCTCAAACCACTAAAACATTTAAATTTCCTGATGTGCGAAATTTGTTTTTGAAGGCATTTTCAGATGTAAATAGAGAACATTGGGGAAAATGCATTGATCATGTTAAAAAGGTGGAAAATTCATTTAGGAAAGTATATCCACTATCAATGGATAATTTAATAGAACCTATAATAATAAACCTCAGAAAAGACAATTATTACAGTAACTTTTTCAGATAGTTCTTGAACTAACTTTTTTTTTAATCTTTGAGTTTAGGTAAGTACTGAAGCGTTACTTTTAATGCCAAGAGATTAAAAACAGTTTAATCCCAACATATAATCCTTCTTGTTATTTATTGGTTAAATTTAATTCGTTCAATGTTAAAGTGTCAGATGCATAAGGTTTATTTTTATTTTTTGTAAATAATATAACTTCAAAATTTAATCTACGAAGTAGGGTACATATATTTTATATGCTGTGACCTTATTTATATTATAGAAACTTATTTTGCAAAGTACGCCTATGGAATGTGACGTTATATCCTCTCTCCTTTATAGTATATTACTATAGAAACAAGTTGCCGTTGCTAGGAAATAAAACTAAAAGCTTAACTTTTCTTGTAAATATCTCGGAAGATCGAATTTTCACAGACATGAGACCTATATTTTCTGTCGATTTAGATAGGAATTAGTCTACCCTAAAAGTTTCATTGAATTCTGACGAGTGGATTTCGAGATCCTCTGGACACACATACACACACATACAAACATTGCTCGTTTAATAGTATGTGATAAGTGATCGAAAAATTTTTCGTTACATTTTTAGGGTGAAATAAAACAATATAAAATTATTATTCATTTATTGGATTTATAGACCAGGGCCAATCATTTTTTAAACAAAAAATTCTTAGCAGATAGTCGGAAAATTTAGGGCAAATTAATAAAAATCAAGAAGACTGAGTTAAAGTTCGAGAAGGGGGTGGGGGTAGGTAAATATATCTTTGAGAGTTGGATATGTGGATTTGTGACTGAAATATGCATCCTTAGACCAGTGCTGAAGCCTTTGAAAATGGTAAAAAGTGAAAAAAAAAAATAATAGTAGGATGAAACCAATTGGAAAAGGAAGAGAATATAACAAAAATGAAAGGAAAAATAATTTACAGGCGATATGAGGTCGGGAAGTGGAAGGGGGTGAGCTTTTAAGGGTAGAAAACTGTTTATCTTGGTTTCCGGCAAAACTACAAGTCCTATGGAAAAAAGTTAAATGGCAAAGTTGTAGGTAATACAAAGATCTACAACTTTTGCATGTACACTTTTTTCACATAACCTCAAAATTTTTGTGAAAAATTCAAATAACCAAGTTTTTGGTTTTTTATTTTTATCTTTTACAAAAAAATTTTTTTTCACGAAATTTGGTGAAAACTTACCTTTTTATGTCCCAAACACACTGTAATTTTTTTGATTTAAAATATTTATTTTTTCACTTTATTTTGACTTGTTCGTTGAAATCTCTACTTTTTGATGGTTTAAAAAAAATATGGTAAATGTTCTCAAAAAATGCAAAGAAACGAAAAAAACTCGAATCCGAATTTTTTTTTAAATCATCATGTACAAAAAGCACCCTAATTTTCAATCGAAAATTCTCAGGTCAAAATATCTGCTTTTTTTAAAAAACTCAGTGGGCTTTCTGTTCGTTGAAGTCTCTACTTTTTGATGGTGTAAAAAAATATACATTACTATGGTAAATGTTATCAAAAAATGCAAAGAAACGAAAAAAACTCGAATCCAATTTTTTTTTAAATCATCATCATCAAATATTTTAAATAAAAAAAATTACAGTGTGTTTGGGACATAAAAAGGTAAGTTTTCGCCAAATTTCGTGAAAAGAAATTTTTTTTTGTAAAAATAAAAAATAAAAAACCAAAAACTTGGTTATTTGAATTTTTCACATACATTTTGAGGTTATGTGAAAAAAGTATAAATACAAAAGTTGTAGATATTTTTATTACCTACAACTTTGCCATTTAACTTTTTCCATAGGACTTGTAGTTTTGCCGGAAATCGAGATAAACAGTTTTTTACCCTTAAAAATTCACCCCCTTCCACTTCCCGACCTCTGATCGACCGTAAATTATTTTTCCTTTCATTTTTGTTATATTCTCTTCCTTTTCCAATGGGTTTCATCCTACTATTATTTTCTTTGGTTTCAAAAATTATCGACTCTGGTCTATTGATCATTTTTGCTAAAACCGTTATTTCGTTTTTAATTTTTATCTCCCGCAAAACTAATTATTTTTTATGAAACTTGGTGAAAACGTTCTTTTATGTGTTTTAAATACGCTGTAATTTTTTCAAAGCAAAATATTGATTTTTAGATTTTAAACGAATTTAAACTTTTCTATATTTTTCCATACGAAAATTACCACTGATAAAGTTAAAAAATTGAAAATCTATAAACGAACTTTTTAGATTGAAAATTAAGACTTTCTTTTAATTCGCATAAATTCCAAAAATAAATACTTTTCTTTGAAAAAATTAGAGCTTATTTAAAACAAAAAAAAAGACTACCCAAATACTGCTAAGAATTTTTCAAGAATTAGAGTATTTAAAATCGGTTTGGCCCTGGCCTATTATAAATATTTGTAAATATAAGTAGTGATTCAAAAAAATTTTAATTGTTATTTTTTTATGTTTATCTGCATTGAATATACATTTTTGACGATTTTATGTCAAAATTTCATATTAAAATATCAGTAACTGCCGTTTTAAGATCAAATTTATTATTTTCAGGAGAAGACAAAATTGTTTTTGGGGCCGAATATACAGGGTGTGGCGTTAGTGGGTTTATATTAAAGAGAATTTTCCTTTCGCATTTATAGCGTCAACCATAATGAATAATTTTATTTTAATTGAAACACCCTGTATACTATTGGATACACAGGATACTTTAAAATATATAAACAATACACTTTTAATTTCGTAGTAATAAATTATTGTTTTATTGTATACAGGGCGAGTCAAAAACAGTTTTTTGCTGATATTAAAAAGAAAGCCCTGTATTTTAATATTGTAACAAATTCATCTTTTATCGTATTTTTACGTATATAAGGATAGATTTACAAAAAAAGGAAATGAGTGAAAAAGTAGCGAAAAATGCGAAAAATTCGTGTTTAATTTTCAGACAATTAAACATGTAAACTCATATTCATTCAACCGGCAACACCGCACTAGGATGCATTTGCAAAACAGCGCTCAAACACGAGACATCGACAAATAGTTTTTTTTAGTCTTTTTTCCCATTACGCTACGATTAACACGTAGGCCAATATTTACCGCGTAGAATCTATAACGGATTTTTTAAGTTTACGCTACCATAGTCACGTCCGCCCTGAAATTCATGATGACGTAATTTGAGTTAATCCTTGTCTTCTCAAGCGGGAGAGAGAGACAGCATAAAAAACTTACAATCTTTCTAGAAGTAATCGTGCGACCCGGGGAGGGATAAAAATTTGAAGCGAAGAGCTTCGAGACTTTTTAAATCAGTGCACAGCGACGCTCCGGGGCAACAAGGCCTCGTCAAACCAGTGGGACTTAGCTGCAATCAAGCGGTCCATTTTATTTTAAAAATATTTCATCGAATCAGTGGGACTTAGCTGCAATCAAGCGGTCCACTTTATTGTTCATTCTATATTCAAATCAAAACTCAGTGCTTCGAGAATTTAAACAGTGTCTATTCATCACTCATGCAGAACACATGCAAAAAAAATATTTTCTGACTGATGCGGTCTTTTTAGTTTTTTACTTATGTGCTAGTTTTTGTTAAGCACATAAGGTACTTAATACTTTGTTCATTGATTACTAGTTTAATGTAATCCTTTGTTACGTTGTTGTGTTATTCATTTATTTATTTAACATTTTAATAAATAGTTAAATAAAAGTGTTCATTGTTTTTGTCGAATGGAGTTGAGAAGATAAACATACAGTACACCCATAACCAATATAAAAACTACAGTCCATTTAGAACTACGATGCAGTTTAAAAAGGCGATAACACATTGTTGGTCGTCCTGGGAAACTGGCACAACATAGGGTTTATTCCAGAACCCTCAACAATTCGCAAAATATAAATAATTACATATAAACATACTTAATTTTTAAAAAATCACAGTGCACTAAAGGGAAACAGTGAGTTTAAAATATGCAAGCCTGAAGATTCTGCCCCAAAAAAAAATTTCTGGTTACGGTCTTATATGCAAAGGATTTAGTAAATCACCCTGTATACCGCACTCAATACCAATTCTAACTGTTTATAGAAAAAAATCCTAATAAAATAGTTATACGAAGAAGAGTCGATTGAAACAAAAAATATACAGCTGATAATAGTGGTTCACGACTTCCATAAACTTTTTCTCATTCCCATGTTAAAGGAAAAAGGATATTACATTTCTTATTTCTTCGAATTCTCGGCTTCTTGATTGACTGCATTTCACATATAAGATCAGATTACGGTGAGAAATTGTTAAACAGTTTTTTTAAACGGTATAATTTTTAAAATAATATTAACCACTAATTCAATACTTCAAAATTTGTAACTAATCGAGAATTCAAAAGTTATAAACCATCTTTTTAATAGAATAATTTTTTTTCCAAAGTTTTTACTTTTCTAATGGTCTAAACAGGGGAGATATTTTAAACTTTTTTCGATCTAAATGTTCAGTGCATCTGGTTGGAGATTTTTTTAGCAAATAAATCGAGCTATTTATACATGCTTTCTGGAAGAATTGTGAAGAAGAAGCATCGACTTTTAGGGAAAAATGGATGGATTGAAGCAGACTCCAAATTTGGCCTTCAAACTCACCAGATTTAAACCCTATGAAATTTAATCCATTCAAAAAAGAACCCTCAGTCGATCGGTCGAATACCGCAACACCCTGTATAACTCTTGAAATGATCCGAGTATCAAGAAGCAACAAAACAAATAAATAAATTAATGAATGGGATAATGAAGAAAATGAAAGTACCAAAAACGTGGAATTCGGGAATTTTTCTGCACATACAGGGTGTTTCCAAATGACACTTACATCGTCTGGCTGTAGATATCTCTCGTAAAATTGGACAAAATGATATAAGGAATGAGGGGTCCAACTCGATTACTTTTCGAAATACAGGGTGTTAAAGTTAAAAAAAAAATGTTTTTATTTAAAAACTTTAAAACGGATTAATATATAAATTTGAAATTTAGCAGGTCGTTTTTAAATGTAAAAAGACATATTTCAGTAAAAAATCATGTTTCATATCTAGATCCAGTGGCGTGCAGTGAGAAGGGTATATCCCCTTTTCCCAACCATTTTCTACGCCCATGGCATTTGAAGCTATTTTTATTTTTTTTGTATTGCTTAACAGTTTTCAAGTAAAAAACGAATAACCTTTACATACCGAAAATCTTGTGCTTTTTTAAGATATTTAATGTTTTTATGAAGTCTGTAAGATCTTTTATTAATGAAATAACCAACAATATTTTTCTTGGATTTATTTAATAATTTTTGTCTTATTTTTTAATAACCACTAGATACTAGACACTATACAAAAGTCTAGTGGTTATAAAAAATTAAGAAAAAATTATTAAAGAGATCCAAGAAAAATATTGTTGGTTATTTAATTAATATAAAAGATCTTATAGACTTCATAAAAACATTAAATATCTTAAAAACCACAAGATTTTCGGTATGTAAAGGTTATTCGTTTTTTACTTGAAAACTGTTAAGCAATAAAAAAAAAATTTTTTTCAGTAAAGGATAATAGAAAAAATAATAAGAAATAAAACTGAAATGATAATAGAAGAAATACAATGTGGATTTAGAAGTATGAGAAGTACTTCATGTTTAGAATTCGAGAAAGGATACACATCGATGCTTCATAGACTTGGAAAAGGCATTTGATCAAATAAGTATAGAAGATACAGGAAGAATACTTGGAAAAAGTATCACCCAAATATAAAGATAACCCCAAATCGTTAGAACTAGGAATAGGAAGAAGAAAAACTGCAGAATTTTAAGAGTTTCTCACTAAAATGGGCAGTCATTGCACTTGCTTTCTGAAAATAAGACGTTCAATTTTAATATTCATATGTTATGATTAGCGCGCTCGTCACCATAACGGAAAGAGTTTTTTTTTAAACAAACACAGTATTTTTGTTCCAATTCGCGTATAAAAAGTAAAACAGCCATGACCTACTTGGTTTGAAATAAAAAGAGAGATGAGTCTACTTTGATGTATTTATTATATATTTTTGATGGATATATTTGTAATTAATTCTAAATAAATCAATATTTAATCAGGAGGTCGAATAAAATGAAATTTTTTTCTTAGTAAATATTAAGGATTAAAGATTATTTTTAAAAATTTGTTGACTTATTGAAAATTGCTTAAAGTAAAATATTTTAGGAATGGATTTGTTCGATATGGTTGTTTTTATACCCTCACCGTTTCAAAACTATGGGGTGTATAAGTTTAAAATTTGGAAAGAGATTGAAGAAAATGCGTAGAAATGTTTTCTTGATGACCGAATTTTAAAATATTAACCGGTGTTTAAACGGCGCGGAGTCTTGTCAAAATTTACTCTTTAATGATTTCTCTCGATTATATCCCCACCAATTTAAGACTGCCCAAGTTTAAAATTTAACGATAATTTGTAGAAAAGTTGATGAAAAGGTATCCTGCAGACAAAAGTTTAATATATTAATTGATTTTTTAAACAGCGAAGTGCCAAAGTCGTCATTTACATCTTTAATCATTTTTCTCGATTGTCTATCCTCACTAATTTGAGACTATTTAAGGTAGAGGTTTAAAGTTTAACCAGAATTTGAAGGAAAGATGAAGGAAGACATTTTATATGCAAACGATAGCACAAGTGTCTCAAAGAAAAAAATCGTACAATATATATACAGTGTGTCCAATTAAATCGGCACCATAAGAAAACTTTTCTTAAAGTCGGAATATTTTGTTCAAAATTGGTATGTTGACGTAAAATGTCATTATAAACAAGTTTTTTAAATAACTTTTTTTTCATACTTTAAAAATAAAGCAAAATTCATATTTTTTGACTAAAAAAATTTGATATCTGATGGTTGCGTTTTAGATTTTAGACCATGCACAACTTTTTATCATGAATAACTTTTTTTCATAAAACAAATAATAAAAAAGTTTTCCATATGGTCAGGTCAGGTCAGGCCATTTTTGAGAGAAAAACTGAGTTTTTTAGGGTATAAATGGACCTAGAATCTACAAAAAAAATTCAAAAAAATTAAAATTTGGTTTACGTAGAATGAATTTTGTCTAAGAAACGATTGACAATGTCAAAATTACCGAAAAAAATGTTTGGGCCATTTTTGAGGAAAAAAATGAGTTTTTTAGGATATAAATGGACCTAGAATCTACAAAAAAAATTAAAAAAAATTAAAATTTGGTTTAAGCAGAATGAATTTTGTACAGGAGACGACTGGCAAAGTCAAAATTACCGAAAAAAAATGTTTGGGCCATTTTTGAGAGAAAAACTGAGTTTTTTTGGGGTATAAATGGACCTAGAATCTACAAAAAAAATTTAAAAAAATTAAAATTTGGTTTACGCAGAATCAATTTTGTAATGTCAATGTCACAATTACGGAAAAAAAAAATGTTTGGGCCTTTTTTGAGCGAAAAAGTAAGTTTTTTAGGATATAAATGGACCTAGAATCTACAAAAAAAATTCAAAAAAATTAAAATTTGGTTTAAGCAGAATTCATTTTGTATAAACGATTGGCAATGTCAAAATTACGGAAAAAAAATGTTTGGGCCATTTTTGAGAGAAAAAGTCAGTTTTTTTAAGGTATAGACCTAGAATCTACAAAAAAAATTCAAAAAAATTAAACTTTGGTTTAAGCAGAATGAATTTTGTATAGGAGACGATTGGCAAAGTCAAAATTACCGAAAAAAAATGTTTGGGCCATTTTTGAGAGAAAAACTGAGTTTTTTTGGGGTATAAATGGACCTAGAATCTACAAAAAAAATTCAAAAAAATTAAAATTTGGTTTACGCACAATTACGGAAAAAAAAATGTTTGGGCCATTTTTGAGCGAAAAAGTGAGTTTTTTAGGATATAAATGGACCTAGAATCTACAAAAAAAATTCAAAAAAATTAAAATTTGGTTTAAGCAGAATTAATTTTGTATAAACGATTGGCAATGTCAAAATTACGGAAAAAAAAATGTTTGGGCCATTTTTGAGAGAAAAACTGAGTTTTTTTGGGGTATAAATGGACCTAGAATCTACAAAAAAAATTCAAAAAAATTAAAATTTGGTTTACGCAGAATCAATTTTGTAATGTCAATGTCACAATTACGGAAAAAAAATGTTTGGGCCATTTTTGAGCGAAAAAAGTGAGTTTTTTAGGATATAAATGGACCTAGAATCTACAAAAAAAATTAAAAAAAATTAAAATTTGGTTTAAGCAGAATGAATTTTGTACAGGAGACGACTGGCAAAGTCAAAATTACCGAAAAAAAATGTTTGGGCCATTTTTGAGAGAAAAACTGAGTTTTTTTGGGGTATAAATGGACCTAGAATCTACAAAAAAAATTCAAAAAAATTAAAATTTGGTTTACGCAGAATCAATTTTGTAATGTCAATGTCACAATTACGGAAAAAAAAAATGTTTGGGCCTTTTTTGAGCGAAAAAGTAAGTTTTTTAGGATATAAATGGACCTAGAATCTACAAAAAAAATTCAAAAAAATTAAAATTTGGTTTAAGCAGAATTAATTTTGTATAAACGATTGGCAATGTCAAAATTACGGAAAAAAAAATGTTTGGGCCATTTTTGAGAGAAAAAGTCAGTTTTTTTAAGGTATAGACCTAGAATCTACAAAAAAAATTCAAAAAAATTAAACTTTGGTTTAAGCAGAATGAATTTTGTATAGGAGACGATTGGCAAAGTCAAAATTACCGAAAAAAAATGTTTGGGCCATTTTTGAGAGAAAAACTGAGTTTTTTTGGGGTATAAATGGACCTAGAATCTACAAAAAAAATTCAAAAAAATTAAAATTTGGTTTACGCACAATTACGGAAAAAAAAATGTTTGGGCCATTTTTGAGCGAAAAAGTGAGTTTTTTAGGATATAAATGGACCTAGAATCTACAAAAAAAATTCAAAAAAATTAAAATTTGGTTTAAGCAGAATTAATTTTGTATAAACGATTGGCAATGTCAAAATTACGGAAAAAAAAATGTTTGGGCCATTTTTGAGAGAAAAACTGAGTTTTTTTGGGGTATAAATGGACCTAGAATCTACAAAAAAAATTCAAAAAAATTAAAATTTGGTTTACGCAGAATCAATTTTGTAATGTCAATGTCACAATTACGGAAAAAAAATGTTTGGGCCATTTTTGAGCGAAAAAGTGAGTTTTTTAGGGTATAAATGGACCTAGAAACTACAGCACGAGCAAGGAACATAATATAGAAAAAATGTTTTCTTGCAGTGCGAGTTCAGCACCAGAAACAAATTTGAAAACGTATAACTCGTAAATTTTTATTAACAGCTGTATGTACAATAAAAGATAATATTTATAAATAATTTTAAAAAATGTGCATACTTATATCTGGTAATCTGAATATAAAACGCATCAAAGTTAATGTAAATACCGGTTTTAGCAAGTATGGAATTTAAAAAAAAAGGCCTTGTTTGACCTTGACATCTAGCCAGCAAAAATTGTCCGTAACCTAATCGCCATGCTGACCCAGACTTTTTAATAGTTTATTTTTTAAAATATTACGTAAGCATCTAAAAAGTAAATCTTAAGAAATGATTGTTTACTTTTACATTTTTTAAATATAAAAAAAATTATGTAAGAAACACTACAATATTGACTGTTTATATATGAGATCATGCTGATGCAGACTTTTTAGCTGTTTGGTTGATGGGAGGCAGACATGAACAATTAAGGGCTATACTTTCAGTAAAGATACATGTGTATTTGAAGACCCTCAATTATAATTGTTAAACTATCTATAGTATTTATTTAACACTTACAATTAATTGTATGCCAAGGCCCAACTGACGAACCCATAAAACAGAAACCGGTCTTGGGCTGCTGAATCAGATAGATTAGGCTCCAAATGTAAAGTTTCAGAAAAGGTTTGGCAACTCAACAAATTAAACTTCAAATATATCGTCAAGTTTACTTGAATATATAATACAAATATAGAAAAAGACCAACTCACACATTGACATAATATGAGAGACAACAATTCTAAATCATTTGTAACCTGATCCATCAGGAAACTCGATTATTTTTCACATTTCACAATGTGTTTATACCCACGCGACTTAAACCAAAAATAGTCAATACTCAGCATTTGCATGAGTCATTTCTTAAAACGAATTGAATCATTATTATCTATATCCACAAATAAGATTATCGACTTACCTTCGCTCGTTTCGATTTTTGGCTGAGACTAGATTTTCCATCGATAAGAATGTTATCGTTAACGAAAGTAACATCACAAGGACTCGGAGGACCCTCCAAGGAGCGAAGGATTTCTTCATCATCGTCGGTGAAGGATTCTAGGATAGTAGCTCCTGGTATTAATATAATACCACCTTCGCCAGGCTGGAAAAAAAATAGATTTATGTTAATCAAATGGAAAAGAGTAGATTTTTATCAGCAAACGTAGAAGTTTTAGATACGGTAATTTTTTTTTTACCCTTTAACCATTTATTAATACAAAAATAAAAAAGCGAATTAACAAAAATTATTCGGTAATTTTTTGAGCTAGCACTTGGCACACTTTAGAATTAGTTGGGAATCTGAGGTGCTGAATTCGACCACCTCTATACAACTCGCGAACATCCACCTAAAAAACATGAAATTCTATGTAAAATGACCTGCCGGATTCGAATTTTTTGTTCGCCCTTTCATCCGGAATTGCGAAATGTGTCAAAACATGACATGTTTTAAAAAACTGAAAATTTTCCTTAAAATAATATTTATTGCAAACCAGTGGCTTAACTTTGTTAATTGGTGTCCGATCGTAATGAATTTTGGATATGATATTTTTCAGTACTTCCCTGACATAGTGTCACAAGAATAAAAAATGTAGAACGTCAAATAAAAGCTACGTCATTTTTTTTTCGCTAGATGACACAAAATATCGTCATTTTGCAGAGTAAAATGATGAGTCGAGAAAACTTTTTTATCTTTAGAGATAGTTAACTACTATAAGTGAGAAAAATGTTGCCAATAGAGCAAGGAAACTTTTTTACTTTAACTTTTTTTTCATACGACGTTTAGTTTGGGTTGTGTACTTTTTTAAAATTGAACGAAATTGAATCGGCGCGTCGCATCTCTTGGCTTTATCACTGTGGGTGCGAATAAAGCGATCAGTGTGTCAAAGAGAGTAAACACCATATCCTTCTTCATACGCGCAACAAAGATGATGCGCATTACAATTATTATGACACTATAGGAGGTATTCGCTTCTCGTCCTAACTGATACGCCCTCTGGTGAAAACTGCGAAAACTGAGCTAAGGAGTAGTTTTGACATTTTGGGTTATTTCTTTAGCGTTGTTAAGTAATTTTCATAGTGTTTTTGTCTTGTTTTTACAAATAATTTTGATTTGTTGATCTTTTTTATAATGAGTAATCATTATTGTTGTGTACCTAAGTGTTTATCATGGGGAAAAAGAAACCCTGAACTAAGTTTTCATTCGTTTCCAAAAGCAGGAACGTCCAAAGATTGTCGATCACAACATTAAAAATTGGCAAGAAAGTTTCAAATACCATGAGAGTGTGATCTCTACATTTTACTGAAAGTGATTTTATTCAAAAAGGTATGGTAAAAATATTTAATTATTATTTACCACTTTGCTTTGATTTATTATTTACAGTTAGAGTAAAACGGAGAACATTAAAGCCTCATGCTATAACTTTACAAGAACATAAGAGGTTCTCCACTTTTACAGTGTTGGAAATAGATAATTTCCCAGTAATTTCATGTGGATTAGATTCCAATGCACTCGTTTGTAAACACAAACCATATATTTCTATCCACTCATAAGTTTCTATGGTCTTTCCCGCTAAAATAAGATGTCCTGCATTCAGGACATTTTCACCTTCAACTACAGATTTAGAATTAGCCGATCCGCCCAAATAGTTCATGTACTCTAAAATGCTTAACTTAATTTCTAAAAAATAATGGAAACAATAATTTGAGACTAAAATGTATTCGAGTAAAACTCCTGACTACTACTTACCTAAATACAACTAGAAATATCACACTTTTAAAGATATAAAATAAATGTTTATGTATAGTTTATAAAATAAAATGAATGTCACACTAAACACTAGACAAAAACAATACACAATTTACACCTAGAAATAATTCAAAAAAACAAAACTGATACCAAATAAATAACTTAAATACACATGAAATGGACGCTGTTATGCATAAACGATCCAATCCACAAATATCTAAAATATCCAAACTATCAAAAAAATAACTATTTTTATTTTGCAAAAAATACCCAATCCATTTTATCATTAGTTTTATTAAAAATATACTGCTTATCCAATCCACTTTCCAAATTCAAATATAATGAAATCCGCAAAACTGATCCAAAATACTAGGATTGATTTTGCAGTATTTCACATTTTTGTAAATGACTATTGTTTAATTACGTTTAATACATCAAAAATTAATTTATCTTATAGAAAATTAATATCCGATAATTTTACGCTCCTGATTTTTTTATATAACATTTTGCAAAACCATTAATATCTCAGATTCAATATCTTGTGGATTGGATGCTTTATGCATAACACCGTCCAAATATCCCATAAGAAAGCACGAAGTAAACAAACTACTACTCCTTAGCACAGTTCCAATTTCACCGCATGAGCGCTGCAATCTTAATCCGAGTTACCTATAGTGTGATTTATGAGATTGAGAAATGATAGGGAATAATAATAATTTTTTACAAGCATAAAACACAATAATAAAATATTTATTTCACAATGCATTTTCTCTCATACTGGCAACTGATATTGCATCTTACATTTGCTTTCAGCCATTTGCACTTGTTACCACAGTTAAATAATTTAACATTTGCAAAATGGAGTAATTTTAAAAAATATTACTTTGAGAAAAGGAAACAAATCTGAATTCTATAAGAGAAATTAAAGACGTACCTGTTGAGCTTTCCTGCATACCAATAGAAGAAAGCGACACTTTCAAAAAATATGGCACTTATTCAGCGGTATCAAAATTTTAATAGCAGAAATTTTCGAGAATTATTTTTAAAATACGTTACTTTACTATTAAAGTTAAAGCCTTAGATCTGTGGTACAGTAGTACGCATTGGTGGTCGTTACGATTTTGAAGAAAGCTTAAAGCAAACAGAAATATATAGAACATCGAAAAATTGTCATTTTGATATACCTGATTGGAAGAAATTTATATCAAAAATCATTATAATAAAAAGAACCTCTTGGCAAATTTAGCACAAAAAGAAAATTATGTTATACCTGATCAAATTGAAATTGTATTGGCAGGAATGTCTGAAGATAATCAAAGAACAATAAGATGGACCAAAATTGAGTCGAAAGTGGTTGATGAGTTACAGTTTACTATGGGCAAGAGGAATCTGATACCAGAATATTTGCAATTAATAATTTTTTACAGGCATGTTTAAGGTATTTGTTATTTACTCATTGGACACAGATGTTTTTATTTTATCAACGTTTTTCTGGGTTACCTTAGATGTCGAAATTTGGATGGAAAGAGAAATAGTATATTAAAGAACGAGTTTCATAAGACGATGTTTATTGTATGAGTTCGAAATTATAACGAACGAATACAATAAACGGATTATGAAACGAGTTCTTTACGCTATTTTTTAAAATTTTCGCCTATTTTTATTATATAATTAAAAATATTTCGTACTTTTAATAGTAACGTAGTTCCTTAATTTTGTTGGTAACAAAAACCGGACTCAATAATGTTTATGTGAGAGCAATCTGGAACTTATATAAAGATGCGACAAGTGTAATCAAGATGGGAGCAATCAAATCTGAACCCTTTTCAATTAATAAAGGTTTGAAACAGGGTTGTAGCATATCCCCTACTTTATTCAAAATATATATTCAGGAAGCCCTAAGCGAATGGAGAAAAAAAATAGCAAATATGGGGTTATATCTAGACGATAAATGTTTGACAAGCCTCTTTTTTGCAGACGACCAAGTAATTATTGCTTGTGATGAAGACGACGCAGACTACATGCTGAGAAAGTTAAAAGACGAGTATGAAATTTGGGGACTGAATATAAATATGCAAAAAACAGAATATATGAAAGTAGGAGGAAAACACGAAGATGAAGATCCCCAACTACAAATTAGAGAAATAAAAAGGGCTACAAATTATAAATACTTGGGAAGCGTCCTAACGGAAGAAGGAAATTCAAAAACAGATATCCGAAATAGAGCTCAGCAAGGAAAAAGGGCCATCCAAACTCTTAATTCGCTGTTATGGTCCAAATCGATTAATACATCTACAAAAATAAGGATATACGAAGCAGTAGTAGAACCTATCCTAACATACGGTGCAGAATGCTGGCAAATGACGAAGAGCGATAGGAAAATTATCGACACAGTGGAAATGGACTTCTTAAGAAGAGCATGCCAAGTGTCGAGAATTGAACACGTTCGGAACGAAGAAATAAGAAGAAGAACAAGAAGGATATATACCAGCACGGACCGAATAGAAACGAGACAACTCGTATGGTATGGGCACGTACAGAGAATGAACGAGGAAAGATGGCCAAAAAGAGCACTACAATATATTCCCAAAAATAGGAGGAGAAAAGGAAGGCCTACAACCTCATGGACCGATGGTATACGCAGTATAATGAAGGACAGAGAAATAAAAGAGGATGAATGGAAAAATAAAGATAAATGGCGGTCGAAATGTGGGATGCGGCAGAGGCTGTAGGAACCCCACTATATATATATACATCTTACTATCTTTGAAGCGTCCCTATAAAGATGAAGCATGTAGCGTCCATCTTCTGATACTCATATTTATCGAAAGTTTCTTGTAATATACTCTGACAATTCATACAGCAGACAGACCAAAGATACTTTTTGAAGTAAGAGATGAAGACTTTAAACATTTATAGTTCCACTCTATTTACATTAAGGCGTCTTTTCATTAGTATATCATCTGGGCGTCTATAATATACGGTACCACTCTCATTTCATAGATTGTCGAGCGTCCTCGGTGTATACCGACATCTATTCATTGAATATAAGAGCGTCCTGCGATGTTGCCAGTACAAGTGAGGATAGTGGGAAGAGTTACTCATGCGAGCTTTCGATATTCTCTTTGAAATAAACTTAAACAAACTCGACATTTGGACACTTAATATTTTTTTGCCGTGCGTCATTCTGATGGCGTTTGGCACACAACAGTTTCATAACTATGTAAGTTACGCATTTTTGGTTGTCTAATTGAAATTTGAGCAAAAACAGAAAAGTACCAGAAGGTCACCAAAATACACTAACGGATACAGGATCAAATTATAAGAACAAGTGCACCTCTCGGGCTTTTTTAAATACTACCGCACGAGCTTTTTTTTACCAAACGCACACCGACTCATCTACGACCGCTTTGAAGGCGGGGCCGAAGGCCCGTCATCAGATGTTCCGGGAAAGTTGTCCTCGAGTGACTCGAAAATTACTCGTGGTCAGGAGGGCGGGTAAAACTTTCAAACTGCCGTAATTTTTGTCCGATCCGGTTGAGATTTGGGGTGGGGGTACAAGATTTTTTGACTTGAAGAACCTGAAAAATATCCCCCCCTCCACTCCCATGGGTAGAGTTGGTCAGTGTAAAAATTATTTTGTTCGGACGCAAAACTTGGACCCGATCGGGTTCCTGAAATATTGGATCCCCCACCTCCGGCCAGGCCTGGAGCCTGACCGGGACATTTTTTTTTCGGCTCTCGAATTCCCAGGAAAAAAACCAGATATTCGTTGGGGCCGATCATGGCGATCTCCAGAATGACAAGTCGCCCCCCCACACACAGATCGAATTCAGATACCGAACAATTTGTTCAGTAAAAATGTATTTTTTTGTCCGAACTTTTTTTTCAGGTCTGGATCAAGGTCATTGGAGGGTCAAATTAAGAAAGCCTAGAAAAATTCATACAAAGATTTTCGGGGTCGTTGAATCTGAATCCGAGGTCCGGCTCATCAGGTCAGGCTCAAGGTTACTTGAGGGTCTAATTGAGGAAACCTTTTGGGAAAAATCGAAAAAAAAATCATACATAGGAAACCTAGAAAAATGACCTGATGAGGTCAAGCGGACCTCGGATTCGGATTCAGCGATCCTGAAAACCTTTGTATGGCTTTTTTCCGATTTTCCTAGAAGGTTTCCTCAATTTTACCCTCAAATCACCTTGACCCCGACCTGATGAGGTCAAGCGGACCTCGGATTCGGATTCAGCAACCGTCAAATTTTTTTATTAATTTTTAAGATTTCTCCCAGAAGGTTTCCTAAATTTGACCTTCAAATGACATTGACCCTTACCTGATGAGGTCAAGCGAAGCTCGGATTCGGATTCAGCTACCCTGAAAATCTTTGTATCAATTTTTTCAGATTTTTCCCAGAAGGTTTCCTCAATTTGTCCCTCAAATGAACTTAACCCTGACCTGATGAGGTCAACCTGTCTCTGATTCGGAATCAGCGATCCCGAAATCTTTTGTATGAATTTTCTCAGATTTTCCCAAAAGGTTTCCTCAATTTGACTCTCAAATTACAATGACCCTGACCGCGGATTCTGATTCAGCTACCCTGAAAATCCTTGTATGAATTTTTTCAGATTTTTCCCAGTAGGTTTCCTCAATTTGTCCCTCAAAAGACCTTAACCCTGACCTTATGAGAATTTGGTCAGGACAGGTAACCAGCGATCCTGATGAGGTCAAGCTGACCTCTGATTTGGAATCAGCGATCCTAAATCTTTTGTATGAATTTTTTCAGATTTTTCCCAGACGGTTTCCTCAATTTGGCTCTAAAATTACATTGACCCTGACCTGATGAGGTCAAGCGAACCTCGGATTCGGATTCAGCTACCCTGAAAATTCTTGTATCAATTTTTTTAGATTTTTCCCAGAAGGTTTCCTCAATTTGTCTCTCAAATGACATTAACCCTGACCTGATGAGGTCAAGCTGACGACTGATTCGGAATCAGCGATCCTGAAATCTTTTGTATGAATTTTTTCAGATTTTTCCCAGACGGTTTCCTCAATTTGACTCTCAAATTACATTGACTCTGAACTCATGAGGTCAAGCGAACCTCGGATTCGGATTCAGCAACCCTGAAAATCCTTGTATGATTTTTTTCAGATTTTTCCCAGAAGGTTTCCTTAATTTGACTCTCAAATGACATTGACCCTGATGACCTGATGAGGTCATGCCTGGAGCCTGACCGGGACAAGTTTGTAGATTTATGAGTACGACTGTTTAGGGAAGTAACAAGTAAAGTGAAAATCGATTTTCGTTACGCCCTCCCCCCCCTTACTTCCAAAAAAAGTGACTTAAATTCCCAGGAAAAAACCGAGTCGCGAACGACTTGGAACCACCCAGATATTCGTTGGAGCCGACCATGGCGATCTTCAGAATGACAAGTCGCCCCCCCACACAGAGGGGCGGGACCTGAAACTTTTTTTTTCGAAATCGGGAATTTCATCATATGGGTCGGATAGAGAATTGAAAAATAAGAAAATTTTGAAGAGTGGTGTTACTCCCCTTCCCACCTAGAATTTTTTAACGGTGTCCGTCTTGGTCACGAATGGTTATCGGAGACATGTTTTGTTGCAGGTTGTCAACTGACGTCGGATATAGTTGGGCGTTCCCTTAACCTAAAATTACCGGAAAATAAAAATTTTGTAATATGAAAAAAAAATTGCCAATATAATATGTATCGATCGATTGTAAGAAGTTAATCTGAAACGCACTACCTAATGAATATTCTGGTAAAATAAATTGAACTTAAGGTTGTTATGGAAGGCACTGTTGTCTAATCTATAGGGCGCCTGGCAATCGAACGAGTATATGAAGTAATCGTATATCATGTATACGAATTGACGCTGCTAGCGACCCGAACGTCAGGACCTGTTAACTAATAATATACGGCAGCTGAATATTTTCCTTCATTTGGACACCGAAAAAGCGTCCACCAAAATTTTGTCATGAGGGTTTTCTATAAAACAGGAGTCATCTCGCAAATTTTTACAGGTGGATGCAATAGAGCGTCCGTATACGGGCGCTCTAGTCACGTGGACGCTCTAATCAATGTAAATCGGTAATGTATGGACGCTCTTATGATAATGAGATATAAATATATATATATATATATATATATAACAATGATTTGACATTTATACTTGACAGTCATTTCAAGTTTGAATTTTCATTTCTTGTATTTTAAAGTTTGTAAAACCTATGTGAAAATGAGTGATGAAATGTCGTGTAGGTCACCAAAAATTCGAAAAATTGCGGAAAATAGTATAGGTAATTTATTTCCCGACAAATCTCGGCATCTTTATGGGAAAGCATATAATAAGTTTCAAGATTGGTGTCGTGAAAGTAATATTGAAAACATCTCAGAAGATGTGTTACTTGCATATTTTGAAATCCAACGCCAAAAATTTAAATCATCTACCTTATGGACGACTTACTCAATGTTAAGATGTCTAAATTTATACAAAAATGTTGATATATCAAAATTTAATAAATTGCAAGCTGATTTGACATGTAGGAAATTATTCTACCAACTGTGAAAAGGCGTGCTATAATATGCGCGTTATGGTTTTTTAGTGTTATAATAGCTATATTATAAAAGAAAATTTTAAAAAGAAATTTATCCCATGTTTCTCAATCGTTAAAGCACTAGCAAACTTGATCTGGATGTTAAAATATTAGCAGACAATTTGTTGTCAATATATTGTTTATCTGGATGTGACTCTGTTAGCTTTCCGTTTATAAAAGGCAAAAAAGAGCCCTAAAAATAGTGTTGTCTCAAGAACCAGATGAGATGAATATTTTAGAACCAAAATATATCATTGAAGTTTATACTATTATACTGGTAGGTAAATAAGGTTTTAATAATGCCCTTTTGTTAGGGATTTGCCGCCGACGGAGGATTCTGTTATTTTTCATGTGAAAAGGGCATTTTTACAATGCGAAATTTTCAAAACGGCATATATGTTAAAGCCAGAAATTCTAAAGTTTGGTTACGAACGCAAAGGCAATAATTGTATAGTTCCAAAATTAATGTCCAAAGAAGCAAAACTTACATTTTAAAAAATTACTCCATTTTGCAAATGTAGATTATTTAACTGTGGTAATAAGTGCAAATGCTTGAAACCAAATGTAAGATGTAATATAAGTTTCCAGTGTGAGAGAAAATGCATTGTAAAATAAATATTTTAATTAGATAATAATAATATTGTGTTTTATGCTTGTAAAAAAATTAATATTATTATTCCTATCATTTCTCAATCTCATAAATCGCACTATAGCGACATATTAATACTGTAATGCGCGTCATCTTTGTTGTGCGTATGAAGAAGGCTGTGGTGTTTACTCTCTTTGACACACTGATAAAGCCAAGAGATGCGACGCGCCGATTCAACTTCCTTCGAATTTTAAAAAGGACACAATCCAAACTAAATGTCGTTTGAAAAAAAAGAGTTAAAGTAATAAAAAAGTTTTCTCGACTCACCATTTTACTCTGTAAAATGACGATATTTTGTGTCATCTAGCGAAAACAAAATGACGTAGTTTTTATTTAAGCACTGGTTTGCAATAAATATTATTTTAAGGAAAATTTTCAGTTTTTTCAAAAATGTCATGTTTTGACACATTTCGCAATTCCGAATCAAAGGGCAAACAAAATTCGGCAGGTCATTTTACATAGGATTTCATGTTTTTTAGGTGGATGTTCGCGAGTTGTATAGAGGTGATCGAATTCAGCACCTCAGATTCCCGACTATACTATATTTGAAAATCAAGAGAGAGTAAATTCCCAGAATAAAAAGTAATTCGGTATGCAAAACTATAGTACAGTACGTGCGGTAAAACTTCAATATTTGTAATGCATTCTAAATTGTTTTTGTTAATTTCAATACAAAATTTATTAAATTTCTTGGACTATCACATTATTTTATGATCTTTCATTGTTACTACAGTAGGCCTAAGAGGATTAACGTGCGTCATAGGCGTAACCAGAATAGAAAGGGATAATTGTTATTTAACGACCTCCGAATGGCAACAGCTTCTAATGACAGATATTTTGACTTAAATAGTTTCTAGAAATGCAGTTATTTGATTTTCGATAAACGTGACAAATAGTAGTGACTAAAAATGGAAGCAGTTTGTGAGTATACGCCAGTGAAAAAATTAAAACTAGACCATTTATCGCTCAATGAAAAGAGTGCTGTAGTGAATGTGTACCACTATTTTAAACATCAAAATCCCTCAAACACTATTGACAGTGTAGTTGAAACAACATCTAAGGCAATGGGATATGGAAAATCTACAATATATAGAGTTCTAAAGGAGGAAAAATCAGGTGGAGTAACCTCACCAAAGCCGAAACCAGGTAGACCAAAACTATTAAAAGTCAACGTGGACGAGTTTTTTAAAAATGCTATTCGTAAGCTTGTTCACTCATTTTTTATAAACAAGCAAATACCAACTTTAGATAAAGTTTTGCAAGCCATTACGAATGATGTTGATTTACCCACAATAAGCCGGGATAAACTATGGAAAGTGTTACATGAGTTAAACTTTAAATTTGAAAAAATGGGCAGACACTCAATGCTAATTGATTCTGAAGAAATTGTATGTTGGAGAAGACAGTACCTCAGAAGAATACAACAAGTTAAAGCTCAAAATAAAAACATTTATTATTTAGATGAAACATGGGTTAATGAAGGACATTGTGTAGGAAGAGTTTGGAAAGACAAAAATATAAAATCATCCCATCAAGCTTTTCTAGAAGGATATACTACTGGTTTTAAGGAACCTATAGGAAAAGGTAAAAGATTAATTATTTGTCATATAGGCAGTACAAACGGTTTTTTTGAGAATGGTTTACTCTTATTTGAATCAAAAAAAACCGTTGATTATCACGAAGAAATGAATGGAGACGTGTTTGAGGAATATTTTGAACAGATGATTCAATTCATACCAAAAGGATCGGTTATTGTAATGGACAATGCAAGTTACCACTCCAGATTACTTGAACCTTTACCAACCACTAAATGGAAAAAGGGTGAAATTGCAAAATGGTTATCTTCTAAAAATTTAGCCTTTGACAATACAATGCTGAGGGCAGAATTGTTAACTATTGCTAAAAAACATAAGCAAAATTATAAAAAATATAATATTGAGGAGAGAAATTGAAATCCTTCGTTTACCACCCTACCATTGTGAGCTGAATCCGATAGAATTAATATGGGCCCAAGTTAAAGGTTATGTTGCCAGAAATAACACTACTTTTAAATTATCAGATGTTAAAAATCTCTTCAATAAGGCAATATCTGAAGTAACAAGTGAAAATTGGCAAAAATGTATTAGACACGTTACAGAAATAGAAAAAAAAATGTGGGAGCTAGATAACATAATTGATATTACTATAGAGCCCATTGTAATTTCTCTAGAATCAGATGGTGAATCTTCTGACACAGAGTGCGAGGAACCATAACTTTAAAATTATTAATTTATGTACTTTAATTTTATTTTTTAAGATTTAATATTGTCGTATTTTTTGCATGTTGCTCGTCAAATTTTATCCTTGCGGTTGGTTTTTTTTTTCTCATATACCTACTTAATTGTTTTTTTAGCTCCTCATATTAATTTATAAATAATTGTAATTATCTGTACATATTATATACATATTTTGTAAATAAACATATGCCTAAAACAAAATGCCTAAAATAATATTGACTTTTTCTTCATTTTACCCAAATTAAATTACTACTTACGAATTATGTTTATCTATCTAAAATTGGTAATCTAGCTATAAATAAATAACTAAAACAAATTAAATATTTCTATTTCCATATTAATTTAATTTTGAAAACGCACGTCTATGGTTTACTGCCTTTAACACTGATAACTGCAAAACATTTCTGGGAATTTACTCTCTCTTGATTTTCAAATACAGTATAGTAAGTATGTTAACCAACGACAGACCTTAGTAAGGCAACCACATCTGGGCTACTGATGTTATAAGTTGTGTTATTTCCATTTTTTATTGCAGATTTGGGAAGCATGTCAAGATATTCGTTGTTTCAGACCTTCTTCTTCTTTTATAGAATTTGGTAGTTTCGAAATAAGTCTACACATTTGTTTGTTCACAGCAACTTCTAATTCTAAAGTTGAGTTGGTTAAGAATTATTGCTGTAATACTAGTCCATAATTTTGAATGCAATACTACAGAGCTAAAAATACGGTTTTATTTTGATCTACATTTTGAGTTTCAACTAGTTCAGATAAAAGTATCATTATATCTGTCATAAGTTCTAAATACTTTTCATGTCCACACAAAGGAATGATTTCTTGTGATATATCTCTGCAGGAGGTAATATTTTCAGAATTATAAGAAGGTTTGCAAACATTACTACATTATAGCTATTTGTTGCTTGAGTAATTGGAATACCCTTTACATCAAATTTGAATAGCACCATTACACGTTTCAGGCAACATTTTCGGCATCATTAAAACTTCTGGTTAGATAATGAATGAAGAAATTAAATTTATGTATTAAAATTAATTGTCGACTACCGGTGTGATCTTTTTGTAACTGGTTTTTGAGATTCACAATTACATCCTGTGCGTTGAACTTGGTAGTACTGATGAACAAAAAACTTAAAACAAATCTGCCCGTCAAGGACGTCATCTTAAGAGACGAGCGTGGTGCAAGTCTAGAAGGTTTTTTTTTTTGAATAAACAACAAATACGAAAGTAGTTCGGTGAACTTTATGTTGTTTCGTTTGAGTGTTAAAATTTAAGAGATTTGTCAAGCTTTTACTACAAAACTTACTAACAGTTTGTTGTGCCATATCTGCAGACACCCATTATAGTGAGCAAAAAGACGCGTCTTGCCACTGTGGGAAAAAAATTGGCTTTAAAATATGCCTCTATGTTGACCAAAATCAGGATTCATCCTCTAGGTATAAGCGGTAAAGTAAATTCAGAAATATACTAATTTTTTTTGCGTAGGCAAATTGCCATTCAGCCAGACACAGATTCGTCTATAATTATAATTAATTATATGACAGGGACACACGCTTCTCGTCCAGGGACCGATCAGGACATTTGTTTTTTGACAAACAGTGGTAGGCCTCGGTTAGGGGGTAAACAAACAAATAGGTATAAAACAGAGGAAACAAGATTAAGATTCTAATCATAGACGAATTTTAGTATCTCTCAGAAATTTTAAAAAGCAATCGATAATTTTATCAGAGAAATGGGTTAAAGCCTCTTCTATATTTAAGGGAGAAGGCATATTATATTTTATAAGATTTATATAAAGTGTTTTTGAATGTTCAGTGTATTTTTTGCATTCGAAATAAACGTGATTGAGGTCTCCAATTGAACCACAAAAATAGCAATATTCATTTTCTTTTACATTAATTTTAAACAGGTCTTTTGGATAACTGGAATGACCAAATCTGGTTCTAATTAAAGATGTAATATAGTGTTTTGGAATATTATGATTTCTAAACCAGGGTGAGTTTGGAATGTTTCTCTGTATTTTTGTATATTAATTGGAATAAGTGGAGCAGAATTGTGACCAATCAGACCTCCATCTTCTCATAGTGTTAGATTTTAGTAAGGCAGCCACATCTGGGCTACTGATGTTATTTCCATTTTTTTTTGCAGATTTGGCAAGCATGTTGTGTTTCAGACAAATATGTGCCTTTACCCATATAAAACATATATCTACACTACTATTCGTTAGTTGGTACAAAATCTTTTTGATCAAGAAAATATATTGATTAGACCTAAACTTGGGCATACCCACCGCTACCACTGATTTTAAGACAGATAGATAATCTGAAGCAATTAAAGCTTTTTTAATGTTGGATTCTGTAACAAATTGTAAGGCTTCTAGTATCGCAATTGATTCTGCAGTGTATACTAAATTGACTTATTGGACTTATCGGGATTTTTTTTATGTAAGAAGTTATTTCAACAATTGTATCATCTCTCAATAAAAAATAGATACCATTAATATTCAAATAACCCATATTTTGCTATGTGGGCCGATTAGATTAATATTTCGTTTTGTCGTTGTGAAATGACCCTAATTTCTATTTTAAACGAAAACGCAGCCTGCACACAATGAAAACGATATTGATGACACGATTGACTAAAATGGAAGTACACAATTATATACTATAATTAAATACATCTGAAATTGGTAGTTCCTTGTACAAAAAACGCGTTTTGATTGTCTCGTGAATTATTGTGTACGTAATATTTATCGTTTGATCGCTCAATAAGTTCGATGGATGTCATATAGATGGCGCCACTAAGATTTTTAGGAAGTACTAACCTTCAAATGATACGTGTCAAAATTTCCTGACAATCTGACGTTTAGTTTACAAGTTACAGTTGGTTTAGTGACGCTACTTTTGTAATTTTCGAAACAATGGAAAAATCTGAATTTCGTGTGTTGATGAAGCGATAAAGCATCGCTTTTTAATGGGAAAAATACCGTTCAAGCTAAGCAATGGATTGACAAGCATGTTCTTTTATTAGTCATCCTACCAACTTCTCTTCTGGTACGGATTTGGATGCTGTTTTTCCTCCATTTCTGAAGCAACTTACCATTTTTAGCTTCTAGAATGGTTTTCTCCACAGTTAACACATTCAGATCTTCCATTTGTATCTTTCTGTCACTAATTAAACGCAAAAAGGTTCTTTATTGCAGTATTTCTGGGTGTGCCACAATTGTTGGCACATTTTATATCTCAGATTTTCTTACTGCTTCAATTTTAAATTTGATTAAAAATCAAGAGGAGTTTTTTGTTCAATATTATTGCTTATAAACTTTTGAAATTACTTTGAAGAAGGTCATTTGGTCTATTTGCACGATTAAGTCTTCTTGTCGTTATTTTTAGGGGCCTGGAATGATATGCTTCATTTTAGGGCCACTCATAGAGATATAATGTAGTGAAAAAAAAAAAATTAAATTCGAAAATTCCAAAAAAACAAAGTTCCTAACATCATGTAGACATTTTTCACAGTTGATTTATGTTTTAGTTTCACTTGCATTGATTTTGAAGATAGAATTTCATCGAACTAACTCCTAATTTGTCATATTGAGGACTTCCGTGGTATTTTTTATAGAATTGCCACGATAATTAATTAAAAGAATAAAAAACATTTAAAGTAGTTTTGTATGTTCCAAAAAAAAATATATCGTAGCCCTATTTCCACAATTAAACATGAATGAAATATCCTAATTGCATTTCCCTTCAACATCCTCTAAAAAATAGATAATTTGAATATCCTGTCTCTTTTATTATTGTACTAACACGACAACTAAATTCGTGATAAAACAAATATATCAGGAAGAATGAGTAGAAAAATGCTTATAGGAACCAAATCGTGCCATCCAAAAATCAAGTCCATAAAACCGAATATTTATTTTGATTTATTTCCATGCTGAACGTTTTTATGTTGTGTACACATTGTATATTTTACAATTATTTTTTGATATAGTTTCATAAATAACCAAAATACCAAATAAATAGCAGTTTTTTAAAATGTTAAAATAGCTTGTTAGACCAGGGAAAATTTTTTAAACAAAAAAAAATTTTAGCAGATAGTCGGAAATGTTTGGTTTACAAATTTTCAATTTTTTAACTTATCAGTGCTCATTTTATTCGTTGAAAAAACTTTTTAGATTGAAAATTAGGCTTTTTTTAATTTAAAATCGAAAAATAAATAATTTTCAGGCTAAGTTGAAATACGATCAATACAAAAGTTTTAGATTTTTTAATTACCCCCACTCCCTTTACGGAACTTTTACTCAGTCGTCTTGATTTTTCTTAATTTACTTATAATTTACACTAAATTTTCCGACCACCCACATACTGCTAAGAATTTTCCAAGAATTCGGGTATTTAAAATCGGTTTGGTCCTGGTCTAAATATATTATTAAAAAAAAGTTATTTTCTATTTTAATATAAATATGTAGATATAATACTTTATTCAGTTATTTTAATTGCGATATACCGTGAGAAAATTCGCTTAAAAATCAATATGCAATTAAAATGCTCGAGTAATTTTTTTTTTAACAATATATAATAAATATATATACAAACAATACGTTTAAAATATGTTATTGCAATGCTATTAAACTTTATTGCTATTATAAAACAACATATGTATTTTATTTTATAACTAGACTGTTATCAAATAAATTTATTATTTGGTTTTTACGTCAAATATAGAAAATAAATGGATTGTCGTTTGAGGTTTAGGACGATAAATCAAACTTCTTAATAAAAAATTGCCGACGTTTCGGCCTTATATAAGACCTTCCTCAGGGCGACAACGATATAAAACAATTGTTAGACAACTAAAAATACAATTCACTGAATGTAAAAACCATGTACGCTAAAACAACACAAAAATAAACTAGTAAATTAATATTAAGGGGAAGAAGGACTTCCCAAACTCAAACGCCTGCGGGCCAGCGGTGAGAGGCGAGGTAGAAAATTTACTACCAATGGGCGTCGTTTGGACTTTGGACAAATCGATATCTAACACTTACGAGGGGACATTTTAATTTTGTATTATGTACATTTGACTCCAACAAGCCGATTCATGCAAATATCAATTCTGTTTAACGTAAGATAAGATATGAAAACTTCCTAATTTTTAAATTATATTAAAAATAATTATAAATGATTTAAAGATAAATTAAAAATTAAATAACATTTATCTGCGGCTACAGAATTAGAACCGCAAAGTTAAAGAAGCGGCACTGGAGAATTTTCTTTTTATCTGGCTTTTTTCTTATAACAATATAATAATATTAATATAAGCCCTTCAATTCACCCCCTTACGAGTGAATCCCAGAAGTAGAGCTTGTGCGGGGGAGGGACGGCTTCTTTACAGTTGAGGGAAAACCCAGAAGAACCTCAAAACACCATCACATATTATGATAATATTATGATGACTTAATTTATGACAAAATATAAATTTTCTTATAATATGGAAGTGCGCTATCCCATTAAATATCACATATTTTGACATGTGATCTGTTTCAATAGTAAGTTACCTACAATTATATCTTTTGTTATGTCAATTTTTGAAAACGACTTTAGAGTCAAAGTCGAAATGTTAAATTTGGAAAACATTTTTAATCTAAAAAAGTGGTTTTAACATCCATAAACAAGGACATTTACGAATAATTTAATATTCCACAGAAATTATAATTCTTTACCCATCCGTCTATCCCTCGTAAACATTTAAATATGTGAAAGTATTTTATCGCCATTCATAAACTATTATTTCCTTTGAATTCTGAGGGTGGCGCCACATTATGGTATCCCTTACGTTGTTTGTACATGTCGCAAGGGATCAATAAAGATTATTATTATTTTTTTTTTTACTTGTGTCAACGGCATCGACTACTATGGCCATTAGCCTCGTGTTCTGTGTAGGCTTTGTTACTGTTTCCCAGCGCCACTTTAGGAACAGCACTGTTAATTAGAACCCAACAGTGAATGGTCGAGTGAGGAATCACACCTGGTATATGAAAATCAATTTCTAAATTTTTAATTAATTAAAAATCAGAAAAAAATTTCTGCCTTTGGTGTGATTCGAACCCACAACCCTTGGATTATGAGTCCAGTGCTCTACCGCTGAGCCACCCACCCCCCTATTATTATTATTATTATTATTATTATTATTATTATTATTATTATTATTAAAATGTTGTCATGCAAGGGTTTCGTATGTCCCCAACTTTTAAAGTTTATTTTTCATTATTAGTGGTTGAAAAAATTTATACTTGTTGGTAAAGATTTAAGCTTTGCTCGGACGAACTCACTTTTTTGAAATGTTTAGGTTCTTTTAAAAAAAAAAATGGGAAAAATTATAAAAGAAACATAGAATTTTGCGATTGTTTTTCGTAAAAATTAAATCAAATTTTGAAAAAGGGACTTCGTCGTAACATAGATTAGAAATTTACCAATATGTACTTATTTTTTCATTCTCTCCAAATGAAAAATGAACCTAAAAAGTTAGGGACTACGAAACCCTTGCATACACTGTTTTATAGTATAGTACAACTTCCTCTTAATAATTTATTCCTAATTCAACCCTGAAAACGTATATTTACCTACCCCCACCCCCCTTCCGAAACTTTTACTCAGTCGTTTTGATTTTTCTTATAATTTACCCTAAATTTTTCGACCATCCACATACTGCTAAGAATTTTTTTTTGTTTAAAAAATGATTGGCCCTGGAACTACTCTCTGAAAATGATTTGCAAAATTAGGTGAACCTTAATTAATGAATAATGCATACATTTATGGGAAGGATGTTCTACTCGCCACAACTTCCTGTTTTGCATTGTTTATACTACGATATTGACCTTTAGTAATAACAAATACTTGGATCGGAGTTGAGTTTATTTTGCGTCATCGCACTTTTCTTTGTTTCTATAATTTCAATGATTTCTTGAGAGGAAACAATTTTTTTTCCTAAATCGTAAGTTTCGAAATATTATTTAAACACGGCTTTCCATTGTTTTAAAGTATTTTATGGTATCCTGTTAAACGACACGTAATAAATTTCACTTTTTTCCGGCTTCATTGTGCCAGGCTAACGATTTTTTTAGTGGATAAATATACACGATTTTCTAACTTCTACAGGAACAAGAGAATGTTTCAAAACACTCTTCGTTGGATAATCTCCGATTGCCCATTAATCTTGCCAAATGGAAAATTTTTGGGATACAAAATCTTCTGACCCGTTTTGGGAAATAGATTCCAAAAAAATATGCGAGAAACTGGTTTTTATACCACAAACTCCATAGGAATCAAAAATTTCGTTTTATATGACCCTATTGAAACTAGATATCTCTCTTTTTCCCACTCAATTATTTACTGTCCTACGTTTGTGTGCCATCGCTAACAATTTTTACACTAACATCTCAAACAATTATTAAAAAAAGTACTCAGCTGTTAGAATGTTCCTATACCATATCCAAAACGAAGGGGCCAGCGTCAAAGTGTTTGCATTATAGAGTAGGGTCTGCAGAACTGCATTAAGTAGATTTGCGCCAATAACTGACTTACAATTGCACTTAACAGTGAATTAGAGGGTTATACAAGATTATTAATATCTGAAATACTCTATATTTATTTCGTTAGTTTATAATTGTGTTAGTAGATTTGGGATTTGAATAGAGTATAGAGATGTATGCTTTTTTTTTAAATTTCTTCATTTTCTCGAAAACATGAAACAGCAGGATTTCCAAAAGCAACTACATGCATATCTATCGACAAAAATAAATTCTGTCAATATAAATAATCAAATGAACTATTTATCCGTGCTAGATTAACTTGTATTTATTATTTACTTTCTCCTGAAATCGACAAGCAAAAATTTGTACCTACGCACCGCTTGTGCCAATCTCTAATAGTACTAGTACTGTTTTAGTACCGGTATGTACGACCAGGCACCATGCCAAAGTCGTGATCGAAGTTTAGGTGGTCGGGTTCGGTCTTAACTGACATTAACAAATTCTTTTCTAAAAAAAAAAACGGTTTTCGTCTTTTTTTTTCTGCATGCCGATTCTAAGTACCTAGTGGAAGTAATTAGTTCCGTATCGAAGTACCGCTATGAACTCTTCAATTCAATTTAATGACATCAATGCGTCGGATTCTGGTGTAAAATAAAACTGTTTATTTAGAAGAACGCGTGGTCGTTGGGAGGAGAAGGTGAACTTTAATTAATTAATATAACTGCTGAATGTCATAATTATTAAACGTCCTTTAAAAAAAATATATGTCGAAGCCTTCTAGATCTAGCATCAGCAGGCAGTGGAAGAGGAAAGAGGACTGTTTCCCGCCCACTTTAGTAAATCCGCGTTTGGACGATGTCGTGTCCCATCCGTACTCGGAGGATTGTTGACGACTGCGTTTGCCAGCATAAAGACTGTCCCTTTTTCCTCTAAATCCAAGAGCAACTTTGGCCATTTAATTCTAAACCAGGTACTACACTCGAACTACCTCCATCGCCATATACATTTTATCACTTATAATTACACGAGAGCTTTTTTTTTGTCGAAGTAAACTTGACATGTATCAATAAGAATTTTGTTGCCTGGCAATTTAACGAAAAAACTGGCTCTGAAAAAATTACGAGTCCGAATCCGAATCAATAAATTAAAAAATGAGATGTAAATTAGTTTATTTAATTTAACGGAAAAGTACAATTGTTAAAAACACAATTATTAATTAAGTATGTAGTGTCAAAAACACATTCCAAAAGAGAAAATAATAATTCGATCACTGCCAACTTTGTTCGAGGTATAAATCTATTTTTAAAAACCGAAGAAATTTGGGAATTTTTTTACGAGCATAAAACACAATATTATTATTATACTTATATTGCATCTTAAAAATATATCTTAGCATCTTATCATACAAAATTTTAAGGAATTTTGAGGAATGCACTAATTTTGTAACCACAAGTGTGTGATTTTATTTACATTTTTATTTACATACGTTCTGCAATTGGAAATAGATAAACTGTACATTTAGTGCTAGTGAAAGGGTTGTGGTTATAATAGGTGAATGAATATGGATGCAGAAAGGAAAGGAGATAAAACGCGTTTGCGTTTATCTTCTAGGAGAAAGAAACAAAAGAATATTTTAAAATATAATCGGTTACAGCACTATAATAGATAGTAGACCATATGAGAACGTAACAGTTGAAAAAATAGAGTGCCGAAACCATTTATTAAGGAATTACTGTAATAAAGTTAGAGAAGTTACAAAAGTTAGAGGAGTTCCAGGAAATTTAAAAAAAATTCTTTTAAATCGTATTTTAAAAATTAGGTCTTCCATTTCTAAGGCAATGTTATAAAGGAACAAAGAAACCGGAAAGTCACAGGATGAAAAGGTTCTAAATCTTAAGAAAGATATTTTAAATAGTGTTAGTCACATTTTTGGAGAACACAAAAGTTGTGCAGAATTAAAATATTTTTGTACAAAGGCTAATCCTGATGAACAAAATTTCATCGAAGACTTTAAATTGTGGGGCATTGAAGAAAAACTCATGAATGCGGTAAGATATCTAGCGGGACATTCTAGAAGTCTTTTAGAAAATGTCGACAACAATGTTGTAGAACAATTTAATGATATGATAGCCCAAAAAATTGGAGGAAAAAGGGTAAATTATACTTTAAGAAGGAGTTACAGAGGAAGATGTTTTTGTGCAGTAATAGCAAAAGATACAAGGATGCCATTGTATAAAATATATAAACACATTAGTGGCTATAGTCCCGGAAAAATTATTAAGAAAAACGAACAACTTAGTATCAAATTAAACAAAAAAAATGTAAAAGTCGAAAGAGATTAATTTTCCCTAAAGAAAAACATGGTCCTGATGATCAATACGGTGAGCACTGTACTAAACCAGACATGGATGATCAAACGTTCAATAGTTTCAAAGATATGTTCTTGAAGGAATTGTTTAACAAAAATGAAAATGAGCTTAAAACAATAGAAGAAAGCACGAGGTTACAGGCATACTCTTCTCAATGGAAACAATTGAGAAAGAAATTGTTAACTTCATCCAATTTTGGAAAAATTTGCCGAATGCTTCCAAAGACCAGTTGTGCTTCTACAGTGAAAAGTTTCCTGTATGAAGAAGTTTTTTCGAGAGCAATTGCTTGGGGGAGAAATAACGAAGATCGGGCCAAAGAAAAATTCAAAGATTTGAATAATCTTAATTTATTTGATTGCGGTTTATTTTTGTAAATATAACTATTGGGCAAAATCGTAAGGGTTGTTTTTATTCCAATCTAGCTGCCCGTTCCAACTTCACATGGTTTACTAATTATTGTCATTTTCATTTCTCATTTCTCGTTTCTCGTTTTTCTTTTTCATTTTTCATTTTCATATTTCACTTTTCAGTTTTCATGTGAAATTCATTCAAATAACATCACTGCAGTACATAATAATATATTTGGATATTAATTACAACTATCTACAATCTACACATATTTGAAAATGTTTATATAAACACACAGAACCGAATCCGACCCTGTTAATATGCAGTGGGCGTGGAAACACCGAAATTTAAAGGAGCAGCGATAAGAAATTACAAAATATTTTCATATTTATAATGTTGATTACTCATGCAGAGGTTTCGTGCATGTCATAGATTTTTGAGTAATTTTTGTTCAATCTTTTTCAACCTAGTGTCAAATGAAAGATAAATGTGCAAGTGAGGATCGTACTGTAATATTTTTTTAAATTTATTTGCCAAATTTTATAAAAAAAATTCTCAAAGTTGGTCTATTTGGGATACTTTCACTACTGATGGTACAATATTTTGAAAAAATAATACAGTAGGATCTTAAAATAGGTCTTTATCTTCATTCAAGTGTTTATCTAATCTTTTTAAATAACACCGATTTGAAGTAATCGTACATTTTCTAGCACTCTACAGGCACATAAATTTTTGACCAGGGTACGGACTCTTAACACCAAAAATATTTTGCCTACGACCATGAACGGCCTCTAATTATGAGACAATTTTATTGTTAGTGCTTAATTATTTTACGGACAATACATTTCGTCATAGCTGACGCTACACTTCGCGCAACACGTCACAGCCGGGCGTGACTTGTTTTTTTTTTGGTTTCTGCACATCGTGACGTAATGTATTCTCCGTAAAATAATCAAGGTCTTATCTAATCGGATAGTATATATTTAAACTCATGAAAATATTATTAAAAATTTAACAGTACGCCCATGATCAATAAAGTTTCGAATAGCAAACGACTTGTGGTTTCGCTCTGCCTTTCAATATACCAATACCCATAAAAAAAATTAACTACCTATGCCGTGGTACATACGACCGCAACGTACCTATATGCGGTACATATTAGTACCAATACCGTGTTGTAGAGAGAAGAACTTAATTCTTTATGTTTCAAAAGAGGTACTTTTGTGTATACAAAACCAAGTGGCAGCCGTAACGTGGGAAATATAAATATTTAATAAGCCCATTCAGCCAAAGGTTAATTGGAGACTTTCTAGAATACTAATTTTGTTTTTAAATAATTTTATTCGACACAAAATAATATTATTATATGTAGAGAAATATATTTTTTCGCTTCATAAGCTCATGGATAAAATGAAACATAAATATACTTATAATTGGATAGAGATATAGAACAAAGAACCAAGCACCAAATTTTAAAATTCGCAATCTATTAGAGGAACATACTAATTTTTGAAAAAATAATATTAAAAAATCTCGAAAATAATGCTTTTTATTTTCCTTAAGAGTTCTATGTACCATTTATTTTTTTTGATATTTATTATTTTATTTTTAAAATGATTTATCAAATTTTAAAAAAGCCGAAACTATGATTATTATAAATGGTTTTTGGTTCTTTGTTCTATATCTCCATCCAATTGGCAATGTTTAAAAAAACTCGGTTTTGAAGAAAAAATTAAAAATTCTAAAAGCACGGAAAGAGCATTTTTTGACGTGTAATGAACGAGATTTTTCATTATATCTATCTAAAAACCAGATTAAGAAACATTTATTTTTAACAATTTGCGATTTCTAGAGAACTGTCAATATTTAATATTTTAACATTTATTAATTCATACAAATAATTATAATCGTTTCTATAGGCTTTTTGTAATTAAAAATATGATAGTTTTTTCAGCATTATTATATTGTTTTAATAATCTACTTATTTTATTAAATATATTATATTCTATTTTTTGAATAGGTAGTAACTTGGCAGAGTCCATGCGCAACCAATTGGTCATAAATGAGCGACCAGTTTACATATAGAAATGAAAAAAAATATATAAAAATATTACTTTAAGTTATTGTATAGATATTTATACTAAACGCTAAATAATTATTATTATTATATTATATTATATTATTTTATTTTGACATGTAAGTTGGCTGTACAATTTTCCGTACGGTTGCACAGAAAAAGCCCATTTTCGGTGCGCTAAATAAGCAAGTAAATAGTCTTTTCAGATAGGTATAATGAAAAAGCCTTTTTTGACTTAAAAATCCATGTAAAAATAAAATTTTACGTGCATACTGTTAAAATATGGCGTCTTTACCCAAGAAGCTGAAGAACCAATAATCAATTCAGAAGAAGATTCTAATCAATAAAAAATAAAAACACCCGTTGTTTTTATTCATATCTTAAAAGGTGTGACTGTCCAAAAAATTTCTTAGCTCTTTTAAGAGGCGCGCGCCTATGAGCGAACCCTCCTTTGAGAATGTCGGTATTGGTGCTTTGACCTTTGGTACCCTTGAGCGAACAGCTGGCGAAATTCAGCAGGTAGAAGATGGACAGAAGTTATGCTGTTATAAAATGCATTCATGAAAGAATTGGTGAAGGTATTTTATAATAGTTTAGCGGGTAGTGTTTAGTTTAGAGTTTAGACCAGGGCCAATCATTTTTGAAACATAAAAAATTCTTAGCACTATGTAGATTAATTATTTTTTATTTAAATTCGTATAAAATCGAAAAATAAATATTTGGCTTTAAAAAAATTATAGCTTATTTAAAACTTTAAAATATCTGGTCACCGAGCTTCGCTCTTAATATTCAAATCTACATTTTTAAGCAGCCCAATGAGTATATAATTTAAGTATATTTATAACATGACAAATTATTAATTAATTCGCGAAAATCACGGAGTGGGCGACATCTACTTGAACTACTGATAGGGAAATAAATAAAAAGTTGATTGGCGATTGGCTTGAAAGTAGGCGGGAAAATTAAAAAAGCTGTCAGTGTTAATTTTCAATTGGCTGCAGCTGTTGTTGACGTTTATCAACTGCTTGTCACAGAGGTTAGTTAAATGCATTAAAGTTGCCTAGTTTCTGGGGATTTCAAACTTTTAGGGCAACTTCTACTGACGCTTGATCTTCGCGAATTGTCACGGTGGACAGGCCCCGTTTCCGGGACGGGCAACAGCAGCGTGTAGGGCACACGTCCCGTCAACAGAAGATCGCTCAGCTCACTCTATTTATCACTATATAAGAAAAACTCTATGTTCAATTGATTTTATTATTTTTTGATCTGGAGTGAAGGAAAATTATAGGTCTGATATTCATACTTGGGTAAAAACCTCCACAAAAACCTGTGACCAGACTCTCGAGGTGTGGCAGATATTGATATCATATTTTTTCAAAAATTCTTTCTCTCTCTCTCTCTGATCATGAAAACTTAAATATTAAAACTGTCCGCATAATAAAATAGTAGCCGTAAGGGGTAGTCTCACACTATCGGGGAAGGGAAGACAGGTGTCCATTTTAACAGTGTTACTCAACGTTCCTATAAATATTTACCTAAACCCATGATTTCTGAAATTGAATTGGCAACGTTGTATTTTCAACTTTGAATTAATAAGATGGCTGTCATTTGACAAGCAAATTATTTATGTCCGTCAAATGAACCTTTTTTATATAAAGCGACAAATTTAAAATTGAATTCTTTCTGATTAAAACGCCAGAAATTAAATAAAGTCAAACCTTTTTACTACTATACTATACAGAAGAAAGGAGTGCAGTATTTAATTTGCAGAACGTAGTACAGGTTCAAGAGGTAGAAATTTTATTTTTACCTCATCCTTCAATGCTTATTTGTAGTTAAAATTTAAATTTTAATACATCTGATCGGCCTAATATAGTTTTTGTCTAGATTCTTGTTTCCATGGTTTTTACTGTAATAAATTTGTTCTTTTGACAGATAAGTCAGACTTTATTTATTCATAGCCGTATCGTATGTATTTTAATTGATTCAGAATTTTGTATTAATATATATTTCAAAATGGCTTCATTCTAAAAATATTATCAGTCCTCCTAAATCCTTGAAGGTAGAATTATTAGTAATAGCAAGGCAACATAAAAACAAATTCAAAAAATATATTATGGATGAGATGGCCAGAGAAAATGGAATTAAAATTCTCAGATTTCCTTCGAACCACGCAGAGTTAAATTCCATTGAACTGATCTGGTCTCAATTATTAAAAGGTTATGTTTCTCAAAACAATAAAACATTTAAATTTCCTGATGTGCGAAATTTGTTTTTGAAGGCAGTTTCAGATGTAAATAGAGAACATTGGGGAAAATGCATTGATCATGTTTAAAAATGTGGAAAATTCATTTAGGAAAGTGGATATATCAATGGATAATTTAATAGAACCGATAATAATAAACATCAGAAAAGACAATTATAGTGATGCCAGTAGTTTTAGTGAAGACAGTGACTTTTAAAGATAGTTCTTGAACTAACTTTTTTTTAATCTTTGAGTTTAGGTAAGTACTGAAGCGTTACTTTTAATGCCAAGAGATTTAATTTAATCCCAACATATAATCCTCCTTGTTATTTATTGGTTAAATTTAATTCGTTCAATGTTAAAGTGTCGGATGCATAAAGTTTATTTTTATTTTTTGTAAATAATATAACTTCAAAATTTAATCTACGAAGTGCGTATATATATTTTATATGCTGTGACCTTATTTATATTATAGAAACTTATTTTGCAAAGTACGCCTATGGAATGTGACGTTATATCCCCACTTTGACTGTACTCATCTATCCTTTATAGTATATATTACTATAGAAACAAGTTATTATTATGTGCCGTTGCTAGGAAATAAAACTAAAAGCTTAACTTTTCTTGTAAATATCTCGGATCGAATTTTCACAGACATGAGACCTACATTTTTCGCCGATTTAGATAGGAATTAGTCTACCCTGAAAGTTTCATTGAATTCTGACGAGTGGATTTCGAGATCCTCTGGACACACATACACACACACACATACAAACCTTGCTCGTTTAATAGTATTTGATTTTTTTCGATATGATGCATATTTCAGTCACAAATCGTAAAAAAATAATGTCTACCCCTCGAACCGTTCTGTATAGTTCGTGCAATACATATTAGGGAGGGCCGAAAAAACCTTTTTTTTTATTGTGAAGTTGTAATAGGGCGAAAAACTTGCGAATCATATAGACATAGGCCCTAAAGTTTGACAAAATATGAAAAAACTTCATTTTTGTGATTATTTTTTTTTAATTTTTGAATTTGAATTAACGTCTTCAAATAGAGCCTAAAAACATTGTGTTTTAATTTGGTTTAAATCAGTTGATATATTCCGATCGCGCATAAGCCCCAAAATTTGCCAAAATATTGAAAATTTCACATTTTTACGCATTTTTGGTATCAGAGGCACACAAAAAAAAGCGGAATGAACTTTACATGTTACCCCTATGGATTTTGAGCCGCTGAATCCGAATCTGGTCTCAGAATTTCCCCTGGACCCTCCAGTTTTCCCCTAGCTTAGGGGAAATGCATGAAATCTTAGAAATTTCAGTATCTGTGAAAGTAATTTCGATCTACGCAAAACGATAATGTTTTCACGTATCTCGAGTCGCTTAGTTCTAATCTCACTGTACAATTTCCCTAGAGTACCTCAGAATTCCACTAGCCTAGGGGAAAAAGTGTTAAGCCAAGCAAAACTTGTGATTTCTGGAAGGTTCTATTTTTGCGCAAGAAAGCTTATATATTTTCCTGAATTAATATCTGACGTACAAAATGTTCCACAGTACTTCAGAATTTCCCTAGCCTAGGGAAAAACATAGAAAAATGTTTTTAGGCTCTATTTGAAGAAGTTACAAACTATTACATTACGAAAATATCTAATTCAAAAATGTGGAAAAAAAGACCGATATTTTTTACTGTCCCAATAGGTATATTATCTGTCCCTAGGTATATTATATTGTGTCCCCTGGTACAACGTAAGGCTGTACCAAGGGACATATGACGGGTCACTAGAAATACACACTTTTTTTAAAAAACGAGTGTCTCTGGAAATAACTAAATATTATCTTTGCAACCTTAAATAGAAATAAGAATAATAGAAAAGCTAGAAAAAAATAAACCGTAAAGAATGTCCTTGGGTGCAGCACCCTCCCCTATTTGCCTACCCCCACCACACTTCCGGACATTTTTCTTAATTTACTTATAATTTACCCTAAATTTTCTGCCCTTGTCTAATAGTTAGTGGGTAGTGTTGGCAACATATAAGAATTGAAGTAGAGCAGTCTGTAGTAATTTTGACTCTTATAAAATTACAGCTCGGTTTCATTGTAAAAATAGACAAAAAACCGAGTATAATTTGCATTGACGTAATTTTTTTTCGAGATATTGAATTTGCAAGAAGAAATTGATAATATATTATCTTGTGAAAGTTAAACAATTCCAAAATGAAAACCAATTATTAACTATTGAAAAAAATAGTATCAAAACAATGATGAACGTTTATAAATATATGAAACACTAGAACTTTTATCAGAAGTCAAATTTGATGGCCTTGTATAAATAAATTAAATAAACATCAAAGATAAAATTTGTTTTTATTTCAAATAATCTTAATCTAAAAGGTAATAGCTGCTATAGATAATTCGAAATTATTTTTGACTACCTCCTTATGAATTCGAAGTATCTACTTAAAATTCCGTTTTGTTTACTTAAGAAAAAAAGAAAGTTTACATACATGATTATGAAGTAATCATTAATGAATGTACACAAATCAAATACCGTACACAGTAAAAATTTAATCTATGCAAATTTTTTTTATTGCACAAAATCAAATATTTATTAGGATGGGACACTTAATTTTTTTATTTTAAATATAATAAATGTATTATTAAAGTTTTTTCGATAAAAAGTTATTCTTGATAAAAGTTTGTGCATCCCATAAAACTAAACATGCACCAACAAAATATAGTAAAACACTCGTAACATACGAGGAGCCTTCAAAAATTAGATTTTGAGACAAGAGTAAAGTACGCTTATTTTGAAAAATCTCGGGAAATGTTATCTAGAAAAGTTGTTCAGCATTAAAAAAGACATCTACATTTGAAGTCATGGCCATCTAAGTTTTATTTTTTTACCCATTGTTTTAAAATGGGGATTACGAAAAAGAAATTGCTAAAACCAGAAAATCAATGAGTTTGTGCCGAAATACTTATTTTATTTTGATGTTTTGTGATTTGATATTATTGAATATTAAGTTCATGTTACACTACTGTATAATTTTGAGCAATTTTCGGTGTTAACAAAAAATAAAAATAACTTTGCACCAAAAACTTTGAAAATTATTTTACTCATCAAAAAAATTGACCGTGGTTAACACGATAGTTGTGAAATTTGTAATATTACGGACTTTTTAAATAAACCTTCATATACAGGATGTTGTAAATGTAAATGTGTAAAAAAATAAAAGTTCACTTAGATAACCATAACTTCAAATCTAGATGTATTTTTTAATACTGAACATTTACCGAGATTTTTCAAAATAAGGGTACTTTAATCTCAAAATCAAATTTTTGAAGGCTCCTCGTATATTACGAGTGTCTTACTATATTTTGTTGGTGCATGTTTAGTTTTAGGGGATGCACAAACTTTTATCAAGAATAACTTTTTGTCGAAAAACCCTTAATAAAAAAGTTTCCCATATGGTGCGTACATTCGGGATGACACTGTATAAAACTATTTTATTTTATTTCGACTCTTCTAATTGCTTTGTCTGTTTATTTTAACCCTCTGGGACGAATTTTAGCTCTCAGATTTTTGTTTATTCTTAAAGAAAAAAACTCGATTTAGACTGTCTGATTTTTGTTGTACATTTATTTAAAAAAAAAACTAAAAATCCACTAATAATTTTTTAATCCTGTATTCTAATTATTTTAAAAATAAATCCTTTCTAAATATTCGAAGGTAATCTAGACGTTCTGCTTTAATAATAAGAACACAGACTCTAAGCAGACAAAATATGCTGCAAACAAAATTATAATAACGAGATTTATATCTGTGTGGTACTTATTTGAAATTTATTTTAAAATATTGTTCAACTTTCCTTGAGTTCGACTTAAATAGGTATATATAAAAAATCGTAACTGCTGAATTAGCAAACAATGGCCACCTGCTTAGATGTTTTATTCCTCATTATTTTTTATAATGCACGCCTACTTTTTCCACATAAATGTTATAACTATAAGAATATGTATAGTAGAAAAAGGAGACATAGTATTCATAACCCTTAAGCGGCATCTTTTGTGTCTTCGAAAACAACTTCGAAATTGGTTGGATATTCAAATTTAGCGCGTAGCCGACCGATTATTCTATTACCACTTAGCGATTGCATGTTTTTATTTTTTTTAATTTATACTCTTTCTACTCTTACTCCGAGCTTAGCACTTGCATTATCCCAAAATGTGCTAAAAAAATAAAAAAGACTCGACGAGGATCAAATTTTTAAATCACAGGATGTTTTGTTTAAAGTGAAGATTGAGTTTTGTTACTGTAATGTAAATAAACGAGTTAATAATAATAAAAGCGTCTTTATTATACCAACAACAAGTATAAATACCGAAGTCTAGCCAACTAAATAAGCGTTGGTCTACGAAAATAAATATTGCCTTTACCAAATTCATATGATTCATTCCACTAACTGCTCCATCGTTTGCATATATTTATATTAATATATTGCTTTACAGTTAATTTATTTTATTAAAAAAAAAAGAGTTAATTATACCCCATTTTGACTACTTCTATGCTCGCTATAAAATAATGAACATGTCAAATTAGATCGTACTGTAATTAAAATCTTGAATTCTCTAAATTAAATTACGATCATCGTGTGTGAAAGAAATTAAATAACAGTAAGTTGATTTATTAACTTTTAATTTAACAATATGGATCTGGCAGCGCTGGAAAACCACGTAGGCTACGAGCAGGACGTGATGTTGATAGATCAAAAACGGACGTTGGTTGACCTCATTAAAAGATGGTTGTAATAAATCTCCATATTTTTATATAAATGTAAAAATAAATGTTTTAATATTTTTAACAAAACCATTGATATTTATAATATTCTAAGGGATAGCTCATTTGCAATGAAATTACCAATGAAAGTAACTTACTCAAATAAAAAATAAAAAATAACGTTTTCACGTGTTATATACTTAAAAAAATATTATTGCGGGAGATAAAAATTAAAAAAAAACCGGTTTGCAGCGTTTTTCTGGATAATTTTGAGGTTATGTAAAAAAATAATCAAAACAAAAGTTTTAGATTTTTTTTAGCCTAAATTTTCCGACCATGCACATACTGCTAAGAATTGTTTTGTATAAAAAATGATTGGCCCTGTTCTATACACCGTCTGTTCTATTATAGTGAAATCCCAATCGAGCCGGAGTAATATATCTGTCAGAACAGGAAAGTTCAGATGTGGGTGCCTATATATTATTTACGATATTATTGAGTATTGTTCGAAATCGAACATCTACGCCCCTGATAAATAAAGGGAATAAAAATATTCAAATAAAATAAATATAGCACGCCCATGTGTTCTTGGCCTTGTATCAAAGCGCTGTCAATCAGCCACACTAGAAACTTCGTTATTATATCATACTAACCCGTACGAAATAGTATATTACATAACGAGTGCGGAAAGTGACACTTTTCACACAAGTGGGAAATATTGTCGAACGAGGCGTAAGCCGAGTGCGACAATCCCACGAGCGTGAAAAATCACTTTCGTACACTATTTTTCCTACCGACCACATGATAATTTTACCTACTTAAGTCATTGAATATGGATAACTTTTACTTTAATATTGAAAATACAAGAAATATCGATGTATTATTTGACATGTGTGCAATAAATTAAATCGAAAAGAGGCTGATGCGAACTATTTCATTTAATAATTAATCAGTTTCTAGTGCAAAATTACTTAAAAGACCACAAAACACTTTTAATTTTTAATAATTTTTTATTGTTAGAAATTTCTACAAGTTATGGATGCCGTATTAGCTCAGTGGTTATAGTGTCTGTCACTATTTGTAGATGCACTAAAATGCTCGAGAAGACCTTGTAGTGGATGAACTTGCAAAAACACATGGTATTGATGTTGTGCGTCTTCCTCCCTATCAAACTAAATCCTATTGACCTGATATGAGGACAAGTTAAAGGATATGTAGGTCGACATAATACGACCTTTAAGTTAAAAGATGTAGAAGCATTGTTAAAAACCTCCATATCACTTGTTACGAAGGAAAATTGGCAAAAGGCAATCGAGCATGTGTTAAAAGAAAAAGAAAACGTGTGGAATCTGGACAAAATCTTGGATGTCGATACTACAGTGCCACCTTTAATAATATCAATAAATAATGACTCATCAAGTGAATATAGCAGAATTTAATAAGTTTATCCACCAAAAAAACACAAAAAACAAAAAATTGGCCTTAGCCAACCAAAAATAATTTTTTTTTCAGGGGTGAGTGGCAAAGGAACTCACCTAAAACAAGCACCCCGGCGGTTAAATTACAATTATTTAAGTTTAAAATAGTAACAAAAAAATAATAATACAAACAAATACACCCTAATTTACCCAACCGTGCGCTCATCCGAGTCTTAAAAGGGATTAAAATAGGGATAGTCTATTGGTTATGTCCAACAAAACCGGGCGGCACAGGCAAAATTCTTAATTTTAACACCAAAATTGTAAATTTGATTTCTAAGGAGAACACAACCCAAACGAGCCTTGACCGTTACCTAAGTTTATATAAAAATCCGTTAAAAACGCGTTTCCTGTAACGACATTTTAAAAGCCTCAATCTTCGTCACCTTTACCTAATGACTCGTATATTCGCCGGATAGTCGTTTTGGTTTATTCTCGAAAAAGAAAGTTCTGACAAAACAGCATTTTGAAATCAAATTGCATTAACTGTGTTATGTTTAAACTTTCACGCTAGACTTAGTACTAGTTGTACTTCTGGTTAGTACCGCCGAAGAATGATTATTTGTTGTCTATGGGTCTGCAAATTCCGTAAAGTATATTCAGAAATATAGTGGGTTGGCTTTTTAATCTGAAGCGCATAGAACCAGATAACAAAATTCATTTCATTTGATATCGAATTATTTTCGTGAAATGAAGTCAGTCTTGTAGGACATTTGTTAAAAATCCATTTTAACAGAAGCATAAAAATTCTAAATTAAAAATAAATAAATATGTTTTAAAACAAAGTATAAAATCATTCACCTTTGAAATATTTATAAAGATTTTTAGTGCGACGCTGTGTACCCAATCAAACCATTAAAAAATTCCAGAAAAAACCCTTACAAACTACATGAATTTTTGTCAGGCTGTAAGGAGCCTGTAACACGTATTTCCCCTATAAAGTTAGCGGACCCACTTGCAAAAAAATCGATGAGACCCATTCTAATAATTGTCGTGAACGAAAAAAATTTGTCGTGCTGTTAGTTTTTTTTTATATGGGATGGCTCTGCTAACTTAATATTAAACAAATAAACATCAAATATCATCACAATTGTTATGAATAATTGTCGAAGCCCATCTGACTTAAATAAAATGCAAAAAATTCATTCCTAATGGTATATATACCTTTTTCTGGGAATTTCCCTGTTTCTGTGGAAAATTCACATTTTTGGCAACAACGCATTTGTATATTGACAAATATAAAATTGTTTATGAAACCTCCTATTTTTCAGAAGCAAAAATACTACGTTTTAATGCTGAATAATAGAAATATTACATTTTCACAGTAATACACTCACGTAACTTTGCTGATTTATTATTGTTTCATCTACACATGAACTGAACAATTGTCGAACGACTGAAATGTATTTGTCGTGAACGCAGAAAAAATGTCGCGATCTTATTTTTTTATAGGGGGTGGCTCTGCTAACTTAATATTAATATAAAACAACTAAGAACGCGACATTTTTTCTGCGTCCACGACAAATACATTTCGGTAGTTCGACAATAATTGTTCAGTTCATTTCTGGATGAAAAAATAATAAATCAACAAAGTTACGTGGGTGTGTATTACTGTGAAAATGTAATACTTCTATTATTCAGCATTAAAACTTAAAATGTCGTTTTTTTGTTTCTGGGAAATAGGAGGTTTCATAAAAAACTTTATATTTGTCAATAATGACATGAAAAAAAACCATAAAAAGTAATTATACAAATGCGTTGTTGCCAAAAATGCGAATTTTCCACAGAAACCAGAAAATCCAAGAAAAAGGTATATATATGCCATTAGGAATAGATTTTTTGCATTTTTTTTACGTCAGACTTCGACAATTACTCGACAATTATTCATAACAATCGATATGATATTTGATGTTTATTTGTGAGTGAGAGCCACCCCTAACATCGCGACAATCTTTTTTTCGTTCACGATAAATTCTCGACAATTATTGGAATAGGTTTCATCGATTTTTTTGCAAGTGGCTCTGCTAACTTTATAGGGGTCGTATTTCGCCATCTTTCCACTTCCAATGCACGATTGGTAAAATAATTCTGGAAATTTCAAGTTGGAAAACGCAATTTACGGTTGCCGAGACTCCTCCTATTTTATTTGCTTAGCTAGAAGGAAAAGTGAAAAATTGGATTTGCGAGTAATAATAACGTAAGAAAGCAAGATGGCCGGTCGACCAGATATGAGGTCATAATAAACCACCGTAACAGACAGATGGAATTTGAAATGCAATAACGCAATGGCTATCAGAACCGTATTTCCTGTTTAGAATTTTCTAAATAATCGATTTTTGTTCAAATATGTTTTTAAACCTTCAAAAATAATGGGCAAAAGGTTGTCACTGACTGCCAGGGAATAGAAAAATTTAAACACCCCCTGTATACTGTATTGAATTGGTCAATTGTAAAATAATATTTTTTGAATTTTTTTATGTACAGGGTGGCCAAATAAGAATGCGAGGTACAGTATCTGGGAAACTATCCATCGTAGAGGCTTGCGGAAAAAAAAGTTATAACTAAAACGGCCAAGAGAAAAACCTGGAAAATATTTTCAAGTTTCTGAAATGGCGTAACTGCAATCTTTAATTAAGAAAGTGGTGTTTCTGTGAATTCCGCTATATTAACCTAACAAAAAATACCTGATCTTTAAATTAGAGAATAATCTGAATCTTTTTTGTTTGACAATTTTTGCTGTATCTCTAAAAATAAAGTGGTGGGGGTATTTAAATGTTTCAGTAAAAAAACACCTTGTATATTCGAAACGGCTGAACCGATTTTAACAAACTTGGGCTAGTTGAAAAGAGCTATTCTTGGGCTACAAATGCTATAATATTTTAAGTTTTGTTAGTTTCAAATGTCGCCACTAGAGGGTTTTTTCGACATTTCGACAGAAATTGTTAATTTTCTCAAAAAAATTAAATACATTGGTATGATTTCTTTTTCATGAAAAAGTAGCTATTGTTGTTGGAAGATGTGCTACTGGAAACACGTCAAAACCTGTTTTTGCAGTTGGAGAGCCGAAATTGAAACTGCAGTTTTGTCTACCAATGAGAGGCTTCAGCAATACATAGAGCATGATGGTCAGCATTTAGAGCATTTACAGGGGCATTAAAAACCGTTCTTTTTTAAATCGGTCCTTTTTAGGGCCACAACTTACATAATAAAAGCAATTAATTAGTTTAAAAAATAAAAATTTCTGTATAAAATTTTCTTTTGCCTAAATTTTAGGTTAGGAACAAGACATCGAGATGCAGTTTTCGCGAGCTTGTTTAGGCAACATTTAGCTACTTTTACATGACAAAGAAATCATACCAATGTATTTAATTTTTTTGAGAAAATTAACAATTTCTGTCGAAATGTCGAAAAAAGCCCTCTAGTGGCGACATGTGAAACTAACAAAACTTCAAATATTATAGCATTTGTAGCCCAAGAATAGCTCTTTTCAACTAGCCCAAGTTTGTTAAAATCGGCTCAGCCGTTTCGAATATACAGGGTGTTTTTTAATGAAACATTTAAATACCCCCCACCACTTTATTTTTAGAGATACAGCAAAATTTGTCAAACAAAAAAGATTTAGATTATCCTCTAATTTACAGATCAGGTATTTTTTTGTTATGTTAATATAGCGGAATTCACAGAAACATCAATTTCTTATATTCAAGATTGCAGTTACGCCCCCTAGCAGCCATTTCAGAAACTTCAAAATATTTTTCAGGTTTTTCTCTTGGACGTTTTAGTTATAACTTTTTTTTCCGCAAGCCTCTATAATGGATAGTTTCCCAGATACAGTACCTCGCATTCTTATTTGGCCACCCTGTACATTGACCAATAAAACGCTCTTTATAGAACAGTTTTGCGTCAATAAAGTAATTGTCAACGTCACTGACAAGTTGCAAGACAGCTAATTTGACATGTTTAAAAAATAAACATCTACTTGTCATCGCAATTTTTATTTTTTCAATTTATTATTTTTTAATTGCAATCGAACATAAAATAATGTATATAACGCGTACATAAACAGGCTTTATGGACTCATCATTTTATAGCATCCCTCGCAAGCTCGCTCGGCCATTATTCGTTCAATAAATCCCTTGTCTATGTACTTGTAATATAAATAGCTATTAATCGCTCTAATTTTCGAAATAAATACAGTTGTAATATATCATGGTATAATTAATGCATATTTAAATATTACTTCTAATAAAAACATTTCCTATGACAAATTAATTAATTGATTAATTATTGGTTTATTGTGGTGATGTGAAAAACTGGAATAATCAAGTTTTTGTAATTGTAATGTATTAATTTTTTAGTTATTAAAACGCATTTATTACGAAAAAACAAAATTTATTATAAATCCATTTGAAACAGTTTATTAAACAATTATTTTTTTGTAGTTTTCGGAAGCAAGAGCACGAGATTGTGGGCGACAAATAAAGATTACCAGGTGTTGTAGACAAATAGCTGTATTAATTATTTTTTTCAAAATCCCCGGGACCCGGCCGCGGGCCCTATTTTTACGGTTATTATGTAAACAAAAAATTTCCCCTTTATAAAAGAGCCTCAATGAATGAAATTATTGTAGTTTTAGGTTGACCAGTTGACCTGGATGTTTTGACATTCGTAACAACTGCTTGTTCTCTAAATTTTTTTACCCACGCGTGAACTAACATTGTCGATGGCGCATCACAAAAACGCCGATGAGCAACTATGTACGAATCGTTGACTTTGAAATAATTCTCAACCATGTAAGCACCTGCGAACTCGTTCACTGTTCCAGCTCGACGTATATTTTCATGGAATTTCTAACAGGGTCAGCGTAAGGTAAGTTTAAAACCTAAAAACTACTTTGGGACACCCCTCTATATATTGTAAACGTATTTGAAAATGAAATGAAAACGTTTACTTGCTAAAACGGGTTTTAATTCAGTTCCTTCCTTACTAAGAAAGGGTATAAGAATACGTGCAGTACTCCTGTTTATAAATTATAAAATTTTCCCAATTTTCTGTTGAATTGGTGTGGGGAGGGGCCCGATGAGACTTTATCCCCGGGGCCCTGCTCAGCTCTGGGCGGCCCTGACTGAACAAGACCATGAACATTTTTCAGCCCATATTTCTCGACGAAAGAAGTAAAAATAAAATACTTGACAGATTGAAGAACTCAAATATTAATTCATTTCGGAAGCTCATAGTGGTTTGTATTTTAATTTCTCTCTCTCTTTCCTCTGGAAAACCACTTAGTTGTTAAAAAAGTTTTTTTTATTGACGTTTCGGCTTTCTATATCGAAAGCCGTTATCAAAATGACATAAAATAAATAAATTCGTTCCCAGAAACGTCACAAAAATATGATTGAAAGCCGAAACATCAATAAAAAAAGTTTTAATTAATTAATTCGGGTTTAAATTCGGGAGACACTTTTTAAAGTTATTTTTGTACAAAAAACCACTGAACAAAAACCGAAACAAAATAGTCTTTTGAAATAACTGACTGTTCGCCTAAACTAAACTTACCTTTGGCAACTCGGGTTTGCTTACAGTCCTCGACGTATCATTCGAAATATAATCCGGTACGTCCCTTTTCGTCCCCACAAAGCTGATAACAAACGAAGATTCCGAAACCGGTTCTCTGGGCCTCGCGACTTTTTTTGGCACAACATTTCTATTCACGACTTCGACACTTTTACCGTCCTCACTACCACTACAAGGAGACTTATTGCTCCTTGCCACATTTATAGAGTTCTTTTCTATCTCGGTAACAGTCAAAGTTTGTTCGACATTTTTTTCGAACACCGGTGGCGGCGGGGGTGTAAACTTCGGAGGCGAACGTGCACGAGTTGGTCTTTGAGTTTGCAATAGTTTAACCCCGTTATCTGAAGGTTTTGCATCAACTTGACCGTTAATCTCGATTTTAAGAGGCTCTGAAGGAGGAACCTTAGTTTCCGAAACGTTCTTATTAACCGGCAGGTGTTCCTGGTTAACTTCTTTATCCACAAACTTAAAAACAACACTTCCAGTTTCTTTAGAAATCCTCTTTATGCTGGTGGGCGACACTTTTTTTGTTCCAAAATCCGCGTCATCGTTTTCATAAGTCAGAACAGTTGGTTTGAAGTTTTTAGGACTCAAAACGGGACTAAAAGACCTATTGTAGCTTGGACTAGTCAATGGACTAGCTGGTTTGACTCTGCTAGGACTTGGCAAGGGACTAGTCAGTTTATGTTCACTCGACGTTTCTTCTCTCATAAAGTTTTCAGTCGAAGACTTGAAGGTTGGAGAATATAAAGAAGATAGCGGACTAGAAGTTAAAATCAAATCTGGAGTTTCTGATAGATTCGATTGAGGTTTCCCACGTTCCGACTCCCCTGGTGCTATTCTGGAGACATCCGGAATGGGGCTAAGTAGAGGCAGGTCTATTAAATTATTTTTAGGCACTTTATTGAGCTGTAAACTTTTCGTGGGCAGTTTATCTTCTTGTTTTGCATTAGTTTTGACTGAAGATCGGTTGCTTCCAACTTTTTTATCGTTAAGTACTGGTTTGTTACCTTTAACTGGAGGTTTCCTAGTAACTTTAGCATCCACTTTAGCTTTAACTATAATATTGTTATAGGAATCTACTTTAGCGGCTACGTCACCTGTTTGATGAGGTTTCTTCGTACGTTGTTCGGGTCTTCGTTCGAAAATCATTTTGGCTTGTTTTACCACGTCCGCAGGGGGTTTTTCTTTTTCACTCATAATTGGCTGTAGTCTCTTGGGTCTGTTTATTCTCTGACTGAATTTGTTTTCTGGTTTGGGCTCGTTGTTATCTTGTATTTTCCTGTAGTTGTAGTCATTTCCTTCCTTTTGTGCAGCGATAAGGGTTTCTTCGTTAAGCGATTGACGATTAGTAACCACAACATTGTTTTCATTACTTTGGCTATCCAAACGAGAAATTGGTTCTACAGAACGCGCTCTTTTAACATCGGGCTGTCTATTAGCTGACCTGTATCGCAGAGGTACATTTCTAGCACTAGTATTGTTTAACCGAGACTCGTAATGACCGTTAGTAATTTTACTTTCTTGGACATCATCGTCGAGAAGATTTTCCAAAGAAGTAGCTTTTCTCATATGAAGAATCGACCGTCTGTTGCTTTCTCTGAGGGCTAAACTGAGGTATTTATTTTTAAGCTTTTTCACTATGCCGGGCCCGTAATGTAATTCTTCGGATGAGTCAGAATCGCTGCCCTTGTGATACCCGTTATTGCCGTAATTTTCACTCACCATTTCGGCAAAATGATCAGTCTTGTTGTCGTCCCAAACTCGTTCTTGCACCATTTTTGGACTCACGTTACACTTGTCAACAACCGGTGCATCAGTCTGCCGTGAAACATCAGACGCTACTGATACACAATTGGCTGTTAGGTTAGGTTGTTGTACCGTTCGAACTGGAGAGTGATGGGGGGCAGATTGGTGATCTCTGTTGCTGAACGATTTATTTTGATTCTTCAGTCTAGCGATCAAATCTTTTTTCCATTGAGGAACATTGTCAACAACATTACTACTATCCATATTTGACAATATTTTTCTATCTTATCTCGCGATAATTTTTTTTATAAATCTCCCAACATATTGTACATAAAAAATCAATCACTCACTAACTTTTTATTATACACCGATAAGCATGTGCATTTAGGTATTTTAATTATTTTAACCTTCGTTTACACTATGTATTATTAACAAACAGACATTTCAGTGAAAATTGACGATACACTTAATACACTAAATTATCACAGAACATAACAGGTGACCAAACGCTGATATTAAAGGTATGACTAGAGTACCTAATATCTATCAAAATTATAATCTACTTTCTACTATAATACATGTTTTAATACCCCAGATATGTTAAAAATGAAGGTAACGTAACCTAAACACAAACAACAGTGATGTAAGGACAGGTACAAAAATATCCTCTGGCTCACTCTACAGGTAAATAGAACTACTATCAAATTATTCTTTAAGATATCTGTAATTGTTAATATTTTAAATCAAATATGACAGATGGAGAATCACTATAATTCTTCTTTTTTTATATCCTTGATCTAAAAAAGACATCTAATTACTTTACGGTTTTTATATGATTGATCAAGTAGTTATATTTTGGCAAAAATAAACTAATGTACTTGTTGCAATTTATCTTTTATTCGTTAACGAATTTTTTTATAAAAATAAATTATAGTACGCCCATGAGCCCTTTTCGCCAGATTGTCTGCTGGTCTTTCACGTATCGGTCTAATTGCTAAATATAAATTAACTGTAGGAAATAGACAAAGGCTTAAAATTACTTCGTTAATGTCAAATATAACATTTTTAGGTTAATCGAATTAATATTTTATTTTTCAATCGTATTTAAGTATATTTTAAAACTATTTCATAAGTACAACAATGAGACGTATAAACATAATCTGCTTGTTCATTTTACTTAATTTTCTAGTCGAAATTACGTGTCATAATAAATACAGTAAAGATGCAAATCAAGACACTAAAAAAGGAAATAAAAATAGTAAACAAAAAGAACCTGAAGATGATATTGTACCAATAGATTTACGTCCCGTTTCACTTAAACATTTGGATAGGCCTTTTCGAATGGCTAAATTAAATTTGTTGTGGTCGAAAGCAGTATTGGTAAGTTACAAAAAATGCATATTTATCACACAACTATAAGAATTATTATTTTGATACAAAATTTAAAAATAATATTCATAAACTACCATAATTTATATGCAATAAAGACGGAACATTTTTAAACCAATTTTCTGCTGGGGGATATTGATCAAAAACATACAAAAAATATATTATTTTATATATATGAGAAAAATTAGATTCACTAGATAACCGGTTTGAAAATTTAAAACTTCTCGACGTTTCGGGTTCCATTTTGAAACCACTATCAAGAGTGGTAATTGATAATACAGTAAAAAGTATGACAAGATTCGAAACCAAAGTCCTGGCCGGATAATTTAATAGTTTTCCAGGCAAATTTTATACAATTCTTACAAAAAGTCAAAAAAAATATTTTTTCTACAGCTTCCTATTTCCTTTTTTTCTATTTAGAGACTGTCCGAATCAAAACTAAAATCAATATTTAGCGAATTAAAAGTGCACGATAAAGAAGAAATAACATGGAAACACCTTCGTGCACAGGGTAAGGACAAAGATGGGACCATTGAAGGTAAATTAAGGAAAAAAATGCTAACAATAATGGAAAATTATGGGCTCATGGATCAAGCTGAAGACGTTTCGGATGCAGAAAAGACTAAACGATGGAAACCTTTAAATGAAGCAGGTGATAAACATATCAATAAAAGCTTGTTCAAGGATAAAAAATTAAATAAGTTGTGGGACAAGGCTGAAAGAGCTGGTTTTACGCACGAAGAATTGTTAGCATTAAAAGAAGAATTTAATCATCATCAGGATAAAATTGATCAGTATTATTCATTGTTACACGATGTTAAAGGCAAACCAGAGGATTACGAAGGAAGTAAGTAAACAAATACTATGATAATAACATTTGTTTGATTGATTATATTTTTAGATGCCGTGGAAGATTCCTTAGACAAATACAACAAAATAGACGTTCAGGAAGAAGGAGAAAAAGAACCAAACAAAGATTATCTTGATCAGGTAAACCTATTAAGAGAAAAACACAAAGAAATCAAAGACGGATTTGACCACCTTCTTTTACTGTCAGCTAAAGGTCCTGCCAGTAAAGAATTCGTCGAGCCAAAAGTACAAGGTTTATGGAAAATAGCATTAGAGAGTAACTTTACTCCAAGTGAACTGCATTCTCTAAAAACGGAGTTGCTTCATTACGAAAACAGGCTTTTAAAGTTGAGGCATCTTCAAGTTGAGCACGCCTTGCACGAAGAAAAGTATAAAGAAAAGGAAAAAATGGGAATATCTGGAGGAAAAACCGACAAGGCTTCTTTAATGGTTGACAGTATTAAGAAACACGCGAGGAAAGTTGAGAAAATACATTTAGATATAGAATCTAGGATTTTAAATAGACATGTTGAGCTATAAGATCAAAGTGATCCGAATAAGTTTCCTGCTAAGATGCCAAATTCTCATAGAAATAGGTTGTATGTCTGTTGAGTCTCACTTTATAAATTTTATTTGATTATTAATATTTTTCTACTTAATATTTTGTGGTTATAATACTTTTAATATATGTTTACATGATTAATGGGTGTTTTATTTCAATTCCTACATATTATGGTATACTTAGAAACGCGAAAAGGCTTTCACTTAATCATGTGAAATATTCACAAAACGACAGTAAAGAAACAGTGCCATATGATCGCAAAGATGAGTTCACCGCACCGTGAAATGCATTTGGTCGCATCATTTGATCCACACCAGCCATTGTACTTGGTTTCTACTCTTTCCAGTCTGGCTCCCGAGCTATAAACTAAAGGAGAACACTTCTTTGCGTCTAGATGACAAATTTTTAAACCGAAATTCCATTCGCGAGTTAAAGTTATAACTTGTTAACAGAGACAGAGACTTAACATAACACTTAGACAAAATAAGGCACGGATTTTTTCTTTATAAAGTGCGTCTTTGTGGAATTTTAAAGTCTTTTCCTGCAATTCAAACTCAAACTACCTTTTGCTGGACTTAAAAGATCTGTTGACTCTCTTGATGTGTGTGAAATAAGTGGACTGCATAACTTTAGTACAGAAGAAAAATTCTTTTTTCACGAAGGACCCCGCACCATTCTTATGGAAATGGAAGCACCGTCAAATTGTCTGAATTTTTGATATGTGATAGTACTACTGATCAATAGTGTCCATGGGCCCAATCCTATGGCTAGATTTCGATATACGTTATTTCATTAAAGTTCAAGATCCCGAAATTTTAAAGTGTGTAACCAAGTCCCTGTAAAATATTTTAAAAGTTTCTGGCGGATATATGTAGGTAGTCAAAATACATACGTAATAAATAAAATCAAAATATATTTCCGTACAGGGAGAATCATGTCTCCACAGGCCTTTTTGTTCAAAGTATGTATTTTTAACATTCCGAAATAGCCTGAAATATCGGTAAAAAAGTCACCGTCAAAGTTTCTGAATATTGGATATAATATCGAAATCTAGCCATAGGATAGGATTGGGCCTATGGACACTATCACTTATCAAAGATTCAGACAATTTGACGGTGCTCCCGTTTCCATAAGAATGGTGCGGGGTCCTTTAGCTATTAGCATTTATTGTAAGCTAAAAACAGAGTCTGTTGGAACGTATAGTGGGGGACTGATGCATCTAAACGTTAAATTTGACTTTTTCCTTCTCTAAAATTATATTAGCGTGGATCTTTCCTATTGGTTCAGCATGTGGATGTTTGAAAAGTATTTTTTTTAGAATATTTTTCAGAACAATATTGAAGTCCCGCTAAATAATCTTTCCAATTTTTTTACAGCGATGTTCAATTAACCCCAAATTGAAAAAAAAACTAAAATTTATAATTTTATTTAACATTTCGTTATATATATCTACATACATATTTAAATTTTACATAGTTATTTCTCGTATATTTAGTATCACAATATAAATAATATTCAATGAAGAAACGAATAAAAATACAAACATTACACAGTCTAATACTTTCAATATTTTTAATACATCACATTGTGTGAAAATTTTATTTAATGTATATCGAAATTAGGAGCCCCACATAGTAATTCACTAAAATCGATTAAAATATGCTGGGGAGAAAGAAGCAAAAGAGAAAAGTGATGATGAGGAGAATGTCACTATGCCCATCGAGCAAGTAATAGAAAAATTTCAAAAATGAAGGTGAAAAATTTCCAAAGTCTCATTTTCTAACGTCCAAGACAGAAGATAAAAATGGACTGGCTGCAAGTTTATCCGGATGCTCTTGTTCAGGAACAAACAGTTCAGAATGTCACCCTTCAAGCAGTTCAGAAGCTGTCAGTAGTTCGACTATATGATGATAGTGAATTGAAAACGCCAGAACAGCATTAAAGCAACACTCCCAAACCAATAATTCGAACGAGGTCGAAAAGAAGTGCCATTCAATTGTACAAAACTGTTTTAGATGTTGATCAGACTTATGTGGGTCCAAACGAGCTGCCGGATGTCATGTTCGAGGATGAATTTTTGGTGTACCGAAGATCTTTTGTAAAAAGACCAGAGTATGGGATTACCATGTTTGAAACTGTCAACTGTTCTGATAACAACGAGCATGTTTTCTCCTCTTATCAGAGACAAATAGTCTGGTCTTTTTTCTTGACTTTCGGTATTTAGATTAAGTAACAATATGTTTATGTGATATTTCCCAATTTTTAGTTGTTTTTGTAAAAAATAATGTTTTTCTGGGTATACTTGATACATTATCAATTTTTTTTGCAAAGATTATACACTTTAAATATTAACCAGTATACCAATAATATTTCAAACAGTTAAAAAACGCCGGTAATTCTGATACCTGACAGTTGCTCAGTTGTTGAGGGGACAAAAAGCTGTAATTTTGACATTTAACATTTATTTAATCATAAAATAAATGACTGTGTGTGGCTATTTTTTTATAATTTTTTAACATTTAAAATCCATACGACATTTTAGATTTCCTTGAAATTTATCAACAATTCCCTGTTTATGAGAGACAAGGCAAATCCATAATATAAACATTATAAACTACTGTCATAGAAGTATGTGGGCGTGTGAACTGCTCTCATGACAGCAAGTGTCATGCCGCGACATTGGTGCCGCCGTCTGAGGATTTATACACGAACTGTGTTAGATTTATAATGTTTTTAATTCCGATATACATGAAATATTCCACCCAAGATTTAAAATATATAAACTTTTTAACTTTATTGGAATTTTATAAAAATACGGAAGAAATACGTAATCCCTAATTTACCGTCATATTCTTTCTAAAATATTTCTCTTAAAAAAAAAAATGAGTAAAGTCAGTGGCTTACGGGAAAAGCCTGAAAGTATATTGAGAGTTTCTAAAACAAATTTTCTCAAAAAAATTTACAATTAAAAAATTTACAGTCTCACCAAAATCAACATGTATTGTAAACTATTTGAATATCCTAATTCTTTTTATTCTTTATCAAAATTCTCCGAAATATGCTCAATTAACTTAAGAGTAGCTCCTTTCATATTGTCTGCGATAACAGTTTTTATTTCGTCATAAGTATAAGAGTATTCCTCGTTGTAATTACTCAAAATGTTCTGATACATTTCGTTCATGTATACCTTGATTAAGTTGCTGATTCTTTTCACGTTTAGCTCGTCTTTTCTTCGTAACTGCTCTTGTTCTAATTCCGATTTCGTAATTTTGTCCTCGTAAGATTTTAATCTTTGATTTAAGTCGTTCACTACGCCGTTTAACGAATTTATTGCCTCTTTTTTGCTAGCTACTTCTTTATTTTCTTCGTAGAATTCTTCTAGTTCAGTTAATCTAGATTGTTGTTCTTCTATGGTCTTTTCGTACTCCATCAGTGTTTTCTGAGCATTTTCGTAATCGATCGTTTGTTGCTTTAATTCTGTTATTCCCTCGTTCGCTACTTCGAGCTGTAATTTTAACGTTGCCACTTGAGTTTGCATTATGCTAACTAAAGCATCGCTTTCCGATGATTTATTCTTATCTTTATTCACCAACTCCAAGTATTTGGCTTCTAATTCTTCGTATTTATTCTTGTAGCCGTCAGCAACCGTTTGTAAATTATCAGACTTTAATTCCAAAGCTTTTAACTTAGAAATTAAAGAATTATTGTCGTTACATACTTTTGGAATGTTAATTGAATCTAATTTGTTAGAAATCGTAGATAAAGTTTGTTTTAATTCCATGTTTTGAGCTAGAAGGAAACTGCTTAAATCGGGTTGGTGAGCAACCCACATTGGGTAGGGGGTGCTTGTAAAAGGGGCGGGTATGTAGTTATTCATCGCCAAATCCTTTGGACATGCTTCGTCTGTAGGAGATTCTGTGACTTTGACTTTCTCTGAATGCATCTTTTTCGGTTTCCTATGTTTTCTGTTTTTGACTGCTCCTTCGTTATCAGAACCATCCGAAGCTGTTGACACAGACCTAAGAACGGTCTGTTGTCCTAATTTCGTGATTCTATTCAAGATATTGGCTCTTTTTTCTGAGCTATCCGATTCCTGGTCACCTGTACCTAAATTGCATGGTTTAGGTAATAGATCGGGTTTTGGTTTGTCATTATCAAAATTTTTGGGTAGTACCGTTGACGATTCTTTTGTAAAGTCTATAATTTTTGCGTTGTAAGCTTTTAATTTTGTACAAAATTCATTTTGGTCATTGCTCTCGAATTTAACTAGCCAGTTTTGAGAATCATTGTCGTGGAAGGAAGAAAAGTTATCCTTTTGAAGAGAAAATAAGAATTTTTCCGAAACCTTTACTCTTAATACTACCAAATCTTTTGATTTGTAAGCGATTATTTCTTGCGTTTTTGAATCTGTTGACCCAATAAGACCTAATCCGTGTTTTCCTAAAGATTTATATGTTTTATCCTCCCTAAAACAAATAAGTAACAGTAAAAAACTGTCATTATACTTCCCCTCCAGACAAACTAAAATTTGCATTTGAAAAAACAAAAATAATATACTAGGAATTTAATTGAAGCTGCACAAAAATAAGTAATTAAACTACGAAATAAATTGTAGTCGGCGTCCTAGCAAAAAACGCAAACTACAAGTTATCTTGTAGTTGGCAGTCAAAGTGTTAAATATTTACAATTATCTTGGTAACTGTCCAGTACTATTTTTACACTTCCACCTCCAGTCATAGGTAACTGACCAATACAGTTGGCTACGCCACAAATATTTTAAAACGAAGAAGATTGTAGTAACCCTTATTGAACCAGATTACTTTAGTTCTACGGGGCCAACAGAAAAAGAAGAAAAATAAATACTCTTGGTTATTTAAACAAAAAGAATTCGATCTCTCTAAATTTAAAATAAAACCAAAGTAATGCTGTAAAATGTTAAGGCATCTAGAAATTTTATATTAAGCCCTTAAGGGCTATCTAATGACCCTCGAGCAGTTATTCCTGAAGTGAAATGTAGTCAAACTTTGGCAGGTAAAAAAATAAAAGAAATGAATGTTTTTGGAGTGATTTAAGATACCACAAATTTTGGTTTTTTATCAAAGGTAATTAAGCTTTTTCAATATTAAGCTTCCAAACTAATTATTTGTAAGCAAAAGCGATGCATATTAGGCTCAAAATCCCTATTATAAATATTAACTCATTTATATTTAGATATCTGTAAAATATATTTTTTAGGACACATGATAACATGAAATTATTTATTTATTAACTAGCAGTATCTAGCGGGGAAGTAAAAAATAAGTTTTACTCACAATTTCCACAAGTTAACAACTTTGACAATTAAAACTTTTGTATTTGGTTGTTTGTCTACTTTTGAATCAATCTGTCCATCTTTCTGGTCCACACTGGGTTGCTTGGGGGCGGTATAAGTTAAATCTGTATCGTTGGGCAGTCCCGGAATAGAATTCCCGAACAGAGATGATAGTTTTGAACTAAAAATAAGTAGCATTAAAATACAGCATTTTATTGAGTGTTATACATTACTTTTCGGTTGGTATAAAATCATAGTCTTCGCCATCCCCAAAGTCGAGCATTTTCACAAAAAATTTTGAAATTGATGTTTACGTAAATTACAAAAATTTGGCATTTGTTTCTTGTTTTTTCTGTCATATGGGAACTTCCATAAATATAATCAAATCAGGCAAGTATTTCTGTGAAGTTAGCGCCAAATCCAGCAAATAATTTCACGGAAACGGCCGGGTATCCATGTGCGTACCGAAATTTATTTTTAACGACAAATTTGCAGAAATATTGAAAAAAAAAACGTCATTTATTGTTCAGTCCGCGTACTAATTTACGAGTATGACACACATCAAAAATTATTCTTTAGAACCTCTGGGGTTTCCATTATAAAATTTACTTGCAACTCCGGCAGAAGAAAAATTTCATTTGCAACCTTTGCCTATATTGCATATTGCGAGCTTATTTTGTTAATGGAAACGGAGAATTTTTTTAAATATGCGAATTTATCTTTTAAAAGTAAATTGAGCGCATCGGCCGTTTCCGTAAAATTGTCTGATGGATTTTATGATTAACTTCACGGAGGTCAGTTAGTTGCTCTTGGTCTTGTAAGTAAACGTAATCGGTACTTTGTGGCTGAATACCGTCTATGTATTGATTCTGTCAATTTCCCGATATTTAAACGGAGAACTGTAAAGTTGCACTTAAGAGTGTTAAGGCTCTTAAGAGTATCACTAAGAGATGGTGCTAGGATCACAAAAAAGAGGAAGGATACAAATCAAAGTTAAAAATAATTTATTGTAACAAACAAACTTTATTAGCTATAACTATAAGTACCTATAAACTAAAATCTTGAGATCTGTATCTTAACGTAGGCATATTTAGAGTATTGCACATAGTATTTGAGGAAAGACTACCGTAGTTAAAGTGAGAATTTGATAAGAAACTACAAGTTTGTCCTGACAGATTATTAAAATTATTCGTATATAATTCGTGTTGATTATACTGGGAATAAGAACATTTCCATGGCATGATATACTGTAGATCGGAGTGTGATTGAGTCGTTGAATGTGTAGGGACGCAATTTTGATAAGGAAATAATGCTTTTTCTGATAGGTCTGGTTTTAGAGGTACGGGGGTTGTTTTATTAGGTAATTTTGTGGATGGTGATTGTTGTAGATTGAGACTTCTTTCGTTTCTTCTGAATTTTGCACGACGATTTTGAAACCAAACCTGCAAAAAAATGTATAAGAGTATTTCCAAAAACACTTCAATACGGTTCTGTATTCTTTGTAAAATTTGCCAGTTATTAACCTTATTTTCCTCAAAGAGAAGGACATGCGCATTCGCTTATATAATTTCTTTGTTTATACTTAAGTGCATATATTCTGCTTTGAAATGTGAGTCACGATTATTATATTGAATGCAAATAGTCTGTCACTGATAACATATATTTTTTAATAACAATAATCACCTTATTTAATCAATTTGATATTAATAATAATAAAACATTTAGTCAAATTAGAATTGTTGATATTAAAGTACGTACTTATTTCAAATTTTGGGAACGAAGTAGGTAAGTTGAATGTTACTTTTAATAACACATTGATACCGGTAAACAGGATATTTTTTTTTCTGAAAACTGCAATATGATTCAGGATTTTGTGTGCCATAGTTTGTTAAATCTGTTTTTCGATTATATTTATATATTATAGCACAACATAGGCGTAGACCTATAAATTTTGTCTTGATGATGTTAAAATATATTAATAAAATGTCTGCTATTTTTTTTCTTCACCTGTATATGCTCTACCAGCTGAAATCGTTCAGAACTTTCTTTAAGGGAGCGGTCTTGTACGCCAATTGTAAGCCAAATTATGTCAAATAAGATGCTGCCCGGGAGGTGCTGGTATCTCGTGATAAATGCTTAAATTAAACAAAATCGTTACAGAAACCTTCCTTTGAAATTTTCTTGTTACAGAAAACGTTTGAGAAATTTATTGTTTATTATATATACTACCAGGGGAGAACAATATTTAATATCATCAAAATGTATAATCTTAACTTTTTATTATACGTATATTTTCTTTGTACGAGTTTGAAAAAAAATTTTATTCAATTTTTCACGATATATTACCTCAATAAACATCTAATTTTGAGTGAAATTTCCACTGAGAATTTGGACAGAAAATCATCAGTAACAATATTGAAAAATCATACGATTTTGACATTATTTAATTGTTATTAAAATAGTCATTTTTGCAGCATAACCAAAATAAGGATGAGCCAATCCGAAAAATCCGAAGAAATCCAAAAAGAAGACCCTAAGATAACTATTCTAAAACTTCAAAATCAATTGGAAAACTTCAAACTAAAAATGGAGGATATCTCCGTACACATAAAAAAGATAGAAGAAGAGAAGAAAGAACAGATTCGCAAAAATAACGAAAAAATCAATTTGGTTGCCGGAATGGTTTTTAATCATATGAATGAGTTGTACGAGCAAGTTTTGGAGAAGTTGAATAGAGGTGGAGAAGATGATCAGAAGATTCCAGAAGAAATGTGGAAAAATACTGAGAATACGGCTCTGAATATAATTGAAGATTTGAAGAATTTTTACAATGAGGGGACTAGCGTTTTAAATGAATAAACTTTATGTTTATTATATTTTTATTGTTGCTAATAAATGATATGCATCTCATTTGTTTTACTTTTTTTTAAATTTTAGAATTTTTTTATGGGAATATTTTATTGTTTCATTAAAAAATTATGTATTTTTATTTACTGATTGATAAAGGACAGAACAATTTCTTCAATTTAGAAATGAGAGATAAGATTTGTATTTACGCGCAAAATAATTTTTTGTGCTTTTGCTGCTACAAGGAAACAGAAAAATATCCAAACAGAGACCAACTAGATTTTAAATTATTTAAAAATCGGTACTTCATGTCTGCCGTCACGTATGGTATCTATGTTACCGACATGACTAACTTCACGGGGTGTCAGCCATGTTAAACCTTTTACTGTTTACACTCTTGACTAGAAGATGGCGCTGTTATTAATTCAGTCGCTAAGGTGACGAAAATCTTTATTTTTAAACTTACTTGAACTCTAGCTTCACTGAGGGTGACTTTGGACGCTAGATCTTCTCTTACGAAAGCGTCTGGGTAATGAGTCTTTTCGAAAACTTTTTCTAGGGCTGCTAGTTGAGCTGTCGTGAATGTAGTTCTGTTTCGTCTGGGTTTTTTAAGTTTTTCTTCACAGGAAGTATCTGAAAAATTATAAAAATTTTAAGGTACCTACTTTACAAAAAATATAAAATTATAAATAATAAGTAAAGTTATAATACAATGAGGCTTAGTAATGAATTTTTTTTATTGGCCAATATGAAACTGCATGATCAGTAGAATACATTTCCGAAATTTTCTGGCTTCATTATTAAAGGGGGCGTGGGAAATTAAATTTAAATTTATGAATCGTGACGTATTATGAACCGTGACATGGACCAATGAATTCTAATCTCTTTCTCGGAACCTTTTTGTAGAAAGTACTACATGGATTAAGAACCAACCAGACACTGACATAAATCTGAATCAGCTGACAGTCGTGACAAATATAAGCTCTTTTTAGATGTGCTGCCATCTATAATTAGAAGAGAGTATTGACAATTACTAAAAGCAAAAAATTCCCGGTGTATTGGGGTTGCATACACAATTTGCATTGTGTGTTGCAAAGCTTTTATTTGACTGATTCTAGTCAAAATGTCACTCTCTTCTTTCGTATCCCTTTCAGAGATTAATACTCTCTTCTAATTATAGATGGCAGCACATCTAAAAATTTTATCTTATAGCGGATATAGCTATTGACTTGTACGAGTTTGGAATTTTATTTATTGGATTCGAAAAGCCTAACTGACGAAGCCGAAAGGCAGAAACCGGTCTTAGGATGTCGAATCTGATAAATTAAATTGCTTACTCGTTTTCTAAATATAAGCTCGTTTATTTCTAATGTTATTGCGAAATACTGTGAGTTAAGTTTTTTCGGAAAATTTAAACAAATAATTACACTAAAATCGCACAAATAGTCAAGAAATAAAAAATTACACAGCAAACAGCAATCCAGAATTTCACATTCGACAATAACAAATAAGTAATCAACTCTTCCTATGACAGACTTACGTCGAACTGGTGAATGGTGTAAGAAATGACAACATCGACGAAATTAATCGCACGAGATCGCATTGGTTAGATTTACCCGGGAGATTTAAAACTAATTATTCTTTAAATTGCAATTTCTCTGGAAACGGGTAATTATATTTTGATATATTTTTACCTAGAAACACTAAATCCCCTTCTTTATAGTTTCTGCCTAAATTCAGTTAGAATTTCCGACCTAGTGGTAAGCCTCATTGGAAAAAATTAAAAATAACTAATACATAATTTAAATTCCTATGTTTAATGAACGAAATTTTGTAAAAGTATAATAAATTCTAGAAAATTTTATCCATAATCCCTGTAAAATTGAATACATTTGATGCTACCTTATTTTACAAAGTTTTTATTACGTGGTTAATAAAAATGGGGTCATTCCGCATGTGACTAAAGACAACGTTTGATCTCAGTTTGAGATCTACAGACTCGTCGCTTTGATGTGACAATCTAAAAATTCTGAATTCTGAAACTTATTTGCAGATACAGAGTTTTTTTCGTCTTTAAGTCGGATCATTACAAAAAATATTTACAAATATGCGTATAAGTTACTTATTTAAAATTGTTTATTTCTATGTTATACGATTCTTGTTGTGGGATACAAGGGCGGCCCCAGCCCAGAGATTTGTAGAGTCTAGGTCCATTTATACTCTAAAAAACTCACTCTTTCTCTCAAAAATGACCCAAACATATTTTTTCGGTAATTTTGACATTGCCAATCGTTTCTTATACAAAATTCATTCTGCGTAAATCAAATTTTAATTTTTTTGTAGAGTCTAGGTCCATTTATACCCTAAAAAACTCACTTTTTCTCTCAAAAATGGCCCAAACATATTTTTTCGGTAATTTTGACATTGCCAATCGTTTCTTACAAGGGCAGCTCCAGCCCAGAGATTTGGTGGGGTTGTTAGGGTTATATATATAAAAGTTTAATATTTTGGGTTTGTTGAGAAATATCTTCTCATTGCCGGACTTTTTGGGGGAGGGGGCCGCCGTTGGTGGGAAATTATTTTTTTGCAACTAAAATTGGAAAAATCTCCAAAACCTCTACTTTTTAAATTCTCATTTTTTGTTAAAAAAACCCGTCTTTCCTGCTTCTTATAAAAAAACTTAAGCCTAATATTTCAGGTCCCCAACTTGAAGAAAGAAAAAAAACATCGACAAGAAATCCACCCTTTTCTTTCCAAAGTTGACAAACAACTCTAATTTTCCCCATACATCTCTATGATTTGTTTGAAATATCAATTTCCGACGCCGACTTAATCTATTTATCAACCCAAAAAAAAATACAAACACGCTGCATCATGACCTGTCAACTCTTAACGTTTTGATATTCAAGAGCAACTGCACATCGCGGATGGCTGTATAACCTTAAAATTGATGCTGACATTAAATGTGTTAAATTTAGTCTTTTTATTGGCGTTTTACAATTTTTTTACGCACGTTTCGGTTTTACTGTCGTACCTTTTAATTTTAATGGTTTTCGAGAAAAAAGAAAATTTATAATGTCGTTAATACGTACTTGTGTTTTAAATGTGCCCTCGACTTGTTGGAATTCGAGGTATTAAAACAAATGAGGCCGTGATAGTAAATGTCAAGATTGAAATTAATTTTTGTAGTTCATAGTGGCTTGTTACTTCAATATCTTTTGAAGTGTCAAAATTGGAAATCTGTATGTTTCAAATTCACAATTTTCTATATATTTTCGTCCGAAAAACTCGATTTTTATATTAATTTTAATTTTGCATTTTGCCCCACTTATTCCACCGTTTTTCCACTAATAAATTTTTTGAAAATTTCGATTGCGCCAATCGATTTTTTCATATAAAATTTTCCGTTTGTGTGGAGACAATTTTTATTATGGGATGCTGGTTTTCTAATAATAAAAATAAAAAATGTCCTGAAAATCCTCTAATTAGACTGGTGGAAATCTGTATGTTTTAAATTTTCTATATATTTTTACAATTTTTTACATTTTTTACCACCTTTTTGTCAATAATAATTTTGTTTGTAAATTCCAATTATGCCAATTGATTTTTAATTAAAATTATCCGTTTAAGTGAATTTCTAATTTCGTATGATTTTTGTTGCCTTGTTAAAAAAAACCACTATGAACTACAGAAATTAAAAAACTGTTATTAAGACTAGTGGAAATCTGTATGTTTTAAATTCAAAATTTCCTATGTATTTTTATCCGTCAATTTCAGGATTTAATGTAATTTTCAGCGCATTATGACGTTAAATTAATTAATTATTTGACAGCTGTACATTTCCATTTTAGTTTCAAAGCCTACTATGTTGAAATATGTTAAAGTAAATTAAATAGATACTGTGGCTGGAATATTTTAAATGCAAATATCTCGAAATGAGCTGAATTTATGCTATTAAAACAAGTATACCTTTTTAGTTTTTAGTATCATAAAGACTTGAAAAAATTCAAACAAGGCCAGGAATAAAAAAAAATTGATACTTATTTTCATCCAGTAGAGTGTAGGTGGCGCCCTCTTTATCTAATCTCAAAATTGATTAACTAACTTAAAAATATAACCATACCAAATTTCAAGTCAATATATTAAATAATAAAGAAATTATAGCATAAAAACGAAAAATAAATTGTACCTTCAACACCCTGTATCTTAGTAGTAGATAACATTTGACACAGAGTTATTTAGTAAAATATTAATATTTCGAAGTCCTGAATTAAAATATTGACCATTCCTTATGATACCCTGTATATTAAATTAATAATTTCATGTATTCATGTATTTTTGTCCCAAAAACAATTTTAGCATCAATTTTATGATTTGACGTAATTTTTTATACATTAACATTTTATCCCAGTTTTTCCATCTTTTTTACAATATTTTTTTTGTAAATGTCATGTTCGTACGATTTTTATTTTGACATGCTCGTTTTCTTACAAAAAAATTGGAAATATGGTCTAAAACTCCTCTATTTGGACAATTTATATCTGCATTTTTGAAAATATCTTTTGTATTTTCGTGAAAAAAAAAAGGTTTTTGCATCAATTTTAAGAATATTTTTTTTTTGTAAAATCCAATAAAATTTTAATCGGTTTTTCATCATCAGTTCACATGGATTTTTAATTTTATCCGATTTACTTTTGTTTTTCTTGAAACAAAAATTGGAAAAGTTGTCGAAAAATTCACTGTTTAGAATATCGGACATAAGAATTGTTTAAATTTACATTTATATTTTCCATACCTTTTATTTTCCAATATTTATAATCGATTTAAAAAAATTACATTTTACATTCAATAAAATTATGGAATTTAGCTCTAAAAAAAGCCAAAAAGAAAGTTTGTTAGAATCGTTTTTAACCCAAACCTACTTCTTCTCATTAAAAATCATATTCAAAACCGTATTTTAATGTCCGCCACGTGAGCCCCACATCAACGACGGCTCCAGGGCAGTAGGGGCAATTGCCCCCCCCCCATTTCTTATATCTGCGTAAACCGAATTTTCATTTTTTTGAATTTTTTGTAGATTCTAGGTCCATTTATATCCACAACTCACTTTTCCCCTCAAAAGTGGCCCAAACATTTTTTTTCGGTAATTTTGACATTGTCAATCGTTTCCTAGACAAAATTCATTCGGTGTAATCCAAGTTTTAATTTTTTTGATTGTAGATTGTAGGTCCATTTATATCCGCCCTTGCCCCACATTCACCCTTAGCAACAAGTATCCAAACCCTTTCCCTCACTTCTAGAAAATTCTCAGCCTTGACATTCGAAATAAACTTCCCGTTCTCCAAACAATCAAAAATTAAATATTAAAAAAAAACGCACAACAATAAAGGAAGTAACTCACCTTCGGCGGAATCTAGATCCGGGTCCGAACCAGAATGTCTTCTTTTGTGTCCCAATCTCAATAGGCTGGTGACAGAAAACTGACGGGAATTCGGCGAACAATGCGTTCGCTTATTGTAGTCCTGATCAGCTCCGAATTCCGACACATGTCCATCAAAAGTGTACATTTTTAACCGAAACTTTAGGTGGATTGTTCTCACAAAATTTATTTTGACACCTAAATCGTTATCAGTTTAGGTTGTTAGAGGAAATCTGGAATAGAACGCCAATATATTGAAAGTAAATAAATTATGATTGATAGAAACGTTTTTTGTGAAAAAGTTTTGGGGAAAGTGCAAGTTTAAAAAACAGTGTACAAAAAGACCATTTTATCAGAGCACCCTGTATACAGGTTTATCAATTTCTTTAAAAAAGTCCGATATATTCGTTATTACAGCAAGGGCGGATTTACGGGGGGTACAGGGGGTAATTGTACTTCCATTAAAAACGACTTTAAAAACCACCTAAGTATAAAGAATTTATTTACATCAATTAACTTATAAATACCCTTAAATTAATAAACAATCATATCTAAAATTATTTTTTTTTCTGGGGTTATGTTAAAGACCAGGTGTACAAAGTACCTACACGAGATGATATGAAAGAGAGAACTTTAAAGTCGTTTTTAATGGAAGTACAATTTTTAATAAAAAATTTGAAATATCTCAAAAACTATTCCATTTGGGTATAGGGAATACTCAATAAAACTTAAAGTATAGTAAATTAGCTTTCAGTTGCCGACATAAAATACAGGGTGATCCATTTAAAAATGGTGTGAAAATGATGTATTCGAGTTTGGACTCGCCCTGTATACGGTTTTCAAAATATGGAAGGAGGTCTAGTGAATTATTAAACTAGACGACCATCACAGTCGTATGAATGTAAAAGATTAATTTGCATTTGTGTTGTTTAAAGGATGCAGAGCGTTGAACTCATTACGATTCTCATGAAAAAGTGGTCAGAACTTTTTAAATACCCTGTATAACTTATTACAACTTCATATTGTTGCAATTGCGAAGTCAAGCAGAATTCAAATTTAAAGTAATATACAGGGTGTCCCATTTAAAAAAATGTACCTTTGATCTGGCACGGTGTTCTGGAACACCCTGTATAATTGCAACTAATTTTAAAATATGAGCCTTAAGGCCGGCTACAATCTTGCAAAATTTTGTTTTTATACCTTTAACGATTTAGAGGATATTGGCCTTTATCGCAATAATGAATCACCCTGTATAACGCGATAAAGAAAAATGTATGCACCTTCCTTATTTTACTAGACTTTTAATAGTAGCAGTCTAAAAGTGTTTTTTTTGTTTTAACCATTTCTAAGTACTTTCCTAGTCTCTTTGTGATTATAATTTAGTATTAATAAAGTTTTTTTTTTAAACAGTTCGACTTGAAATTTATTGCAAATTGTTAGGAAAGGTGTTTAGTTCAGAAGTAGAAAACTTTCGATAGTGGCGTTTTTTTCATCAAAAAGTGAGGAAAAAAAAGAAAATAAACTTGCGCAATCGATAAATTATTCTTTGTTAATGAATTAATGTTAAATACAATTTTCCTTGAAAATAAACCCCTCCCGAGTTATAGGGCGTAGAAAATTACGATTTTCACCATAAAAATCGTACATTTCTAAAAGTTTTTTAAATATAACCGAAAATCTGATTACGTAAAAATTGATATGAACTAATTTTATGGCCTTGAGCTAACAATTAAAATGATTTTTTTTCTACGATTAATGCGAAGGAAGATCTGGCAATTGAAAAATGGAAGTTTAAAGAAACTGGATCGTTCTAGCGCAGAGGTTCTCAAACTGTGGTACATGTACCACTGGTGGTACATTACAATGTTTTATTGGTACAATTTAACATTTAATATTTTGTTTTCAGAAACACATATTTTTTTTCATGTTTTTGACTTTAACAGCTCTAGCTTTAATATCGAAATGACGAATTTTCCAAAAACTTCGAACAATTTCGCGACACATTGATTTTTAACGGCGAAATGCTTTTATGGTGGTACACATATTTTTGTTTCATATTTATGTGGTACAAAATTTGAAAAGTTTGAGAACCGCTGTTCTAGCGTAAATATATCAAAAAATATGACTTCCACAAAAAATGTATATAACATCTTAATGAGAGAACAACATTGGGAATATTTTAGGACCAACCAGAACCGTTTAACAGAAAAAAAGCTATGGACAAAATAAATTTTTTTCAATTTTTTTTACGCCATTTTTTTAGCGCCATCTAGACTGTGGTATTTAACAAAAAAATCCTTTTGCAGAAAGTCGTAACATATGTTTTTACAATTGTCTAGTAATTTTTAGCCCTATGGATAATTATTTTTTAAGTTTTGGTCTGTTAAAGTTGAGCTAAATTTTTTTGGTCACTACCATGAAAAGTATTGATTTTTGAAAAAAAATTAAAGAGACAGGACTTTGAGCAACTGTTCTTCCGAATAATTACCATTTTTTTTTAACTTTGCATTTATAACCGTCAATGTCATTTTTTCGGGTCAAATATTGAAAAAACGGCCATTCCAATGAAAAAGTTTGAATATTGTGGTGAAAATCGTAATTTTCTGGACACTATAACTCGGGAGGGAACATTAATTCATTAAAAAAAGGTAATTTATCAATTGCGAAAAAAATTTTTCTTTTTTTTCACACCCCTACTTCTGGACACCTTTCCTAGCAATTTGCAAAAAATTTTAAGTCGATCTGATCAGTTACTAGTTTCTGCTCGATATTACAAAAAAATTTACTAGCTTTCTTGGACTACTTGGTAAGTTTTACCCCTCCCATAAAAAAAGCTAAATCCGCCCTTGCATTACAGAAAATAGGAGTTTGGATTTTATTTATTGGATTCGAATGCTCAATTGAAGAAGCCCTAATACAGAAACCTGCCTTGTGGTGTCGATTAAAGTGAATTAAATTCTAAATTTGATGGTTCCTTACGTCAGAGTAACAAAAACTTGTGTGAAAAATAAAGTTAGGGGTCTTCCAGAAATACCGAAACTATTTTTTTAGTTTTTTTTTTAATTTTTTCATATTATTTTGGAATATAAAAGATTTATACTATTTGAAGGAGGACGATAAGGATTTTCGTCTTTATTTTCAGAAATGGTCTGTAAAATATGAGCTACAAAAACTCCCTTACTATAAAGGACGTCCTCGAATTAATGCTGCACCCTATATAACGTGATAATAAAAAAGTTTCAAAGAATTTTAGGGATTTTTTTGTAATATTTCAAATAATTTTCCCAAGCGACCATACAGAGTGTATCATAAGGAATGGTCAATATTTGAATCATAGGTTTAGGACCTCGAAATATTAATATTTTACTAAATAACTCTGGGTCAAATGTTATCTACTACTAAGATACAGGGTGTTGAAGGTTCAATTTATTTTTTATGCTATAATTTCTTTATTATTTAATATATTGACTTGAAATTTGGTATGGTTGTATTTTTAAGATAGTAAATTATAAGAGTGTTATCAATTTTGAGATTAGATAACGAGGGCGCCACCTACACTCTACTGGATGAAGAAAAGCATCAATTTTTTTTATTCCTGGCCTTTTTTGAATTTTTTTAAGTTTTTATGATACACCCTGTAAATTTGAACATAAAGGTATACTTGTTTTAATAGCATAAATTCAGCTCATTTCGAGATATTTGCATTTAAAATATTCCAGCCACAATATCTATTTAATTTACTTTAACATATTTCAACATAGTAGGCTTGGAAACTAAAATGAAAATGTACAGCTGTCAAATAAATAATTGTTAGATGGCAGCAGCAAGTCCAGAAATATTTTTATTTGTGCATAAACACAAATCATATCTCTCATTTTTGACTTAGAGAAATGGTTGAGTCGTGACATTTTCATTACCTACTTAGATGGAATTTAGTGAACAAAATTACATCTAACAATTAATTATTTGACAGCTGTACATTTTTATTTTAGTTTCAAAGCCTACTATATTGAAATATTTTAAAGTAAATTAAATATATACTGTTGCTGGAATATTTTAAATGCAAATATCTCGAAATGAGCTGAATTTATGCTATTAAAACAAGTATACCTTTTTTGTTCAAATTTACAGGGTGTATCATAAAAAAATGCCAGGAATAAAAAAATTGATATTTATCTTCATCCAGTAGAGTGTAGGTGGCGCCCTCTTTATCTACTCTCAAAATTGATAACGCTCTTATGATTTACTATCTTAAAAATATAACCATATCTACCAAATTTCAAGTCAATATATTATATAATAAAGAAATTATTGCAAAAAAACGAAAAATAAATTGTATCTTCAAGACCCTGTATCTTAGTAGTAGATAACATTTGACCCAGAGTTATTTAGTAAAATATTAATATTTGGAGATCCGGAACCTACGATTAAAATATTGACCATTCCTTATGATACACCCTGTATATCGTGCAATATTTTTATTATTTATGACACTTCCGAAAAATATTAAGCAGTTCTAAGATTTAATTCTTATTGGTTTTGCAATTAATCGTATATAATAGTTACCTTCATAAATTAAAATAATTGACTATATTAACAACATTTTCTAACCAATCGTCATAATTATCTGTCATCCACGACAAACTCACACAAATTTAGCATCAAAATACCGTCTATCAAATCCAACTGTCAAGAGCGATTTGAAAATGAGATTATTTCAATTAAAATCAGCACCACGCGAGTTTGACAACGAAAATTAATATTAATGTTTTGTTTACCGATTTTTCAGTAAATCGATTAGAGTTCGCGTTTAATGTCGAAACTGAAAACTGGCAGAGATTTCAGGGAAGACCTGAAAATACCCGTAAGGCGGTTCGATCTCATCCCCGCCACTTTTTAATGACTTAATTTGAGGTTTAAAGGGGCGGGATTAATATTGAGATGTTGTCTGGGAAGAATTTATGATTTTACTGATGTTGAGATTACTTTTTTCATCAATACACTAAAGAGGCACGTTCAAAAACAAATTTAAATGTTAAAGTGGATTTAAAAAAAAATCGTCTTTTCTTACAGTGGAAATTGTTCAGTTTTCTACCGGCTGTTAGGGTTATATATATAAAAGTTTAATATTTTGGGTTTGTTGATATAAATGGACCTAGAATGTACAAAAAAAAATTCAAAAAAATTAAAATTTGGTTTACGCAGAATGAATTTTGCCTAAGAAACGATTGGCAATGTCAAAATTACCGAAAAAAAAATGTTTGGGCCATTTTTGGGGGAAAAAGTGAGTTTTTAGGATATAAATGGACCTAGAATCTACAAAAAAAATTAAAAAAAATTAAAATTTGGTTTACGCAGAATGAATTTTGCCTAAGAAACGATTGGCAATGTCAAAATTACCGAAAAAAAATGTTTGGGCCATTTTTGGGGGAAAAAGTGGGTGGTTTAGGATATAAATGGACCTAGAATCTACAAAAAAAATTAAAGAAATTAAAATTTGGTTTACGCAGAATTAATTTTGTATAAGAAACGATTGTCAATGTCAAAATTACCGAAAAAAAATGTTTGGGCCATTTTTGGGGGAAAAGTGAGTTTTTAGGAGATAAATGGACCTAGAAACTACAAAAAAAATTCAAAAAAAATTAAAATTTGGTTTACGCAGAATGAATTTTGTATAAGAAACGATTGGCAATGTCAAAATTACCGAAAAACAAATGTTTGGGCCATTTTTGGGGGAAAAGTGAGTTTTTAGGACATAAATTGACCTAGAATCTACAAAAAAATTAAAATTTGGTTTACGCAGATATTAGAAATATCCTCTCATTGTCGGACTTGGGGGGGGGGGGCAATTGTCCCTACTGTCCTCCCCCTTGGAGCCGCCGTTGCAAAATATAGGACATATAAACAGTGCCGGCCTAAGAGCAAAATGTTGTGTGTGCAAGAATGAGTTTTGGCGCCCCTTACAATGAAAATGGGTATAGAAAACCTTCCAAAAAATGTTGAACAAAAGTTACGAACAAATTCAAATGCCTAATTTGCATTAAAAATAAAAAATTTTACCGAATTATTTTTTCATGTTTTTTCTCATGTTCCTTTTCTCATGTCCCTTCCCAAATCGCACGTGTGCGACCGCACACATCGCACACGCCTTAGGCCGGCTCTGCAAATAAAAAAGGAAAATTTACTTATTTACCCGGATAAATTTAAGTTGTAATGTTTTCTGATTAGTAAATAAAAACTTGACACCAATTATTCTTCCTACTGTATTATATTTTTCCCTTTAAAATATAAGAATTTATTTAAAAGATAACATTTTATGTATATGTAGGTATTATACCTATATGTTTGCATTCTTGTTTTTTCTATTTAGTAGTAGAATAGATGAGGCAGGTTAAAGTAGGTAATTTAATTTTTTAGAGTAATGTTTATTAATCCTTGCATAAGTCCTATTTTTAATTTTTGCTAAAGTTGGAATTCGTCGATGTTCTTTTGGTGTAATAAGGACTCCCGATTTTTGCTCACGAAGGATTCTGTATATAGTAGATGTTCCCACATCTATCATTGTTGATGTTCTTTGGACATCACTCTCCACTGTTCCAGATGGGAGCGTTCTCCTTACGTAGACATATAAATTTTTATAATATTTTTCTCATTTAGCCATACTACCTTTTATGCGTTTCACAGAACTAAACTCTTCTGAACTGTTTATCAACATTACTTTCGATGTTATTTATACATATATTACTCTGATGTCACATTACCTATTGATAGTTTCAAGAAAAATTGAGGTACCTAATTCCTTTAATGAAACTTTCTTTTTATAATAACTTTGAAGTTTTTCTGAAATATTCATCCTTCTTAATGACATATTACTTATGCAAGTATTAAAATTTATAAAATGCTTGTTAAAGTGTTTTGTTTTGATTCTTTAGAACTCCTGAATATTAAATGACCTTTACACCTGCCTATAGTCCTAATTGAAAAAAAAAACACTGCAAACATATAAGTACATATAGTTATAGTTATTAGTTATTTTTCAAATTATTAATTCACTTTTTACTTATTAGTTTAAATTGCTTTAAAAAGGTTTTGTGACTATCTCCTGATAGCTCAATTCTTTCCTTGAAATAGTTGAAAATGATACTCCTAAGAAGAAGAAGAAAAGGAAAAATAAAAATCTAGATAAAGAAGATACTATTAAAGACTTACAAGTGTTATTTACTTCTAGAAAGATGACAAATAAACATAAAAATAAAACTCTAGAAACTATTACCAAGAATTAGAACTTTTTTCAGGAAATGTTTCAAGCGATTTTAAATAAATAACTACAAGAAAAAAGAAGAAAAAGAAATGCCAAAATGAAGATACACACACAGAAAACAATGAAGAAAAGCATCCATCACGAACCCCTGATGTGATTGAAGATACACATTTGACATGTAAGAAAGTTAATAAAAAGAAAAAAAAAGGAAAAAGCAAAAGAAATAAGTCCTGAAAAAGATTCTAATATACAAATTCATAATTCTTCAATTAAAATGGTTGATCCTGAAACACCCGAAAAAAAGAAAATTAAAAGTCCAATTGAAAAAGAAGCTATAGAAGTAAGTTACCAAAGTTTCAAAGAATATTTAAATATGACTGTTGCAGAAGAAGATAATCAAATTTCTGAAGGTAAAAAAATCAGTAAATATGTACCATATAAAATCAAAAAAAGAAAAGAAAATAAGAACAAATCACAAAGTTTTAAATATTCTCAAAATAGTAATTCTGATAGTTTCCAAAAATTAAAAAAGAATAAAGAAAGAACTTATTCAACAGATTCTTTTGAGACCATAATAAGTGGTATTATTAAAGGCACAAAATTAGAAGAAGTAGAAGAAAAACCAAATATCTCCAAAAAACAAAAAAGAAAAAAGAAGACAGCTCAACAGATAATCATTTTGATACTTTAATAAACAGTATCTTAGAAGAAGATACAAATGAAGCAATTTTTTTGAAGAATTGAATGAAGGTACAACTAAGAAGTTGGAAGAAAATGATGTTGATACTGAAAATTTGAATTTTTCACAAAATAGTGGTATGTTCAAAAAATCCAAAAAACAAAGACACTTTCAATTCACAAAATAGTGAGCATAGTATTTTTAAAAAATCACGAAAAGGGATAAACATTCAAAAATAGATTATCTAATAAATAGTATTCATGAAGATACACAACAAGAATTTAATATAAAAAGAAAAAGCAAAAATAATGACGAATTTGTTGAAAGTGACAGTGACAGTGACAGCGTCTCACTGTATCAAAGTTTTAATAATTCACTCAATTATTCCAATCCCCAAAATAGAGACAATACCGTTTTCAAAAAATCAAAAAAGAAAGAGAAAACTTACATTTCGTCAGATCATAATTTTGATACTGTCATAGACAATATCATTGACGGTAGAAGAGAGGAATCAAAAAGGAAATGTAAAGATAACGAAGAAATCCATGAAATGGATGATTTAAAAGAAGACGCAACAAAAATTGTTGATTGTGACAATGAAAGCCTCTCACAGTATCAAAATGTTAATGATTTACAAAATACTGGCACGGAAAATTTCAAAAAATCTAAAAAGGACCAAAATACATCATTCAATAATTCCAATTCCGAAAATAGTGACAATAGTTTTTCAAAAAATCAAAAAAGAAGGAGAGAACTTACATTTCATCAGATTATAATTTTGATACTGACATAGACAGTAGGTACCATTGAAAGTACAAGAGAGGAATTTAAATTTAAATGAAGACACAACAAAAATTGTCAAGCAATAAAAAATTTAAACTTCGCCTCACAACGTCATGACCGACCAAGATTTTAAAGTCCTTTTTTATATTTATTTTATAAACAGTATAAATTTTTTAAAAGAACAAACAAATCGTACATGCTCGTGGTCGTGCACAAGCTTATGACTAAGTTTAATTATATATCTTTCAATAAATATAATACATATTAAAAAGAAAAAATATCAAAAATAAACAATAGAAACCTTTTAAATAACATATGACATATAACATATTTTTTTATAACATATTTTAATAATAGTAAATTAACCAATAAGACCTTTTATTAAAAAAAATAATATGAACTCATGAAATATCGATCTAATTTAAATAATGATAGAAATAGTAGATTACGTTTAACTTGAAATTGTTTTATTTTCAATTAGTTCATGTATATCTCTCCTATCACAATTCAAGATACCTTTTTAGAATATTTTTTATCAGCGCAGCTGAATTTATGGTTATTAAATAAACCTTATACATATTTGGTAAAAAGTTGTATATTCTTCCAAACAGATATGTAACATATCTTTGGCCCACAGATTTTTTACTAGTCTCTGTAGTTACATAATTATTTGTTTTATATCGGGTAGAATAGTTGTGATCAATGCTTTTTAGGATATTGCGGTTTTTGTAGATAAATAATAAGACAGAGTATGTATATAACTGTCTAATATCCATAATTTTACTTTCGTTAAACAGGGAATCTGAAGGGTAAGTCCATTTTTTATTTAAAATAATTTTGAAGATTTTTTTTTGTAGAACATCAATCTTTTTCAGGTGAATGTGAAGAATTCCGCCCCATCCGAGTATACCATAGTTTAATCTCGACTGTACAAGTGAATAGTAAATTATTTTCAAATAAGGAATATCTAAACATGTTTTAAGATGTCTAAATTTTGCAAGGAGATGTCTTAAACATCTAGCAATATCTTCAACATGTGCATTCCACTTGAGGTGTGAATCTAATTTTATGCCTAAATATTTGATTTCGTTCGCTGATTTGATAATTGCGTTGTCATCGTTTTGTACTCGTATTTCTTTGTAGTGCGGTAAAGAAGATCTATAACTACAAAAAGGAACAAAATGGGTTTTCTCAAAGTTAACAGTTAATTTTTTATGGTTAAACCAGTCAATAATTTTACATAAATCTTTTTCTGTTTTTGTTTTTAAATCCTCCCAATTTTCAGCTGTGTAAATAATGGCGGTGTCATCAGCGAAACTAATTATGTTACCTTCACTTTTAATACTAAAAAGGCCGTTTATGTAAACACTAAACAATAAAGGACCCAGAACTATTTGTTGTCTATTATTTAGGTAACTAATCATCAGATCAAGTGATGTCCCTCGTACTCTGTTTGTGAGAAACAGTGTCAAATGCCTTTGCGAGATCCAGGAATACACAGGCTGTTGGTTTTTTTATCATCAACAAGTTTGTAGATGGTTTTAGTTAATTGGGCAATTGCATCATTTGTAGATAAGCCTTCTTGGAAACCATACTGGCAAGTTGATATTAATTTATGTTTATTAAAAAAAGTATTTAAACGTATTTGTAAAGCCTTCTCGAAAATTTTAGTAAATGTAGTTATTAATGAGATTGGTCTATAGTTGGACACATTATTCTTATTACCTTTTTTGTAAATGGGTAATATAATTGCGACTTTAAAATGACTTTAAAATTTATTTATTTATCTATAAACACAATTTTTAAAAATCTAAACCTCTTTCACCATTGTTATAATTATTATTACTAATAAGGTAGGCGTCCTCAGGAGGCCAGACTGTTGTTAGTCGCCCAACCCACAGTGATCCGCTTACGTCGCGGCGGTCTCAGCGCCACCCATCAAGCATCGACGACTTCTTACTTTGACACGCATTCCATGCGTTTCCGAAACGCATGTACAGCCTTCTCGACCGGTCTCGACGTTTTGACACGTTTTTCGCGGTCTCTTCATTTCTTGATCTTTCGTCTGCGGTTGTGTGTCTGGACGACTCGATTTTCGACATGTGGTGTCAGCGTAGCATGCTGAACAGGATATCGGTATCATAGTAATGATCAACTGGTTAAGCAGCTCGAGACATAAATCAAAATTGAAATGTTATGCTCTGGTTCGGTCGAACGCACGCTCTGATTTTTAGAAAAAATTATTATTTTTTTTAATATTGAATCTGCTAATAAAATTTGCATCTTTAAAGAAAACTGAGAAGAAAATATCAAATACTAGAGAGTTATTGCAACCTCTTTTTGGCCGATCTTTTAATAAAAGATCCCTTATTTTGACATGTACGCATGCGCAGTGAACAGTTCCTTAAGTTTTGCTTTTATTAAAATACAGGCGTCCTGTATTTAATTTAAGTACAGGACAGGTTACCTTTAATAAAAGAAACTTTATTTTGACTTATGAAGGGCGGTTCTGCCAACTTAATGAAATTCAAACTGTTAAAAATCAACAGGCACCAAATAAAATAAAAAAAAACTTGTAAGTATAGAGCAGGGCCATCAATAATTTGTAAAATAAAAAAAATTCTTAGCACTATGTGGATGGTCGGAAAATTTAGGGTAAATTAAAAAAAATCAAGTGACAGAGTAAAAGTTCCAGAAGGGGTGTGGGGGTACGTAAATATATGCTTTTAGGGTTTGATATAGGATTTATACGATTTGTGGTAGAAATATACATTCATTTCGGAAGCTCATAGTGGTTTGTATTTTAATTTCTCTCTCTCTTTCCATTGGATTAAAACCACTTAGTTGTTAAAAAAGTTAAGTTAGTTGTTAAGAAAGCCGAAACCTCAATAAAAAAACTTTTTTACAACTAAGTGGTTTTAATCCAGTGGAAAGAGAGAGAGAAATTAAAATACAAACCACTATGAGCTTCCGAAATGAGTGTATATTTCTGCCACAAATCGTATAAATCATATATCAAACCCTATCTACGAAGAAGCGGCTCAAAGAAAAAATGAGAAAGAGATGGCATTGGAACAGAAAAGGTTAAACATTGAAGGAAGAAAAGTAGGTGTGGCAGAACAGAATGTTGCCCTAGCAGAGAAAAAGTTTCGTTTGGAGTCCGAACAGCAACAAAAAGTGTTCGATAATCAGACAGTCATTAATAAATTACTAGAAATAGTTCAAAAGCATATTTGATGTAGTACATATTGTATATATTTTTCATTCACAATAAATATATGTACATATATAAGTAATACATACTTTTTGTTAAGATATTTAGATATTTACGGACCCATTTAAGATATAAATTACAATTTTAAATTATAATTAAAATACAAAGACAATATACAGGGTGCGCCAATTATTTCCACTCGATCTCTAGCACCGAAACTAAAAGAGATATCAACAAGATTTTTTGTAGGGGTAGACAGTGTCACTCGGACTACAATTTTAAAATATTTTGATGTATACAGGGTGGCTAATTTTTGTGGAATGAAAATTAATTTGGTTTTTTTAAATTGAACACCCTGTATACGATTATGTCTTCTGGTTCTACTTAATATTAGATTTACGGTAGTTTTTTGTATTTGTAAATCCAACGCGGCGTTGACAAGTTATTCCTATTTTAAGCAGATTTAATAAAAAAACTGCACTTCAGAAATATTAGCACAAAAACCACATTTTTTAAAAAATTCCTCAAAAAAGCTACTATGATGTAAATGAAACATGCATCTATCACAATAATCACACAACATCTTCACCTGTTGCACAGGGTGTTTGCCGATTGCGTGCCAATAGTCTAGTTTTCAAATGGCAATAACTTAATTTTTTCAAATGGGACACCCTGTATATTTTTCTTCAGTTACAAGCTCTCCCTAATACGCATTGAAGAAATATAGGGTTTTGCACATCTAACTTTACTATTTACTTTAATAATTGACGTTAAGTGACAAACAACATATTTTACACAATTTTTAATAAGAAATCAAGTTACCTATGAAAATGACAGTAGGCATTAATTGTCAACATAAAATTTTGTATTGTATTGTATTGTAAACAAAGTTTAATTCTCCGACGAAGCCACGTTTCATAAGAACGGTTGTGTAAATAGACACAACTTCCATTATTATTCGGACCACAATGAACATTTATTTAGAACCACATCACAGTATCGATGGTCTTTGAATGTGTGGGCGGGAATAATAGGTGATTATGTAATTTGTCCCTATTTCTTTGATGGGACTGTAAATGGAGCTATATTTTTAGATTTTTTAGAACATGATTTTCGCAACTTATTGCAAAATGTGTCCAAAATTATCGCAACGGAATGTGGTTTCAATTAGATGGTGCCACACCACATTACCTATTAGATGTTCGCAATTGGTTAAATAGGGAATTTCAGGATCGTTGGATAGGAAGGGGAGGACCTATAAATTGGCCTACTAGATCGCCTTGCCTTACACCTTGCGATTTTTTCTTGTGGGGTTTTATTAAAAATATTGTTTACAAAGAAGAGGTTACCACAAAAGAAAATATGAAATAAAGAATTACTGCAGCATTTAGACAGGTGACCCATGCAATGCTAACAGATGTGCGTAAATCAATAAAAAAAATTTTAACTTTCACTATTGTAGTTCTCTTACGATTAAACTTTGTAAAATTTTGTACCTATTAAAAATTGTGTAAAATATGTTGTTTGTCACTTAACGTCAATTATTAAAGTAAATAGTAAAGTTAGATGTGCAAAACCCTATATTTTTTTAATGCGTATTAGGGAGAGCTTTTAACTGAAGAAAAATATACAGGGTGTCCCATTTGAAAAAATTAAGTTATTGCCATTTGAAAACTACACTATGGGCACGCCATCGGCAAACACCCTGTGCAACAGGTGAAGATGTTGTGTGATTATTGTGATAGATGCATGTTTCATTTACATCATAGTAGCTTTTTTGAGGAATTTTTTAAAAAATGTGGTTTTTGTGCTAATATTTCTGAAGTGCTGTTTTTTTCATTAAATCTGCTTAAAATATGAATAACTTGTCAACGCCGCGTCGGATTTACAAATACAAAAAACTACCGTAAATCTAATATTAAGTAGAATCAGAAGACATAATCGTATTCAGGGTGTTCAATTTAAAAAAACCAAATTAATTTTCATTCCACAAAAATTAGCCACCCTGTATACATCAAAATATTTTAAAATTGTAGTTCAAGTGACACTGTCTACCCCTACAAAAAATCTTGTTGATATCTCTTTTAGTTTCGGTGCTAGAGATCGAGTGGAAATAATTGGCGCACCCTGTATATGTGTAAGTATAAATCAAAAAATTGATATAACAAAAGATATACTAAATTATTATTAAAGATATAATAATTAATAAATTATTAGTAGTAGAGTCTTCCTGATCATTAGATGGTCTGCATATATTAGGTCGAACTGTACCATCAATAAATTCCCAACATTTTGGGACAGCTCCTCCCATGTTGGTTATGGACTAAAAATTAAAATTATTAAAAAATATTTGCTCACATAAGGTATATTCAAAGTACCTGTGCATATAGTTGGTACCTATCCCTATTTAGCGATTGATGTGCATTCAAATTCTGTAACAGATGTCCATGATTTTCCCTAATAAAATTTGCAGTTGTTGTAATAATGTGGCATAAGGATAGCTTCGTCTTTTTAATAATATACATAGTGCCGTCATCACTCTGTAAAGACACATTTGAAATATTAAAAAAAAAAAATTCATTTTGCAAGTTACCTACCATCCACATTGTTCCTGGTGTTAGTGATAATGTGCTTTGGAATCAGCAAAGCATTTCTCAATCGCGGTATATCGTCCACTATGAAAACGAAAATTCGCTTTCACTTCATCATCACTCATGTTCTTTAAATTGAATTCCGCGGGTTTTATTACATTATTTTCCTCATTAGCTTCAACGGAAATACCAATTATGTTGTGTAGAAGTAAGTTTTCAATTTCTTCGTTATTAACATCCGCTAGAATAGCTATTTCCAATTGTTTGCAATAACTCTCTACTATTAAACGAGCAAGGTTTGTATGTATGTGTGTTTGTGTGTCCAGAGGATCGCGAAATCCACTCGTCAAAATTCAATGAAACTTTCAGGGTAGACTAATTCCTATCTAAATCGGCAAAAAATGTAGGTCTCATGTCTGTGAAAATTCGATCTTCCGAGATATTTACAAGAAAAGTTAAGCTTTTAGTTTTATTTCCTAGCAACGGCAGATATAATAACTTGTTTCTATAGTAATATATACTATAAAGGAGAGATGAGTACAGTAAAAGTGGGGATATAACGTCACATTCCATAGGCGTACTTTGCAAAATAAGTTTCTATAATATAAATAAGGTCACAGCATATAAAATATATATACGCACTTCGTAGATTAAATTTTGAAGTTATATTATTAACAAAAAATAAAAATAAACCTTATGCATCTGACACTTTAACATTGAACGAATTAAATTTAACCAATAAATAACAAGGAGGATTATATGTTGGGATTAAACTTTTTTTAATCTCTTGGCATTAAAAGTAACGCTTCAGTACTTACCTAAACTCAAAGATTAAAAAAAAAGTTAGTTCAAGAACTATCTTTAAAAGTCACTGTCTTCACTAAAACTACTGGCATCACTATAATTGTCTTTTCTGATGTTTATTATTATCGGTTCTATTAAATTATCCATTGATATATCCACTTTGCTAAATGAATTTTCCACATTTTTAAACATGATCAATGCATTTTCCCCAATGTTCTCTATTTACATCTGAAACTGCCTTCAAAAACAAATTTCGCACATCAGGAAATTTAAATGTTTTATTGTTTTGAGAACAAACCTTTTAATAATTGTGACCAGATCAGTTCAATGGAATTTAACTCTGAGTGGTTCGGAGGCAATCTGAGAATTTTAATTCCTTTTTCTCTGGCCATCTCATCTATAATATATTTTTTGAATTTGTTTTTATGTTGCCTTGCGATTACTAATAATTCTGCCTTCAAGGATTTAGGAGGACTGATAATATTTTTAGAATGAAGCCATTTTGAAATATATATTAATACAAAATTCTGAATCAATTAAAATACATACGATACGGCTATGAATAAATAAAGTCTGACTTATCTGTCAAAATAACAGGTTTATCTAAACAAAAACTATATTAGGCCGATCAGATGTATTAAAATTGAAATTTTAACTACAAATAAGCATTGAAGGATGAGGTAAAAATAAAATTTCTACCTCTTGAATCTGTACTACGTTCTGTAAATTAAATACTGCACTCCTTTCTTCTGTATAGTATAGTAGTAAAAAGGTTTGACTTTATTTAATTTCTGGCACTTTAATCTGAAAGAATTCAATTTTAAATTTGCCGCTTTATATAAAAAAGGAAAGGTTCGTTTGACGGACATAAATAGTTTGCTTGTCAAATGACAGCCATCTCATAAATTCAAAGTTGAAAATACAACGTTGCCAATTCAATTTCAGAAATCATGGGTTTAGGTAAATATTTATAGGAACGTTGAGTAACACTGTTAAAATGGACACTTGTCAAAATGTGACACCTGTAAAAACGTGACAACTGTTAAAATGTGATACGTGTCAGAATGTAACAACTGTCAAAATGAACAAATCTCAAAATGAACAAATGTCAAAATATGACACCTGTCAGAATGTAACAAATGTCAAAATGTCACACGTATCGTACTTTTCTTTATTTATTACAAAGATCTAACCTTACCTAAAGCTAATCTTTTTTTTTTTTGGCGGGTGGAAATGCTTTATGCACATCGGGTAAAGGTTCTTCCCTTCCCCGATAGTGTGAGACTACCCCTTACGGCTACTATTTTATTATGCGGACAGTTTTAATATTTAAGTTTTCATTATCATAGAGAGAGAGAGAAAAAGAATGAATGCTTGTACACGTGTACTATTAACATAGATTTCAATTTTTTATTTTACAAGAAACTTTAAAGAGACATTTAAAATTCTCTATTTTCATAGTACATTTTAAGGTTGATTGTGACTTTGTATTTTCTAAGAGCAAATTGTAATGTAATGTACGAATGAACTATTTTTGTAACTCAAAATTTTTGAAAAAATATGATACCAATATCTGCCACACGTCGAGAGTCTGGTCACAGGTTTTTGTGCAGGTTTTTACCCAAGTATGAATATCAGACCTATAATTTTCCTTCACGGCAGATCAATAAATAATAAAATCAATTGAAGATAGAGTATTTCTTATATAGTGATAAATAGAGTGAGCTGAGCGATCTTATGTTGACGGGACGTGTGCCCTACACGCTGCTGTTGCCCGTCCCGAAAACGGGGCCTGTCCACCGTGACAATTCGCGAAGATCAAGGTCAGTAGATGTTGCTCTAAAAGGGTGAAATGCATTTAACCAACCTCTGTGACAAGCAGTTGATAAACGTCAACAACAGCTGCAGCCAATTGAAAATTAACACTGACAGCTTTTTTAATTTTCCCGCCTACTTTCAAGCCAATCGCCAATCAACTTTTTATTTATCTCCCTTTCAGTAGTTCAAGTAGATGTCGCCCACTCCGTGATTTTCGCGAATTAATTAATAATTTGTCATGTTATAAATATACTTAAATTATATACTCATTGGGCTGCTTAAAAATGTAGATTTGAATATTAAGAGCGAAGCTCGGTGATCAGATATTACTGTAATAATATTACTAAATTATTACTACTTTTAATTATTTTTATTTAATTTAATTTTAAATAAATTTTTTAATAAATTTATTTGACTATTATTTGAATTTGGAATTTTAAATAATGTTCTATAATTTATTTTGTTATTTAATTTTAATATTTTTGTTGATACCACCACGACTATGTTGAAATTGATATCTGTAAATCTTTCTAATCTCAGGGATTCTTTAATTGTGAGTTCATGTTCTTATAACTTTCCCTTAATCTACGCTACTGATAGTCTCTGTATATGGCACAAAATAAAATGTTGTTTCAAAATTTAGAATGAGTTTATTTTAATAGAAATTCAAAAAAAAATTAATATACACAGATCAGACTATTAACTAAAATGAGTGACTCACACGCCCACACATTCACTCAATGATACAATGATATCTTATATCTAAAAAAAATTTGAAATTTGGCGCAATAAATTTTAATTTAACTAAGGTTGGCACACCCGAAATTCTAAACAGTGATTAATACGTCTATCTTAACCACACAAATGCATACCTCACTCGTTGTTTTTGGTCTGCAGTATGTGATAATTGATTATAATGAATTGATACCTTTGAATATCCTTATTTCTTCTTCTTCTCCCTCGTACAACCAGTAATGTGTTACAACTAGATTTCTAGTTATGTGATGTTTCCACTTTCTGTTGGTTTTTTAATGGATGTATGCCCGATTGATCACGCCATACGAACTTAATATCCAGATGATATCCACAACAAGCCAAATAACTTCCAGGTAAGTTGTTTAAGTACTATTTAATACTAACCACTTACTATTCATAAACAAATTCGCCGTAATAATTGTCCTCCCAGAATATAAATGTACTTTTTCAAAATTTGTAACTTTTCCTTAATATTTTTTTAACTTTTCAAAATTTATTTTCTTAAATTTTTCCTCCTAATCTCTCTTTTCCATTTTCTAACTAACTAACTTCTTTTAAACTTTTAAATTAAAATATTTTCTTAAATTTCATCTACTAAACTCCTTCTACCATTTTTTTAAACTAACTACCTTCTTTTCTTTTTCGTTGCTAGGTTCCCTTCTGACGTCATGCAGAAACTCTTAAATCATTTTAAAATTTTGATTCTATTATAGTTTATTATCAATTTTATGTGTTTTGAATTTCATAATTTTAATTATAACAATTAACATATTTTCCCTTTATATTCTGGTGTTCAATTTTCTACATTTTATCAATTTATAATTTAGTTACCAAAGTTGGTATCCTGACATTTCATTTTAAATAGTTGTCACAACCCTTATTTTATTTCGCCATACAGGTTGTCCTGATATTATAATTTGTTATAAAGATTGTCCCAAAATAAATTGTTAATAAAATTTTGAATTTTGAATATGATTTAATTTTGGTTTTAAATTTTTAGATTACTATCAGAGCTTTTAAAAAAGATTTTTTTAATAATAAGGATCTCACATTAAATCAATCCCTTAGGTAAGTTCACCTTTAACGTTTCTCTTTATCTATAAATTACCATTTTCTTTATTTTTTCTAAATTCTATTTTAATAATATGATTTCTTTATTTTTTTTTATCTAAATATTATAATTTTGATAATGTTAAAATTCCATTTCATTTGATAATGTTAAATTCCATTTCAATACGTTCGGAGAATTTTCTTATACAGGGTGTTTCATAGTTAAACCGACATACGTTAATTGTAAATAGAGGGTACTTAGGTGATTTCAAATAACCTTGGTTACTGGGTCTAACGCTTTTAATAACCGAGATACGGGGTGTTTCATCCATTTCGGCCAATATTTGGATAAGCCGTAACTTTAGAACCACCCTATAGATTTCTCTCATACTTGGTACAGGTATAGTGTGTTAATAGCCCAATCCTATAGTGTAAGAACTACAATTAAAATCCAGATCCGGATTGAGAAGAATTTGCAAAATTTGAAAATCCCCAAAACAACACCCTGTATATCAGATTTTTTAAAATTGGGATGGATATTTGAAAAGAACGGAAAAAAATGAGTTAAAGTGAAAAAATGATACCTGTACCAAATATGAAAGAAATCTAACAGGAATTTCGAAAGTTACTGCTTGTGAAAATGAAAAAAATGTATTTGATGTAATTTGACGTTAAAACTCCAGTAGTAGAATGGGATGTGCACTTAAAAATATTTTCGATTTAACTCATTTTTTGCCGTTCTCTTCAAATATCCATCCCAATTTTAAAAAATCTGATACGACACTTAGGTGGCGCTGATTCCCCATTTCCCCATGTTGGCAACCCTGTATTGTTGACAGACACTCATTGACAGGTGGCGCTACGTAGATTACAGGTTCCGACACTCAGCTGGATAAAAAATGGCGGACAGCGTTACGCGTGGCCATCCTGAAAGGGGGCGTGGCCTACAATGCTATTGATATAGAAAATTTTCCCATGCCATGGTGAGGCAATTCCTATTGGTGTAACAGACAAAAAGTTATTCTTGATAAAAGTTTGTTCATCTCTTAAAACTAAACATGCACCAATAAAATATAGTAATATACGGGGTGGGGAGCCTTCAAAAATTTGATTTTGAGACAAGAGTAAAGTACCCTTATTTTGAAAAATCTCGGAAAATGTTGTTCAGCCTTAAAAATACATCTAGATTTGAAGTCATGGTCATCTAAGTGAAGTTTTATTTTTTTAAATGGGTAAAATTTTTTTTTTCGTAGTCCTAATTTTAAAAAATATTCTAGATTTACACAAAGTTTCATGTCTTTATCATGATTTACGAAAAACTTTACTGCTATAACAGAACTATATAATTTTAACGACTCTATTGCTGAAATAATTTGGCCAAGTTTCGATTATTATATAAATTTAGAACTCGCATGTCTATAACTTTATTGAATTTCAAACTATTGTTATACTGAAATTCAAATTATTATTAACCAAGGTTATTTGGAATCACCTAAGTTCCCTCTATTTACAGTTAACGTATGTACGGTTTAACCATGAAACACCCTGTATAAATATCCAAATCTAAGGTTCGGTTTGCACGTTTTTGTCCATTTCAAGGGCAACGTTATCAGCTTGAGGTTAGCAAAATCCAATTGGAAAGCTGTTCCAGACCAGTTCGAGATCTGGATAAGAGCCTTTAATTAGGTCTAGAAGAATTTCCAAACAGGTCTGATCGGGTTTTATTAAAAGAAAGACTAAGAGATAAAGCTGGAAGAATCAGCGAGTGAATTTTGAATTAAAGATATAGACATAGAATTCTGGAAAAAGCATTTAGTTTCGAGGGAGATTATGTGGAAAAGCCTCTAGAAAAGAAGGGAAAAGCAGAGCCATTAAAAAATCCAATTTAGTTTTAAAATTTTATGTATTTTTGGTATTGAACAACAAAAAAAACCAAAAAGTATAAGATATCTTCAAAGAAATGTAACTGAGTAATAATTTTACCAATTAAATGATCATTTCCTGAAATAAATCACAAATCTGTCGACAGAAAAAATCACAGCCCTATGCGCCACATTAAAAAATAACAACCGTGAACATGAAAACACCAGAAATGGAAATAAACGACCTTATTAAATCCCGAACACACACGGAAGCTACTAAAAACGTCAACACATCAACAGACGTTATTATTTCCAATTAAAAGGGCAATAATTTCGAAAAATCATTTAGGGGTGGCAATTTATGCATATCAGACGTTTCTTGTGTCACTCATAATGATTCGGCTATAAATTATGTTGCAAGTTGCAATAGTATATTATTTTTTATTTATTTAGTTTAGAATTAGTACATTAAGCAACGCATTTCATATGGCATTATGTTATGACACGAGTCCAAGTTTAAAAAACGAATCGCGGACATACTTTTTATATTTTGCCATTTTATTAATTTTTTAATAAATTTATACTTGTATATTTTTATCGTGCCTTTTTTTTTAAGATTTAGTGTGAACTTTTGAGATTCATTGGGAACTGAGTTCTGTTAGTTTTTCTTTTGTAATGCTATTTTCTTGGCAACGAAAAATGTCATAATGTTTAATGTCAATGCGTATTAAAAACGTTTTTCTGCAAGCTAGTGTTTTACTATTTAATATTCAAATCATTCTCTGCAAAATATAAAAGGTTATGGGTGCCAGTTACGTGTAATAACATTATAAAGAAGTAGAGAATAAAAAAAATATCAAAGTTAGTGATATTAATATTATGAATGGAGCTTTATAAACACATTAAACCTTTGACAGGTGAGTCAGATTGGCCAGTTTGGAAACGTAAAATAAGAGATATTTTGGATTATCATGAAGGTGTTCTAGATGTCATAGATGGCAAGTTAGTTAAACCTAAAGAGCTGATAGAAGGAGCTTCAGAAGCTGAAGTAAAAGAGCACAAATCCAAGAGTGATCTATTTAGAAAGTCCAACAGTTATGCTAAGTCAATGATCGCAAGTTCTGTTACTGAAACAGTGTACCAGAAAATTATGGATCAAGAAACGGCTTTTGATGTTTGGAATATGTTAAAAAATCAATTTGAGGCATCGTCAAAAGACCAGTTATTTAAGATTTGTACAGATTTCTTTTCATTTAACTGGATTGATGGTGAAGATGTATCGATGCACATAGCTAAGCTCAAGTCACTGTGGAATGAATTAAATAATGGTCTAAAAGCAAAAAACGAGAATGCTTTACCAGACTTATTACTAGTGTGTAAGACACTGCATATTTTGCCCAGTTCTTTTATTAGTTTTAAATCAAGTTGGATGATATTAAAAGACGATCAAAATAAGACTTTTGACGATTTAACCGTTCAACTCTGTTCATTTGAAAGAAATTTTATGAAACAAGAAGGTACAGTTACTCAAGAGAGACAAGAGGCATTAGTTGCGGCTAACACGAAGCATAGTAAGAGTAAAGCTAAAACAAAGCAAAAGAATTTTACATGTAACTACTGCAGACAGGCTGGACATTGGGTTAAAGATTGTCAAAAATGGATTTCTGACGGAAGACCAAAGAAAACCCAACAGGTTTCAGCAGCTGATGTTGCAGGACTTATGTTTGTGGAGGTAGAGGCTATGTCAGCAGATTCGTCTATTCATCCGTCAAGGTGGTGGATAGACAATGGGGCGACGAAACATGTAACAAATACTGATTTGTATTACATTGATTTTAAGAAATTTGAATCTGCGTCTGGCATAAAATCAGCAGGAAAAGAAGTCCTTCCCGCCATTGGAACAGGAACAGTAAGAATAAAAACTTTGGAAACCGGGGAAGAATTTTTGTTAAAGGATGTCTGGTATGTACCAAATTTGTGTAGAAATTTGTTCTCCGTTCTAGCAGCACAAGATAGAAATCCAGAGAGTGTATTTGAGTCAACAGCAACAAAGTGCAGGCTCTCAAATCAGGGAAAGCTGCTGCTAAATGGATCAAGAGAACTAGAGGGCACTTTATTCGAGGCAAAAATTAAACCAGTGCTACCAAAAGAAAACTCTGAGGTAAATTTTGTTGATAATAAGTTGCAGTTGTACCACGAGAGGTGGGGCCATCAAGATAAAAGGCACGTACAAGCTAAGATGCAAAAAGAGCTGCATCTAAAAGTTTCAAGTGAAGAAAAGCAATTATGTGAGCCTTGTATCTATGGCAAAGCACACAGGCTGCCATTTGGCCATAGGGAAAAATCAACAAAACCAGGTGAGTTATTCTCAGCAGATGTGTGTGGACCTTTTGCAGAGTCATTCAGTAAGAAAAAGTATTTAATTGTTTTTAAGGACAATTATACAAAGTTTAGATATGGCTACCTGATGTCAGAAAAATCAGAGGTAAAAGAAATGCTTAAAAAGGTACTGCAACACTCCAAAATGTTAGGCCATTCAATCAGAGAGTTGATTACTGACAATGGTGGTGAAATGGATAACAAAGAAATCAGAGAGATTCTGAGTGCAGCGGGGGTCACGCAGAGGTTAACAGCTCCATACACACCTCAGCAAAACGCCATCTGTGAGCGGGATTTCCGAACTATTATTGAAATGGCGAGAACATTTAAATATTGTAATAATAATCTAATTTTTCCAGAAGCCATGTGGGCAGAACTTGTAGCAACGTCACTGTACATCCTGAATAGAACTGGGAAGTCATCTGTTGAAGGTGTAAGTCCCTATGAGTTATGGATAGGTAAGAAACCAAGGATAAAACATTTAAGGGTAATTGGTTCAGTGTGCTACGCCCACATTCCTTATCAAAAACGTAAAAAAATGGATAAAAAAACTGTAAAAGGTTACCTGATAGGTTACGATGGAGATGAGCGTTATCGCATCTGGGTGAAGGAAGAAAATAGAGTTATTTTAAATAGAGATGTCTTGTTTCAAGAAAAATTAAGTAAGTGTGATTATGTAAAGTTGCCATTAAAGGACATAGAAGTTCAAAATGAGGGAAAGCAAACGGATCAAGAGGTATCTGTTGAGACAGAAGGAGCAGAAGAAAGTGAATCTGGACCAGGTAGTGAGTGCATAGTTAGTCTTTTAATAAATTAAAATTAAAAAAAAAATGGATCCCTATATAAGAGACTTTAAAATAGAAAAATTAACAACATATCCCCTAAAAAATGCAATTGAAGCAAAAGAAGTTTTGTTCATTAATAATAAATTTAATAATTTGAAAATTCTAAATACTAATATTTGTAGCATCTCAAAAAATATAAATGAATTGCAAATATTTCTCAAGGGACTTGAAACATCTTTTGACTGCATAGTTTTAACAGAAACTTGGCAAGTTCCAGATACCTCCATCTTTAATATGCCTGATTACCTAACCCTATATAATGAAGGTAGATATAACCAAAATGATGGTGTAATTGTTTTCATAAAAGATAACTTGTACCATTCTCATGAACAAATCAAACTCAATGGCAGTATATTGTTAAAACTAAAAATTATTAAAGATAAGCATACCCTTAGTATTTTCGCCTTCTACAGATCTCCAGCTAGTAAAATAAATGATTTTCTAGACCAACTCAACAATATACTAAATGAAGAAAATGTAAATTCTGATTACAATTTATTAGTAGGTGACATTAACATCGATTTATTAAGGGAAACGGAGGATTCAAAAAATTATCTGGACATGATGAGTGAATATGGATTTACTTCAACCATAAATACTATTACAAGGGAGAAAACTGGGTCTGGATCATGTCTAGACCACATATTTGTTAAAACAAAACAACAAAATTACAATAATTTATTACCTTTAACTGATTCTACCGCAATCACTGATCACTATATTATTACAAATTGTATTAAGTAAAACAAAAAATGAATTAACTAACACGACTAAGAATAAAAAATATTTTGAAAGGATAGATGAAACATTATTACAAGAAGTTAGTAGTTGCATTAATTGGGAAGCTGTCCTAAATCCAGTGCAGGATCTTGAATCTGCGACAGAAAAATTGATTAACGTAATAAACACTTGTATACATAAATCAACTAAATATATTAAAATAAAAAACAGTGAACGCAAAAGAAAAAACTGGATAACGAAATCATTAATTAAACATGTTAATAAAAAAAATGACTTATATCTCTTATGGAAACAAAATCCAAAAAATGAATATTTAAAAAATAGTTATTTATCAGTTAAAAAAGAAACAGAAAAAAAAAATAGAAATGGAAAAAAAAGATTATTATAAAAAATTAGTTGAAAATGAAAAAAAATCCAGTAAAAAACTTTGGAACACAGTAAATGAAATTCTAAACATCAAAACAACAAACAAACAAATAAATAACATAAAAAATGACAAAGGTGAAATCGTTACAGACCCAAGAATCATTGCAGATATATTTAATAAATTCTTTGCCAATGTAGGAAAAAATCTAGCAAAAAATATAAAAACAAATCCTAACTACAAAAGTAAAAATAGTATAAATAATCATACAATTTTTCTTACACCTACAAGTGCAACTGAAATAGAAAATACCATAAATACGTTAAAAAATAATAAATCCCCTGGGCATGATGGAATTAAAGCCGAAACTTTAAAGATCATTTGAAATAGGATAATTTCCTTCAATTTTAAAAAACTCAATTGTAACTCCAATATTCAAAAGTGGAGACACCGAAAATATTTCGAACTATAGGCCTATTTCTGTCTTGCCATCAATTAGCAAAGTTTTTGAAAAAATTTTAAAAACAAGATTAAATGCTTTTTTATTTAAACATAATCTGCTGTCAAAATCTCAGTATGGGTTTAGAGACAATAAATCTACTAACGATGCTATTCATTCCTTAACTAGAAACATTTATGAATCCTTGGACTCAAGTACTCCGTCTATAGCTGTCTTTTTAGACCTAAAAAAGGCATTCGATACTGTCGATCATTCTATACTTTTAGACACACTAGAAGATATGGGTGTGAGAGGTACAGCGCACAAGTTATTTGAAAGTTATCTAACAGAAAGAAATCAAAAAGTGAAAATTAAAAACCAAGTAAGCACAGACACAAAAATTACATGCGGTGTACCTCAAGGAACAGTACTGGGGCCTGTATTATTCGTCATCTACTTAAACAATCTATTCTTACAAGAAACAATCGGTAAAATTATTAGTTTCGCGGATGACACCATTATCTATTACAAAAATGACAACTGGTATTCCCTTAAATTAAACATAGAAAACGAACTCGGTAAACTTAGACTGGTTTGACAGCAGATTACTTTCAATTAATTTTGATAAAACTGTATACGTACCATTTAGCAGCCTTGAAACATCTTTACCAGATTACATCCTAAATATCCAAAAAAATTTCTCCATAAAAATCAAATATTTAGGAATATATATAGACAGTCATCTTAGGTGGAACTCTCATATGGAGTATCTAACAAAAAAACTCCGAAGCATTTTATTTAGATTCAAACAAATTAGACAATTTGTAAACTACAAACAGCAACAAATTTTGTATCATAGTTTGGTCGAGTCACACCTCAACTATGGCATTATTGGTTGGGAAGGGGTATCAAGAACTTACCTACAGGCAGTTGAAGTCTCCCAAAAACGATTTCTAAGATTAATGCTTAACAAACCTGCAAGATACTCCCAGCCATCTGTTGTACTCTGAAACAGAAATATTAGATATTAGGCAATTATATAGTATTCAATTATAGTCTATTTTTATGTATGAGAGAGTATTAAAATAATAAAGCGTTCGTAATCCATAGGCGTACCACTTCTTTTAGTAGACAGTTAAAATATTTTGTGAAGTTTTACCTCGAGTATTTTCGTATGAAATAACCTTTGTATAAATATAATAAATATATCGGGTGTACACTTATATTTTCACCTAATTAACCTGCTTATAACTTCTAAGCAGCTGAAGGTAAAAAAGTGCAATTTTTTCTAAAATATTTTATTTTTCCACAAGGTATGTTAAGAACATTGTGTCAAACGGGTTATGTAGGTATAAGGGTTTAAACTTTGACTTTTAAACAACGTTACGTTCATAAATAATAATTTTAATATAAAAACTACTTCTTACCTACAAATCCAAATCAGAATCGAAATCAGAAGATGAACTGTCGCAACCAATATTTACAATGAGTGGCTCGATCATTTCATCAGTAATATTGTCCAACTTCCACATTTTCTCTTCTTCTTTAATCGTATGATTTACTGCCTTTTCCCAGTTTTCAGGCTTCACATTATTTACAGCCTCCAAAAACAACTGCTTAACATCACTCATTTTAAAAGAATTATTTTTTCTTGAAACTTCTCCCTTTATCTGTGCCCATATCAGTTCAATCGGGTTTACTTCGCAATGATATGGTGGTGATCTAACCACCGTCATCCCACGATTTTTTGCAATTTCATCAATTTCATATTTTTTTAATTTCTCTTTATGAAGGGAACACAAATGATACAGTTCTTTTCTCACAGAACCGGGATGGAACTTAATATTCTTTGAATTTAGCCAATTCTGTAAATCTTTTTTTAACCACTTGGTTGTGGGCATTTTTTCTGTAAGTCTCGAGTGATAACTTGCATTATCCATTACTATTATACAGTTCTGAGGAAGAAGATCTATCATTTGTTCGAACCACTCTTTAAAGACATCAGCATTCATGTCCTCATGGTAGTCACCGGTACGAGTAGATTCAAAAGTCAATAAACCACCTTTAACAAAACCGTTTGAACTACCGATGTGTACTATTATCAGTCTGCGCCCCTTTCCTGATGGTGGATTTAAACCAGTAGATAAATTATTTAAAAAAGCCTGTCTTCGACTTGTAACAGTTTCATCTTGCCAAAATTTATTTGATGTATGTCCCTCGTTGATCCATGTTTCATCTAAATAAAATATATTTCTTCTTTGGTTTCTCATTTCTTTTATAGTCCTTAGGTAATTTCTTCTCCATACTACAATATCGCTTCTTTCTATTAAAATAGACTTTCTGGAATGCTTTTTCCATAGAAAACCTATTTCTTTTAAAAGTTTCCATAGTGTGCTTCGACTCATTTCAGGGTAATCCTTATCATCTCGAACCGTGGCAAGAACTTCGTCTACTGTCGGAAATTCTTTTCTAAAGAAGAACGCATGCACTTTCCTTCGAAGTCTTTCTTTCAAATGATTTTCTATTTGAAATTTTGGTTTTCCTGGAGCTTTACGTGCTGTTTGAAACTCGCCACATTTCTCTTCTTTAACAACTCTGTAAATCGTAGATTTCCCAACACCAAGCGTACTACTAACTAATTCCACTGTGTCATCAACACTTTTACATAAATGTTTGTCTGTAAATGATTTAAAACAATTCAATATTAATGTTTTTTCATTAACTGTTAAAGGACCGATTTTTTGTCGTTTACGCGGTACTTCCAAATTTTCCATGATCACACTAGAATTCACAATAGGCTGCACACTGCACCTTGCATGTTGCAACTGAACGACATTTAGTAAGCTGTCAAGAATACACAACTGGACCTCCTTACTAAGGGATTTATCTACTTATAATTCGATTACTGTAAGAAATTCTTGGAATTAAAATAAAACAAAATTGGCAAATAGGTACTTATTGAAAATAATCTTAAGATACGGCTATGTTATCTTTAATACACAGGGCTTTTGGCCTGTCTAAACCTTTTTCTATTGTTCTGTACAGCTTATGGTTATAAAAGACCAATAAAAGACGCAAAACTTGTATTAGCTCAGGTACATTTATGACAATTTTAGGAAATATTTAGATTATTCCGTAAAAATATTTAAAATGACCGTACTAAGTTTTGCATTAGAAATGCTGTTTTATTACTCTCTCATGCATAAAAATAGACCATAGGATGCCAACAATATAAAAATAAAAATGAACTTACCACCTAAAACCATCCGTACGCAACAAGAACAAAACATCTACATTGCATACCACTAGCCTCTAAAACGATTGGACAAAAAAACTACTCGTACTTAGCTCCAAAATTATTTAATTACTTGCCACAAAAAGTAAAAGATGAAACTACCTTAAAACGGTTTAAAACGAAATTAATAATATTTTTAAAACAAAGTAAACGAACCGATATACACGAAATTATAGATGGTTAAACACATTAAAAAAAGGGGCCATGTTTTTCTACTTTAAGTCTCTTGTTACATAAGTTAAAAAAAAAAATAAAAAAAAAAAAAAATAAATAAATTCTTTAAATTTTTTTAATTACAGTTTTAAATTATATATTACAATTTTGTAACCACAATCAAGTATTTATTATACTTCAGTGGTGATGTTTATGTTTATTTAATCATGGTCGATATATATTATATTCTAAACAATTGTATTGTATTATGTAGATTATGGAATGAATAAACATTATTATTATTATTATACTGTTGTAGAATTTTATGTCTCGGTAAAGTATTTAAAAAACTAATTTATACTTCATTCAAATATAGTAAAAATTCCTTATATTCCAAAATTATCCGAAAAAATTAGGATTGGCAATAAATTTAATTTAAAAACAGTTTTTCAAACTAATAATACATTAAAATCTTTAATAGTAAATTCAAAACCTTTTAATGAAATTCAAAACACAAAACACAAAATTCCATGCGAATGCACTAAATTTTATATAGGAGAAACATCTAGACCTTTTCATATTAGACTTAATGAACACCAATCATACATTAAAAATAAACAATTCGAAAAATCCAAAATATTTCTTCAACTTCAACGTTCTTTTGTGATCTCAGACCATTTTTATTCTAGAATCAAAAAATATTACACTATACGCAAGACGGTACTAAAAGAAAATTTACCATTTTTTATAAAATATACAAATGGAAAATGCACCAAACAACCCGTTGGGATAAACAAATTAGGCAGTATACCAAAAGATATTGCAACATTTCTTAAACTAGAAAATCCTAATCGCTACACAGGACACTGTTTCCGAAGATCTTCAGCAACTATTTTAGTTGACGCTGGCGGGGATCTCTTGGAATTAAAGAGACATGGTGGCAGGCAATCGTCTTCGGTAGCGGAAGGATATGTTGACGATTCATTAAAAAACAAAGAACTTACTTCATCTCGAATATCCTCCGCTATTTTACAAAATACAACCTCAACAACCCCAACACATGAAAATTTTACAATGACTTATGACTCAACAAATCGAAATACATCCAATATATTTAATAATTGTTCAGTAACCATAAACAATTATAATGTTCCTAATGGTAAATTGTATATATATATAAGTGGATATTTTCGTGACTGTTCAATAATAGTTTAAGTAGAAAAAAATTCGTGGGAATCAGTCAATATAAAATAAATTAGTTTAATTTCTTCGTTTTGGTCAAGCTTTCGAAAACGTTTATTTTCTTTTCCAAGACTAATAACATGAAATACGGAAAAAATTAAATACAAAAAGAAACATCGGTGTTAAAATATTTTAAAATGACAAAATGACAGTTTCCAAAAACTTCAGAATACAATTGTAACACACAGAGTGTGATTATAAAAAGTATAAGAATGTGTAAATATATATATAAAAAAAAAAAAAAATAATAAATATCAATTCAAGGAGGACGAGTTGAGAAATTTTCTTTATGTTTTTTTAATAGAAATGTGTATATTGTACTCAGGTCATTGATGTCTGTTCTTTTATTCATTGAATTTTGATTGTTATTTATATGAACCATTTCAAGAAAGAGACGCTTATTGAGATTTCGTTCATTATCGAGAATTTTGACATTATTATAGTCAATCACATGATCTTTATCTATTACATGTTCAGCAAGGCGACAAGATCTCACATTCCTTCTGCAGTCACTTTTGTGAGAAGTTATTCTATCTTTAAGCATCCTACTTGTTTGACCAATGTATACTTCATCACAGCTGCTGCATGGGATTTCATAAATTATATTTGATTTATTTCTTTTTGTATTTAATTTTTTCCGTATTTCATGTTATTAGTCTTGAAAAAGAAAATAAACGTTTTCGAAAACTTGACCAAAACGAAGAAATTAAACTAATTTATTTTATATTGACTGATTCCCACGAATTTTTTTCTACTTAAACTATATATATATATATATATATATATATATATATATATATATATATATATATATATATAATCGAAAACCTTAGTGCACCCGAAGGTGTTAAGGTGGTATAATTTAACTATATACAAATTTTGCCCACTCTTTCTTGTTTTGTGCTAATCTTCTCGCTACTGTCCAGCTTTTGTTTCTCTTCTTTAGGTTTTCAGCTATGGCGTCATTCCAAGTTTTCTTAGGCCTACCTCTGGTCCTCTTTTGAGACGCTTTTGCTTGCCAGATTCTTTTGGTTTGTCTGCTACTTTCCATTCTAACTAGGTGTCCGAACCATCGCAGTTGTTGTCTTTCTATGTGTGTTATTAATGGCTCGACTTCTAATTCTTGCCTCACTGTGTCGTTTCTTATTTTGTTTTTCCTAGTGATGTTTTTAACCGCTCTTAGGTATTTCATTTCGTCCGCTTGGAGCTTACTCTTTTGCTGTTTTGTGAGTGTCCAACTTTCGCTTCCACAGGTCAATATCGGTCGGTATATTGTCTTATATACTGTCATTTTTGTCTTTTTATTTTTCATTTTTTCCGTCCTTTTGTAGCGTGACGCCCAAATATTTGAAATGGTCTGTTTGTTTTAGGACGTAGTCGTTTAATGTTACTGTTACTTTCTGCTCATTTTTCCCTAGTACCATGATTTCTGTTTTGTCTAAATTTATTTTTAAATTTCTTTTATCGAGTGCTATATTCCATGCTTCTAAGTTTTGTTGTAAGTCGTTCAGATTTTTAGCACATATCATCAGATCAGGTTCCATATTTCTGCGTCCCACTTGTAGTTTTTTGGTGTTAAGTTTTACTGCTTTAATCACATCATCAATTACCACGTTAAAGAGCGTTGGGCTAAGTACTCCTCCTTGTCTTAATCCTTCGTGGGTGTTGAATTCTTCGGAGTGCTCATTATTTGTTCTTATATAGTTTCTCGTGCACTTGTAGATACTTTCTATATTTTTCTTTAGTACCGTCTTTGTTTCAGGCTATTCCAAATTGTTTTCCTTGGCACGCTGTCGAATGCCCTTTGCAGGTCTATGAAGGCTACGTATATGTTGTTAACGTAATTCTTTTCAATCATTTGTTTTATAGTAAATATGTGGTCTTGTATACCTCTTCCTTTCCTAAAACCACTTTGCGCCTCTTCCATTTGGGGTTCTATTATTATTTTTAATCTATTGTCTAGTAATCTTTCGTATACTTTAGAAACAATACTTAACAGCGTGATCCCTCTATAATTATTGCAAACACGGTTATTACCCTTTTTATGTATCGGCAGTATTATTCCTATTTCCCAGTCTTTGGGTATACAGCATTCCTTTGAAATTTTATTAATTAGTTTTGTTACTGTCTCAATTCCCTTGCTACTCAAGTTCTGTAATATTTCCGAAGTTATCCCGTCATGTCCTGCAGCTTTTCCTCTTTTTAACAGTTTTATTGCTTCCCTTACTTCATCTGCTCTGAATTCTTCTTGCTCGTTCAGTGTGTCTTCTGTTTCTCTAACTTCTTCTTCCATAACATTGACCCCTGTTTGTTGTGTGTTCAATATGTACTCAAAGTGTTCTCTCCATCTTGATAATATATCTCTATTTTCTGTTAATAGTTTGTCTTCTTTAGATAGCAAATAGCTTCCTTGGTTATGGTAAATTGTAAATTGTTTGTTTATAAAAATTCTTACATTCTTACAGGTTGCTATTATCGGGGCATATTTATAAATATTTAATAAATTTTCAATAAATTTACTTTTAATTATTGAATGTATTTAAAATTTTAATAAAATTGTATTTGTTGTATAAATTGCTGGGATATAGTATTTTTTTTTTACTAGTATCTTTGTTTAATTTTAAATTGTAATTTCTATTACCAACCTGTACTTAAGTATATGTAACAATTTTTAATAGGTATGTAACAATTTCTCTCTCTTTCCACTGGATTAAAACCACTTAGTTGTTAAAAAAGTTTTTTTTATTGACGTTTCGGCTTTCCAGATCGAAAGCCGTTATCAAAATGACATAAAATAAATAAATTTACTAGAAACAGAACACTTGATAATCTTGCAAAAATATGACATCAACATAGTATACATAGAATAAGATTTTGAGATTGAAGATGTCAAAATCTGTTTCAATCATATTTTTGTGACGTTTCTGGGAACGATTTTTTTTTTTTTTTTTTTTTTTTGAAAGGATAGCGCATTTGCATATTATAAGGTATGTAACAATTTGTTAATGTACCAAACAGTTGTTTGGTAAGTTTCAAAGTTTCAATAAAGTTTCAATGTTAATAAATAAAACGAATTATCCTATATGATAATATATCCTCTATAATGTTGTAAAATTGTTCGAAATAAAATTGTTAAAAAAATCTAAAGATGCAATAACTAAGTCCATATACCATTCGTGCGTAAAATGCTATTTACAACACATATTACGTAATATACTATTACAGATCGATATATTTTCTTTAGAACTTTTTCCAAATCTTGTCTCGAAATACAAATGTTTTTCTACGCATCCAGTATATTGTACATTTTCTCTAGAATTAAAAACGGGGTTTTAATTTAGCAGAACTTCATAAAATTTTATTGTGCAAAACTGTTTTTATATCAACATACAAGAATAATATAATACATATGTTGTTTCTGTACTTACCTAATAAATAAATAAAAAAACTCACGAAAACGGTTCCACTTTTGTTGTGCAAATCAGAACGATACCCTCAGAATCCAGGACTCACCCCTGAGATTTTTTTTTGTTTCTCAGCCCATAGATAATCTAATATATTCTTTAGTTTAGAATTATAAAGGAGGTCTCATCTATTCGTTTAATTCCAGAACAAACGGGGAGTTGGTACAGGTAAAGTATTTTTTTGCTATTGGAGGTACGTAGGTATCGAGTTGTTTCGTCTTGAGAATTGCTGGGCTGGATAGATTAATTGTTTGACGTAATGAATTATTTGTTCAGAACAAAAAGGTTTTCTAGATGAAATAGTTTTGTATAGGGAGAGTAAAAAGTAACACCTCGACGTTTAGACGCTTAATTTTGTTTGTTTAGAAAATTTTTATAGTAATAATAATCTTTATGTACGATTGACCAATAAAACGCTGTTTATAGAACAGTTTTGCGTCAATAAAGTAATTGCCAACGTCACTGACAAGTTGCAAGACAACTCATTTGACATGTTTAAAAAATAAAAATCTACTTGTCATCGCAACTGCTGTCAGCCAAAATCGTATCAAATTTTAATTTTTTCAATTTATTATTATTTTTTAATTGCAATCGAACATAAAATCATGTATATAACGCGTACATAAACAGGCTTTATGGAGTCATCATTTTATAGCCTCTCTCGCAAGCTCGCTCGGCTATAAAATTATTCGTTCAATAAAGCCCTTGTTTATGTACTTGTAATATAAATAGCTATTATGTACGATTGACCAATAAAACGCTGTTTATAGAACAGTTTTGCGTCAATAAAGTAATTGCCAACGTCACTGACAAGTTGCAAGACAACTCATTTGACATGTTTAAAAAATAAACATCTACTTGTCATCGCAACTGCTGTCAGCCAAAATCGTATCAAATTTTAATTTTTTCAATTTATTATTATTTTTTAATTGCAATCGAACATAAAATCATGTATATAACGCGTACATAAACAGGCTTTATGGACTCATCATTTTATAGCCTCTCTCGCAAGCTCGCTCGGCTATAAAATTATAGAATTTATAGAAATACAAAGTAATACAATAAATACAAATACAAATGAATAAAGCTGATAAGCGATAAGTGCTAGTGCATTTCTTTTGCAAATATAATAGTAAAATAATAAAAATGTAAAAAGATCAGTAATAAATAGTAGAATAAAAAATAGAGACGTATGGAACAATTGTCAATAAAATTTAATTTAATATTTAGAATAAAAGAAGAGGGAAAAGGAAATACGAAAAGAAGAAAGAAGAAGAAAACGACGTTACATTAGTAAGTAATTGTACATAGATGCATGGTAGATTCCTCACTTTAAAATATTACGATTTGACCCAACTTGCTCTAATAAAATGTTGCTAATAAGGAATATACAGGGTGTTAAAGGTTAAATTTTAAGATATATTTTTTGCAATAACTTTAGCGTTTTTGGATATTTATACATGAAAATTTGGAACTGGGGGTTTTTGGGCACGAGAAATCAGAATCTGGTACCTAATTCGATGTAATTTGTAGAGGGCGCTAGTTATGCCACATTTGTGGTATAAATGTGCGATAAACTTTTTTGCTCTTTAAGTTAGCGCTATTCTTATAAAAGAGTATTAAATCCAAGTTATTTTAGTAGAAAAAAAGCATACTTGTTATTAACATTGAAACTTAAGGGTTTATGAGATAATCGCATTTTAGGGATCAGCTGTATGATTACACTGGCAGGCAAAAAAAGTTTTTTTTTCTGGTCCTGACACCGTTCTTGCTGATTCTTATGTAAAATGATCTCCTGTTTTTTTTTCATCCCTCTAAATTATCGAAAAGCGATAAAAATAGGTGGAGAGGCCACCCCCCGAAAACGGTGACTCATAGGGGAAAACTAAGATCATATTCGGATTCAGGAGGTCATTTTACATAAGAATCAGCAAGAATGGTGCCAGGGCCAGAAAAAAAAAATTTTTTTTTCTTACCAGTGTCATGCAGCTGATCCCTAAAATGCGATTATCTCGTAAACCGTTAAGTTTTAAGGTTAATAACAAGTATGCTTTTTTTCTACTAAAATAACTTGGATTTAATATTCTTTTACAAAAATAGCGCTAACTTAAAGAGCAAAAAAGTTTATCGCACATTTATGCCACAAATGTGGCATAACTGGGCATTTATAAATAATAAACGAGGCAGTTCCAAAATATCACAGGTATTAACGTTTGAGGGACAAACGCTGGAAGGTCCATCCGATATTCTAAACGGCTTTGCGAATCTTTTTAAACAATCCTACACCACTTCCACCCCTTTTTAGCTCAATTCTAGGATAGATAATAGTCATTTTTTGAATATTAATAGTTTCAGTGAAAAAGAAGTATATGAGGCTCTGAGATCACTCAAATCAAAAAAGACCACCGGACCAGACGATATTCCAGCTTTCGTCCTAAAAGATTGCACCTGTGTGCTTGCCCGTCCTCTCTCAATATTAAATATCTGGTCACCGAGCTTCGCTCTTAATATTCAAATCTACATTTTTAAGCAGCCCAATGAGTATATAATTTAAGTATATTTATAACATGACAAATTATTAATTAATTCGCGAAAATCACGGAGTGGGCGACATCTACTTGAACTACTGATAGGGAGATAAATAAAAAGTTGATTGGCGATTGGCTTGAAAGTAGGCGGGAAAATTAAAAAAGCTGTCAGTGTTAATTTTCAATTGGCTGCAGCTGTTGTTGACGTTTATCAACTGCTTGTCACAGAGGTTAGTTAAATGCATTAAAGTTGCCTAGTTTCTGGGGATTTCACCCTTTTAGGGCAACTTCTACTGACGCTTGATCTTCGCGAATTGTCACGGTGGACAGGCCCCGTTTCCGGGACGTGCAACAGCAGCGTGTAGGGCACACGTCCCGTCAACAGAAGATCGCTCAGCTCACTCTATTTATCACTATATAAGAAAAACTCTATGTTCAATTGATTTTATTATTTTTTGATCTGCAGTGAAAATTATAGGTCTGATATTCATACTTGGGTAAAAACCTCCACAAAAACCTGTGGCCTGTGACCAGACTCTCGAGGTGTGGCAGATATTGATATCATATTTTTTCAAAAATTCTTTCTCTCTCTCTCTCTCTGATCATGAAAACTTAAATATTAAAACTGTCCGCATAATAAAATAGTAGCCGTAAGGGGTAGTCTCACACTATCGGGGAAGGGAAGACAGGTGTCCATTTTAACAGTGTTACTCAACGTTCCTATAAATATTTACCTAAACCCATGATTTCTGAAATTGAATTGGCAACGTTGTATTTTCAACTTTGAATTAATAAGATGGCTGTCATTTGACAAGCAAATTATTTATGTCCGTCAAATGAACCTTTCCTTTTTTATATAAAGCGACAAATTTAAAATTGAATTCTTTCTGATTAAAACGCCAGAAATTAAATAAAGTCAAACCTTTTTACTACTATACTATACAGAAGAAAGGAGTGCAGTATTTAATAAATTTAATTAAATAAAGTCTTATTCATAGCCGTATCGGATGTATTTTAATTGATTCAGAATTTTGTATTAATATATATTTCAAAATGGCTTCATTCTAAAAATATTATCAGTCCTCCTAAATCCTTGAAGGCAGAATTATTAGTAATAGCAAGGCAACATAAAAACAAATTCAAAAAATATATTATGGATGAGATGGCCAGAGAAAAAGGAATTAAAATTCTCAGATTTCCTCCGAACCACGCAGAGTTAAATTCCATTGAACTGATCTGGTCTCAATTATTAAAAGGTTATGTTTCTCAAAACAATAAAACATTTAAATTTCCTGATGTGCGAAATTTGTTTTTGAAGGCAGTTTCAGATGTAAATAGAGAACATTGGGGAAAATGCATTGATCATGTTTAAAAATGTGGAAAATTCATTTAGGAAAGTGGATATATCAATGCATAATTTAATAGAACCGATAATAATAAACATCAGAAAAGACAATTATAGTGATGCCAGTAGTTTTAGTGAAGACAGTGACTTTTAAAGATAGTTCTTGAACTAACTTTTTTTTTAATCTTTGAGTTTAGGTAAGTACTGAAGCGTTACTTTTAATGCCAAGAGATTTAATTTAATCCCAACATATAATCCTCCTTGTTATTTATTGGTTAAATTTAATTCGTTCAATGTTAAAGTGTCGGATGCATAAAGTTTATTTTTATTTTTTGTAAATAATATAACTTCAAAATTTAATCTACGAAGTGCGTATATATATTTTATATGCTGTGACCTTATTTATATTATAGAAACTTATTTTGCAAAGTACGCCTATGGAATGTGACGTTATATCCCCACTTTGACTGTACTCATCTATCCTTTATAGTATATATTACTATAGAAACAAGTTATTATTATGTGCCGTTGCTAGGAAATAAAACTAAAAGCTTAACTTTTCTTGTAAATATCTCGGAAGATCGAATTTTCACAGACATGAGACCTACATTTTTCGCCGATTTAGATAGGAATTAGTCTACCCTGAAAGTTTCATTGAATTCTGACGAGTGGATTTCGAGATCCTCTGGACACACACACACACACACACATACAAACCTTGCTCGTTTAATAGTATTTGATAAATATTTGTTTAAAATCGTCTACAATACTGCAGATTTGGAAATTCTCGAAGGTCTGTCCCATTTTTAAAAAAGGAGATAGGCAAGATATCTCAAGTTATCGGCCTATCTCTATTATATGCAACTTTGCAAAGGTTTTCGAAATCCTGTTGGAGCGAGTAATATATCGGCATGTAAGTCGCAATATTAGTATAAACCAACACGGTTTTATGAAAAATCGATCTATTGTTACCAACCTTCTCTCTATAACCCAATTCATTGCTGAATCTATAGACAACAGGACTCAAACCGATGTTATTTATACAGACTTTTCCAAAGCCTTTGACAGACTCGATCACGGTATTCTACTTAATAAACTTGTATCTTTTGGATTATCTCCCTCTTTAATTTCACTCTTTCAATTCTATCTATGGGATCGAAAGCAATATGTTCAACTTAACTGTTTTAAGTCTGCTGAATATAGTGCCTCGTCCGGTGTTCCACAAGGGTCGAATCTTGGCCCACTACTTTTTATTATCTTTATTAATGATATTGCTAATGTTATAAATGTTCATTTTCTTTTATATGCGGATGATTTAAAATTATACACTGTAGTAGAGAACATTGGTGACTGCGAGAACCTTTCAACAAACTTAGGACGGCTTGTTGAATGATGTTTTCACAATAATTTGCCACTGAACCCGGATAAATGCAAAGTTATGTCATACAGTTTAAAAAAGAATACTATAAACTTTAATTACGCAATAGAAAACGTTTCCCTTGAGCGACCGGACCATATTGATAGAATAGTATCATCTTCTTATTCTATGTATGGGGTAATTGCACGCTGCAGTGGTGATTTCAAGGAAACGTCTACCTTAAAAACCTTATTCTATGCATTCGTCAGGTCAAAATTAGAGTATGCCTCAGTTGTGTGGAGTCCCTTTTATCAGTATCACATAGATCGAATTGAAGCAATTCAAAGGCGATTTTTAAAGCTACTAAGCCTAAAAATTGATGGAACTTACCCCCCAATAGGCACACCTAACTCCGAATTATCACAAAGGCATCACTTTTTCAGTCTTGAAAGGAGGCGTGATTACTACTGTCTGGTTCTAATTTATAAAATTGTTAATAGCATAATTGACTATCCATCTTTACTAGAAAAATTGAATATTTGCATTCCTAGAATAACTTGCAGATATCCAAATACTTTCTATATAAATACATGTCGCACAAATGTTCTGGAAAATTCTCCGCTTCATACCATGTGTAAAGTGGCAAATTCCATCAGTGATGATGTTGACATATTTCATTGCAAATTGCCTGATATAAAATGTCACTTTCTGTCCTAACATCACGTTACTTCTTACAATCAAATACTATTAAACGAGCAAGGTTTGTATGTATGTGTGTGTGTGTGTGTATGTGTGTGTGTGTGTATGTGTGTGTGTCCAGAGGATCTCGAAATCCACTCGTCAGAATTCAATGAAACTTTCAGGGTAGACTAATTCCTATCTAAATCGGCGAAAAATGTAGGTCTCATGTCTGTGAAAATTCGATCTTCCGAGATATTTACAAGAAAAGTTAAGCTTTTAGTTTTATTTCCTAGCAATGGCACATAATAATAACTTGTTTCTATACTATATACTATATACTATAAAGGATAGATGAGTACAGTCAAAGTGGGGATATAACGTCACATTCCATAGGCGTACTTTGCAAAATAAGTTTCTATAATATAAATAAGGTCACAGCATATAAAATATATATACGCACTTCGTAGATTAAATTTTGAAGTTATATTATTTACAAAAAATAAAAATAAACTTTATGCATCCGACACTTTAACATTGAACGAATTAAATTTAACCAATAAATAACAAGGAGGATTATATGTTGGGATTAAATTAAATCTCTTGGCATTAAAAGTAACGCTTCAGTACTTACCTAAACTCAAAGATTAAAAAAAAAGTTAGTTCAAGAACTATCTTTAAAAGTCACTGTCTTCACTAAAACTACTGGCATCACTATAATTGTCTTTTCTGATGTTTATTATTATCGGTTCTATTAAATTATCCATTGATATATCCACTTTGCTAAATGAATTTTCCACATTTTTAAACATGATCAATGCATTTTCCCCAATGTTCTCTATTTACATCTGAAACTGCCTTCAAAAACAAATTTCGCACATCAGGAAATTTAAATGTTTTATTGTTTTGAGAAACATAACCTTTTAATAATTGAGACCAGATCAGTTCAATGGAATTTAACTCTGCGTGGTTCGGAGGAAATCTGAGAATTTTAATTCCTTTTTCTCTGGCCATCTCATCCATAATATATTTTTTGAATTTGTTTTTATGTTGCCTTGCTATTACTAATAATTCTGCCTTCAAGGATTTAGGAGGACTGATAATATTTTTAGAATGAAGCCATTTTGAAATATATATTAATACAAAATTCTGAATCAATTAAAATACATACGATACGGCTATGAATAAATAAAGTATGACTTATCTGTCAAAAGAACAAATTTATTACAGTAAAAACCATGGAAACAAGAATCTAGACAAAAACTATATTAGGCCGATCAGATGTATTAAAATTTAAATTTTAACTACAAATAAGCATTGAAGGATGAGGTAAAAATAAAATTTCTACCTCTTGAACCTGTACTACGTTCTGCAAATTAAATACTGCACTCCTTTCTTCTGTATAGTATAGTAGTAAAAAGGTTTGACTTTATTTAATTTCTGGCGTTTTAATCAGAAAGAATTCAATTTTAAATTTGTCGCTTTATATAAAAAAGGAAAGGTTCATTTGACGGACATAAATAATTTGCTTGTCAAATGACAGCCATCTTATTAATTCAAAGTTGAAAATACAACGTTGCCAATTCAATTTCAGAAATCATGGGTTTAGGTAAATATTTATAGGAACGTTGAGTAACACTGTTAAAATGGACACCTGTCTTCCCTTCCCCGATAGTGTGAGACTACCCCTTACGGCTACTATTTTATTATGCGGACAGTTTTAATATTTAAGTTTTCATGATCAGAGAGAGAGAGAGAAAGAGAAAGAATTTTTGAAAAAATATGATATCAATATCTGCCACACCTCGAGAGTCTGGTCACAGGTTTTTGTGGAGGCTTTTACCCAAGTATGAATATCAGACCTATAATTTTCCTTCACTGCAGATCAAAAAATAATAAAATCAATTGAACATAGAGTTTTTCTTATATTGTGATAAATAGAGTGAGCTGAGCGATCTTCTGTTGACGGGACGTGTGCCCTACACGCTGCTGTTGCACGTCCCGGAAACGGGGCCTGCCCACCGTGACAATTCGCGAAGATCAAGCGTCAGTAGATGTTGCCCTAAAAGGGTGAAATCCCCAGAAACTAGGCAACTTTAATGCATTTAACTAACCTCTGTGACAAGCAGTTGATAAACGTCAACAACAGCTGCAGCCAATTGAAAATTAACACTGACAGCTTTTTTAATTTTCCCGCCTACTTTCAAGCCAATCGCCAATCAACTTTTTATTTATCTCCCTATCAGTAGTTCAAGTAGATGTCGCCCACTGCGTGATTTTCGCGAGTTAATTAATTAATAATTTGTCATGTTATAAATATACTTAAATTATATACTCATTGGGCTGCTTAAAAATGTAGATTTGAATATTAAGAGCGAAGCTCGGTGACCAGATATTATATTACTATAGATCATGTAAATATTTAATATTAATGTAATAATTCTCTTGCTGTGTTATGTGCTTTTTGTAATTTCCTACTCTGTAATATTAATGTAATAATTATCTCATTATGTTATGTACTTTCTGTAACTTCCTACTCTGTAATTGGGTGTATATCTGTAGAATAGTGTATAAATAAATAAATAAATAATAACTAGCGCCCTCTACAAATTACATCGAAGTAGGTACCAGATTCTGATTTCTCGTGCCCAAAATCCCCCAGTTCCAAATTTTTATGTATAAATATCCCAAAACGCTGAAGTTATTGCAAAAAATAAATTTTAAAATTTAACCTTTAACACCCTGTATATTCCTTATTAGCAACATTTTATTAGAGCAACTTGGGTCAAACCGTAATATTTTAAAGTGAGGAATCTACCGTACTTCTATGTACAATTACTTAAGGACCACCCTGTATATATCATTTTTATTATAAGTATTCAGTTTTCAAAATGGATTTAGTTTTCAAAATGACTATTAACAGTAGATCGAAAGGAGGACCACCATAGGAATAACAGCTGAGGGGCAAGTAATTAGTTTTACTTATATTAATAGTTGACCGTTTATAGCCAATCCATTTTTTTTATTTCTAAAAAGTTTATCCCCGCCTTCTGTTTTAGTTCTTCCCAATTATCTGCCCTATAGAATATAGCAGTATCATCTGCGAAGCCAATGACGTTTCCACTGGTTTTCAAAGAAAACAAGCCATTAATGTATATGTTGAATAAAATAGGACCAAGTACGGATCCTTGCGGTACGCCATATTTAACAACTTTTGCATTACTAAGTACATCATCTATTTTCACAGTCTGTTTTTTATTGGTGAGGTAACTTTTGAAAAGCTTTAAATAATTATTTCGTATACCAATATCTTCCAAACACTGCAGGAGTAGATGATGACTAACAGTGTCAAATGCTTTTGAAAGATCCAGAAATATACATAAGTGATTCACTTACTTGTGAAGTTAAGGCAATAATGGCGTCTTGTGTTGATGTTTTTTCTCTAAAACCAAACTCTTGTTTTGAAAATTTCACTTTTCTTAATATTGGACATTGTCAAAAATAAAGTTACTTGACTCTTGAGCAAAATTTGTATTTTTTGAGGAACCTGGTGTACGACAGAATTTTTTTTTATATCTGTTGACTGTATTTTAGGTTTTTGATCATGCTATATGAAGAATTTCCATACGATTCCAACTTACTTAGACATGCTGTATTAATTTCAAAAAAAGTTGGTTATGAAGTAACAAGATATTATTTATTTTAACTTTGACCATGTAACGTACTTTTAAAAATGGGATTTGCATTAAGGATTTTTGTATATGGTTCATTTTCTTTCTATAGAATTTCTCAATGAATACGGCAAAATTGTGTAAACAAAAGAAAGACGGCAGGATATTTTTGTATAGAAAGGCCCCATCCCAAGGCAGCTGATCATAACGTCTTTGTACAGAATCTCCGAAATCTGTATTTGAATTAGTGCAATTTGTTTGCTTAAAGTATATTCTATATTCGAAGTTTGAAAGTCGAGTAGTTTTCGTTTTTGATGTAATTTTTCCCACATATTTCGCCAGTTTTTGTGTTTTTCAGCTTATTCTTGCACTCTGTGACAAATTTAAGTTTCATTCGATTTTTTTTTGGAAATTTATTGCTTAGAATATTATTCCCAACAATCCGTCAATTTTTTTCTTGACTTTTTGCTTCTGTAATAATTATTTTAATCCTCTGTGATGAATATCAGCTTTCTTAGATTTTCGTTGTAGATTTATTTCTTGTTTTTCTCAAAAACACTCAATTTCTGGCTTAAAAATGACTGCAATAAATTCAATAAATAATCTACCAATTTATGAAGTGTTTATTGATATATGTTGTAATTTTTATCTAGGAATGCGACAAATCTACAAGTATGTATCATTTTTTGGTACTTAATAACTATTTCAATGAACATTTTGTTCTCCAATACATATTTTTTTCTTCATTTTTAAATTTCTCTTGTATTCCAGCAAATATTTTGAAAATTATACTTGATTATGTATTTACAGAGCTTTTTATCAAGAATTGTGAAATGTATTCAAATGTACCTTCATTTGTATAAAACTTTTTTTGACACATAGTATATTAAGGTTCGAATTCCACTTTTTGAAATTTATCAGATAATTTTTTTACACGATTAGTAGAATTTTTTGAACGCTTAATTACGTAATATCTGAAATAAAACCACTTAAAGAAAAAGGGGGCTTTAATTAACGTTTTGACATTTGACAATGAAGTCGTTTTCAAAATGACATAACAAAATATAATTTCTGATTTTTCGTCTGGAATAAAACGACTTATTTTCTTGAAAATAGTTTTAATTTACAAACCAATTCCACAAATAGTTCCTAATTGACAATACCACACGGTTCGTCAGGCAATGAACCTTTAGATGATCTGACAGTTGATAATTCTTCTAAAGGTTCATTGCCTGTGGATTCTTCGACGGCTAAAGATTCTAAAGGTTCATAACTTTAGAACCTTTAGCAGTCGAAGAATCCACTCTCAGATCTTCTAAAGGTGATATTGATATTAGGAGAATGCTTTGTGCAATTGGTTTGAAAATAAGTCGTTTTATTCCAGACGTAAAAAGAGAAATTGAACTAGCAAACCACTATGAGCTTCCGAAGTGAATAACAAAATATATAATAAAAAATTTACTATAGAAACAGATGTTACCTCAAGTAACACAAATGATGAGTGTTGTTTATATGGCAAAGTTTATGTAAGTATTTGGTTAATATATTTAGACAGTTTAATTACTAATAATATCTCATTTTAGAATAACAAAAAGCAAGGTAAAATAAAGTTTAGATACTGCAGTTTTTAGCGACACTTCTAGAAGATTTGCTTTACAAAGTAGTTTTTAATTACCGGGAAAATTTGTAAGAGTAAGTGTTGCAAATGATTGATTATATTAACTAAAATATGAATTTAAATTTTAATAAATTTAGGAAGTGATTGAATATGTTAAATAACCTATGACTTTGAATTTTAATATATTTTTCTTATTTTTAGAGCTTATCTGTTTCTCCCGATGATCCTGCGTAGGTTTCCAATTCCCTTTACCAATTGTCGCACACCCTGGTTGTAAGAATGGTTCTGCGACTGAACACCAAAAACACAGAAACGAGGGTTGTACTTGATATGTAGTGGCACTTCGCCTCTCAAAAAGGACAGTTATATCACGAGTACACAAATTATGCCTAGTTTTATAATTGTTTATAATTTGATGATAATTTTTGACAAAAAATCTAGTTTGCGGTCACAGCCCCAATTTTGATGAAATATTTTTTTAGACTAATTTTGGGTCGCTGATCACGATTTTGCAATCAGTTTCGTGCGGTCTCATCAAACAAAAAGTTATGAATTTTTTTTAACCTGAGTTGCGGTCAGAACGTAAACTCTTGTCATATTTTTCGCTGTGGCTGTCATTTGACAAGCAAATTATTTATGCCTGTCAAATGAACATTTTTTCCTTTTTTAATACTTTTCAGGCTTATTCTGGTTATAAATTGCTACTTGGGCATTTGTAGAAAAGTTATGTACCTATGCGTTTGTATTGGAAAAATATGTTAAATAAACTTTTCAACGCGCTGAATTTGTTTGTCTTGGGAGTGAGTATCCCAATATACAGGGTGTTCCGATATTGGACCGACAACGCTTTACAGGTGATAGCCCTTGGCAAATAATGAAAAATGAGTTAGGTACATAAGCCCCTAAGATTCTTAGTTTACGAGATACAGGGTGTTAAAGTTAAGAAATTAAAAGTATTTCGACCCCCCCCTATTTTTTAAGACACTGTATAAATCGATTTTTTTTTCATTTTATTTAAATTTTTGGTTATTTATGTTACAAAAAATAATTAACTTCTATTGCGCTAAAGTCAACAATTTTGGAGATATTTGACTTTGAAGAGAAGTCTACAATTCGCCTTTTCTATCGTCGATATTAAATCTGGAAAAGACTAATAATTAGTCTACAATTATTGTATCAAAGTCAAATATCTCCAAAACTGTTGATTTTAGCGCAATAAAAGTTAATAACTTTTTGTAACATAAATAACCAAAGATTTATACAGTGTCTTAAAAAATAGGGGGGTCGAAGTTACCACTACCCATTATTGTGCGCCACTGTATGAAGTACGCCAAGCATATTTTTTGTTAAATTTTTAAGTTTCTAAAAAGTAAATAGACTGTCAAGTTTGAACAAAAAATTTAAAACGGTAGGTGAAATATCGCAAAAAAATAATTTTAATTTCTCAACTTTAACACCCTGTATCTCGTAAACTAAGAATCTTAGGGCCATTTGCACAGGTTCACCTCAAAACTTATACTTATCTAAGTAGGCGAGAAACTTAAGGTGTACCTTAAATTTAATTCGGTTTGCAAAAGTCATTCTTTGAAAATAATTAGCTAAGCCTAACTATGAGCCGACAACACCGCTAAAATCTAGTAATTTGTATTTAATAGTGACAGTTACGTGACAGTTTGTTTGATTTAGTTTGAAATGGGTGACTTATGGCTCGTACATACTCATCCGAATAAACGCAATTTTTCAAATCGGAAAAAAACCGCCACATCGTTACAATTGAAAAAGGATAAGATGAAGTTCAAGGAAAAGAATCATATCTTTGTCAGTGGCGGATCCAGGGGGGGGCCATGTCATGCCATGCCATGCCCCCCCCCCCCTCTCCCGTTGTTACCACTTCTGGAGTACCCCAGGGGTCTCACTTGGGACCCCTACTCTTTAATTTATACATCAACGATATTTCTACGTGTTTTAATTTTGCTAACTTTATCATGTATGCTGATAATTTAAAAGTATTTCACTCAATATCATGTCCCAACGACAGAGTTTTACTTCAACACGATTTGGATAGATTGTCTAATTATTGTCGGCAAAACAACTTATTTTTAAATACATCTAAATGTAGTTATATACAATTTACTCGCGGTAATGATGTATTGAACAATGTCTATACTATCTCTAATTGTATCCTTCACCGTGTAGATAATGTTAAAGATCTAGGTATTTTTCTGGACTCAAAATTAATTTTTGACAAGCATGTATATAATGTGGCTAACAAGGCACACAGACAATTAGGTTTCATCTTCAGATCTTGTTTTGAACTAAAAAACCCTCATAATGTCAGAACCTTGTACATGGCCTATGTCAACAGTATTCTCATGTATGGATCTGTCATTTGGAACCCCCGTTACTTGATTTATATTGGCAAATTAGAATCCATACAAAATAAGTTTATTTCTTATTGCCAAAGAAAATTTTATCCTCATATATCAGAAAGACAAAATATCCGTTTTAATTTGAAAATCATTAGTCTTGAACAAAGTAGGCAAATAGCAGATGTCATGTTTATCCATAAGATCTTAAATAACAGAATTGATTGTGTTGAAATAATGAATCTTATTCGAATTGTTATTCCTAATTACAATACGAGAAATTATTATACTTTCTTCGTAAATCAGGCATCAACCAATTACTATTTAAATTCGCCCCTTCATAGGGCTACTGACACTTAATAATAATAAATTGTCGAATACTGTTGATATTGACATTTTTCTCCGCAATTTTATTAGTTAAAAGTTAAAGATGCACTTAAGGTTTCCTTTTTACAACTGTGACTAATACTTTAAAACTTATAATTGTTCACTTTTATTGCTTATTATAGATACCTAAGTACCTTGCATTTAATTTGTAGCATTTGTAGCATAGTTTTTAATTTTTAAACTTTTTGTTAATTAATCATTTTTTGTATACTTTAGTGGACACTGTTCTGGGTTTGCCCTGTTTGTGTCCCAAACAAATAAATAAATAAATAAATAAATAAATAAATAAATAAATAAATAAATAAATAAATAAATAAATAAATAAATAAATAAATAAATAAATAAATAAATAAATAAATAAATAAATAAATAAATAAATAAATAAATAAATAAATAAATAAATAAATAAATAAATAAATAAATAAATAAATAAATAAATAAATAAATAAATAAATAAATAAATAAATAAATAAATACATATTTATCAGTTTCTCTTCTAGTGGAAATAAAGCCTCTTATGTTAAAGAAAAAGGGGGCTTTAATTGACGTTTTCACTTTCTTGAATGAAAGTCGTTTTCAGAATGACATAACAAAATATATAATAAAAAATTTGCTATAGAAACAGGTTTATTATCTCTGTGTTGTCTGCCGTTGCTAGGAAATAAACTAAAAGCTTAACTTTTCTTGTAAATACCTCGGAAGATCGAATTTTCACAGACATGAGACCTACATTTTTTGCCGATTTAGATAGGAATTAGTCTACCCTGAAAGTTTCATTGAATTCTGACGAGTGGACATACATACACACGTACAAACCTTGCTCGTCTAATAGTATTATAGTCCAGTCATTATGTCCAAAAATAAGCCCTAGATTTACAAATGAATTTAACCCGATTTTCTTAAAAGACATTGGAGCAGGGGCTTAACAAAGCTTAACTCCAAATTGTCGGGCACCAGTCTCACCGGGAAACGCCGCCATCTTGAAAAAGGGGTACATTTTTTGTATTTTTTCAATAACTCTGCTCTGCTTTATTTTACGCGAATGGTATATAGACATTTGTTGTCGCTTTTTTAAAGCCCTACAAAAAAGGTCCTATGAACTTTTCACCTATTGTCAACCGTTGTCGAGATTTTGGGAAAAATATTAAAAAAATATAGGCATTGATACGTATTTCCGCTTATAGCTCTTTTCCGATCATTCGTATCTAAAAATAATCGATTGCGAAACTTGTAGAGTATGAAAACACCTACAATTCGGTTTTTTTTTTTTCGATCTGATAAAAATTGCGGCTTCTAGCGCCCCGCAAAGTTTTTAAGTACACGCAAAATGCACATTTTGGTGCCTCACAGGTGCCGTGACGCACCGAGCGGTCCGACCGGGCCGTGTAAATGCATTTTGCGTGTACTTGCAAACTTTGCGGGGCGCTAGAAGCCACAATTTTTATCAGATCGAAAAAAAAACCAAATTGTAGGTGTTTATATACTCTACAAGTTTCGTAATAGATTATTTTTCGATACGAATGATCGGAAAAGAGCTATAAACGGAAATACGTATCAATGCCTATATTTTTTTAATATTTTTCCCAAACTCTCGACAACGGTTGACAATAGGTGAAAAGTTCATAGGACCTTTTTTGTAGGGCTTCAAAAAAGCGACAATAAACGTCTATGTGCCATTCACGTAAAATGACGCAGAGCAGAGTTATCGAAAAAATACAAAAAATGTACCCCTTTTTCAAGATGGCGGCGTTTCCCGGTGAGACTGGTGCCCGACAATTTGGAGTTAAGCTTTTTTAAGCCCCTGCTCCAATGTCTTTTAAGGAAATTGGGTTAAATTCATTTGCAGATCCAAATGTACATAATGACTGGACTATTAGATGTATTTATTTTCTCGATTCTGCTAAAACCTACATGGTTAGCAAATTTATTCGCAAAACATGATACAAAAGACTTTGTAACACAAAAATATGAAATGCGGGCGACATATGTACAAATAAATATTTTGTATTGTCATTTATAACCATTCTGGTGGCTTGTGTGTTAATATCGGACTCGTGCGGGGCCCGGTGTTTCGATTTTTTAACTTTCTGATGCTTTTGCCTTTAATTATTATCATAATTTGATGCAGGATAACCGACTTTTGGTTTTTTTAGCGCTAATTCTAACTCGTTTGACCATCAAGTGTAATTAATAGATTTTTCTTAAACTATAGCAAAATTTAGATTATTGTACATTTACCTAATTTTCTTCTTTTAGAGATTTTACGCAACATTCTATCTCCGATATCGTTCTCTTAAAATTATTGTTCCAGTAGTATTATAAAAGTAAATATCAAAGACCGTCGTTTTGATTCTATTCTTCTCATTTTCTATTCTTGTACGGATTAGATTTGCTTGACCATTTCTCACTGTAAAATCGCAATATTTCAACAACTTTGGTCCCAAACTTTCAACTACCGGATGGGTAAAATCGGAACAACAATAGAGTTCGAAACATTAACGTCACAGTTTCGGAAAATTATTACTAATGAATGCCCATATGGTAGTATTGATATGTCAATTTTATCTACTAGGTATCTTTGCAATTTACCGTATTAAATAACGGTTAAATGAGTTTAAGGCCGAGTAGAATACTAGAGTATGATAAATTTCAACATTTTTAAATTTTTTCTTATCCAAACTTTAGATCTATGTCAAATAGATTTAGATTTATAGGTTTTGTTTAGCTTTGTTTTTAAAAGAAAATTTCTTTTTAGGTATTAGTTCATCATCGAGTTGCTTAGTCTTTAATGTTAGATCTTATAATATATTTTGACACCTCTCTACATCATAATTCCTTATAAAAATACTTGAAGCTGCTACGTACTTCTGTAGAGTTACTATTTCTTTTAGAATTTGATTAAAGTGATCTGGAAGCTCATTAACTGAGATACTTTTTGACACGTCAACTAAATTTTCTATATACAAAAGAAGAAATTGATAAGGAAATTAAAAGGGACTAAATTGCACTCATCCAATATGAACTTCACTATACCCATTGACACCTCAAATGAAACCACTAACAAATTAAACTTTTTAACCCAAAGAGAAGTAGAAAGGCAACTTACTTTACAAAAAAGAAAAGATAATAAAGACTTGCTTGTTGCTGACAGTGAAAAATTAGAATTTTTTGAATCATTATTTGCTGAAAAAAGATTGTATATAGAAAATTTAGTTGACGTGTCAAAAAGTATCTCAGTTAATGAGCTTCCAGATCGCTTTAATCAAATTCTAAAAGAAATAGTAACTCTACAGAAGTACGTAGCAGCTTCAAGTATTTTTATAAGGAATTATGATGTAGAGAGGTGTCAAAATATATTACAAGATCTAACATTAAAGACTAAGCAACTCGATGATAGATTTATAGGGTTTCATTATGATTCATTTTATTGGTAAGAGGAATTGTCGGATGAGGACAATAATAAGATCTTAATTTTCAGCCAAAGTTTCGTTTATTTTTTGCATAAACTTCCTCAGGGCCTTGCTAACTTGATTTGGTTGTCTATTCCCTCCTTGAATTGGGTATACACCTGTTCTCCAAAGGATGTCCATAATTCTTGTTCGTTAGTAATTCCGAGCTGTTGAATATTCGAGTCGAAATTGCTTCCTTTAATATTTATAGGTAAGAGGAGTTGTCGGATGAGGACAATAACAAGCTTTTTTAGATGTGCTACCATCTATGGTAAGAAGAGAGTATTGACATTAAATTTTGAATGAATCTAGTCAAGATGAAGCCGAAAGGCAGAAACCGGTCTTAGGATGTCGAATCTAATAAATTAAAATTCCTTGCTTGTTTACTCACTTTGTATTAATCTCTGAAAGGGATAAAGAAGAAGAGAGTGACATCTTGACTAGATTCAGTCAAAATTTAATGTCAATACTCTCTTCTTACCATAGATGGTAGCACATCTAAAAATGTTATCTTATAGCAGATATAGCTATTGACTTGTACGAGTTGGGAAGTTTATTTATTGGATTCGAAAAGCCTAACTGATGAAGCCGAAAGGCAGAAACCGGTCTTAGGATGTCGAATCTAATAAATTAAAATTCCTTACTGGTTTACTCAATAATAAGCTTATTATTGTAAATATTAAAGGACGCAATTGCAACTTGAATTAATTTTATTTCAAATATCCAAAAACGTAAATTGCAAATTTGACTCCTTGTTCCTTAAATACCATACAGAGTATCAATATTTTGTTTGCAGGAGACCATTTCTACATGTATTCTTTACATCCTCTCCAAATTTTAGACTAGTTTGTTAAGTAAATTTAGTTTTATAATATTATAAAAACAACAATGTCATTCTCCAATAACGCAAATTTCAATTTTAACACCTCGCTCCTCAAAAACTGGTAAAGATATTAATATCCTGTTTGCAGGAAACTATTTCAAGATCTATTGTTTATACCTTCTACAAATTTTATACTTCTATGTTAAGTAGTTTTATATTTATAGGGTTATAAAAACAACCATGTCAAATCTCCAAAAACGCCAATTTCAACTTTGATACATCGTACCTTAAAAACCAGTAAAGATATCAATATTCTGTTTTCGAAAAACTATTTTCAAATTTATTGTACACATCTTCTCAATCTAGTTAGATTCGTTATAAAGTAGATTTAGATTTTCACACCTCGCTCCTTGAAAACCAGCGGAGATATCAATATTTTGTTCTCAATATTCCATTTCTATATTTTATTTTTAATTAAATTTAGTCTTCTGTGTCATGCAGTTTTTGATTGATACACCTGTCGAAGTGCCTTAAAGTGGTAAAAACGAGAATCAAAGCGCCAAAAACGCGCAAAAACACAAAAAGCGCCTTTAGTCAAATGTTTGTTTATGTAACCATTAAACCAACTACACTGAAAAAATATTTGAAAGTAAAATCAATAAAGTATAACGGTCAATTTTTTGGACATTAATGCTATGATTCAGTGATTGGGAGAATAATTTCACGTCATAAAACAATTAACTAGTGCATTAAAACAATAATCGAAAAATCGTTAAGCGATAATCGCAAAACATCAAAAACTAATTAAGTGTATTCTTAATATAATACAAATATTAATCAAATCAATGTTTTGCGATTATAAACCTATGTACTTTACCATTAAAACCATAAACCCTTTTTTTATATTAATAAAATAAATAAATAATTAATAAAATGGCAAAATATAAAAAGTATTATAAGCAACTTATTTCATATGGCTGTTGTGACACTCGTCCTTTAAAAACCTCATCGCTGCACGATTCGTTTTTTAAACTTGGACTCGTGTCATAACAGAATGCCATATGAAATGCGTTGTTTAATGTACTATTATAAATCCAAGAACTACAAACTTTAAAAATTAATTAACGGTTTTCATTGTTTTGATGAACACTAAACGTCAAATCTATGAATGCCACCATTGACTGCTTAAAAACGCGCCAAAATAGTGCTACCTAATAGTAAACCAATCTCTACGAACATTAATATTACGAACAACTAGCGTAGATGTTTAACTCTTCGCGCCGCGCCCATAGCCCATGTAAGTGCAACCGCATGCAGAGGGTAGGTGTACCGATACAGTTGTGTTTTGTGGACAGTAAAATAATAATTATTGTGCCAAATTAGTTAATTTTGGACTGGAGATCGACAAAGAAAGGAAGGTACATTCTGATACCGCTTGGTAAATATTATTTTGGCACACATTAGACCTATACTAAAACTATATGTCTAAGATGTTAAAATAAAAAGTTGCTGTTTTTTTAACTTAATTTTTGTTCCAAAAATTCATTTGGAAAGACGACCCATATAAAATTTACAATAAAGGACTCTCATTTTTGATTTGTGCTAAAACCCTAGAAGAGATGGAAATTGAGAAAATCAGTAATTCAAACCTTTATTTTATGCCTTGGAGACGACATCTTTAAAATTTCAAATATTTGCGTCTACTTTGACGAAATTCGATTTAAATTTATTCATATACTTAAGGCAGTTGATATATGTTTTAAAATTATTTACTTGTTCAATTTAGATTTTCCACAAGATAGCAAAATGTTTTGGAACTTTTTGCGACGACAAGACAAGTCCTTATTTTTTTACTTCAAAATGTCAAATGCAAATGTTAGGAAGGTCGTCCAATAGGAAGTCTCTATTTCGTCTAACGTTTCACTTTAAAACACCCACTATTTTCGCCAATCTAACGTGTTCCGCTAGATTTGAGACACGTAACTTTGCACTTAGGCATGCGCAGATTGATAATCGACAGCCTAACGTCAACGGTAGCGGTAGCGGAAAAGTGCTAAAACTCTCTAGTGTAAGAAATAAAATCCGTTGTAATTATTTGCACTATTTAAAAAAAAATATTCATAAACCCCAACTGCGAAGAACGGATATTTAAATTGAAACGAAATCCATCCCTGCTTCTGGCTAATACGCCACCAAGCGTAAACGTAGAACACCTACCGCCCAATATTGAGTTAACCCTATCAATTACGACTCCATATCGTTTCTAATTCGAAACATATGGGTTCCTTCATATATTCCGAATTAAACGGAATTTTACGCACAACTTCATATTCAATGTTGATGTATGCGGTTTAATATAAAACGTCCATTCACGATCAAAGAGTAAGTGGGTCGTCGAGGAAAATAAATAAGATTTTTAGTAGAGATAATGAACATATTTTAAGTCAGTTAGATCTTGGAATTAATTAGTAAAAATTGTAGGACATCAGTTCCTTCTTTATTAATTTTTTCGTGAAAAATCTTGGATTTTTTAGCCTTATACCTTCGTAAAAACGCTTCCATTTTGTATTTATATCCAAAAAATATATTTTTTTTTCTTTTTTTTTTTATTTACTAAAATACAAAAATATACATATTTATTAAATATTACACAATGTAAATAAACTGAATCTGTTCACTGTACTATGTACAATGACAGATTGTGCGTGACATACATAAATATATATAGAAAAAACAAATGTATAAATACCCATGTATTTTTAATTAAACCCGCCCATGACCCATTGCAATAACCAACAAAAATAAATAAATGATCATGTACAATTTTGAGCTATTTATTTAAATTTATACTTTAATTACTCGAAAAACGTAAGATTCCGTGTTACATTGATAAATAAAAGAGTAATTAAAGTATAAATTTAAATAAATAGCTCAAAATTGTACATGATGATTTAAAAAAAAAGAAATTCGGAGTTTTCTTCGTTTCTCATTTGCATTTTTTGAGAACATTTACCATAGTAATGTATATTTTTTTACACCATCAAAAAGTAGAGATTTCAGCGAACAAAAAGCCTACCGAGTTTTTTAAAAAAGCAGATATTTTGACGTGAGAATTTTCGATTGAAAATTAGACTGCTTTTTCGATATTAAGTCAAAATAAGGTTAAAAAAATAAATATTTTAAAACAAAAAAATTACAGTATGTTTGGGACATAAAAAGGTAAGTTTTCACCAAATTTCGTGAAAAAAAATTTTTTTTTGTAAAAGATAAAAATAAAAAACCAAAAACTTGGTTATTTGAATTTTTCACATAAATTTTGAGGTTATGTGAAAAAAGTGTAAATACAAAAGTTGTAGATCTTTTTATTACCTACAACTTTGTTATTTAACTTTTTTCCATAGGACTTGTAGTTTTGCCGAAAATCGAGATAAACTTAAAAACTCCCCCTCTTCCACTTCCCGACCCCAGAGCGCCAGTAAATTATTTTTCATTTCATGTTTGTACAATGTTCATGTTACATTGTATTCTCTTCCTTTTCCAATGGGTTTCATCCTACTTTATGTATTTATTTGATACATTAAAAAAATTGTTACATATACATATACAAATTATTAATAGAAATTACAATTTAAAATTAAACATATATACTAGCAAAAAGAAAAAAAGAAAAATAAATCCCCGCAATTTATACAACAAATAGAATTTTAAATAATAATACAATACACACGATAATTTATCCAAATATGTATATACAATCAAAAATCCTACAAAAAATCATTAACAAAATCTGATAAAATATGACTAATTGCACCTAAGTGATTTAACACTTGTTTTGTGCAGAAAGTATTCAATATAAATTTTTGTGATAATTCGACGTTTGATACCTCTCCTATATTATAATTATAACTTAATAGTTCTAAATACAAAAGAAAATACATTAAGCAACTATTTGTATAAATAAATAATAGTTATCATTTATAAATATCTTAGTTTGCAATGAAAATTTTTTGTAGTTTTTAATTTTTCTAATATTTAAAGGTAATAAATTGTAAGCCTTTGAGGCTAGATGGTAAGCAAATCTTGTACATTTTTATTTGAGTTAGGTATTTTCAGTAATTTATTTGTTATGCTACGGGTTTCAGTATTATTATTATTATTACTATTATTTTATTTCACTTTTTACCATTTTCAAAGCTATCTGCACTGGTCTAACTGTGGTACCTCATAATAATAATATTAATTAAAATACTTATATCAAACAAAAATTAGTAAGTTACTGTGCACATAAAAATATTTTTACCTCTGCACAATATGGTTCTAGGAAAAATATGTCGACAACCAAAGCGATATTGAATGCTCTTGATGCAGGATTAAATACAAATGTTACTTTTTGTGATCTCAGTAAGGCCTTTGACTGCGTTGACCCTGTAATATTAATAAAAAAACTTGAATCCTACGGCATAAGGTCTAATGAATTACGTTTATTTCGCTCTTGCCTGTCAAACAGGAGACAGTAAGTTGACTGTGATGGTGTTAACTCAATTATCCTTCCTATCGAAAATGGAGTTCCACGTGGCTCTGTTCTGGGCCCTGTACTGTTCCTTCTTTATATTAATGATCTGCCTAATGCAGTTGAACATTCCAAATATCCTGTCACGGGAAAATAATTTGTTTGTTTGAATGGTTCTTTCTTCCACTGATTTGTCAAACATATCACCATGTTTTTTATATTTATGGCACGCGAAGAAGATGTGGTTTAAATCGCCAATTTGATTGCAGTCTTCACAAAGGTTATTATTTCTGAGATTCAGCCTACACCAATGTTTAGGATAACTTGCATGCCCAAACCTAATCCTGATTAGACTGGTTATGTAACGTCTAGGTATTTTGTAATTCTTGAACCATGGTGTGCTTTGAAGTGTAGGTTAAATTCTACAGAAGTGGCTAGAGTATGTTGAGAAAAAGTGCCTCCAATCAGATTTCCATTTATTTATTGCTTTTTGTTTATAGACAGCGTTGGCATCGGAGATGCACAGTTGACAATCAGTGTTAATGCCAGAGGATATGGCAGTTTTCGCTAATTCATCAACATGCTCATTATATTTAATTCCAATGTGGGCTTTTTAACCCAAATAAAAGAAATATTAACGTTTTTTTGTGAACAATTCATAAACCTTTTTTCTGATTTTAAAAATAAGTGAATTTAGATTGTTCTTAGGCAGTTTAACATTCTCCAAGTATTTTAACACAGAAATAGAGTCTGAGATAATCACTGCATTCTTAAATTCGGTTTGACAGATAAAAGACAAAGCCTCTAGGATAGCCGTAGCTTCCGCAGAAAAAATTGAGGAATTGCTTGTTAACTTAAAAAGTTTTTAACCCCGGGAATAAAATATGCTCAGCCGGTCTTAACTGATGATTTAGAACCTTCAGTATAAACAAAGGTGAAACCTGAAAATTTTTCTAAGGTAGAGAGTAAAATATTTAGAGAAATTTGTGGATTGTCAACATAACCACATTGGGAATGTACATTGTATTGTTGTTCTACTGTAACCATTTCATCGGGATTATGGAATTGGGCTTGCCCGTAAAATAAAATAAAAAAATAAGAAATAAAATAATTATTTATGCAAATCTTTAACAATGATGAGAACTATTCAAGGTCGTCTCAAATATCTTGAATCGTATAATACAAAGTAAGCAAATTGCAACCCCCAATGCAAGTTGGAAATTCGGTGCTTTGTACTTTTTACTGATAGATGGTAGCACATTTGCGAATTAATACTACTGGTTATCCAAGTACTCGCGCAAAATTTATCATCAAGTTGGAATGATACCTAATCACCCTTAAATTCTTCATACAAGAAGTATAAAAAGATTTTATTTGCACGAATATGAGTCCCGGGGCTATCTCGCCATGACATTTTTGAGGTTGCATGCTCGGTTGAATCGAAAATACACTTATTCCGCTTGGACGGCTCACTTAAAAATGTTTGGGAGATATTAACAACTGGCCCGAAGGTGAAATTTTATTTTCAGGTACGAACTAGCCTGTTTTTTTAATAAATATTTACTTATTTACGCTTTTTTGTACCACTTTAATATTGTTAATAATTCAATTATTTGTTTAATCAAGTATTTTTTTTGGCTGGTGGAAAATCTTTTATAGGCACCACGGGTTTTTGCCTCCTGGTAGTGTGGGATTCCCAGGGCATTTAAAATGGGTTTGGCCTTGATCTATGAATAAATTATGTGATTTTCACTGACAGCTGATCTAAATTCAGGAAAATGCATTTTAAAAAAAATATTAGAAATAATAAAAACATTTTTACACTGGCCCGAAGGTGAAATTTTATTTTCAGGTACGAACTAGCCTGTTTTTTTTAATAAATATTTACTTATTTACGGTTTTTTGTACCACTTTAATATTGTTAATAATTCAATTATTTGTTTAATCAAGTATTTTTTTTTGGCTGGTGGAAAATCTTTTATAGGCACCACGGGTTTTCCCCTCCTGGTAGTGTGGGATTCCCCGGGCATTTAAAATGGGTTTGGCCTTGATCTATGAATAAATTATGTGATTTTCACTGACAGCTGATCTAAATTCAGCAAAATGCATTTTAAAAAAAATATTAGAAATAAAAACATTTTTACACTGGCCCGAAGGTGAAATTTTATTTTCAGGTACGAACTAGCCTGTTTTTTTAATAAATATTTACTTATTTACGGTTTTTTGTACCACTTTAATATTGTTAATAATTCAATTATTTGTTTAATCAAGTATTTTTTTTTGGCTGGTGGAAAATCTTTTATAGGCACCACGGGTTTTTGCCTCCTGGTAGTGTGGGATTCCCAGGGCATTTAAAATGGGTTTGGCCTTGATCTATGAATAAATTATGTGATTTTCACTGACAGCTGATCTAAATTCAGGAAAATGCATTTTAAAAAAAATATTAGAAATAATAAAAACATTTTTACACTGGCCCGAAGGTGAAATTTTATTTTCAGGTACGAACTAGCCTGTTTTTTTAATAAATATTTACTTATTTACGCTTTTTTGTACCACTTTAATATTGTTAATAATTCAATTATTTGTTTAATCAAGTATTTTTTTTTGGCTGGTGGAAAATCTTTTATAGGCACCACGGGTTTTTGCCTCCTGGTAGTGTGGGATTCCCAGGGCATTTAAAATGGGTTTGGCCTTGATCTATGAATAAATTATGTGATTTTCACTGACAGCTGATCTAAATTCAGGAAAATGCATTTTAAAAAAAATATTAGAAATAATAAAAACATTTTTACACTGCCTCAAATTCGCGAATTAGTCCATTGAAATGTTACATGAGCTTTGCATTTTTTAGAGGACGCAATTTTATTTTTGGGCCTTGTGTGGGGAGTTAATCGAAGCTTAACCTCAAGTTTGTGGGGTCGCCACCTTGTCCCCCGGCCACCATCTTGGAAAAAGGGGTGAAAACACTTTTTTCGCGATATCTCGGAAACTATGCGTCTTACAAAAAATTTGTAAAGTCATAATTTGTAGCAAATTGTTTTGTCTACAAATATGTCTATATAACTTTTTGCCCTAAATTAAAAATTAAAGAAGTTATAAGCAAAAAAGTTATAAACATTTTCTTTTTTGCTCTATAACTTTTTTTTAATACATTTTACAAAAAAAATTACCTCAGACCAATCTTGTAGATGATCTTTTGAGGACAATTTTTCCCTATAATTTTTTTTAATTTCATTCATTTAAAACGCTGTTACAGCGCTCCAAAGTTGACCGGGTTCGTCAATGCTCATGAGAATCCAGTCGAAACGAAATGTTTAACTTATTTTTAATCCCCCCACCCCTTTTTCCAAGATGGCGGCCGGGGGACAAGGGTGGCGACCCCACAAACTTGAGGTTAAGCTTCTATTGACCCCCCACACATGTCCCAAAAATAAAATTGCGTCCTCGAAAAAATGCAATATTCGGTTCTTAAATTGTAACATTTCAATGGACTAAATCGGACCCTCCACAAAAGATCATCGATAAAAAATTCGCCAATCAGGTTCCCGACTTAAGATATTAGTACAATTCCTTATCTTGTTTGCATTTCTAATTTTTTCCTTGCAGCCAATAATGCCTAATTGTACTCGAGCAAATAACTCGCATTATGTCAATGCAAGAAGCGGCAAAAGAAAAACATATGGCAGATGAACAATTGCTTCTTTATGTAGACGAGCGAATCTGCTTTTTGTTATATATTTACTTATCGTTTTCATGCTTCAACGGACACCGGCGATAATCCTTAAATAACGAGCAAACATTCTTGTTTTTGAGGTGTGAATTCCTGCAATTAATACTTTGAGTGAAATATTTGAGGGTACCGGATTAGTACTGGGAATATATTCAAGTTCAGTGGTTAATTTAAAAGCATTTAGAGTTATTTAATAACCGTGTGTCGATTCTAGAGGTCATAGAGGTCATGATCTTCTCAAAGGTCAAATCAGATGTCAACAAATTAATGAAAACTGAATTTCCAAGGAAAAAATGTCCTTAATTATATTCAAAAAAGTTACACGATTTTTAGCATCACTTAAATCGTATTGTATTTTTACATGAAAATGACGAATTTGATCATAAAAATAAGAAAATCAACCAATACTTAGTTTTTAAAAAACATTTTGAAGCTTAATTTTTCCGTATTTTTCCATATAAAGAATATATTTTTTTCATACCATTCTAAAGTCGACGGTTCAATTGAATTGGCTCTGGCCTATTGTAAAACAAAAGATCTCGCAGAAAGGGATGCGTAATAGTTTCTCCATTTTTTCATTGGATGAATGACTTACATATCTAGGCAAAAAAATCTCCTTTTTGCAAAAAAAATTGATACATCATAAATTTTACCCCTTTCAACGACATGCTTCCTAATATGATTATTAGTTCAAAAGCATATACCACGAATACCAATAGAAGAATTTATTATATTATTATAAGAGTTAACAATGCATAAAATCCATAACTAGATAACATATTGTCCCGTAATTATTGACGACCGATAGGGTTGAATTTTTGTAAATAGAGGGATGACATTTGGTTTTTCATTAGTCATTTTTAATTTTAATATTGTTGTATTTGGGAGGGTGTATATTTAAGTTCGTTATTTTTGTTTGTGCATTATACTAATTGGGGGTAAGAAAAATAATGATGCTATTACGCGTGTATTTTTTTTATTAAAATTTTGAAATTAAAAAAAAATAAGTTCGTTATGAACTAACCAAATTAAAAATAATTTGTAGTAGTAATAATTATTTCACTAATCTCAAACTTCTCACTTAATATGACTAATCATAAACTAAAGGCAATGAGGAAGCGTTCAAAAATTCAGAAATATTTACCCAAGCCGTCCATATAGTACAGTGGTTCTCAAACTACCGTACTCCTTAGGGGTACTCAAAATTTTTTTAGGGGGTCTGACCAACAAACCTTTAAATTTAAACAGAGGAAAAAACTCCAAAATCCAAGGTTTACGAGTCTAAGTTCATCCCTTGTAGCCTTCACCGTGAGGCTTTGGCGACTAAGCATCTCCCTAAGTCCTTGACCAGAATGTGAAAATTGTAAACTTCATCAAAACTAGACCTCAAAAATCTCGCTACTTTAAAAATATATATCAGGATTTGGGGAGCCTTCATGAGAACTTGTAGCTTCACACTGAAGTACGAAGATCACTCTCTGGGAAAAAGAAACACAAAAAAACAAATGTTAGTCTTTTGAAAGATTGCACATATTTTTGCAAGATAATGAGAAAAACTTATCTAATTTTATTGAACTCAAGACTCAAATGGGCCAGCACTTGAATGCACTGAAGATCCGTATAAAAGAGAACTTTCCACATTTGGAGAAACATTATGACTGGATACGTGACCCCTTAGATGCTGATGCTACGGACAATAACCTGATTACTTTTGAAAAGGAGCAGCTCATTGAAGTCTTGTGTAATCCCACAAGTACTGGTACTACATTGTTAGATTTCTGGATCTGTGTTGGAAAGGAACAAAAAGAACTAAACAAGCTTACCGTTCTCACTAATTTCTTTGAAAGTAAGCTATTTTTGTTTTTAAAATGTGTGCCAGTTTTTAATGAAATAAAAATGTATGTAAGCAATTTAAGATTTTTATATATTTTAGTTTACTGAGTGAGAAGAGTACCCAAAAAAATTTATTGGTAAAAAGGGGTACAGTGTCTAGAAAAGTTTGAGAACCCCTGATATAGTAACACCTTCCGGCGGCGTTTGAAACTTTACATAAAAATAAAAAATGATATACCAATACCAACACTAAACGCATCATAATCCTGTCCGGACAAAAATGGCCTTGTCTAAGCAAGAAAGTTCTGGGTTCATTTTAATGCTCTGGCGATTTTTTATTTTAAATGTTACTAGAATATAAACTATTTAGTTGTTCATCATTATCTTCTTCCCAATTTAATGAAATAAAAACTTTAGGTCTGAAAACAGGTACTAGTCGCTGGGTACCAAATCCAGAAAATACGGTGGATCTGGATTTGTCAATTGTGGTACCATTTATATGTAATCCTACGAACTTAATATTTGACCAGATATGCTGACAGTAATAAGGTGCCCAGCGACACCGTGGTAACCAAATACAATTTCAACAGGAAATACGAAGTAAAAGTACTGGAGAGAGAACACTGAGAGGGAGGAGCACCCATCAGTGCAGCAACAATCTGGTACACAGACGGCTCGAAGACCGCAGAAGGAGTCGGAGCCGGAATATACGGGCAAAAACCAAGGATAATGATCCCGATGAGCCTGTCAAAAGACACCACAGTATTTCAAACAGAAGTAGCAGCAATACAACTCTGTATAGGAGAAATAAACAGACAAGACAGCATAGGTCAATCCGTTGTTATATTCTCCGACAGTCAGGTAACACTAAAAGCACTAAAGGCCACCCAAGCAAACTCAATACTTGTGTGGGACTGTGCCTGTACCCTAAATGAACGAGCTAACCGCAAGAAAGTGACCCTGGCATGGGTTCCAGGACACAAAGGGCATCGAGGAAATGAAAAAGCCGACGAACTGGCCAGAAAAGGTTCGTCAATGGCATTCTATGGTCCAGAACCCTTCTGCGGTATAGCAAAAACAACAGTTAAAAAAGCAAGCCCAAAGCTGGTGGGAACAATCCCCAGGACAGAGACAGGCAAAAAGGTTTCTCAAGAAATCATCGCCTACACTCACGGCAGACCTACTAAGCAAGGACAGAAGGTCCGTAAAGTCAATAGTAGATATGCTTAGAGGACATTGTAAACTCAACAAGCATATGAAAAACATAGGTCTGGCAGAAAAAATCACATGCATGTTTTGCCAGACAGAAGAAGAAACCTCAATCCATATTCTATGCGAATGCGATGGAATAGCAAGGACAAGGGTTTCACAGAAGGGAACGGAATATCCAGTGGCAGGGATCCTAACCATACTTAAAAGGACGTAGCTCGCGCAAGTCGTCTAATTATCAGGTGAACCATTATAGATCTGCAAAGGTCATTATTATTATTATTTATATGAATAAGGGCAGAGGACAGATGTCCTATATTGCCCCTTAATAATATAAAAAGAATGACAAATACCTATGGTAAAAACAATTATAAAAACTAAATTGTGAAAAGAATACTTGTAACTACTTAAAAACTAGCCTCTACTAAAAAGACAAATGTCAATCATATTTTTGAACTGGTTTACAGTCACTGAATCGATTGCAGTTGGAGGGAGACTGTTCCATACATCAAAAATTCTGTTGTTAAGGGTGCGGGTATGGAAAGTTTCTTTCTTTAGCTTCAGAGGATGGCCACGCAGCCGAGTATCGGAATTGAGTGTAAGCATTGACTTTAGGTCGCCATAGTTGAATTTTATGATCCTGAACGATATAATCAGGTCTCCTCGCAGGCGACGATCTTGAAATGTGGTGAGATTTGCCATCACCATCCGTTCTTCATAACAGGACCTCGTACGACCAAATGAGAGTCTGGTAGCACGTCGTTGAATTTTTTCAAGAATATCTTGCTCATGAACTAAATCTGGATACCATACCGGACCGGCATATTCCAAGATAGGTCGAATAAAAGTTTTAAATAGTTTACAATACGTGTCAAATGACGATTTCGAGAACACTTTTTGTATAAGGAATAACTTACATACCGCAGCGATATGTTCACTCCACGTCAAGGTCGAATTCACAATTACACCTAAGTCATTGTGAGAAGAAACAGTTCAGATAGTACGAAAAACCAGGATTACTCTTACCGATGTGAAGAACAACACACTTATCGATATTTAAAGGGATGAGCCAGTCTGTACACCACTGCTGAATTTTGTTGAGGTCATCTTGGAGGTTCTGATAGTTGGTAAGCGGGTTTCCATATATTTTCGAGTCGTCAGCGCGTAAGATGATAATAAATTTGAAATATAATACTGGAGATCACCAGCGTAAGCAATAAACAAGAGAGGTCCTAAAACAGAACCTTGTGGTACACCGCTTGATACAGGTCTTTCCAGAGAAAAATGTTGTCCAACTCTAACTTTGAAAGATCTATCAGACATAAAATCTGAAATCGATTTATTGAGATTACCTCGGATACCGAGGTGTTCTAATTTATAAAGAAGCCTTCTCCTAGGAACTCTATCGAAGGCTTTGGAAAAATCTAAATAAATAACACCGGTTGGAATTTTATTATCTAAAGCCTTCGACCAGTCATTAACACAATGAAGAAAATTTGTTAAGGTAGAACGACCTTTTACAAACCCATGTTGATGGTTGGGGATAACGTCTTCATGGAGCAAAAATTTTGTCATGGATTCAGAGATAATGGACTCCATTACCTAACAAACGATAGGCAAAAGGCTAATGGGACGATAATTATTGGCAGTAAGTTTATTGCCTTTTTTGAAAATAGGCGTTACAGAAGCACGCTTCCAGGCTGCTGGAATGCCGCACTGAGTGAAAGAAGCGCTTAGGGATAATGGATACGCTAATGATTTTGCACATTTTTTTAAGAAGAAAGATGTTAGACCATCAAGCCCAGGAGAGGAATTGTTTTTGAGATTTAGAAGGTGATTTTGTAATTTGTTTTGAAGATAAGGAAATATCGCTGAGCGAGGTCCATTTAAAAGAGGTAGGTTGTCCAGAGGTTCCAAGGAAAAGACTTTTGAGAAATGCAATGACAATGTTTCGGACGTTTCATAATTGGAAGAACATATATTGCCATCTTCTTGTTTTAGAAATGGAATTGAAACTTTGGAAGAGATTGATGAGCGGATATATTTAAAAAATCTCTTACTGTCTCCACAATTGGCGATTGACTGTTCGTAGTTCTGTCTGGCACTATTCAATTGTTGTTTAATGCTATTAGAGAACTGCCTATGAGCTACAAAATCTTTCAGAACGTTTGTATTTCCTCCACATATTTCTCTTATGTTTTATCATCTATAAGATTTGCTACTGATCCAGGGTTCAGTTTATTGCGATAATTTTTTTGTCTAAAAGTATTTTCTGAAATACATTGAGTTGTAATCTGATGAAAAGTATCCCACATAGACGAACATCAAACATCAAATGCATTAGTCCAGTCCTTAATTGAACTTTTGCGAAATTAGTTACATCTCGATACTCATAGTTTTCTTTATTGCGTGTGAAGAACAAATTACAAGGTCGCAGTGGAAATCCTTTTTTTGTTTACATCTATAAGGTGGTAAACTTAAAATTTTATGAAAGTGAGTTTAATAAAAAAATTGACCGTTTTGTTGCACTATCCTGACAAATCGAAGTATCTGGTTGAAGATTTTTTAATATTTTAAACTGAATTGCAACTCACAGTGATACTTTTTAGTTGCAGCATCATCTTGGCAAAAACCCCATTACTATTTTACCAAAAAAAAAATATTTTTTACTTATTTTTCTTCCTGGTATAATTTGGACCGATGCAGCGTTGCTCTGAGAACTAAAAAAAGCAAATGAGGTATCAAAGAGGAAGTAGCACTAATTAAAGTTAGAACGCATCTTTATTAAAACGTCAAACACGAACGCTAGTGTAAATGAGGCTTGCATAAAGATCATCCATTAATAATGCCAACTCAACCGTACTTGTAATATGTTGCCAGATTTCTCGAACAAGATTTAGCCACAAAATCAAAAATACGAATTATGTGCATTTTATTCTAACTAGATTCAATAAATTATCAAGCCTACACGGGTGGAACGAATAATATTTTGTAATCGACATATTACTTTTAGATACCCCCCAAGCCAAAACTAATTGATCTATGAATTTAAAATTTGAAGAGAATGTGTAAAAAAGATACACAAAGGTTTTTTCGAAGACCAAAATTTAACATCTTTATTAGTTATTAAATGGCGTGGTGTCAAAAGGTCTGTTCCCACATAACACAAAACCAGTTTGCGTACTGTCGGGATTCTGCGCAGTCTCGATTTAGTGACACCAAATCTAGTCTGCGCAGAATCCCGACAGTACACAAACTGGTTTTGAGTTATGTTGGAACAGACCTAAAATCGAAATTGTGTTTGTGGAGGATTCGACCTAATAGTCTTTAGATACCTCCCAATTCAAAACTACTCTATTTAGAAAATGAAAATTTAATGAGAACGTATAGAAAATACGTAGAAGTATTTGCTTGCTGGATTTCAACTAGCGAGGTATCAAAATCGAAATTTGCTTTCTGGGAGATTCGATATACTAGTTTTTATAAAAATAAAATAAAATAAAAACGTTTATTAACCTGTTGACATGTACATTACATATATAGGAATCGTCGAGTTTACAAAGAAATCTAAGTAACAAAAAAAAAATAGATGAAGATACAAATAAATAAAATATTTATCTAAAAGAACAAAGTTAGGTACTTAAATTAAAAAGAGATAATGAGAAACAAAGGGTATTACACTACATACAATTATAATATATAAATAAGACGTCTCTTTAGTTACCAAAAAATTCATCTAAACTATATATAGATTGTCTCAGCAGAAAACGTTTTAATTTAGATTTGAAATTTACTAAATTTGGACAATGAATCACATCTTGAGGTATACCTTAGATATGAGATAAAATATAAAATAGGAAGAAATGATGCAAAACTTTGCTACCCCCAAATACAAATTAGAAATTAATGCTTTGTCAAATTGTCAAAATTGTTTTCTTGATTTATCAATTTTGTTGATAGATGGTAGGGCATTTGCGTAGTCTTCACAACAACTAGAAATCTCGGAAGTTCCGGAAGAGTTAAATAAACTTTTGTTGCTCTCGCAAACTTTTGTTATTCTCGCAAGTGTTTGTTGCTCTCGCAAACTTGTATTATTCTCGCAAACATTTGTTGCTCTCTCTAGCTTGTATTGCTATCGCTACGTTTTGCATCTGCAGTGTCTTATTGAGACGAGCACAACTTTGAAGCGACACCACCGGTATTAATTTGAACCTTCACGAAAAGCATAATTTTGTTTGTTTACCTGCAAGTCGAACGTGTGTTTTGATTTTGTGCTTCGTGTATTTTGCTGTTATAAAAATAATACAAACATTGCGTTTATGGGTATACCTCTAGGAAATCTAAAAATTCGGAATTACACTTCCATTATGATCCACCCAAGAAGCAACAAAAAAGGTGTCATCGAGGAAGTTGATCGTCGTAAAATCCGCGAAAAGTGTAATCAATTTTAAATCTGAAGATTATATTACAAAATCAGGTAAGATAAAGATTAGCATTTCTGAGATTATTTCTTGATTACTACTGAAATGTTTTTAGGAATTATTTCAAACAAAATAGCACCCAAGTAGTGCAAAAAGTGTGTGCCATCACATCATTTGCCCAGTAAGCCACTTGATGTTAAAACCATTAAATGTGCAAGGAATGATGGTTAGTTAGAAGACAGCAAAGTGATGCCTATAAACTAAGTAAATTTGTCCTTACAAACTGTGTACAGTTGTACTTCTATATATGTAAACTTAAAATCTAATTGGGTGTGCACATCATTGCTGATATTTCAACTTACCATTTTTCTAAAGGTAATATTCAGTAAAATAAAACCTTTGTCACATCATAATTTTAAAAATACCATTATTATGTTCCCCTTTTGTACAACACCTGTTTTCAATAATTATACAGTTACAATTAGTAATGAATTATTATAATAAAATGTTAAATACTGCTAAAACTGAGTTAGCTTTGAACTTATGTTAAAATAAAGGATTAAAAAATATACATTTTGTGTTTATTTTGAAAAAAACAAAGTAGATAAAACAAAAAGATTTGCAACAGATACATTTGATGGCCTATGAAGTGTTTTAAGCCAAGAAAAAATTTTCTTAATTTTTTATATTTTAATTTGATATTGATTTAAAAAAATAATTTTGAAACAACGAATAGGATATATTTTACCATAAATCAATCAAAAGTAGGTTCTTAGAAATCATTTTTTATTTAAATCACTTTTACAATTACAATTATTATCCTGAAAAAATTGAAATAAAATTTATCAGCAGAAAACTGTTGTATGTTTCTTTGGCATATGATTTAGCTCCCTTCCAATATCATTCTATATTAGTAGAGGTGAAGATGATAATACCTCTAGGCTATATTCATCCTGAAACACAAAAAAAAGCACACAGAAACAGAAGTAAACAATAAATTTCTGAAAAACGTAAGATATGCTAAATAAAGGTCTGTTCCCACATAACTCAAAACCAGTTTGTGTACTGTCAGGATTCTGCGCAGACTACATTTGGTGTCACTAAATCGAGACTGCGCAGAATCCCGACAGTACGCAAACTGGTTTTGTGTTATGTTGGAACAAACCTTAAATATCCTCAATTTTAGAATAACGACACAAAAAACAGGTTCAATTGAGTCTAAATACTTACATGTACAGGTATATTATGGTAATTTCCAAATCAAAAACCTCAAACAATCACAAAAAGTATTAAAATACTACAGCTGATCGACGACTGTGGCGCCGCCATCGGTAATTATTTGTCTCAATACAATTTTGAATAAATGTGTCAAACAATCGCTATAATCGCTAGTTGGCAACCCTGCGTAGCGTTACTGTTATGATTTAAAGTGTTTCTTTATGGAAAAAGATGTTGACGTGGTGAATTATAGCTGAAGTCGGGCAGTTTACATAATTTGCGCCAATCAGCGAAGCGTTCTGTCTTCTTCCCTGCCACCATTAATCTTGTCTTTAGAAAGCAGTTAAATGCCACATTCGTAACTGTCTTGAGCCCGCGTCTGGAAAAGCCGCGGCGAACTTCAGCTAAATTTACTTTTCACTTTCAGTATATAGGAAGATTGTTTTACTATTTTCAGTGTCCTTTGAATTAATTCGAAATGCTCGGATGGGAATTTAGTAGGCATCTAAACAGGGTCTGATATTGTTTTTTTGGACTGGCGCTTCAATTTTTTCCGCGAACATAATATAGCGGAAATAAAACAAAGTAAGTCCTCAGATTCAAATATTACTCTAATCAATATACATCGTATTCGTTATACGATTGATAAATTAGAATTTCTTCAAATATTCAAAAAAGCAAATTTCAACTTTGACATTGATATATTTACTAATTAATTTTGGTACAATATTTTGTATTCAATTAAAAGCCGTTTTACCAGAACATGACATGGTCGCGTACCTTAGAAAATTTCTCAAGACACTGATGTTCATAAACCGTGAATCATACGAGGGGATTATAATGTAATTAATATACCTAGAAAACGCATATTTGCTGAACATAATTAACTATATATTAGTGACAAAATTTTAGTTAATTGGTAACGCTTTTTTCAACCGGAAATAATGTAATTGATTATTATACCGTAGCATATGTTTATTTTAAGAAATTGTTCCACAACACCTCTAGGTTTAATAGATTATTATTAGCTGGTAGTTGTATATGAGAATATACCAGGTGGTCGTAGATAATTGGGTATTTTTTAGTTTGTTTTTGGCAATTAAATAAGTATTTTTAAAGCGGTTGTACCAACACCATTTATTGTTTTACAAATATGACGATTTGTTCGAATTTCGTTTTGTCAGTTTGATTTCTAATTCAGAGCCAATTTGGAATACTTTTTCTCTCTCTTTCCACTGGATTAAAACCACTTAGTTGTTAAAAAAGTTTTTTTAATTGACGTTTCGGCTTTCCAGATCGAAAGCCGTTATCAAAATGACATAAAATAAATAAATTTACTAGAAACAGAACACTTGATAATCTTGCAAAAATATGACATCAACATAGTATACATAGAATAAGATTTTGAGATTGAAGATGTCAAAATCTGTTTCAATCATATTTTTGTGACGTTTCTGGGAACGAATTTTTGAAAGGATAGCGCATTTGCATATTATAAGAGAATTTATACTTCGTCATAAATGAAGTTTTCTTATTAATATTATCATAAGAAAAAACCAGATAAAAACTTATGATACTATCCCGATATAGAGGGTATCCTTTTTGCAATTAACTCTTTTTGTAAAATAGGTATCCAAATTTTTGAAATATCAACCGAACAATTAGAAACACATTCGTTATTATTTAAGCATATCAATGCTGCTTCTTTAACTTTGCGGTTATAATTATTCGGTTCTTTTAATAATCTAGTTGAAGAATTCCATTGTATTTTATGACCAAAATCCCATGCATGTTCACATATTTTAGATTTTTCGAATTGTTTATTTTTAATGTACGATTGGTGTTCATTAAGTCTAATATGAAAAGGTCTAGATGTTTCTCCTATATAAAATTTATTACATTCGCATGGAATTTTGTAAATACAATTTTTTGTGTTTTGAATTTCATTAAAAGGTTTTGTATTTACTATTAAAGATTTTAATGTATTATTAGTTTGAAAAACTGTTTTTAAATTAAATTTATTGCCAATCCTTCTAATTTTTTCGGATAATTTTGGAATATAAGGGATTTTTACTATATTTGAAAGAATTATTGGGGGGTTTAAATTTTGATCTTTAGTTTTGATGTCTCGGTAAAGTTCACGATTTATAAATTTACTTGGGTAGTTGTTCTTAATCAAGACAGATTTAACAAGTGATAATTCATTATTTAAGATATTGTCATTTGAACAAATTGTTTTTGCTCTATCGGAAAGAGATTTGACAATACCTCGTTTAACACAAATTGAGTGGTTTGAATTAAACGAGGTATTGTCAAATCTCTTTCCGATAGAGCAAAAACAATTTGTTCAAATGACAATATCTTAAATAATGAATTATCACTTGTTAAATCTGTCTTGATTAAGAACAACTACCCAAGTAAATTTATAAATCGTGAACTTTACCGAGACATCAAAACTAAAGATCAAAATTTAAACCCCCCAATAATTCTTTCAAATATAGTAAAAATCCCTTATATTCCAAAATTATCCGAAAAAATTAGAAGGATTGGCAATAAATTTAATTTAAAAACAGTTTTTCAAACTAATAATACATTAAAATCTTTAATAGTAAATACAAAACCTTTTAATGAAATTCAAAACACAAAAAATTGTATTTACAAAATTCCATGCGAATGTAATAAATTTTATATAGGAGAAACATCTAGACCTTTTCATATTAGACTTAATGAACACCAATCGTACATTAAAAATAAACAATTCGAAAAATCTAAAATATGTGAACATGCATGGGATTTTGGTCATAAAATACAATGGAATTCTTCAACTAGATTATTAAAAGAACCGAATAATTATAACCGCAAAGTTAAAGAAGCAGCATTGATATGCTTAAATAATAACGAATGTGTTTCTAATTGTTCGGTTGATATTTCAAAAATTTGGATACCTATTTTACAAAAAGAGTTAATTGCAAAAAGGATACCCTCTATATCGGGATAGTATCATAAGTTTTTATCTGGTTTTTTCTTATGATAATATTAATAAGAAAACTTCATTTATGACGAAGTATAAATTCTCTTATAATATGCAAATGCGCTATCCTTTCAAAAATTCGTTCCCAGAAACGTCACAAAAATATGATTGAAACAGATTTTGACATCTTCAATCTCAAAATCTTATTCTATGTATACTATGTTGATGTCATATTTTTGCAAGATTATCAAGTGTTCTGTTTCTAGTAAATTTATTTATTTTATGTCATTTTGATAACGGCTTTCGATCTGGAAAGCCGAAACGTCAATTAAAAAAACTTTTTTAACAACTAAGTGGTTTTAATCCAGTGGAAAGAGAGAGAAATTAAAATAAAAACCACTATGAGCTTCCGAAATGGAATACTTTTATTAAATCATATTTCAGAAGAAACTTCGTATATGTACTGTACATTTTACTGCCGTTACAGATCTCATTTATATAGTATTAGAATGCCACAAATACACAGAAAAGATCTCAAAAGTAGGCTCTATTTTAAGAAATAATATCCCTAGTAAATTTAATAACCCAAAATGTCATCTCAACCTTTCTTGACATCAACCCCAACCATATATAAAAAAATAACAATTTTTTTATATCATTACAATATACTTGTTATTGGTTATTATTAAAAATTGTTATTTTTTTATATATGGTTGGGGTTGATGTCAAGAAAGGTTGAGATGACATTTTGAATAGGAAGATTGTTTGTAGTGAAAAATTATGTGTAGTGGACTTTAAAAAAAATTTTACAGTTTGTTTTTGAATATAAATAAAACTAAAGTTAAACTTTTACATTTATTTAAATACATTATAAATGGCGCCCAACTTGGGGCTCTAGAATAAGGAATAAGGAGGCTCTATAAAGTTAAAATTGAATGGTGGTTTAAGCTTTAAAAGAAATAACATGGATTTGAGAGATGGTAAAAGAATAGGATTAAGAAGACAGCAAGAAGTACGAATAGGACAAGGAGTTGAAGAAGCAAGTGACAAGGAACAAGATATAGACAATACAATAATAGAAGAACCTGAAAAAGAACGAGAACAAGAAAAATTAAATCACGACCAAATGGATGTTTTAATAAAGATGATGAATGATGTGGGAAAGCAAATGAATAAAAACAAAGAAGATTTGGGGAATATGATGAAAGGTATAGAAAATAGAATAGACGAAATAACACAAGACTTAAAAAAACAGAGGTAGAAGAGTTACAGGAGCAAAAAATTAAGAAAGTAATACAAACAGAGTGTGTTGAAGAAATATGTCAAATAAAAGAGGATGGGATGAAGAATAAGGCAAAATGTTAAAAGGTTAAACGAATTTTTAAAGAATAGAAACAGGACGGAAGAAATTAATGAAATTTCACAAATAAAATTACCCCAGATTGAACATAAAATTGAGGAAATAAAACAACAACAGGAACAGGAAAGAGAAATGATTTTGAAAGAAATAGAAAAGAATAAAAGTATAGATCCAAGACCAATTACCAAAAATTTGATGGAGATTTAAAAAAATTGCAACTCAAAATTTTTAATAAAATGTTAAGAAATAAAAGCAAAGTAAATTACCATAAATGGAAGATAAAAAAAATAGCTAAAGCTAAATTGATTGATTATTAAATGACAATAGTGAAAAATATGAATAATGAGATTTAAGGTAAAATATCTAATTAATAGAAAGTAATAGATTAAACTATAAAGTAATAAAAAAAAATTCAAATAATAATTTAATAAATTCAACTAATAAAATTGGATAAACTTCGAAAAACAGAAGAAATTGAATATGAATAATTAAATAATAAATGAAAATAATAATTATTATAATGGTAGATATGAATGAAGAAGAAATGATCATGAAAGTAGATTGTGAAGAAAAATGTAAAGTTATAAAGTTAATAGAAAAATATAAAAATTTAAATTATGAAGAAAACAAGAGTTGTCAATACATAACATAAATTTTTAATTATTAAATATGTTTAATAAGTGAATGAATGCTTATCAACAGGCGATAACAAATAAAACATTAATTCAGGGGACATTGTAATGATATAAAAAATTGTCATTTTTTTTGTATATGGTTTGGGTTGATGTCAAGAAAGGTTGAGATGACATTTGGAATAGGAAGTTTGTTTGTTTGAAGGGAAATATGTGTAGTGAACTTTACAAAAAAATTGACAGTTTGTTTTTGATTGATATTGTTAATATATAAAAAAAAGGTTGTCAGAATTTTTTGAAAATAAATAAAACTAAAGTTAAACTTTTACATTTATAATCAAGTATATACAAACAATAGATTTATAGATACATTTCCTACATAACTTCAGATATATTTCATATACTAAAAAAGCATAAATAAATAACAAAATTCTGTGGTACATTTATCAGCACGACCCTTTAATCTTCGACCGCAGGAACTCTGACTAATTAGCCGGTGATTGACTGTGAACAAAACCAAAGTACCATAGAAGCTACTAAAGAAAGACAAACCCTGTTTCTCCGCTGTTTTTCAGGGTTTGAAAATATTTTGTTTTAATCATTTCATTTGTATCCCTTCTAATTTTATTTAGACACGATTCATCAACATCCTTCTTCATTATCATTTACTCTTTTTGAAATATAATCCTAAAAAAAATTACCAACCCATTAGTCACATATCTCGGTTACCAAATAACTCAACCGATAGAGTTTCCTATGTTTTCATAATTAGTCATAGAGTTGTCTAAGAAGTCCTCAGAAGTGATATGAGGTTTCTTTAAGATCTATGCGAGTTTTGACAAATTACAGCAGGTGATCGGAACACCTGTTTTCGTGTTCACACTTCGTCCAGTGACGTAGAACTGCCATGGTGTAAAATAAATAACATTTTTCGCAAATCGGTAGGAAATTTTGACATTCCAGACAAAATTTCTTAAAGAAAAAGTCAAGATTTCCTAACACTCATTTCCTTACTGTAAGAGAATGATATTTCCTTACAGTTGTTAGTGTTCTACATAAATGTGTATATGCATATTCGTACTTTTCTCTTGATTTCTTTGGCAATAATTCTAATGAAGCTGTATTCACTGCCTCAACCAGCTCTGAAGGAGTCCCAGGAATGGAAAATTTATCTTCACTTATCATTTTACATTATTTTGCACACCAGCAATTAAATGTATATGCGTCAAGTTTGACAATTCAACATTAATACGTTTCCATAGTAACGCAACCAATTTTATTAAGAATTTCAAAGCACCATTTATTTTTGAATAAAATTATTCGGGATTTTTTCAAAATTAATTAATATCTATCGAATTTTAATCGATTTGTGGAAAAATAGTATGTTTACCTCGTAGGAAAAGCCACATTCCTGTGTTGCTAAGTCTCGGCTTGCGGCCCCACAGGCGTCCAGGAATGTAGACTTTTTTCTACTTGGTAAACAATGTACTATTATTGTACGGGAGAGTTACAAAAAAAAACATAAAATGGTTTGGAATTTTTGGAATTGTATATTAAAAGTATTAAAAAACACAAAAAGACTAGTATATTATCACGCACCCCAAATATAGTTAAAATATTTACGAAAAGTCAAAATCTTCTTAGAACAGTTTATTTATCAAAACTATTTTGATACAAGTTTATTTATATAATCAATCGAAAACCCAAACATTTAACCAAACCAGGTCGCGCCGCTAAATTTCGCTGATGTGCAGAATCACGAAAGTCAAGGTTGGGGGGCTCAAGCACGAGCCTAAGCTAGACAGAAAATGTAGGGCGATCTAACCATTCTGCACACTCAGCTATCTTTGGTTTTAAAAACGTTACAAGGGGAAAGAGAGGGGTGAGTCGGTTAGTCGGTCCATAGCTACGAATGGGTCTCCTACCGAAAAGGTGACCGCCAGAAGAAAACTCGGTGAGAGTAAAGAAATTCACGTTTAAATAAATAAAGTAAATAAAGTAAGAAGTTGATAGTCCGCGAGTTACGGTCCTGGTTTGGGAGCGAGAACCTTCAGCGCAATAGTGCAAATTGGGAGAAGCGTGACCAGCCCTTGACCCGACATGCTTAGGTAAGGTATAATTGTTAACATTGTCATTTATTAATTTATATTTATCTGAAGGGTGATCCAATAAATTTGTATTTGTTTTGTATTTCTTGTCTTATTTCTCAGAGTGAGTAGTGGTACTAAAGCGTAATAACTGCTAAGTATTCGAGGAGAGATATCCATAACTTCGTAAAGGTCGAAAAGGCGTTTCGCACTGGATACGTAGCAGCAACACGAAGGCCAATAACCGGACCTCGTGACAATATTTTGCTAAAAAAGCGAAAACACACCAGTCATCTAACCCTTGGTAGCATTAATTTATGTTAAAGGCTTCCATGGGGATGGAAACAGAACAGGACACCCTGAGTTAGCTGCAAGGACTCGTAGGTGTGTCTGCAAATCTAGAATCAATGCTGGGCCTACATCTATTAATCCAGATAGAGGCGTCCCTTCAAGCCCACATATTACTGAGGATATTAAAATATTACTTCGCTCCCACTTCTATACAATTGCAACATGAAGGATCCTCGGAATATCGGCTTAAGATATATATTTTTGCTGTCTTGCAGATTCATTTGTAATTTTCAAATCAATTACAGTTTCAGTAACAAAATAATTATTACAAAAAAAACTCCAAACGCAGTTTTCTTTCGTATCACATTATTTTTTTGTGATCATTTCTTCTAACAAAATATACAACGTCTAAATTCATTTTTAAAATTGAGGTACTACTATTTTATTTAGCGATGTAATATTAGATTCAGACACGCTACTGCTTTCTGGCTTGGTTTGCACTCATCCTGCACATCAAAGAGAAAACTGGCTGGTCGTTAAAAGGCGCCTGCCAATTCTTTGTTGTCTTATTTTGCTACTTGATAATTTATTTTAACTCATTTTTAGGGATAGACATGTCAGTAAACGATTTTAGGCTTTGACTTAATGTTTTCTCATCTTTTCTTTCATTTACATAATCAATAAACATTGAATTATTAAAAATTGAGCAATATAAGTTACCCTCCCACCTACATTGTGCACTGCAGTTGTTGGAAGCGAATTTACTTTGTCCTGATTCAAATCCTTCAGATTATTAAATAAATGAGAAGAATTGTGGTTGAAAATTCAAAAAATTTTTGGTGGTGGGCATTTCGAATGTTTTTTTTACTTTGGATTACTATGGATTACCTCTATTACTACCGACTTCTTCACACCACATTTTACAACCCCTTACAAATTAAATAACCCGCAAATGTCAGTTAATCAAACTCCTACTTCCACTTTAGAATTATTTCGATTTCAACATAAAAAAAATAAATGGTAAAAAGGGTCCACGTCTATTATGCTTATTACCATTGGATTTACTATAATTATTTTCTTGGTATATGACACCCACCCTCCGTCTTAGTTTCATCCCTTCTTCAGGAAATGCATTGGCTCGTGCTAAAGATCACCCTTCAAACCGGAGACGGTACTGATTGAAAAGAACTCACCCCTCCGCCGTTGCCAAGTAGCAACTGGTTTCTGAAGATCTCATTGGGTTTGGTTTTTGGATGCTAAAAGAAAATATTGCATCAATAAATAGATCAGATCTTGTATCGATTTTAATTCATGGAAAATTCTTAGCAGTAAGTGGGTGGTCGGAAAGTTTAGGGTAAATTATAAGTAAATTAAAAAATGATTGGAATGGATATATAGAAACTTTTTAGTGGGTAGCCAAAAGTTCTTCTATTGGGTATCTTATAAAATAGTTATCTCAAACTATTGACTAAATTTTGAGAAATATGTAGGGCAGTTAACTAAAGAAATTTTATCCTTATTCAGTAACAATTTATCGGTAGAAAACCAATTCTTTTATCACAAATTTATATCAAATAAATTTAAAAATTCTGGGAATAAATCTGCCTCTGTATCTATTTGAGTTTTACCATATAAATCCAATAGAGAAAGAAAAATAGATAAAAACAGAAAATATCATAAAAAAACACCATGGTTCCGAAATGAAGTCAAGGAGAAATGCAAAGAAAAGAAAAAAGCATACCTAGATTATATGGAAAATAAAAATCCTCAAACATACGATAACTACAAAAGAGTGAGAAATGAAACACATGCACTAGTGAGAAAGATTAAAAACGAACATTGGGAACAATTCTCGAAAGAGATGGAACACGATTTCTATGGCTTACAAAAGGAAATGTGGCGCTTTATAAGGGGGCAAAGAGCAGAAACTAAAGAACTGATAGACGTGAAGCACATAGAGAAGGACACCTGGATAGATTACTTAAAAGAATTATATGCAGAGAAACAGACCATACAGAAAGAACCACAGACCCCAGAGATTACAACAAACACGAAGACAATAATTAGTATGTTAGAAGTAGAGGAAGCACAGAAAAAACTTAAAAACCGTAAAGCCGCAGGAAGAGATGAAATAGCAAATGAACTTCTAAAATATGGAGGAGCCGCGGTAACAGAACAAATAACAACACTAATTAATAAAATTATAGCAAGTAATACAGTACCAAAAGAATGGAAATCAAGTATTCTAATCTTATTATTTAAAAAAGGCGATAAGAAAGAACCGCAGAATTATAGAGGGATAAACCTACTGAATACAACTTTAAAATTAACAACAAAAATTCTATCAACGCGAATAAACCAAACAACAACATTGGCAGATGAACAACAAGGATTCCGCAGCGGAAGATCGTGCACAGATGCAGTTTTTGTGGTAAGACAAATAACCGAAAAAGCAATCGAATATAATAAACCAGCCTTTATGTGCTTTATCGACCTGACAAAAGCATTCGATAGAGTAAGGGCGAGAGATGTCATACACCTTTTATATAATAGAGAAATACCCTTGGACATTATAAAAACTATCGAAAACATCTATGAACAAAACACAATAGAAGCTAGAATTGATGGAAAACTCACAGACTCAATAAACATCGGAACGGGAATTAGACAAGGAGATTCGTTAAGCCCCTTATTATTTAATTTAATAATGGACGTAGTAATAGAGAATGTCAGAGAAGGGAGAGGATACAGGATGGGGAACAAGGACATCAAAATACTCTGTTATGCAGATGACGCAGTACTAATCGCTCAACATGAAGACGATTTACAAAGACTGGTCCACAAATTCAATACGACAGCGAAAAGGTTCAATATGATCATCTCAACAGAAAAAACAAAATCACTGGTAGAGATCGACGGTAAATGTATCGACGATTTACAAAGACTGGTCCACAAATTCAATACGACAGCGAAAAGGTTCAATATGATCATCTCAACAGAAAAAACAAAATCACTGGTAGAGATCGACGGTAAATGTATCGACGATTTACAAAGACTGGTCCACAAATTCAATACGACAGCGAAAAGGTTCAATATGATCATCTCAACAGAAAAAACAAAATTACTGGTAGAGATCGACGGTAAATGTATCGACGATTTACAAAGACTGGTCCACAAATTCAATACGACAGCGAAAAGGTTCAATATGATCATCTCAACAGAAAAAACAAAATTACTGGTAGAGATCGACGGTAAATGTATCGACGATTTACAAAGACTGGTCCACAAATTCAATACGACAGCGAAAAGGTTCAATATGATCATCTCAACAGAAAAAACAAAATCACTGGTAGAGATCGACGGTAAATGTATCCAACAAGTTATGGAATTTAACTACCTGGGTATCGCCATATCGAGTTATGGAGATATCGAAAAAGAAGTGAAAGACCGGGTACAAAAAGCAAATAAGGCAGCAGGTTGCTTGAACGACGCAATATGGCGAAATAAATACATTAAAACTGAAACAAAAGCGAGAATATATAAATCAACGATAAGACCACTACTAACATACACAGCAGAAACAAGACCTGACACATCACAGACACAAAGAATGTTGGAAACGGCGGAGATGAGGATATTAAGAAGAATAACAGGAAACACGCTGAGGGATCGGGTACGAAGTGAACAAATAAGGAGAGAATGCAATGTGGAGGAAATAAACGAATGGACACTTAAAAGAAAAATAGAATGGAACAATCATATAAACAGAATGACGGAGAGTAGAGTAGTCAGAACAGCTAGAGACAAATCACCACTGGGAAGAAGAAGTATAGGCCGCCCACGCAAACGATGGAGTGACAATATACCATAGAGGAATAACTCATTTTTGAACAGGCAGAATTGCCTATAATGAAGAGAAGAAGAAGAAGAAGAAATCCAATAGCTATCACTCAAAGTTTCAAATTTTTTTTTTATTCCTGACCGGGATATTATAAGCTTATAACATCAGGCCTGTAAAGAAAAGTTTTTTCTAATATTTCAAGTAAAGATACAGAAATTTTACTCTTGAGGGGGAGGGGGGGGTTACGACCTCCAAAACCCTCAGGCATCGGGAATTAAGGCCCTTATAATTTGCTTGATACATAAATTACTATAAATGCTTCATTTTTTTGCATTCGTATTTATTTTCTTATTAATTTGTAGGTACAATAACGAAAGACTCTTGCGATATATTAAAAAAATTACAAATTCGTATCGGCAACACCGCTAGAATCTTTCAGGATGATCCATAGCGGTCCCTCTCACATTTTTTATTTATGCAACTGGTCTCCCACCAAGAAATCTCACTTACCCTCTCGTTGCCAACTTAGAAGTTCGAGTTCAAGTCAACTGATTTCTTAAGTTGGTAAAAGGCGTCCTTTTGTTGGGTGCTAGCACAATACATGATGCAGACGGGACCCAATGTTGCGTATATGCAAGGAAATGTCCAGGTGTTTTTTCTGTATTGATTTCGTACACAAACACGACCGATTTTGGGAGGAGCACTACGAATTTTTTCCGTTAATTTTAATTATATCATCTAGATTATTTTAGAGAGAGAAGAAATTGTCCGTCTATCTTGATCGTTTTTCGTCTCATCAAGTGCGATCTTCTGACTTGGATTTCCTTCTGATTTTATCCTTCCATGCCACTCTACACATCCATCTTTACATTCTCATTTTCCCTACTCCTAATCTCCTCTAGTGCGATTGATTTATTAGCCATATTTCAGCTCCGAAGGTTTTTTTTATTAATAGCAGTAGTTTTCATTTCACATTTAGAACGGATGTGGAAAGTATCAGAAGTCAACATGATACAAAAACCAGGGAAACCACCACATGAAATTACGTCGTCTTACAGGCCTATATCCCTACTTCCTGTTATCTCGAAACTGTATGATATTCCTAAAAAGACTAAAATCTATTATAGAAGAAAAGAAATTAATTCCATCATACCAGTTTGGATTTAGAGAAAACCATTCAACTATAGACCAAGATTGAAAAAAGTTAGCTCTACTGTCTTCCTTGATGTAGCGCAAGCTTTCGATTGAGTTTGGGATGAAGGACTCAAACACAAAATGAATCGATTATTGCCAAAACAGTATTCATAATTATTAGCATCATATATATCAGATTAAACAGGAAGAAGCATACTCTAAAAGTAAAGAAATTAAAGCAGGAGTACTACAAGGAAGTGTATTAGGGCCAGTCCTATACCTATTATACACTAGTGATATTCCTGAATTAGAGCAAAATACAATTGCCACCTTTGCGGATGACACCGTTATCGAAGAGGCTGCAAGAAAACTACAAACATCATTAGATAAAATTAATAATTGGACCAATCGTTTTGTTATCCAATCTTCACGTATTAATTTAAGTTAGACAAAAATTACTCATTGATCGTTATGTGATCAGATTGTCATAGTAACAAATGTCCCGTACGGGGTATTTTAATATATAATAAAAAAATCGGATGTGGCCATGCACATGACTTAACCATACTTTAACGGTCCTACGGGCTCATAATCCAATTACTCGTACATATTTAAGGCAGGCCATGCTGGCAATTGTCTCCATGAAACAAAACACTTCTACTGCGCTTGCGCTATTATGCAACTATGTTATTCCATATTTTATTTTTAACTCGCTTATAATACAAAATTTGAAAAAAGTTTTTAAACAAAATTTATAGTAAATTTAATTTAAAATAAATTTTTTCTCTTAATATTTTTACATAAACTTAATAGAAACGATAATAATTGCGAAAATCTGAAAATTCTCAAGAGTAAACCCCCACTTCCGGTTGTCCGATTTTGCCCAAAATCTAATCAGCTCATTAGCATGTTGTAAAAATGCTAAATATAAAATTTGGTTAGAAAATTCCGATCGCAGTTGGAGTTAGAGCGCACACAAATTTTTCCGGACTACATACTCCATACTACATACTCCACACTCCATACTCCATACATACATTTTCTGGAAATGGTCTTAAATGACTTAGGGGGTCTCAAAACATGTAAATCCACTGAAAGCTGAACTTTTTTCTTTGCGATTACAATACTTTACCATTTCGTATGGTAAAGTAAAAAAACAGAATATGCTAGAAAATTTAATCCAGTTCTTCTATCCCGCTTACACCATATGTGTTACTTTTCGATCCCTTATGAGACAGAGGAACATCGGTATATGAAACTGCTCACCCTGTTGAAGTCGTTTCCTGGCATCTCATTCTCCATAGGTATATTTTGACATAAAAACTTCCACTTATTAATTTCGCCTAGGGTACCATGGAGGATAAAAATTTCCGGGAACATTTTGGGACTCCATGGTAACCAAACAAAAAAATAACGACCGTATGCCAGTGTAGTTGTCTATGAATCCCTATACAACTAAGTATTTATGTTTCTTAATTGATGAATAATTTGAAACTTTTACTTTTCTTTATAATGGTAGAGAAATAAAATCGTCTAGTATTATACATGATGGGAAAGTTCTACAAAAAATACCAAATATTTTTAGAAAATACAAGATTTTATGTTTTACCGCAGAAAAAAGTACAAAAGACTGCAAACAAAAGATAATAACCCCAACCATCATCAGTGAATACGTGACGCAACTTTTTATTTTCTATTGTCGAAAAGACATAAAAAATATAATCCCATTGTAATGTGGAGACTGATTTATAAAAAAATAAGTTCCTATGAGGGAAATCTTTAAAAATAAACGTTATACATGAACGTACAATTCGATATGGTTGTTTAATTTCTATTTATGTCGTCATGGAAGACTTATTTTTTTTTTCAAGTAGTCAATTAAATCTTATTTTTGTTTGTTTGTGATAAAAGGAATTAATTCATGGGATCACATAAAAAATAACAAGAAAAATATAGACAATACACAAATTTGGAAAGAGAATTAACTTGAACGTTGGGAAATATACATCGTGAATCATATTTTTATTATTAATCTGAGACATAAAATTCAAATTTGAATTCTTTATCAGAACTAAATTTTCCTATAAATATTTTGTACTCTTTGTTTTTGAAATGTTCTTAGGATTTTAAGAATTTCTTTTGGATCAATACATGTACCAATGTGGATGTAGAATTTCACACCAATCGAATGAAAGTAGTATAATTTGTTTCAAGGAAGTTGTGGAAGAATTTCTGATGCTATGTCAAATTTCCTTGATTTTAAATTTAAAAGCGATTATATTTTTTAATATCTGGTCACCGAGCTTCGCTCTTAATATTCAAATCTACATTTTTAAGCAGCCCAATGAGTATATAATTTAAGTATATTTATAACATGACAAATTATTAATTAATTCGCGAAAATCACGGAGTGGGCGACATCTACTTGAACTACTGATAGGGAGATAAATAAAAAGTTGATTGGCGATTGGCTTGAAAGTAGGCGGGAAAATTAAAAAAGCTGTCAGTGTTAATTTTCAATTGGCTGCAGATGTTGTTGACGTTTATCAACTGCTTGTCACAGAGGTTAGTTAAATGCATTAAAGTTGCCTAGTTTCTGGGGATTTCACCCTTTTAGGGCAACTTCTACTGACGCTTGATCTTCGCGAATTGTCACGGTGGACAGGCCCCGTTTCCGGGACGTGCAACAGCAGCGTGTAGGGCACACGTCCCGTCAACAGAAGATCGCTCAGCTCACTCTATTTATCACTATATAAGAAAAACTCTATGTTCAATTGATTTTATTATTTTTTGATCTGCAGTGAAGGAAAATTATAGGTCTGATATTCATACTTGGGTAAAAACCTCCACAAATACCTGTGACCAGACTCTCGAGGTGTGGCAGATATTAAATATTAAAACTGTCCGCATAATAAAATAGTAGCCGTAAGGGGTAGTCTCACATTATCGGGGAAGGGAAGACAGGTGTCCATTTTAACAGTGTTACTCAATGTTCCTATAAATATTTACCTAAACCCATGATTTCTGAAATTGAATTGGCAACGTTGTATTTTCAACTTTGAATTAATAAGATGGCTGTCATTTGACAAGCAAATTATTTATGTCCGTCAAATGAACCTTTCCTTTTTTATATAAAGCGACAAATTTAAAATTGAATTCTTTCTGATTAAAACGCCAGAAATTAAATAAAGTCAAACCTTTTTACTACTATACTATACAGAAGAAAGGAGTGCAGTATTTAATTTGCAGAACGTAGTACAGGTTCAAGAGGTAGAAATTTTATTTTTATCTCATCCTTCAATGCTTATTTGTAGTTAAAATTTAAATTTTAATACATCTGATCGGCCTAATATAGTTTTTGTCTAGATTCTTGTTTCCATGGTTTTTACTGTAATAAATTTGTTCTTTTGACAGATAAGTCAGACTTTATTTATTCATAGCCGTATCGTATGTATTTTAATTGATTCAGAATTTTGTATTAATATATATTTCAAAATGGCTTCATTCTAAAAATATTATCAGTCCTCCTAAATCCTTGAAGGCAGAATTATTAGTAATAGCAAGGCAACATAAAAACAAATTCAAAAAATATATTATGGATGAGATGGCCAAAGAAAAAGGAATTAAAATTCTCAGATTTCCTCCGAACCACGCAGAGTTAAATTCCATTGAACTGATCTGGTCTCAATTATTAAAAGGTTATGTTTCTCAAAACAATAAAACATTTAAATTTCCTGATGTGCGAAATTTGTTTTTGAAGGCAGTTTCAGATGTAAATAGAGAACATTGGGGAAAATGCATTGATCATGTTTAAAAATGTGGAAAATTCATTTAGGAAAGTGGATATATCAATGGATAATTTAATAGAACCGATAATAATAAACATCAGAAAAGACAATTATAGTGATGCCAGTAGTTTTAGTGAAGACAGTGACTTTTAAAGATAGTTCTTGAACTAACTTTTTTTTTAATCTTTGAGTTTAGGTAAGTACTGAAGCGTTACTTTTAATGCCAAGAGATTTAATTTAATCCCAACATATAATCCTCCTTGTTATTTATTGGTTAAATTTAATTCGTTCAATGTTAAAGTGTCGGATGCATAAAGTTTATTTTTATTTTTTGTAAATAATATAACTTCAAAATTTAATCTACGAAGTGCGTATATATATTTGATATGCTGTCACCTTATTTATATTATAGAAACTTATTTTGCAAAGTACGCCTATGGAATGTGACGTTATATCCCCACTTTGACTGTACTCATCTATCCTTTATAGTATATATTACTATAGAAACAAATTATTATTATGTGCCGTTGCTAGGAAATAAAACTAAAAGCTTAACTTTTCTTGTAAATATCTCGGAAGATCGAATTTTCACAGACATGGGACCTACATTTTTCGCCGATTTAGATAGGAATTAGTCTACCCTGAAAGTTTCATTGAATTCTGACGAGTGGATTTCGAGATCCTCTGGACACACATACACACACACACACATACAAACCTTGCTCGTTTAATAGTATTTGATTATTAATATGAAATGTTATGTAAGTACTGCCATGAATCTTTTTCAATATAATGATGTAATACTACTTTTTGTACCTATGCATGTATCTTCCATGCTTTATATGTTTTTTAATTTAGATTCAGATACCTGGCCAGCTCGCAAACTTATTTTCGATGATTTACAATCCGATAAATTACTTTAACGGTTTGATTACAATAATTTCTTTCACCACACAAAAGAAAAACTAGAGGATACAGCCTATATGCCTTCTTTAATATATTTGTGCGGGCTCCCTGCACGAATTTCGTCAACCATAAAAAATTCGAAATGAGGATATGATAAATAGGGTGAGCATTCAAGAAAAGTACATTTTTTGTTAGTAGAAGTAGAAGATTTAGGGGAGAATATCGAAATGCGGATAAAATAAATTTTTGATAATGCAAAAATCGTCAGAGCGTGTTATATAAAGATGTCAAATTTGGTTGGTAATAGAAAATCATTTTGGATTTTGTTGCTATAATCCCATATTTGGTAATTGATTTATTGTACATTTTTTGGGGAAAGGTTTCTGAGAAACTAAACAAAAAATTGTTTGGTATTGTGAGTTTCCGATCAGTTGGAAAAATATGGAAACCAAGAGTAAGGGATTACATGACTTTATTTGATTAATTCTGTATTTTTTCTTATTCTTTTAGTTTATATTTGGATAATACTTGAAACACTTAAATTTGTGCACGTAAAAAACTTTCTTTAAAACGTAAGAAACGACACTTCCACACGCTACATCCTGGGATATTTAAGTTTTTCTTGGGAAAATAAGCAGAGCGTGAAATTTCGTTTCGACTACAACTATAACGCCGTAATGAAGATGTCACTTTTGATAAAACCTAATGTGGTTATAGATAAATAAAAGTTGCTTCACGAAAAGCCAAAAAGGTAATTTTCATTTCCTTGTATCTTGATTAATATTGTATATAAGGGGTGGCATCCAGGATGGTATTTTTTTAGACGAATTTTAAAAACACAAATTTCTTATGGGTTAAATGGGAATTTTTCTTACGAATTCTTTACAAAAAAAATAAAAATCCAATAAAAAAATTGGATTAATTTCAAAATTAACACAAAGGCGTAATTTTGGATGAAAAAAATGATTGGCGATATCGAGATCTACGAAAAAATATTATAAATGAAAAAAGTGTGGAAAAAATGTTGAAAAATTCGAAAAAACTTTAAAAAATTACATAAAATCCTAATTTTAATTACATACAAATTTGGCATATAGTAAATAAGAGTCTATCTTAAGTTTTTTCCAATTTCTTTACAAAAAATAGAAATTCTGTAACGAAAAGTTTGAAAAATTTTAAAATTTACACAAAGGGGTAAGAACCCCGCACAAAAAGATAGGAAATGGCCGCTCGGTCAAATTGTCTGAATTTTTGATATGTTATACATTTTGTCATTCTGAACAAAAGTCTCAATGGGCACTAAGTTCCAAAGTCCATGGTTTGGCTGCTATGGAGCTCCGAAGCTCCGTGACTCCACTATAGTATAGAAACCTTTAAAACGCATATCATCTTTTTAAAAATCATATTTTAATTATTTTAATGTACGTCCTTAAGTTTTTGAGGATGCTGAATTTAAATATGATATGTCAAATCCATAATATTGACAGTTGAGAGCTGTCAAATAGCTTTCAAATGCTTTAAAGAAAAAAGAAATCTTATATTAAAGAATGTTATCATATATTTTTCAGGACGCTGAATTCAAATAATCGATAATATTGACAGTTGACAGCTGTCGAATAGCTGTCAAATGCTCTTAAAAAAATAAAGCTTACACCAAGGAATAGGAACTTATGTTTTTGAAGACGCTGAATTCAAACATGATTTTAAAATACGTTTGTTGAAATCAATGAAATTGACAGTTGGCAGCTGTCACCTTACAGTCAAATAATTTTTTCCAACTGATAATTTTTCAAATACTATTTTTCATTTTTAGATGTGCTGCCATCTAACTATTTTTCATATAATAATGTTAACTATTCTTAATTACTTAATAATTGCTTAAGATTTCTCGAAAGTGAAATGGATTTTTGAATGTATATAAGTCTTAAAAAATATATCTCGCCCCTATGCACGTCTGCCCAATCATAACCATAGTTGCATAATAGTTGTAAACCTCAAGCCTGCCGAACGGAAGAGCATTTGACAACTATTTGAAAGCTGTCAATTGTCAATATTATTGATTTGACATTACATTTGAATTCAGCGTCCTCAAAAACATATGATCATATTCTTTAATATAAGATTTCTTATTACTAAAAAGCATTTGACAGCTAGTTGACAGCTGTCAACTGTAATATTATCGATTTGATATCACATTTGAATTCGACATCTTATTTGAAATCAGCATCCTCAAAAACATATGATAACATTCTTTAATATAAGATTTCTTTTTTCTTTAAAGCATTTGACAGCTATTTGACAGCTGCCAACTGTCAATATTATGGATTTGACATCCTCAAAAACTTAAGGGCATACATTAAAATAATTAAAATATGATTTTAAAAAAGGTGATATGCGTTTTAAAGGTTTCTATACTATGGTGGAGTCACGGATCTTCGGAGCTCCATAGCAGCCAAACCATGGACTTTGGAGCTTAGTGACCATTGAGACTTTTGTTCAGAATGACAAAATGTATAACGTATCAAAAATTCAGACAATTTGACCGAGCGGCCATTTCCTATCTTTTTGTGCGGCGTTCTTTGTATGAAAAAAGTTTTTAGAGAAAAAAGTGAGTAAAAAGCATGAAAAAACTAGAAAAATCTTTAAAAAGATTTGTAAATTACCTACATAAAATCCTACTTTTAATACTATCTATCTATAATATTTTTTGTAATGAAAATATTTGGAAAATTACCTGAAGTTATAAAATTAATACTAAAATATTTTTTTTCGTATGGAAATAAATAAAAATATTTAAATTTAAAATATACAAATTTAATATAGTATATAAGTGTAAGTCCGGATAAATTTAAAAATTTATATAAAGATGTAATTTTTGATGAAAAATGATTGGAAAAAGTGTGTAAAATTAAAAACAACTCTGTGAATAAGTAAGGTAAAATACTAAACTTAATACAAAAATTATTTTTATTGGATGAAACTATATAGAAAAGTGTGAAGTTTTTTTATTTTTTTTATCTACAAAAAAAATGAAAATTCTATAATAAAAATGTATGCAAAGGTGCAGTTTTGGATAAAAAAATGAATGTAATATTAAGATTTGCAAAAAATTTTATAATAACATCATAAATAAGGGGAAAAAGTTTAAAAATTTGAAAATGTGAAATTCTAAAATTGATACCAAATTACTTATTTTCTGATGAAATCACATATGCAAGTGTGAATTTTAAAAATAGGCGAAATATAATATTAAAAAAGTTCTAATTTAAAAAATCCTTAAATCGATGATTTTGTGAACCCAGAAAAAATCTCAAATCAAAGCAAAATGACAGTTAAAAAATCTTATCATACATAAGTACAAAAAAATTAATTAAGAAATAGGAAAAATCCATAAATTATTTGCGTTTCAATTTTCTTTAAATTATTTTGAGGCTATTCATCTTCCGAAGAACTTTTGAATCTAAAATGCTCAATTTATTTTATACCGCGCCCCATTCTCTATATTTTGGACGCTTTTATGTCTTTACTTTCACACAACCCACCTATAATTCACGTCTATACCTCAACAAATAAATTTTATCAATCGAAAAATACTTCCCCTAGCTCATAACTCACAAGAATTACCGAAGAGACACTTCTCATATAAATCAGGACACGAATACAACACGGTCATACAACGTTTCCGACAATCGGAAGAAAAGGAGAGTGTCCTTTATTCTACAGATCGTCCTATTTTCATTCTCTGGTCGAAGAAAAAATTTTTAACCCCCACCTGAAATTGCGTTACGGCTCCACGTCTAGTACCAATAAGCAAATAAATTATTAAAATATAACATAACCTCAAAGACGCGTGTATAAATAATGTAAATGTAAATAACGCGACGGTTGTCATGAACAAAACAGATTATGATAACAAAATTAACGAAATTATTGAAAACGGTAGCTATTCAAAATTAAATAAAGATCCAACTACTAGTATTGAAAACAAAATTTACAAAACTTTATATAAAAATAAAAAATTCCTAAGTGATAAAGAACGAAGATCTCTTACTTCTCATTATAGTAAACCTCCACATTTTTATGGTTTACCCAAAATTCATAAACAACAAATACCATTAAGACCAATAATAAGTTCTATAAATTCACCTTGTCAAAATTTAGCAAGATTTCTACTTAAAATAATAGATCCGTTATCAGGAAATACTAATTCCTTTATCAAAAATTCAAAACATTTTTTAGAAAAATTATCAAAAATCAAAATTACAAATTCAGATATAATGGTTAGTTTTGATGTAGTCAGTTTATTTCCAAATGTTCCTGTCGATAAAACCCGAAGATGACAGTCAAAAGAAGTTACGTTTGGAAGTGTGGCATAGAGAGCGTAGTACAAGGTAAGAAAAATTTACTTAGATACAACAAATGAAATGATCGTTTCTATTAGTACCACTCTGATATATTTTCTGCCTCCGTCTTCGATTAGCAGTCTTATTTTTACAATTACGTCATACATCTCCTTAGTATCGTACATTATTTTTCCTTTCTCGATAAGCTTTCCTTTTCCTGATGTAATTCTTGTGATCTTTGACAGAAAGTCGATTTCTCCGGGCTCCATGGTTGCCATGATTTCCCTTGTTCTTATCTCTCTCTTTCCACTGGATTAAAACCACTTAGTTGTTAAAAAAGTTTTTTTATTGACGTTTCGGCTTTCCAGATCGAAAGCCGTTATCAAAATGACATAAAATAAATAAATTTACTAGAAACAGAACACTTGATAATCTTGCAAAAATATGACATCAACATAGTATACATAGAAAACGCTTCTCAAAATTTACCAACTGACTTAAGCAACGAATACAAGGTACATTGCAAAATTGAATTAGAAAAATCTTACAAAATTAATCAAAATTTAACCTCCGCAGAATTTAAATCAATTAAAAATTTAAAAAATGATAATACAATTAAGATTTTACCGGCAGATAAAGGTAACGCGACGGTTGTCATGAACAAAACAGATTATGATAACAAAATTAACGAAATTATTGAAAACGGTAGCTATTCAAAATTAAATAAAGATCCAACTACTAGTATTGAAAACAAAATTTACAAAACTTTATATAAAAATAAAAAATTCCTAAGTGATAAAGAACGAAGATCTCTTACTTCTCATTATAGTAAACCTCCACATTTTTATGGTTTACCCAAAATTCATAAACAACAAATACCATTAAGACCAATAATAAGTTCTATAAATTCACCTTGTCAAAATTTAGCAAGATTTCTACTTAAAATAATAGATCCGTTATCAGGAAATACTAATTCCTTTATCAAAAATTCAAAACATTTTTTAGAAAAATTATCAAAAATCAAAATTACAAATTCAGATATAATGGTTAGTTTTGATGTAGTCAGTTTATTTCCAAATGTTCCTGTCGATAAAACCCGAAGATGACAGTCAAAAGAAGTTACGTTTTGAAGTGTGGCATAGAGAGCGTAGTACAAGGTAAGAAAAATTTACTTAGATACAACAAATGAAATGATCGTTTCTATTAGTACCACTCTGATATATTTTCTGCCTCCGTCTTCGATTAGCAGTCTTATTTTTACAATTACGTCATACATCTCCTTAGTATCGTACATTATTTTTCCTTTCTCGATAAGCTTTCCTTTTCCTGATGTAATTCTTGTGATCTTTGACAGAAAGTCGATTTCTCCGGGCTCCATGGTTGCCATGATTTCCCTTGTTCTTATCTCTCTCTTTCCACTGGATTAAAACCACTTAGTTGTTAAAAAAGTTTTTTTATTGACGTTTCGGCTTTCCAGATCGAAAGCCGTTATCAAAATGACATAAAATAAATAAATTTACTAGAAACAGAACACTTGATAATCTTGCAAAAATATGACATCAACATAGTATACATAGAAAACGCTTCTCAAAATTTACCAACTGACTTAAGCAACGAATACAAGGTACATTGCAAAATTGAATTAGAAAAATCTTACAAAATTAATCAAAATTTAACCTCCGCAGAATTTAAATCAATTAAAAATTTAAAAAATGATAATACAATTAAGATTTTACCGGCAGATAAAGGTAACGCGACGGTTGTCATGAACAAAACAGATTATGATAACAAAATTAACGAAATTATTGAAAACGATAGCTATTCAAAATTAAATAAAGATCCAACTACTAGTATTGAAAACAAAATTTACAAAACTTTATATAAAAATAAAAAATTCCTAAGTGATAAAGAACGAAGATCTCTTACTTCTCATTATAGTAAACCTCCACATTTTTATGGTTTACCCAAAATTCATAAACAACAAATACCATTAAGACCAATAATAAGTTCTATAAATTCACCTTGTCAAAATTTAGCAAGATTTCTACTTAAAATAATAGATCCGTTATCAGGAAATACTAATTCCTTTATCAAAAATTCAAAACATTTTTTAGAAAAATTATCAAAAATCAAAATTACAAATTCAGATATAATGGTTAGTTTTGATGTAGTCAGTTTATTTCCAAATGTTCCTGTCGATAAAACTCTTAATCTTGTGAGAAAAAAGTTGACAAGTGATAATACATTAATAAATAGAACTAAATTAAGCGTCTCAGCAATTCTAGAATTATTGGAACTATGTATTAAAACTACATATTTTCAATTAAATAGTGATTTTTATCAGCAAAATTTTGGCATGGCAAAATTGTGTGATATTTTCATGGAGAATTTTGAAATGGAAATTGTAAACAAACAAAATTTAAGATCTTCTGTCTGGTTTAGATATGTAGATGATATCTTTGCAATTTGGCAACACGATAGGGAAAATATTGATACATTTTTATATACTATTAATAATTCGGAACCTACTATTAAATTTACAATTGAAATTGAAAATAATAAAAAATTACCGTTTCTTGATGTACTAATACACAATAACAACAATTGTTTTGATACATCAGTTTTTAGAAAAGAAACACATACAAATAGATATCTAAATTTTAATTCAAACCACTCAATTTGTGTTAAACGAGGTATTGTCAAATCTCTTTCCGATAGAGTAAAAACAATTTGTTCAAATGACAATATCTTAAATAATGAATTATCACTTGTTAAATCTGTCTTGATTAAGAACAACTACCCAAGTAAATTTATAAATCGTGAACTTTACCGAGACATCAAAACTAAAGATCAAAATTTAAACCCCCCAATAATTCTTTCAAATATAGTAAAAATCCCTTATATTCCAAAATTATCCGAAAAAATTAGAAGGATTGGCAATAAATTTAATTTAAAAACAGTTTTTCAAACTAATAATACATTAAAATCTTTAATAGTAAATACAAAACCTTTTAATGAAATTCAAAACACAAAAAATTGTATTTACAAAATTCCATGCGAATGTAATAAATTTTATATAGGATAAACATCTAGACCTTTTCATATTAGACTTAATGAACACCAATCGTACATTAAAAATAAACAATTCGAAAAATCCAAAATATGTGAACACGCATGGGATTCTGGTCATAAAATACAATGGAATTTTTCAACTAGATTATTAAAAGAACCGAATAATTATAACCGCAAAGTTAAAGAAGCAGCATTGATATGCTTAAATAATAACGAATGTGTTTCTAATTGTTCGGTTGATATTTCAAAAATTTGGATACCTATTTTAAAAAAAGAGTTAATTGCAAAAAGGATACCCTCTATATCGGGATAGTATCATAAGTTTTTATCTGGTTTTTTCTTATGATAATATTAATAAGAAAACTTCATTTATGACGAAGTATAAATTCTCTTATAATATGCAAATGCGCTATCCTTTCAAAAATTCGTTCCCAGAAACGTCACAAAAATATGATTGAAACAGATTTTGACATCTTCAATCTCAAAATCTTATTCTATGTATATTATGTTGATGTCATATTTTTGCAAGATTATCAAGTGTTCTGTTTTTAGTAAATTTATTTATTTTATGTCATTTTGATAACGGCTTTCGATCTGGAAAGCCGAAACGTCAATAAAAAAACTTTTTTAACAACTAAGTGGTTTTAATCCAGTGGAAAGAGAGAGAAATATGTAAATAATACTTCCAATAATTTTTTTTAATTTTATTTATTTACGGGATCACCCCATTACATAATATAACAAAAATATACAATATATAAAAGTCTTGATTACAAAAAGAAGAAAGAGAATTTAAATTTAAAAGAAAGTAAAATATACAATAAAATATACTACGCAAGTTTAATAAAACACAATATGCAAGATTGTTAAACTACAGCAGGGAAAATGCCGATTCAGGCGAAAATGCCGACTCGGTACAAAAGTTTGGGGGAGTGTCACACCCCCAAAATCCCCGCCTCGGTACGCCCCTGAACTACAGTAATTATCAATCAGCTCTAATTAAGAAATTCATCAATATGAATCCCAAGAAAACGAACACTTTCGTGTATACTACTAAGACTGGCAAGTTTTTTCCAGAAGAGAAGAGCTTTTAACTTTTCACGCCTCACTGTTGTTTTTTTATTAGAAAATGTTTATTTATTTAAATATTCAGCATAATACATTAATATAACATTTTGTTCCTAATCAGCAACATGCTGGTGACGGAACATTACAATCTTGGTGTGGTGGTATATTTTCTTTTTACATAATATAACAATATAACAATATGATTCAACAATAATTTCTATAGTACAACAATATAATTTTACATACAACACTATAACATTAATATAAAATATAATATAATAATAATATAATTACAACATAATTTCAATCACAATATTCATAATACAGCATTTTTTTTATTTATGTGCTGGATCAAGTTAATTTTAAACGAAGAATAACTATCTTTGTTTTTCACAGGATTTGGCAATGAGTTGAACGTTTCTAGACATTTGTATATAGGATTATTGAGTGCTAGGTTTGTTCTTACATTTGATAGGTAGAAGTTACTTTGATTTCTTGTCTCATATGTGTGGTTTTCGCTAAATAAGTTGATTGTCGTGTTACATTTTTGTTGGTTCTTTTCAATTTTGTAAGTGTATTTGCATTGTTCTATTTGTAATATTTGTTCCAAGGGCATTATTCCTGTTTCCTTACATATTTTCTCTGTATGTGTTCTGTAATTATATCCAAATAAAGATTACACTACCTTATTTTGAAGAGTCTGTATTTTCTTAAATTGTGTTGATCGACATATACCCCTGGTTGTTATGAGATAGCGAAAAACTGACAGAAAGTATGCATTGTAGATCATAAGTCTATTTTGTGCATTCAGATAACTGCTACATCTATACAAGGCACCAATCATAGGGACTATACCTTTTTTGAAATATGATCTGAATGTTCCTGCCAATTCAACTTATCATCTATGACCAGCCCCAGGTATTTGGTGTATTCGACTCTTTGAATTACTTGGGAACCCATTTTTATGCACAAATCATGGGTTTTCATATTTTTGTTTTTAAAGAACATGAAAATAGTTTTATTAACATTTATTTTAAGTTTATTACTGAGGAGCCACTTTGCATACAGTGTTAGATCATTATTCACCAAATGTTCCAATTCAGTTAAGTTTTTTCCTTCATAGACCAGGACGGTGTCGTCTGCAAATATATAGTAGCGAGCTTTTAAATGGGCTTTTTTGAGATTTAGCGTATGTAAAGAATACAACATAGGTCCCAAGACTGACCCTTGTGGGACTCCACAGGTAACATTTTTTAGTGCACTATTGACTTTGTTTGATGAAATGATCACAGAAAAATCATCACCTTATGCAACGTAATGACTATTACCTATTAAGGAGTCTACACTGTTGACATATAAAACAAACAATATTGGCTCCAACGTTGACCCTTGTGGAACTCTTAAAAATATTTAAATTTTAAATGAAAATAGGCAAGCGCCAATAATGTCAAATTATGACAGATCGCGGAAAACTTCAACTTTCCAGTTAGATTTGAATGTGCAAAAGACTACTATGGATGGTGATCGTAGAAAAATTATTTTTGACACACTCCTCGCGCTCTAATCTGTCCGCTCTGGTAAAAACCAGCCTCTATTGACGTACCACAAATAATTATTAATTAACGAGGCATCAAGTATATGCGTCGAGTGGCTTATATATATCGCTTAATTATTCTTTACTTGCAATTACCAATTGATGTTCGAAATCTAAAGAAATCCAAGAAGCGACCCCTACAATCCGGGCTGCTTGGCGACAACGGAAGTCCCAATTCTATAGAGGTTTTTTTTTCTTACAAAAGGGCGTACGTTCGAACTTCGCCCTAGTGGATGACTTAACGAATGAGTGGTGCAGAAAATGCAAAAGATTTGTTTTTCCATTGTCGGAAGGTATTCATTAGCCACTGAATTAACTCTGGACCTGTAATTAGAAAGTTTTTATTTCCGAACAGACTGAAAATTAAAGTTAAATCGAGCGAATGAATGGGTAAACAAGAAAGGGGCAAATTAGTTTTCGTTCGACCAAGAGAACCTTTCAAATGAAAGAAATGAAATTTCTTGCATGTATGAACTTGCTACGCAACTATATTATTAAGTATTTCTCAAAATTTTCATTATAATTTTCTGTTCTAATTTTGATCGGTCTATTGTGATCCACCCCCTCTAAAAGTTGAACATTGGCCAGCCAAAAACTGCACAATTTCTACCAGTCGTTCTAAAATGGCTCTCCATATTTTACATGTCAAATGTGGATTTTTTATTTTAATTCACACTGATTGGTAGCAAAATTTTTATGGCCCAGAAGATAAACCCCAATATAACATCATAAATCAGTGGCGGATAATTTCTAAAATAAAATGTTTAGCATTATTTTTTCCAAAATGAAATCGTGGGTTGTGCAGATTGTAAATTATTTTAGTTAAAATTTACATTTCTGTTTGTGTAGTCCTGTGATTGTAACACGTAAATTGTTAGTTCTGTAATAATAGGCGATAAAAAGTAATATTGATCAAGTGAATTTGTGCAATAAAAATGGCACAAACTTCTAATTATATTCCTGTGAAATTAAAGTGCAATTTAACCGTGCTTATGAAAACTTTTGTGTTAAATGTACATGACGCTCTTGTACATGAACATTTCAATAATACTGTTCGGAGTATAGTTTCTAAGTGTTCACATATGACCGAAGTTGGAGAAGCAACCATTTATAGAATTTTGAAGCAACGAAGGGATGTAAGTATTACAGTAGCATCAAAATTCAACGGAGAGAAAACCCACTCAAATAGACTTTACTATGAAACAACTGATCCGAAGAAAAGTGCATTCGTTTTATTTACAAAAAAAAGATACCTACTTTGGATAAACTTTTAGTAGACATTAATGGAGACAAAACTTTGCCAAACGTTAAAAAAGACAAATTGTGGAAAACTTTACATGAATTAGACTTCGTTTGGCAGAAGAACGTTAGAAAATCTGCGCTCATAGAGAAAGATGAAACTATTTGTTGGAGGAGGCAATATTTAAGGGAAATTAGAAAATTAAGAAGAGAAGACAAAAATATTTTTTCTTTAGATGAAACATGGACAATTGAAGGACATTTTGTAAAAAAAGTTTGGCAAGATAAACAGGTTACAAATGCTCGTCAGGCATTTATAGAAGGTGTGTCTACTTGCTTAAAATTTCCAAATAGTAAAGATCCTCGTTTAATTATCATTCATATTGGAGGAGATAAAGGAATTGTTGATAGAGGCTTGTTAGAATTTGTTTCAAACAAATTGGCTGTAATAGATAACAAAATGACTAGTTATTTCATAAAATCTGCAACGCCAAAAATAGAAAATTTATATTGGTATATTGGGGCAATATTGGTTATACCAATATTGGAAAACTAATATTAGAATGATATTGGCCCAATATTGGTTTAAAATCCACTGGCAATATTCGACCAATATTGTATAGTGATTGGCAATATTGTCCCAATTGAAAAATATTGGGCCAATATTTAACCAATCTCTGGCCAATAATGATTTCTACTAGGGTGTCGAATTATACCAGAACTATCTCTTAAAATCGGCATTGGGGAATACAAAAAATGACAGGTTCTTTAAAAGCCTTTTTTTTTGAAAAAGAGCACGTTTTCAAACGAAGAATTCTAACGCATTTTTGCGGATTTATAAAAGGAAACGATTATTATTTCAAGTATTAATTTGTTTGTGAAAGTTTTAAACAAGTCTCTACTTTTGAGGATTGAAAAATTCACAAATCCTAATTTTTCCGATTTTACATTTGAAGCTACATTTGGCCCCACACCACCCCAGGTAAGTTTGAAATATAATTTGAAAATAAATAAAAATAAATGAATATATTTTCCTTATAAAATTCTAGGTAAAAATATAGTTTGCGGTCACAGACCCAATTTTGATAAAATATTTTTTTAGACTAATTTTGGGTCGCTGATCACAAATCTGCAATCAGTTTCGTGCGGTCTCATCAAACAAAAAAGTTATGAATTTTTAAGTAAATAAAATTGTCAACATTTCTTTAATACTTACCAGATAAATATGTATATAAGTGGGTTTATATAAATATATATTAAAACCAAAAGACTTAAGGTACAAGATAGGTCAGGTCTGGTTAGATTAATGATGTACAATATCTGGTCACCGAGCTTCGCTCTTAACATTCAAATCTACATTTTTAAGCAGCCCAATGAGTATATAATTTAAGTATATTTATAACATGACAAATTATTAATTAATTCGCGAAAATCACGGAGTGGGCGACATCTACTTGAACTACTAAAAAAGAGATAAATAAAAAGTTGATTGGCGATTGGCTTGAAAGTAGGCGGGAAAATTAAAAAAGCTGTCAGTGTTAATTTTCAATTGGCTGCAGCTGTTGTTGACGTTTATCAACTGCTTGTCACAGAGGTTAGTTAAATGCATTAAAAGTTGCCTAGTTTTTGGGGATTTCACCCTTTTAGAGCAACATCTACTGACGCTTGATCTTCGCGAATTGTCACGGTGGACAGGCCCCGTTTCCGGGACGGGCAACAGCAGCGTGTAGGGCAAACGTCCCGTCAACAGAAGATCGCTCAGCTCACTCTATTTATCACTATATAAGAAAAACTCTATGTTCAATTGATTTTATTATTTATTGATCTGCAGTGAAGGAAAATTATAGGTCTGATATTCATACTTGGGTAAAAACCTCCACAAAAACCTGTGACCAGACTCTCGACGTGCGGCAGTTCAGTTACAAAAATAGTTCATTCGTACATTACATTACAATTTGTTCTTGGAAAATACAAATTCACAATCAACCTTAAAATGTACTATGAAAATAGAGAATTTTAAATGTCTCTTTAAAGTTTCTTGTAAAATAAAAAATTGAAATCTATGTTAATAGTACACGTGTACAAGCATTTATTCTTTTTCTCTCTCTCTCTATAATAGTGAAAACTTAAATATTAAAACTGTCCGCATAATAAAATAGTAGCCGTAAGGGGTAGTCTCACACTATCGGGGAAGGGAAGAACCTTTACCCGATGTGCATAAAGCATTTCCACCCGCCAAAAAAAAAAGATTAGCTTTAGCTTAGGTTAGATCTTTGTAATAAATAAAGAAAAGTACGATACGTGTGACATTTTGACATTTGTTACATTCTGACAGGTGTCATATTTTGACATTTGTTCATTTTGACAGTTGTTACATTCTGACACGTATCACATTTTAACAGTTGTCACGTTTTTACAGGTGTCACATTTTGACAAGTGTCCATTTTACCAGTGTTACTCAACGTTCCTATAAATATTTACCTAAACCCATGATTTCTGAAATTGAATTGGCAACGTTGTATTTTCAACTTTAAATTTATGAGATGGCTGTCATTTGACAAGCAAATTATTTATATCCGTCAAATGAACCTTTCCTTTTTTATATAAAGCGGCAAATTTAAAATTGAATTCTTTCAGATTAAAACGCCAGAAATTAAATAAAGTCAAACCTTTTTACTACTATACTATACAGAAGAAAGGAGTGCAGTATTTAATTTGCAGAACGTAGTACAGGTTCAAGAGGTAGAAATTTTATTTTTACCTCATCCTTCAATGCTTATTTGTAGTTAAAATTTAAATTTTAATACATCTGATCGGCCTAATATAGTTTTTGTCTAGATTTAATCTCGTTTCCATGGTTTTTACTCTAATAAACCTGTTCTTTTGACAGATAGGTCAGACTTTATTTATTCATAGCCGTATCGTATGTATTTTAACTGATTCAGAATTTTGTATTAATATATATTTCAAAATGGCTTCATTCTAAAAATATTATCAGTCCTCCTACATCCTTGAAGGCAGAATTATTAGTAATAGCAAGGCAACATAAAAACAAATTCAAAAAATATATTATAGATGAGATGGCCAGAGAAAAAGGAATTAGAATTCTCAGATTGCCTCCGAACCACGCAGAGTTAAATTCAATTGAACTGATCTGGTCACAATTATTAAAACGTTATGTTTCTCAAAACAATAAAACATTTAAATTTCCTGATGTGCGAAATTTGTTTTTGAAGGCAGTTTCAGATGTAAATAGAGAACATTGGGGAAAATGCATGGGTCATGGTAAAAATGTGGAAAATTCATTTAGGAAAGTGGATATATCAATGGATAATTTAATAGAACCTATAGTAATAAATCTCAGAAAAGACAATTATAGTGATACCAGTAGTTTTAGTGAAGACAGTGACTTTTAAAGATAGTTCTTGAACTAACTTTTTTTTAATCTTTGAGTTTAGGTAAGTACTGAAGCGTTACTTTTAATGCCAAGAGATTAAAAACAGTTTAATCCCAACATATAATCCTCCTTGTTATTTATTGGTTAAATTTAATTCGTTCAATGTTAAAGTGTCAGATGCATAAGGTTTATTTTTATTTTTTGTAAATAATATAACTTCAAAATTTAATCTACGAAGTGGGTATATATATTTTATATGCTGTAACCTTATTTATATTATAGAAACTTATTTTGCAAAGTACGCCTATGGAATGTGACGTTATATCCTCTCTCCTTTATAGTATATTACTATAGAAACAAGTTGCCGTTGCTAGGAAATAAAACTAAAAGCTTAACTTTTCTTGTAAATATCTCGGAAGATCGAATTTTCACAGACATGAGACCTACATTTTCTGTCGATTTAGATAGGAATTAGTCTACCCTGAAAGTTTCATTGAATTCTGACGAGTGGATTTCGAGATGCTCTGGACACACATACACACACACATACAAACCTTGCTCGTTTAATAGTATTTGATAGTAAAATTTCAGGTAAATATGTTAAATTATAAAACATAACCAAAAAATTCATACAACAATTTAACGTACTTACATTTGGCAATACTATGGTCACTTGAGTAGCGATCAGTGTAAATTCTCGCTTCTGGGACTCAATTTTTTTCCCGTCTGTGATGAACGCATCTGTATTGCGTATTACTTGAAATTAATAGAATCTGGCTTATTTAGACGACAATTAGTTATTTCTCAATAAACAACATTGGTTATCAGGATTCCTCAATGTTAAATTTTTCCAAGAAATTTTTTGTACATTTCCGACCTACCCCAAAATCAATAGGCGTCATCCTTGTATCATTTCAGTGGTCTCGACCCGACCCATACGTATTTTTTCGTGTTTTTCAGGACAAATAACGATGAATTAACGCAAAAAAAAATATTTTTTGGACTTTTTTTTGCGCGATTACATTACTTTTCCTCTATGGTGTAGTAGAGGGCGGAAAAGTAAAAATTTTACTCACAAATATTAATTATTATTCTTCTGACACAACAAAACAAATGTTTAACAGACAAAATTCAAATAACCAATACTCAAAATAGTAGCCAGAGCACTATTTTAAAATCCAATATTCAATTATCTATTCTTCCTTAAAAATGATCTTCTGAATAGGGCTAGTGGTTTTTTGAACTGATCTTCAGAAAGAACGAATGTTAGTTGTGTTTCAACTTTCAATGTGCAGCTGAATAGGAAACCGCCATGATTATTGGTTATTAGATAAGGTCAGGTGTGATCAGATTAACGATGTACAAAATAATGAGGCCAGATAAGATAAGATCAGGTGTGATCAGATTAACGATGTACAAAATAATGATGTCACATAAGATAAGGTCAGGTGTGATCAGATTAGCGATGTACAAAATAATGAGGTTAGGTAAGAGATAGGGTCAGGTATTTATTAGGTTAGGCAATGCGCATGCGTTTACTAGAGACGGGAAAAAATTGGGACCCTAACCGCAGCGAAAAATATGATAAGAGTTTACGTTCTGACAGCAACTCAGACTCAGACAATTTTACTTAAAAAAAATCATAACTTTTTTGTTTGACGAGACCGCACGAAACTGATTGCAGAATCGTGATCAGCGACCCAAAATTAGTCTAAAAGAAATATTTCATCAAAATTGGGGCTGTGACCGCAAACTGGATTTTTTCCAAATTCTACATAAAATGAACTATTTTTAGGCCAAATTAGAAAAATTACAAGAAATTGTCAGAAATTATCATCAAATTCTAAACAATTATAAAACTAGACATAATTTGGGTACTCGTGATATAACTGTCCTTTTTGAGAGGCGAAGTGCCGCTACATATCAAGTACAACTCTCGTTTCTGTGTTTTTGGTGTCCAGTCGCAGAACCATTCTTACAACTAGGGTGTGCGACAATTGGTAACCTACGCAGGATCATCGGGAGAAGCAGATAAGCTCTAAAAATAAGAAAAATATATTAAAACTCAAAGTCATAGGTTATTTAACATATTCAATCACTTCCTAAATTTATTAAAATTTAAATTCATATTTTAGTTAATATAATCAATCATTTGCAACAATTATTCTTACAAAATTTCCCAGTAATTAAAAACTACTTTGTAAAGCAAATCTTCTAGAAGTGTCGCTAAAAACTGCAGTATCTAAACTTTATTTTACCTTGCTTTTTGTTATTCTAAAAGGAGATATTATTAATAATTAAACTGTCTAAATATATTAACCAAATACTTACATAAACTTTGCCATATAAACAACACTCATCATTTGTGAGGAAAATATAGAAAAGTATTAATTGCTAATTAGTGTTTTACTGGAACCCAGTACCTTGTCCTGCTTGAGGTAACACCTGTTTCTATAGTAAATTTTTTATTATATATTTTGTTATTCACTTCGGAAGCTCATAGTGGTTTGCTAGTTCAATTTCTCTTTTTACATCTGGAATAAAATTTATTTTCTTGAAAAAACTTTCAAAAATTTTCAAACCAATTGCACAAAGCATTGTCCTAATAACAATATCACAATACCACACGGTTCGTCAGGCAATGAACCTTTAGAAGATCTGACAGTGGATTCTTGGACGGCTAAAGGTTCTAAAGATTCATACCTTTAGAACCTTTAGCCGTCGAAGAATCCACAGGCAATGAACCTTTAGAAGATCTGACAGTGAATTCTTCGACGGCTAAAGGTTCTAAAGATTCATACCTTTAGAACCTTTAGCCGTCGAAGAATCCACAGGCAATGAACCTTTAGAAGATCTGACAGTGGATTCTTCGACGGCTAAAGGTTCTAAAGGTTCATACCTTTAGAACCTTTAGCCGTAGAGAAATCCACAGTCAGATCATCTAAAGGTTCATTGCCTGACGAACCGTGTGATATTGTCAAATTGATATTAGGATCAATGATTTGTGGAATTGCTTTGTAAATGAAAACTTTTTTCAAGAAAGTAAGTCGTTTTATTCCAGAAATTATATTTTGTTATGTCATTTTGAAAACGACTTCATTGTCAAATGTCAAAACGTCAATTAAAGCCCCCTTTTTCTTTAAGTGGTTTTATTTCCATTAGAAGAGAAACTGATAAATATTAGTTTAATTTGTCAGTTTTTGGCATTGTCAAAAGTAGTTAATTGTCAATCATCGATCATCGATAGAAATCACATCATATTTGTGTGCAAAGCAACGTTCAGTAACGTAGTCCCGATACATAATGTTGGTCCAGCAGTGGCGCTGGTGGAGTGATGATGGAAAATCGTCATAAGAAAATAACCTATTTTTGTAAAGGTTTGACTTTATTTAATTTCGCTATAATAACCTACAAATTTTGACAACTACTGACACGCACATCTTTGGGTAAACGTTAAGAATATGGGACCGGCTGGGATTTTCATGAAATTTTCACAGATGCTATAAAACATGATAAATTCAATATAGCGATAGAAATTTTTGCGCGGAAAAGTATTTTTCACATTTTTTTAAAAAGAAATATATATCGGGATACTCACTCCCAAGATAAACAAATTCAGTGCGTTGAAACGTTTATTTAACATATTTTTCCAATACAAACGCATAGGTACATAACTTTTCTATAAATAAATAAATATTTTATTAATCCTTATTGACATAGAAAATGTATAGGACAGGTCAGTTACACTTAAAGTTAATATAGATAGTATAATAAATAAGAGATACAATTGAAAAGATATAAAATGGAGGTATATATTACCTAGGTCCTAGATTTATTTATGTAAAAGCAACAAAAACATTGTTAAAAGAAATAAATAAAAACGAATATATTAAATACAAAAATTTAACAATTCAGTGAGTTGTCAGTCAAAAACTCAGTTACGCTTTATACTTATTATTAAATTTTTATAAAAATAAATGTGAGTACTTAATATTGACAGTTTACTATTTTTTATATTGAAGTAATTTCGTGTTCCCCGTCACTGAGGTATAGAATTATTGGTTAATCCCTTAGGGTTTGCTTATTTACATTTTATGATGTATTGTATTCGAGATTTCTCGGGGTAGTCATACTAAAATCTAGTGAAAATTCAGCTAAGAAGGTATCAACATTTACTTTTTTTCTGCATTGATCAATCCGGTATAAAGACCTTTGCCATAAAAATTGTGCTATCATGCATTTTCAAACGGAGTATAACATATTTTATTATTTTATACAGGGTGCGCCAATTATTTCCACTCGATCTCTAGCACCGAAACTAAAAGAGATATCAACAAGATTTTTTGTAGGGGTAGACAGTGTCACTCGGACTACAATTTTAAAATATACTGATTTATACAGGGTGGCTAATTTTTGTGGAATGAAAATTAATTTGGTTTTTTTAAATTGAACACCCTGTATACGATTATGTCTTCTGATTCTACTTAATATTAGATTTACGGTAGTTTTTTGTATTTGTAAATCCGACGCGGCGTTGACAAGTTATTCCTATTTTAAGCAGATTTAATGAAAAAACAGCACTTCAGAAATATTAGCACAAAAACCACATTTTTTAAAAAATTCCTCAAAAAAGCTACTATGATGTAAATGAAACATGCACCTATCACAATAATCACACAACATCTTCACCTGTTGCACAGGGTGTTTGCCGATGGCGTGCCAATAGTCTAGTTTTCAAATGGCAATAACTTAATTTTTTCAAATGGGATACCCTGTATATTTTTCTTCAGTTAGAAGCTCTGCCTAATACGCATTAAAAAAATATAGGATTTTGCACATCTAACTTTACTATTTACTTTAATAATTGACGTTAAGTGACAAACAACATATTTTACACAATTTTTAATAAGTACAAAATTTTACAAAGTTTAATCATAAGAAAACTACAATAGTGAAAGTTAAAATTTATAATAGGTATGATAAACATACGTTCACCAATGGGCCATATTTTAATATATAAGTTTACAGTAATTTTTTTTTGTTTAAAACTGTAATCTTATATTTGAACTGGTCCCATTTCAACAAAAAATTTGACTTTACGGTTAGCTAACATACTTGGCCGCATGCCAGGATCAGAAATGTCAAAATCAAGGATAACACTTATTGATGATTCTAGATAATTTTAGTTTTAGATTCGCGGATCCTGAATCAGAGAATCTTTTAAAAATTTCTCTACAGGCACACTCATTTTGTTTCTTCGCTTTTTCCGAATGAAATATACCGATTTTAAATATAAATGCACCTGCAAAATGGCCTTTAAGTCCACCCCAATCTGGCACTTATTCAAGCTTATAAAATTGCAGTTTAAAATTTTACTTTTTTCAAAAATCACGAATTAGCCCCCCATGTTTTTATTCTACTTTAACCCCTCTTAATTTATAACCGTAATAAAAATTTATACATTTAAAAATCGTTAATACATGGGGTAGAAACCTTACTTTCTATTCTATGATAGTTCTAAGGGTTCTACCCAAATAAAAGATGACCCAAATATCCCTAGTCATTAAACATCGTTTACTTATTAATATCTGGAGCTAGATGACCACCCAAATCTGTGAATAAGCCTTTAATTTTCAATAATAATGTTTAAAAAACAAGTAACGCCCTTTTTCTCCGTCAATTTTACTGATTAGGTGCAATTGTTAACGACGAGGGACGTCATGCGGTCTGAAAGTGGACATCCTTTGTAATTTTATCTACACTGAGAAGTGTGGGTATTTAACTTTGCCTTTTACATATTTTTACTCAAGGATGACAATGTACATATTTTTGCAAGCTTTGCTTTTGGAATAGTCCCAAAGTTGTATTATTTAAAAAAAATATTTATTTATTAATTGTAGTCATGTCAAATTTTTTCTCAAAAGTGGAAGAGGTCCAAGTTCGAATCTTGCGGAACTCCCAACGTGGCGATGTATTTATTTGGTCTATGATGTTTAAAATATTAAATTTTAGTATTAAGGCTCTGCTCCGCGGGTACGCAAAAATGGCATTGTAAGGGTTTAGAAATACAGTGTTTTTTGGATAGCGTTGTACTTTTTTGCATATTTTTTTTTTTATTTTATAGATAAAGGATCCACACATGCTTATAACTATATGAGAAGTTCAGAAATTGGCCAGAAAAATATGAATTTTTTGGTCAAACATGGGTAATATTCGAGAGGGTATAAAAAATTATAGTAGGCCTTATGACATATTTAAATACAGTTTTGAGCATCGAGACAACATTTCCCCATAAGCTCGTAAAGATATTTTCAAAAAAATATACCGTTGCTGAGAAAAGCCTGTATTTCGAAACCCTTACAAGTCCTTTTTTACAGGCCAGGATGTGGCGCCCTACGAATTATTATTGAGGTTACTCAAAGTTCGGTAAAGATAAAATAGAAAACGAGTAAGGAATTTAATTTATCAGATTCGACATCCTAAGACCGGTTTCTGCCTTTCGGTCTTAGGATGTCGAATCTGATAAATTAAATTCCTTACTCGTTTTCTAACTTTGTATTAATCTCTGAAAGGGATACGAAAGAAGAGAGTGACATTTTGACTAGAATCAGTCAAATAAAAGCTTTGCAACACACAATGCAAATTGTGTATGCAACCCCAATACACCGGGAATTTTTTGCTTTTAATAATTGTCAATACTCTCTTCTAATCATAGATGGCAGCACATCTAAAAAGATAAAATACTTTCACTTTCACACTAATGAAATCGTATTTAAGTAACAGAACACAGAAAACTAAAATACAAAATGTCATCAGCAAAGATCAAACAGTTATATGTGGTGTACCACAGGGAACAGTTTTGGGACCCCTGCTATTTATTGTATACTTAAACAATCTCTTTTTAGTTGAAAGTAAGGCAAATATTATTAGCTTTGCTGATGACACAGTAATGTACTATGAAGCTTCTGACTGGAATAACTTGAAACAGTTGATTGAAGAAGATTTACCCAAAATAAAAATATGGTTTGACTACAAATTACTATCTATTAATTTTAAGAAAACAGTATACTTACCCTTCTGCAGTCTAGCTTCAGGTCTTCCCCAATTTCAAAATATCGCTATCGGGGACGGTACATGTATATTATCTGAAAACAAAATAAAATATTTAGGTATAGTAGTAGACAATCACTTGCGTTGGGATAAGCATATTCAATACTTACTAAACAAATTGCGTAGTGTATTATTTAAATTCATACAAATATCACCAATCCTAAAGTTACCAGAGGGAAAAATTTTGTATCACAGTCTGTTTGAATCTCATCTCAGCTATGGAATAATCGGATGGGGTGGAGTCACTAAAACTCAATTAAAACCAATAGAAATTATTCAAAAAAGTTTTTTAAAAATAATGCTTAACAAAAACCGAAGATATCCTACTGAAAATGTTTATCATGAAACTCAAATATTTGATTTAAGGCAATTATTCTATCAAGCAATACTCACCCATCAATTCCAAAATCAAAATGAACTTCACACAGCTTTACATCAATATGGCACAAGGAATAGAGAAAATTTCTTGCCGCCACGTATGAATAAATCAGTTGGACAAAACAGTTACAGCTATCTAGGACCAAAAATTTTTAATAGTATTCCACCAGAGATTAGAGAAATAAAATCAATAAAAAATTTTAAAAAATCTACAAAAGAATTTATAAAAAAAATGCCGCCTCACTTCTTCCACAATATAATAAAATAAAGTATTCAAAAAAAAAAATTAAACTGTAAGCTTTAAAAATACTAAAATTATAATAATAATAATAAAGTATAAAGTTTAATCAAATTCATGTTGTAAAGGTAATTATTTAAAATTAAAAATAAATGGGTCACTCTTTCTTTCGCTAAAATTTAAAAAAAAAAAAAAAAAAAAATTAAATTATGTATATTATTAGTTTTATGTATATAGTATATTTTTACATTATGTTTTTTCTATATATATATATTTATGTATGTCATGCACAATCTGTCATTGTACATAGTACAGTGAACAGATTCAGTGGCATTCCTAGTTTATTTACATTGTGTAATATTTATGTATATTTTTGTATTTTAGTAAATAAACATTATTATTATTATTATTATTACTTATTTAAATGTTTACGAGGGTTAGACAGATGCGTGAAGAATTATAATTTCTGTGGAATATTAAATTATTTAATGAATAAAAAAATATCCAAAAAATGGCATAGTTAAAAAACTTTCTGACAGGTTTAAATAATTTATTTTATTTGAAGTTTTAGATACCAACATAGGCTAGAAAAAATTGTCAAAAATTTTATGAACACCTTACAAAAACGTCAGTGAATATAATTTAAATGGAATGCCTTTCAGTGTACAAATTCATAGACGAAGACTAGTTCATGGTGGCGCAAAAAGAAACAAAACCACCTTTCGATGGGGTTGGACATTAGGTACTTGCTAGGAAAAGATTATATGAATTGTATATTGTATCTTTTAATGTCGGGCCCAACCCCTTGTAGATGAAAAAACCAGAGATAAATTGTTACCCCACATGTTCATGGTTGGCTAACGAGTTTCGGTTGCACTTTGGAAGTTTTTTTTAACGCACGCATCTTTTGTATAGTCTGGTATTCCGGTAGAAAAACCACTATATTAAAAGGTATCATATCTTCGTTCGTTCAAGTATTTTAATGTGAAATTTAAAACTTACATGAATTTTTCTATATTCATATTTATTTTATTAAAGATAAAGAATGCAGTCATAATAGATCAAGGCCAAACTGATTTTAATTCATGGAAAATTCTTATCAGCAAATTTAGGGTAAATTATAATAGCCCAGTTGCCAGAGAAGGATATTGACCAAAAGCTCGCACAAAATGTGATATCGATGAAACTTGGAAGTACTTGGAAGGGTGTAGAAAACGATAAAAAAATATTTGCTGCTCTAAAGTGTATGCTAACTTCACAATTTCAAAAAAAAAACAAAAATTTGGTTTTTCCATTATATCTCGAAAAAAAAAATTCAAAAACTAATAGCATTACGTAAAAGAGCGGAAAATTTTACTAAAAATTAAATTATAATTTATTTTAAAAAAATTTGTGTATTAATTACTATAAAAAATTATTAAAAATAAGAAAGCAAATTCAAAAACTATACGCGCGAGCCTTTGAATACAAATATTCAGGCGAGGCGTTCGGAAAAACTAAAGTATCTTTGCCTTAAATGTACGCAAAGAAAAAAAGAAAGCATTTTAAATAGGAGACTCTAAACTTTCTCAGGAAGCCATAAGTTTTTAATTTTCTTCTCATGAAAAAATTGACCAGAAGTTATAATTTCTAGAATTCTCACTGAATAACAAAAATAAATTCTTGTACATTTATCATCATTATACTTTTACTTTTGATTTAATTATAATTAAAATGATCAACATTATCTCTGTTTAATAAAACTTATGGTTTAAAGTGATCATTTTGTTTACAACATTCATTCGACGCAATTTTTATTTTCAAAATAGTGTTATATAAATCAATTTCTAAATTATTTTTAACTTTATTTTAAAAAATAGCTATTTGTATTACTAGGGAGGAAAGTGCAACTTTTCCTCCAGCAGGATGTAGATTCCATCCAAGGGACAACAAACAATTTAAATATAATAGATTCACAAGTTTCATCATTTACAACATACTGAAACTGAGGGGGAGGAAAAGTACTTTTCCTTCCTAGGGTGGAAAGTATGAGTTTCCTCCCTGATGGGGAGGAAAGTGTGTACTTTCTATAGGGGTAGGGGGAAAAATTAATTTCTGATTTATATAAACACTATTTTGAAATAAAAATTGCGTCGAATGAATGTTGTAAAAAAATGATAATTTTAAAAAAGTTTTATTAAACAGAGATAATGTTCATCATTTTAATTATATTAAAATCAAAAGTAAAAGTATAATGATGATAAATGTATAAAGATTTCTTTTTGTTATGCCTTTATTAATAGATATCTTCAGTTTTATCAAAATCAGTGCGAATTTTAGAAATTATAACTTCCGGTCAAATTTTCTATGAGAGAACAAAAAAAATTAAAAACTAATGGCTTCCTGAGAAAGCTTAGAGTCTTCTCTTTAAAATGCTTCCTGTTTTTTTCTTTGCGTACATTTTAGGCAAAGATATTTTAGTTTTTCCGAACGCCTCGCTCGGCGCGCGTAGAGTTTTCGAATTTGCTTTCTTATTTTTAATAATTTTTAAGGTAATACAAATTTTTTTTTTAAAATAACTTATAATTTAATTTTTAGTAAAATTTTCCGCTCTTTCGCGTGGTGCTATTAATTTTTTGAAATTTTTATTTTTTTTTCTATTTCATTTTCGAAATTTAGAAGTTAGAGCAGCAAAGATTTTTTATCGTTTTCTACACCCTTTCAAGTACTTAAGTGCCAAGTTTCATCGATATCACATGTTGTACAAGGTCAAACTCTCTGACAACAGGGCTATAAGTAAATTAGGATGTTTTGATGGTTGGAGATTGGTTTTTACGATTTGTGGCTGAAATATGCTTCCTATCGAAAAAGTTTAATGTAGACGTTGTAGATAATTAAAAAATATAAAACTTTTTTATTGATCATTTTTCAACATAACCTCAAATTTATCAAGAAAATCGTTTTTAATCATTATCTCCTCTCAAAATTTTTTTTTTTATGAAACTTGGTGAAAAGTTTTTTTTTCTGTTTTAAATAAGTTGTAATTTTTTCAAAACAAAATATTTATTTTTCGATTTTATACGAATTTAAATTAATTCAATTTTTTAATAATCTTTTACCGTTCATTATAAAATCAAAATTTCCTGATAAATCGAATGAGACAGGGCCCAAAATTAAGTATATAATTTTTTTGAAAAATGTTATGGACGATTTTTTGAAATCATGTAAAAATTTCTCGTTGATTTCACCAATTTATTCAAAAATGAGATACATTTTTGAATTTTGAAATTTTATTCGATAAATTGATAAAATAAAATAAAAAATCGAATTTTCTAAATTATAAAGTAGAAAGAATTAAATCGAAAGAAAATTCGTTCAAATTCATTTGAAAGTTTGAATTGTAATGAAAAAAAAATAGAAATGAAAATAAAAAATTTGTGATTTTGATAGAATTTTATCGTGCTTCTTTCTATTTTATCAAATTTTTGAATAATATATATACAATTATCAGATCAAAATCCAAAATAAAAATATTTTTGCGATTTTGTGATTTTCAAATGTTTATATTTACTGTCATAATTATGCAAAATAAATGTTTGAATTTTAATATTTTGCAAACTTTTAATATCGCAAGATTTTTAATTTTATATTTACATTTTTTTAAATTGGAAAAATCTTTAGACCATGGGATATCATGTTTTTTTTTTGTGTCAAAAATTGAAAATATACGTCTCAAAATTTTTCCTTCACATTTTTTTATTTTGACAAATCTATTAGCGACCCACCCATTTAACCCATCAACCTGTCTCGTCATTTTCACACCACCACGCCCCATTTTCCCATAATCAGAAACCACCCATTTAGCGAGATCGTATACCACCAGACAATCATAAAAAATATATCATCTTGTGATCTTTCGAAGTGGTCCGGTCCATCAGCTACTCCAATAAAAATCGCAATATACAAAACAAGACTCAATGCCAAGGTCGCAGTCATCCATGGATTAGACTGAAGAGCGGGGTTATTGACGCAGGACCGTATCCAACGAATTTAGATCGTGATGTTGATTCGGGACTGGTTTCTGTCTTTTGGCATCTTTATTTGGTAGTTAGTACAATCGAATAAATAAATTCTAAACTCGCTTGGGCTTATTAGCAATATCCTCTAAAAGGGTACTTACCTGTGTTGCCATCTACAAGTAACATGGTAAATCAAGCTTCAAAAATGTCTGGAAAACTGGGTCAAATTGCAAAATCGCTACCACAATCGGTTTTATTGGTGAAAATATATAAACATTGGAGGAAAAAATTAATTGATTGATACAGTTTTTTTTTTTCGTAGCAAAACACTCTGTGGGAATGTTTTCTATAATTACAATCTGATCATGAAGCCTAGACCTGATTCCCTCCCATCAATTTGGTTTTAGAGAAAAACACTCAACGATCGACCAGGTGCATAGAATCATAGACATAATTGAAAAGTCTTTAGAGGTAAAGAAAGTCTTCCTAGACGCGGCCCAGGCTTTTGATAAAGTTTGGCATGAGGGCCTTAACCACAAGTTAAATTTGTTACTACCACGTCAGCATTCAGAACTCTTAAAATCCTATTTATCAAACAGATATTTCAGAATAAAACAGGAATATGTATATTCTGATCTAAGAGAAATTAAGGCAGGAGTACCCCAAGGTAGTGTACTAGGTCCAGTACTCTACTTACTGTATACCAGTGATATTCCTAACCTTGAGCACGATACTATTGCAACATTTGCTGATGATACTGCCATTCTGGCTGTTGGAAAAGACCATGAAGAAGCTAACCGAAAATTACAAACATCTGTAGACCAGATTAACACCTGAACTAAAAAATGGCGTATTAAGTTAAATGAAAATAAATTTGTTCATGTTAACTTTACTAATAAACGAAACCAACACATTCCCATAAGAATAAATAACGCTCAGATTCCCTATGCTAATACAGCAAAATATCTTGGAATGACACCCGACGCTAGACTTCGCTGGAAAGTCCACATTAAAAAGAAACGTGAAGTGCTTGGTATAAAATATAAAAAGATGTATTGGTTATTAGGAAGAAACTCCAAGTTGTCCTCACATAACAAACTGCTCCTCTACAAGCAGATATTGAAACCCGTTTGGACGTATGGTAGCCAGCTTTGGGGCTGCGCCAGTAAAAGTAACATTTAAGTTATCCAACGTTTTCAAAATAAAGTAAGTATTAAGGAACATCGTCGATGCACCCTGGTACTGTCGCAACAGTGATCTTCATAGGGACCTGGATGTAGAAACTGTTGACAAGACTATATCTAAATATGCCAGCAGCCATGAACAACGGCTGCTCCAACATGGGAACGTTGAGGTCATCCAGCTCCTCGATAATACCAATTTAGTAAGAAGACTCAAGAGGACCAAACCTTTTGAGCTAGTTCAGTGACAGTGCTAGTTACAAACAGAGTATTGTGCGGATTTTGTGGTACACTAGTGAGTAGGACCTTAGTATTTAAGAATTCTAGTTAAGTTAGGTTAGAACAAAATTGCTTATTGATTGATACAGTGAGTTTGAAAAATACAGATGGAGAAAAACTTTTAGGGGTGGGATTTTACAGATTTTTTATAAATGAAAATCCCATTTACTCTGCTAATACTCTTCAATTATGCTTAACTTCCCCACTGATTCTAAAAAATTGTCAATTTGAAATTAGATTGAACATAAAATTGTGTGATTCTATTTAATTTGTATATATTTTTTTTAAATTTGGCATAATTGTATTTTTTAGATATTTCTTCTAAAAACCTAACAAAAATTTGTGGGTATGTTGACCTCCGTAGTACTTCCGAAAATATCGCGAATTTAAGACCCGGCTCTGTTTCAGGACAGCCGGGTGCGACAGGGGCAGCGGGTAGCAGGGCGTGCCGAGGGGGTAAGTAGACTATAGGCAGACAAAACCAGGTATGACCAGGTAGAGTGGCGCGATCACTCGATCAACACTTGCCTACTTGATCCGCTGGAGAGCGCAACTCAGTGGTTAGTGACTTTTTGGTGACGTACTTATGATCTTTGATAGTGACTTTTTAGATGTGATTCTGTGTTGCGGATTATGATTTATGTGGTGATTCGTTCTTGGATTTTTGTTACTGTTTTCGACAATTTTTGGTGAGTTGATGATTTAGATTGAGGTTAGAAACGGTTAAGATGACGATTAAGATGCCGGTTGGAGGCTGTTAAATATAACCTTTCAAGTATTTCTTTAAGATTAAAAGTATTTCTTGAAATTAGAGATTTTGAAGATACTTTTATGATCGAAGTTGAGATATATCGTCTAGATCATAGTCCAGAAATGGAGCGAAAGTAAAACACACAGAAAAACTACACAATTATGTATTTAAACGTCATATTTAATAACATTTTTTGAAGTTGAAGATATCTAAACATGCTGTAATCACATAAAACTACTCCGATATAGAAAGTATTTGCTTGTTTTTGCAAGAAAGGCATCGACATTTGAAAAATATCCCCCGAAAAATAAAAAGCACTATTTTTGCAGATTTATGCCACTTTTTAAATTGTTATATCCAAAATTCCTGACATGTTCGTATCTAGACTTTTTTAATGAAAGATTGTTCACAAATCTTATAAACAAGGTCTAGATTCAAATACATTGAATGGAAAGTAAGTTCCAAAGAACCATATAATTTAACAAATTTCTTAAACACGTCCTATATTGTCATTTATAAATCTATATAGAAGGTGAAAGTAAAATAATTACAGATACTTTATCGTGGCTTTACGTGCTAGTAGTTTTATATGATTCTATTTTGATTAATTGTAAAGAAATATTTCCTATATCAAATACTCTTTTTAATGGGTAGTAAAATCACTTATTTTATTAAAAAGTTTTTAATATATCGTCCTTCTAGAACTACATAAAAGGTAAAAGTCAAATAAATGCCGATACTTTATCGCGCCTTTATTTCATAGTTAATTAATTCGATTCTAATTTCGTTTGACGTGAAGATATGTTGTTTTTTATTTATTTTTTTTAGATAAACTAAACTTTTAAAGTATAAAGTAGAATGGACTATATTTTATGCTAATAAAAAATCATTAAGTCATATGATATTATATACTGTTCAATAGCTTGTTGTGAACATACATATAATAAAATCATACAATAACCAAACCCTCTACATCATTGTCTAATTCCCACATTGATACTCAATACTCAACATCTTTTTTTTTCTAATAGAACGGGAGATAAAACGACCAGTCATCTCATGATTCGACAAATTTTTTGAACGCATATACTCAATCCAATTTAGGGTAAAAATACCATAGTTTTTATCCCATATTCAATGGATTTCGGGCAGCAGGATGACATATTTACTTCAGCGGATGATAAATTGGAAAAAATGACGCGCAGGATTTTTTTAACCGCTCTAATTTCAGTGAAAGCGAATTCGGATCATTTTTCTTGTTTTGACAGTTCGAAGGTTTCGTAATGCTATTTACGGATCGGCGGAGTTTATAAATAACGGATTTGCTGTATTGTTACGAAGTAAAAAGCGTTTTTCCGGATTAATTTAAGAAAAATTAAAATTTGACAAATACAAGCCAAATTAAATATCTAAAACGACAAAAAAGAAGCATAGCTGGTCTCTCATTTTGTGCTATAACACCACAATTTTGAAATATTCAAACCCATGGGCGACGTTACAAAAAAAATTTCGGGGGGGGGGGGCACATTTTTCAAATGTAAGTATTGCATTAAATTGAAATGAAGATCCTATTTGTTGCGACCGTGACCGCGAAAACTGTTTATTTATCGCGTCTAACGCGGCGTCTCAACTAATAAATCTTAAACCCAGAGGGGGCGTCCGCCCCCCCTTGCCCTTAAATAACAGCGTCGTTGTTAAAACCTTAAATAATTTTCACGCATATTCAATAATTGTTTACTTTTCTTCGTTTAGCTTTATTTCCCCTGTTCAAGAAAAAAGATTATGATAATTTTCGGTTTGTTGCCTCAACATAAATTTTATGGTTAAAAGTTTGTCGATCCTAAATAAACATTTTTGTAAGTTTTCGCACCTTCAGAAATAGAATTGAATGCGGGTTTCTTTTTAGTTCAAGGTCTAAAAGATGGCGTATCCCATTTTATGTTAATGTAAGAGAGGTAGTAGAACTCATATTCAATTTATACATGAATTTAAATATAACGAGTAGCTGAACCAGTACATCAAACAATTTTCGTTGATGATACAGTAATAAATGTAATTGATAGCGAATGTGAATGGAAATAGTCTAAGAATGGATCCTTGAGACCACATACTCGATTTATACATATGTATAAAATATCATGCACACCTTGCTTATGTTTAATAATTATTTTTATCACATGACAGTTATGACTGTCACTATTAATGTCATTTTAGACAAGTAAACTATCAAATAACACACTAGTGTGTTATAATTCATAACTCACTATTGAGTTATGGATTATAACTCACGTTCATATTTAAAGTAGTATTCTATTTATATATTACTATTACAAGCAGAATTCACATTGACATTGAAATTAAAGGAAAACGCTAACGGTTTATTCGAATTTGAAGTCATTGTAAAATTCGTTGGTTCATTGGAACCAGACGCTCCCATATCGGTACAGCTGCTGATAGTGCTGGAAGACGCCGACGCATTAGAACCTTGTAATTTTTCTGCAATTTGTATTTTGCTATGGTCGTGGACTACCATCCTCCGTGACGCTTCAAAGTAGTCATGTTAGACCCTGCATTGGCCAAAAGAGTCGTCGAAGACCTTCACAGGCAGTGACCGGTGTAGAGCGCGGTTCCTCCAATTTCAAAAACATTGCAATTCTTGATGGTATCTTCGACAACGTATTTATTCCCATACACTGGCTGGTACATCTCCCACTTTTGTAAAAAACAAAAAAGCGGCTAGAACTAGTATTTTTTGGTCTCAAAGACATGTATTTTTTACATAAATTGATCGGGTTGACTGAAAATCCTTCTTCAAGTATGGTGAAACTTCTCGATTTCTTGGTTTTAGTGTGAAAATATTTCCATTTGTCTTGAATGTTTTCTATTTTCAAATTGACCAATTCATAGCATCTACAAGCACCGCTAATCCCCATTATCAAAGCCACTTTCATCAACAGGTACTCGTTGTCGGGAGCTTCGTTCAAAAACTTCTCTATTTTAGGTCGTTCTAATGTCTTGGACTTCTTTGGTTTGTATCCCTGTGATTTGCTTTTCAAAAAGCTCGTTAGTTTGCCAAATAATTGCTTAGTTCATCTCTTTCTTTCGTCAGATTAGCTTCGAATTCGGTTCTGTCGATTTTTCATGTTGTTTATAGACTTCTCCAAATCTTTTTCTTTGGAAGCTAGTTCAGACTTCAATGTCTCCACTAGTTTATTTTGTTGATTTACCTGTTCGATTAAGTTGGAAACTTCGGTATTTTTTTAGATAATTCTGATTCTACGTTTTTAAACGATTCTTTCGTTTCTTCTATCAGTTTGAGTAATTCATCGTTTCTATTAAGATATTCTTGGTTGGTTTTAGCGAGTGATTCTATTTCGTTGCTCAATTTTGAAGATGTTTCTGTCGAAATATCAATATTTTTCTTACTATCCTCTAATTCCTTGCGTATATTTAAAATTTCCTCATCCTTATGTTTAATACTTACCTCTAGTGCTTTGAATTTATTTACTTGAGTATTAAATTCAGTTGAATATTCTGCTCTTTATTAGAAAGTTCAGTTTTTTTAGATTCTAGCAAAGATTTATTCGACAATTCAGTTTCTTCTTTCAAATTTTTAATACAGTTTTCCAAATTCCCAATTTCTTGTAATTTATTTGCCAATTCTGCAGACGCTTTTTCGTACTGTTTATTGTGCTCAGCTGTAGCCATGGAATATTCAGATTTAGTATCTTCTAATTGTTTGATCTTTAATCTCTTTATAAAGGTGAATAGTCGAGCGAAGCATCGAGTATTTGGGCCATAGCGACGATGGGGCTAATTTTTTTTGAAAATGTAAAAAATAAAGCAATAGAACATTTTCATCGTTACCTTTTATCTTCCGTGAATTCATTCAAGACCCAAACATTTTGAACTCCTTTTCGTAAGCATCTCGGGACTTTTCCGGCAAAATCTGCATCACTGCTTCTTCCGCTTCCGTAAGGATATCGTCAGAAACGTAATTTTCATCGGTTTCCTCCATTTTCTATACTTTTTTTCCTCAAAAAAGCTTCCCTTTTCTGAAAAGAAAATTGACAAGTGTCAAAATTTATTTAAACATTTGTTAACAATGTATCATGCCCGTGGCAACCAAACAAACAGCCTACTTTGACCAAAATGTAAAAAAAATCACTGTCAAGTCATTCTGACATTTATAGGGTACTGAGACGCAAGTAGCTTTGATTTGATCACAAAGCTTATTAATTATTATCTCATAAAAAACGATTACTTCCACTTGTTGGATAAAACATTGTATGACACTCGCGTGTTATGTTTCCTAAGTCACTTGAGAATTAATAATATAAATTTTCTCGCTTGACTTATTTTCAACATAACATACTAGTACCATAAATAACTATTTTGACTTCTTTTAACAAACAGTGACTTATCATTCTAATTCTATAGTTTTAGTCTGATTTTTGTGAAATGTTCTGGAAATACTAATAATTACAAAATTTAGGGTAGAGACCCCTTGATTTTTTTTGTAAACCTTCGAAACGTATTTATTTTTTAATTTTAAATGGAAAATCACAAAAAGAAGGGTTCGCGCCATTCTGTATTAAATCTATGAAAATTTGCTCCAATTTATTCTAATAAATATCAAGTAATTTTTGAATAATATGCTTTCCCACCCTTTTCTTAAATATCTTTGCATACGGCTGCCACATCGTTTCAAAAATTTAAAGCTATCGAGAAATATTCCATCGCCAAGTGTTCCCAGTGGGGCGCATATAAATACAATTTTATATTAGAAAATCCTCATAAAATAGATGTGAAATTTGCTTTTCACAAGAGCTCCGGATTGCTCTTAAATAGGAATAAAGGATATTTTTGTAATGTAACGTGCTGAATTATTAACGTTTTTCATGTCTTCTATCTTTTCTAATTATAATAATTTGGTTGAAATATTATTTCTTTAAATAGGGTTCTTGGCATCAAATAGACAGCGCCAATCATCTGTAGAATGTGGGGGTTATAGAAAACTAACAGCACTATATATTTTAAAGATCGTATCTCTACATATACCGGTATTTCAGACAGATGTTTCAAATGTTTTCTTTGGTCTTTAGCCACCTGTATGAATTTGTTTACTAGATAAACAGTAGGTAGATATGTCAAATGTAAATTTAAAATTACGGTTTTTAAAGGACGCTTTGGATTATTAATAATAGAAAAAGCTGTACAGGTTGCAAGTTAATAGCAAGTTAAAATTGGAGAAGTCGTAAACAATAGTATATTATTCAACGAGCATATAATAGCCATTATATGCGAGTAGAATACTATACTTTGTCCACGACTGTCAAATAAATTTAACCAGATTTAGGTTTCACTATTTTTTTTTATGAAAATATTGAAAGAATACAATACACTTTTAAATATATTCTGTAATCTGATATCTCATGGCATGCTAAGATCTTTCATGCCTATATAAAGCTTTACTACTTGTTAAATATTTCAAGGTGTAAAAAACTCATTTTCTAACATTTTTTATTTTTACAATTTTACTAAAAATCTTTGAAGGCTGCTAACATAACCGTCATACTGAAAATTAACAATGTAATTTAGCAATTCATTTCGGAAGCTCATAGTGGTTTGTATTTTAATTTCTCTCTCTTTCCACTGGATTAAAACCACTTAGTTGTTAAAAAAGTTTTTTTATTGACGTTTCGGCTTTCCAGATCGAAAGCCGTTATCAAAATGACATAAAATAAATAAATTTACTAGAAACAGAACACTTGATAATCTTGCAAAAATATGACATCAACATAGTATACATAGAATAAGATTTTGAGATTGAAGATGTCAAAATCTGTTTCAATCATATTTTTGTGACGTTTCTGGGAACGAATTTTTTGAAAGGATAGCGCATTTGCATATTATAAGAGAATTTATACTTCGTCATAAATGAAGTTTTCTTATTAATATTATCATAAGAAAAAACCAGATAAAAACTTATGATACTATCCCGATATAGAGGGTATCCTTTTTGCAATTAACTCTTTTTGTAAAATAGGTATCCAAATTTTTGAAATATCAACCGAACAATTAGAAACACATTCGTTATTATTTAAGCATATCAATGCTGCTTCTTTAACTTTGCGGTTATAATTATTCGGTTCTTTTAATAATCTAGTTGAAAAATTCCATTGTATTTTATGACCAGAATCCCATGCGTGTTCACATATTTTGGATTTTTCGAATTGTTTATTTTTAATGTACGATTGGTGTTCATTAAGTCTAATATGAAAAGGTCTAGATGTTTCTCCTATATAAAATTTATTACATTCGCATGGAATTTTGTAAATACAATTTTTTGTGTTTTGAATTTCATTAAAAGGTTTTGTATTTACTATTAAAGATTTTAATGTATTATTAGTTTGAAAAACTGTTTTTAAATTAAATTTATTGCCAATCCTTCTAATTTTTTCGGATAATTTTGGAATATAAGGGATTTTTACTATATTTGAAAGAATTATTGGGGGGTTTAAATTTTGATCTTTAGTTTTGATGTCTCGGTAAAGTCCACAATTTATAAATTTACTTGGGTAGTTGTTCTTAATCAAGACAGATTTAACACAAATTGAGTGGTTTGAATTAAAATTTAGATATCTATTTGTATGTGTTTCTTTTCTAAAAACTGATGTATCAAAACAATTGTTGTTATTGTGTATTAGTACATCAAGAAACGGTAATTTTTTATTATTTTCAATTTCAATTGTAAATTTAATAGTAGTTTCCGAATTATTAATAGTATATAAAAATGTATCAATATTTTCCCTATCGTGTTGCCAAATTGCAAAGATATCATCTACATATCTAAACCAGACAGAAGGTCTTAAATTTTGTTTGTTTACAATTTCCATTTCAAAATTCTCCATGAAAATATCACACAATTTTGGTGATAAAGGAGAACCCATTGCCATGCCAAAATTTTGCTGATAAAAATCAGTATTTAATTGAAAATATGTAGTTTTAATACATAGTTCCAATAATTCTAGAATTGCTGAGACGCTTAATTTAGTTCTATTTATTAATGTATTATCACTTGTCAACTTTTTTCTCACAAGATTAAGAGTTTTATCGACAGGAACATTTGGAAATAAACTGACTACATCAAAACTAACCATTATATCTGAATTTGTAATTTTGATTTTTGATAATTTTTCTAAAAAATGTTTTGAATTTTTGATAAAGGAATTAGTATTTCCTGATAACGGATCTATTAATTAATCTATCAAATACCATTAAGACCAATAATAAGTTCTATAAATTCACCTTGTCAAAATTTAGCAAGATTTCTACTTAAAATAATAGATCCGTTATCAGGAAATACTAATTCCTTTATCAAAAATTCAAAACATTTTTTAGAAAAATTATCAAAAATCAAAATTACAAATTCAGATATAATGGTTAGTTTTGATGTAGTCAGTTTATTTCCAAATGTTCCTGTCGATAAAACTCTTAATCTTGTGAGAAAAAAGTTGACAAGTGATAATACATTAATAAATAGAACTAAATTAAGCGTCTCAGCAATTCTAGAATTATTGGAACTATGTATTAAAACTACATATTTTCAATTAAATAGTGATTTTTATCAGCAAAATTTTGGCATAGCAATGGGTTCTCCTTTATCACCAAAATTGTGTGATATTTTCATGGAGAATTTTGAAATGGAAATTGTAAACAAACAAAATTTAAGACCTTCTGTCTGGTTTAGATATGTAGATGATATCTTTGCAATTTGGCAACACGATAGGGAAAATATTGATACATTTTTATATACTATTAATAATTCGGAACCTACTATTAAATTTACAATTGAAATTGAAAATAATAAAAAATTACCGTTTCTTGATGTACTAATACACAATAACAACAATTGTTTTGATACATCAGTTTTTAGAAAAGAAACACATACAAATAGATATCTAAATTTTAATTCAAACCACTCAATTTGTGTTAAACGAGGTATTGTCAAATCTCTTTCCGATAGAGCAAAAACGATTTGTTCAAATGACAATATCTTAAATAATGAATTATCACTTGTTAAATCTGTCTTGATTAAGAACAACTACCCAAGTAAATTTATAAATCGTGAACTTTACCGAGACATCAAAACTAAAGATCAAAATTTAAACCCCCCAATAATTCTTTCAAATATAGTAAAAATCCCTTATATTCCAAAATTATCCGAAAAAATTAGAAGGATTGGCAATAAATTTAATTTAAAAACAGTTTTTCAAACTAATAATACATTAAAATATTTAATAGTAAATACAAAACCTTTTAATGAAATTCAAAACACAAAAAATTGTATTTACAAAATTCCATGCGAATGTAATAAATTTTATATAGGAGAAACATCTAGACCTTTTCATATTAGACTTAATGAACACCAATCGTACATTAAAAATAAACAATTCGAAAAATCCAAAATATGTGAGCATGCATGGGATTTTGGTCATAAAATACAATGGAATTCTTCAACTAGATTATTAAAAGAACCGAATAATTATAACCGCAAAGTTAAAGAAGCAGCATTGATATGCTTAAATAATAACGAATGTGTTTCTAATTGTTCGGTTGATATTTCAAAAATTTGGATACCTATTTTACAAAAAGAGTTAATTGCAAAAAGGATACCCTCTATATCGGGATAGTATCATAAGTTTTTATCTGGTTTTTTCTTATGATAATATTAATAAGAAAACTTCATTTATGACGAAGTATAAATTCTCTTATAATATGCAAATGCGCTATCCTTTCAAAAAATTCGTTCTCAGAAACGTCACAAAAATATGATTGAAACAGATTTTGACATCTTCAATCTCAAAATCTTATTCTATGTATACTATGTTGATGTCATATTTTTGCAAGATTATCAAGTGTTCTGTTTCTAGTAAATTTATTTATTTTATGTCATTTTGATAACGGCTTTCGATCTGGAAAGCCGAAACGTCAATAAAAAAACTTTTTTAACAACTAAGTGGTTTTAATCCAGTGGAAAGAGAGAGAAATGTAATTTAGCATTTCATGATATGGAAATTAGAGTATAATGTGTTGCCTATCTATTAGAACCTTTTGTCACAGGGGACCTCTGCACTTTTGTTGTTACTTTTTAAATTGGGTATTACTTTTAAATATTTATTTTAAATATGTAAAGAAAACTGTACTACTTACATATTATTACCTAGAAATTAATATAAATAACATTTTTAAGTTTAAACATGCTGAGCTGTCACTGACGTCACCCAGTGAATAATGACTCATTATTCACTGGGTGACGTCATACAGTGAATAATAGGTATTATTATACTTAAAGAAGTACGAGTATAAGATAATGTTTTATAGAACAGTTTTGTACAAACTAGTTTTTAGTTGGACGATCGAGCCAAAGTTGTTCTTAAAAGTACCCCTAAATTCGTATGATCTAAATCGATCTACTTTCAAATCAACCATAAAATTACCGCTTAATTGAACTTTTTTCATTCAATGGCTCCTTACTACCCGGCAATTTGAAGTATGTATACTAACACATCTGCCAATTTCTATTTTTATTTTTATTTACCGTCCCGAATCAGAATCTGATAAAGACAATATTTATGTAAGGCGAAGGGTTAAGAAGGTAATTTCGCAGCCCTCATTTTCATGGGTTCCCATAACGATCTTTTCAACCTTTTTATAGGGCTCCCGCGTACAGGTTTCCCTCGGACCCTTTTCGAAGGTCCCGTTTGGGAATTTGTAGTGTGTAATGAAATGTCGGTGTTTTTTTAGTCTAGTTTTAATTCTAACGTCAAGTCACGGGGTGTTTGTTGTGTAGAAGGGGTGCTAAGGGAATACTTGTTGCTGCTTTTATATTTTTCTGTTTTAATTGTTGTTACAGTGGTCCTACATGTAATTGTATACTTACCTATTTGTTATCGATGGATTTTGAATTGAAATTAGGTATTATTCGATTCAAGATATTTGAGACTGACTGCTGGCATTTTACTTGGGAATTTTATCTAATCAGCAATCTGTAAAAATATTTACAATAAGCCAATGTTTTATTATATACTATAATTAAAAAATTATGTTGACTATCTTAAAGTCGAGGTTTCAACGAAGAAAATGAACCTTGATAAAGTTAAAAAAATCGTAAACCAACTTTTTCGATTGAAGATTAGGCGCGATACATCCTATCATCTAACTGAACATAAATATCGACCAAATGTCTGTATTTTGGCATGTTTGGCCTGTATAAAAGATTAGGAAGGATTAAGGCATCTTAAAAGACTGTCTCTGTATGGGGATTCTGGCAATAAAACGGCGCTTAATGTCATTTTCTTTGGGTATTATAGTTCCCCAAAGGGGCGTAAGAATGAAATAGAAACAGATGTTGAGCTACAAAGAAAACGTTTAAAAACCTCTTAAATTTTTTCTTTCATAATTATTTCACCAAGAATTCTCTGAACCAAAATGAAGTGAATAGAAAAACGAATTCGTTTCATATAGCAAAATTTAAATTCGAGAGATTTTGTGTGGAGTTATGGCAGATTTCCCTGATCGATTTTAAAAAATTTCAGATTTCGCAAATTTTGTATGCACCTACAATCTTTTAGGATTCAAACCTCACAATCGAATTTTACACAACCGGTTGCCGAGATATCTGGCTAGCCTAACATGTCATGACCACTACCATAAGATAGGGTAACCGCTATCCTAATGGGAATACCGCTACGCAAATCTGGAGTGACCGGTGCTCTAAGTTAGCCTGACCGCTAGCCTGAAGAGGCATGGCCGCTATCCTAATCTGGAAAGACCAATTTTACCACATTTTTTCCAAAAAAAATTGGCTTGTCACCAACTATACTATATTTGAAAATCAAGAGAGAGTAAATTCCCAGAATAAAAAGTAATTCGGTATGCAAAACTATAGTACAGTACGTGCGGTAAAACTTCAATATTTGTAATGCATTCTAAATTGTTTTTGTTAATTTCAATACAAAATTTATTAAATTTCTTGGACTATCACATTATTTTATGATCTTTCATTGTTACTACAGTAGGCCTAAGAGGATTAACGTGCGTCATAGGCGTAACCAGAATAGAAAGGGATACTTGTTATTTAACGACCTCCGAATGGCAACAGCTTCTAATGACAGATATTTTGACTTAAATAGTTTCTAGAAATGCAGTTATTTGATTTTCGATAAACGTGACAAATAGTAGTGACTAAAAATGGAAGCAGTTTGTGAGTATACGCCAGTGAAAAAATTAAAACTAGACCATTTATCGCTCAATGAAAAGAGTGCTGTAGTGAATGTGTACCACTATTTTAAACATCAAAATCCCTCAAACACTATTGACAGTGTAGTTGAAACAACATCTAAGGCAATGGGATATGGAAAATCTACAATATATAGAGTTCTAAAGGAGGAAAAATCAGGTGGAGTAACCTCACCAAAGCCGAAACCAGGTAGACCAAAACTATTAAAAGTCAACGTGGACGAGTTTTTTAAAAATGCTATTCGTAAGCTTGTTCACTCATTTTTTATAATCAAGCAAATACCAACTTTAGATAAAGTTTTGCAAGCCATTACGAATGATGTTGATTTACCCACAATAAGCCGGGATAAACTATGGAAAGTGTTACATGAGTTAAACTTTAAATTTGAAAAAATGGGCAGACACTCAATGCTAATTGATTCTGAAGAAATTGTATGTTGGAGAAGACAGTACCTCAGAAGAATACAACAAGTTAAAGCTCAAAATAAAAACATTTATTATTTAGATGAAACATGGGTTAATGAAGGACATTGTGTAGGAAGAGTTTGGAAAGACAAAAATATAAAATCATCCCATCAAGCTTTTCTAGAAGGATATACTAATGGTTTTAAGGAACCTATAGGAAAAGGTAAAAGATTAATTATTTGTCATATAGGCAGTACAAACGGTTTTTTTGAGAATGGTTTACTCTTATTTGAATCAAAAAAAACCGTTGATTATCACGAAGAAATGAATGGAGACGTGTTTGAGGAATATTTTGAACAGATGATTCAATTCATACCAAAAGTATTGAAATTGCAAAATGGTTATCTTCTAAAAATTTAGCCTTTGACAATACAATGCTGAGGGCAGAATTGTTAACTATTGCTAAAAAACATAAGCAAAATTATAAAAAATATAATATTGAGGAGATAGCCAAAAAACGAGAAATTGAAATCCTTCGTTTACCACCCTACCATTGTGAGCTGAATCCGATAGAATTAATATGGGCTCAAGTTAAAGGTTATGTTTATCTATCTAAAATTGGTAATCTAGGTATAAATAACTAAAACAAATTAAATATTTCTATTTCCATATTAATTTAATTTTGAAAACGCACGTCTATGGTTTACTGCCTTTAACACTGATAACTGCAAAACATTTCTGGGAATTTACTCTCTCTTGATTTTCAAATACAGTATAAAGGATAGGATGTTTTATATTTTATTATCCTGTATATGATAGGAGGGTTCTTAAAGGGTTGTTGTTTTTCGTTGATGTCACAGTTACAGGGAAATATTTTTGGTATTAATATATTTTATAAAGTTATTCTATTATTGTTCTTTTGGATTTATTAAAGTTTATTTGTAAAGAAGTCTTTTACGTGTCTGACGAGGTGCCTACTGACGAATCCAAAATATAGCCAACATTAATCAGAAGTGGTGAACTGAATACGGAGTACCAGATAAACTTGAAATTCGAATGAGCAAAATGGAAGGAAGAAATACCCAACAAGATACAAAAGATGGTATACCAGTAGTAAATGTCGATTTAATGGATAATTTAATGAAAATGATGATGATGGAACACAATCGTTTAGCCAGTGAGGAGAAATTCTTGAAATTTCTGGAGAAGCAGAATGTGCCGGATTTCAGTTATAGTATCGATGATTTCAATGGGAAGTGCATGGGAATAGCAGCAAAGAAATGGTTTTTGCAACAGTCAGACCAAATCAAAACATTTGATGACTTCAAGGTAAAGTTCAAGAAAACCTTCGACATGAAAATCAGTAAAGATGAAACTTGGGAAAAGATGAAAAGGAGAGTTCAAGGTAAGAATGAACCAATATTTTCTTACTTTCATGATAAAGTTTCATTATGTCAAATTCTTGGATATGATTTTGATGAAATCAAAGAACAGATTTTAATTGGTTTATACCACAAGGAAAATATTTCTGGTTTGATGCCCGCGAAAATGGCTGATACCGATGAACATTTACATGAAATTTTGCAAAGTGTTTATATTCGAGTCCATGGCGGAATAATAACAGAATGAGCATTGTAGAGGAAACACTTTTAAATCGAATATTTGGACTAAAAGAATTATCAAAGACTGTTAAAATGACAAGTCAATTCCAAACAATTTTGTACACGGTGCTGGAATTAGCTCACATGGCGATACTACTGATTCTGTATAGGCTGATACATCAAATTTTGTACAAGGTGGAGCCCGGCGTAAATTTTATTGCTATAAATGCAAGGAAGCTGGTCATCTGAAAAGGAATTGTCCTTCTAATCAAAATATTTCTTCTAGATCAATATCGGGAAATGTTATTCGTAAATCTTCCACAGAAACCTCAACTAATTGTTCTACTGGGTGATTCAGTCGACAAATTCATGCGCGATTTTATTGTAAATGATCATTTTACTGTTTCTGGTTTCATTGATCCAGGTAGCGCAGTTTTCACTCTAAAATATCAAGTGTTGATTGATAAAAGCTTACAATGCTCTGCTATAGATCGCAAATTATATGGTTTCGGAGGAAATCAACCAACACAGTGTACAATGATGACCAAGGTGAAGCTGACATTGGGCGAAGTTGAGGAAGAAGTTGACGTACTGAGAGTCCCAAATGATGCACAATCGATGGATTTGATAGTTGGAAGAACTTTCAGTCTTTTACGTGTCTGATAAATCCAATCTACGTAAAGGCTGGCCAAATAATCACCCCATCTTTAAATGTTATTTTTAAACTGTTTTTCCATTTGTTATCCTACTTTGTTTCAACTTTGTAATATTTTAAGAGTCAAAACAAGAGGCAAAAAATCGGAAACCACTCGAGCGTCACTAATAGTCCCTTTTTCATCCTCCAATAACCTCAAAATTAGTTATAATACACTGCCAATAAAAAAATTAACTTAATTTGTGGAGAAATTCTACCGTGGATAAGCACAGCCATAACTTTAGGCTCCTGTCGAATTTACAGAGGGTTTCGCTTAAGTGTATGTAAATTTTAATCGTGAAGTAAAAACGTTTCCACTTCCACGGCATGTGGAAGACGCGTGCCCCTCTTTAATGCGAAGTGGGTGAGGAAATTTTCTGAATATCGTTGAAAGGCATCAACTTTCGTATAACTGGCGTTCTTGTTATTTATTACAACGTGTACAGTTACTGTTTTAATTAGGCTTCACTTTATTAAAGTTTTCTTTCCATATTTTATGACGTTTAAAGTATTTTATGGTTTATTTTTATGCAAACTAATGAACTGTTAGTCAATAAAGTAGTCCTTTTGGAATAAATTACAAAAAATACTTTAAATATTCCACAAACAAAAATTCCTTTTTTTATTTGCTAATATGTCAATTCTAGCTCAAAGCGACATCATGCGGCGCGGCCCGTAAGTAATTAGTGTTGTGTTATGACAGGTGACACATGTAATACATAGAAAAATACATTTGTTTACAATAAATTGACCGGTATTTTGATAAAATGAATTAACGAGCAATCGGACGAACGTGCTGTGTAACAGAATGTCCAAATAAGGAAAAGTTCAATCGCGACATCTTTTACTGTTTTCCTAATCGTGCTAGGGTAGTTGTCTAGTTGATCGCAAGAAATTATGGATTGCATGAGTACGACAAGCTCCGTAAGTACATACAGCCAATTGTATACAAAATGATTTACTCGCAAAATAATAATGTCTCAACAATTTCTAACCTATATAGTTTCTATACGTGTTTTCAAGCTTCCTTGTCCTTTGTGTACCAGAAGTTTCCCTCAAAACATTACCACAAATCATCGTCCTCTCCACTGACATGATAACTTTCGTAGAATTTCTATCCTTTATTTATACTTTTTCATCGAAAGACATTTTGAAACCCGCACTTAATTATTAGTGACATATTATTTATACTTAAGTATTCGGTGGTTCATTTTCTTTTGCCAGTTTCAATTACCTGTCATATACACTGACCTCTAATCTAACTGGATGGGCACATCCATATAAGAAAATTGAGGCAACTAATACATGAGATTTTGGAGAAGGGCACATGCGCATTGATGATATGTCAAGCATGGGCGTTTCCTAAGGGTTAAGGGACATTTATAGTCTCATTGAAAATGATCTCGAAAATTGTTGGGGCATTTTTTCAAACGTGCATACTGCATTTGGAGTCTTGAAGTCCCAAAATATACTCGTTTTGAATAATTAATATGCCAATTTTGATGCATTTCATGGAAATATACTTGGAAACTGAAATCATTTAACAAAGTAAAAAGACGCCACCGCTGGTAAAAATGGCTCCCTAACGTAATGACATTGACATTATGGAGCAATGCACATGCGCACTTTTAATTTGAGACGTTTAATTTGCCTCATTTTTAGCATATAACGAAACGGCCAGTTCTCATCCAGTTAGATTAGAGGTCAGTGGTCGTATATTGTATAGGCCTAATTTTCAGACACTTACACTATTTGTTTGCCTAAAATGCCGTTAGAACGGCGCTCGTGCCACTTGAAATCAAATCGGGCGTATTGGTATTTTAAATCAAATTTCATATTTTCGGCGATGAAACTTAATGTGACTTCAAAACATCCTCAACGAAATGATGTAGGTGGCTAAGGTGCTAAGTTCCTGTGTATAATTGACATAACTTACATAAAATTTCACAAGTATCATTTTTTGAGGTTAAGTACTTCGATATTGTGAAAAACATGGCGCTAAAAATAGATGTTTTGAGGAAAATAGTCATTGAGGACGGGTTGTTCTACTTTCTGGCAATCAGTGACAGCTACCATTATTAATATCATAATTAGATGATGTGATACTATACTTTTTGGGGGAAATAACATATTTTTTTAGTTAAAATTTCCCGTTAAAAAACCTATAAACAAAGAAGAAGAACGAAGGCCTTGTATTTTATGATTAGACTTCCTACACTGTATCCAAATGTTCCGTCAAGTTTTGTCAAGATTTCTTTTAGACCATGTCCAGAAGCTGTTCTTACATCTACCACTTTTTTTAACCTGTAGACTTCTTGTAAAACATCTACAGAAGAAGATACTACTCTCCAATTCTTCTAGAGCCCATAGACTTCCTACAATATATCCAAATGTTCCTTCAAGCTTTGTCAGCATGCAGATTTCTTTTAGACCATGTCAGAAGATACTACTCTCCAATTCTTCTAGAGCTCATACATAATATACAGCATCTATGAATTTTATTACTTTAAGAGCAAACCGAACCACTTAAAAAATTTTAAGCCTTTAGTTTTCAGGAAATACTAATAATTCCAAAACTTAGGGTGGAGAAATCTTTATTTTTTTGTAAACCTTCGAAAAGTATTTATTTTGTTAATTTTAAATGGAAAAACACAAAAAGAAATATCCGCGCCATTCTGCATTAAATCAATGAAAATTTACTCCTATCTGTTTTAAAAAATATCCAGTAGTTTTTAAATAATATGCCTTCCCATTTTTTTCTTAAATATCTTTGGAAAGTGCTGCCACATCGTTACATACATTTAAAGCTGTCGAGAAATATTCCATGGCCAAGTGTTCCCAGTGGCGTGCATATAAATACAATTTTATATTAGAAAATCTTCATAAAATAGAAGTGAAATCCCTTAAAAGGAAACTTATTAAATAAATATTTTTTAAGTGAATCATACCTTACGATGTGGTATCAAGAAACTTAGTGACCCCTAGCGCTTCTATTAATCTTTTTCCAACATTAAATAACATCAAATATCAATTTTGGTCAACCTATTTTATGGCTATCTAGCTGCTTAAAAGGATATGAATCATTATCCACTGTTGACTGATTTTTTATTTCCAAAAATCTCGAATGAGGGTAAATTCTAGTTAAAAACCATTCCCCTTTGGGTAAATGTGTACCACTTACCGTTATAGAGGTCGCATAATAATATTCATTTTCTAATAACATTAATTTAATTCGAACGTTATCGGCAAATCAGCGATTTGCATAAAACGGTACGGTGCAGTCTTGTAACGCACAGGGTGTTCGCCTACCGTATAGAATAATAATTCGAATTAATTTAACAATAAAGGGGGTGGAAAGATTTTAGAGATATTAAGGGTGACTTTACACATTAAACGATCAAACTGGAATTGTCGTTTAATCGTTGCCATATGTCAACATAGGCAGGTTTTTGTTTTATCTTGGAATTTCAATTGGGCATATCTTCGATGCAATGTTTTTAAAGACATCGCATATGTTGGCATTAAATATTTATAGGATATAAAAAACTAAGTACCTTCCTTATATGCACCCTCTAAAAATAATTTCCAACGTCGTTTTTAAGGAACTTGTACTTGGCATACAATAATTTTTGAAATTGTATGTTTTTTTGTAAATTCAATTTTCCTGATCTGAATTTTGACATTATATCAAAGTAATTTTTTCGCGCATAAAAATAGTTTTTCTCTAGAAAATTGATCCCAAAGAGAACACTAATACGTCTTGAGCAAAAAATTCACCCTTACTCTTCAGAAGATGTATACAGATCTTGTTTGAGAAAATTAAATATTTACTTTAAAAAATCATCTTTCAAAAAAGTATTTCTAATGGATAAAAATCTTTAATTCAGAGATGTGACATTTCTATCTTTTTTAGACACTGAAATATTGCAATGCATTTGAAACATATTTAAAATTTTGATTAGGTTTATTTGCTGAACACTTTGGAAGTGTATATTGCAGTACGAAGGTTGACGCCGATTATGAAAATTTGAATATAAATAATATTGTATCGATTCCCCCATTGAAGATTGCCATTCCGGAAGTCTTCAATGGGATAATGAAATTGAGAGAAAATTTGAGTTCTGGCCCTGATGGAATTCCTTCTTACCTACTCAAGAGGTGCGTTTACTCTTTGAGCAAACCACTAGAAATTTTATTCAATCTGTCACTTGAAAATCAAGTTTTCCCTAGCGTCTGGTGAAATAGTTACGTAACGCCAATTTACAAAAATGGTTCCAAGGAGGAAATCAAAAACTATCGACCAATAAGTAAACTTTCTACAATACCAAAATTATTTGAACAACTTCTAGTAAACCACGTTTCTTATTATTGTAAAAATCTAATAATCGAACAACAACATGGTTTTGTAGAAGGTAGATCAACAGTAACTAACTTATTATTATATCAAAAGGATATTTTCAATGCACTAGAACAACATAATCAAATCGACTCTGTCTATACTGACTACAGTAAAGCTTTTGATAAAGTGAATCATAAATTATTGATCAGCAAATTGTCCGCTGTTGGCTTTCCACCATGGTTGACAAAATGGTTAGAATATCTTTATAATAGACATCAATTGGTTAAAATTAAAAATTTTGTTTCTAATTCTATCCTTGTCATATCAGGTGTTCCACAGGGATCACACTTGGGTCCCCTGTTGTTTAACATTTTTATCAATGACTTAGGAACCATTTTTAAAAATTGTAAATTCCTCCTTTTTGCTGACGATTTAAAATTATATACGGACATCTCTAGTCCAGTTGATTGTAATAAATTACAAGAAGATCTTAATTCCTTACTAAATTGGTCTAAATCAAATGGAATGGTATTGAATCCTGATAAATGCCAATGTATTACTTTTAGTAGAACAAAAGCTGAAATTCAAAATAACTACCTTATTGACAATAAGATCATTGAAAGAGTATCGGTTGTTAAAGACCTTGGAGTATTATTTGATGAAAAACTTACATTTGTTCAGCATATTAACTCAATTATAAGTAGTAGTTCTCGAAAACTAGGTTTTGTTCTTAGAAATACAATTGTCAATTCTTTCAACAAAAACATTATACATGTCACTCATTTATTCCTGTCTTAATTATGCTTCTCCTGTGTGGAGTCCTCATTACCAAATTCACATACACCATCTGGAGTGTATCCAAAACAAGTTTTTGAGATGTATTGCTTACAAAATGGGCTTATGTCATGGTACATACAATTATTCTAAGATCTTAAAGCACCTTTCAATTTATACCTTAGAAACTAGCCGTAATAAAGCTGATTTAATTCTTTTACATAAATTAATTAATGGGATGACATCATGCCCAGAACTGTTGGCACAAATTAATTTTAGATTTCCTAGAATACTTACACGAAATTGTGAACTCTTCAGTATTCCCTTTCATCATACTAACTATGGCTACAATAGCATCATATCTCGTATTATGAGACTAGGTAATCTAATTAATGCTAAAGGTGTATGCATAACTGGCGTTAGCCTTTGTACTTTTAAAAAAACTCTAAATGGAGTAGCTATTCTGTGATGTTTTGTGAAATATTTTACTTTTACTTTTACTCTTACTTTTATTTTACTTTTATTATACTTTCTTTTTATATATCTTCTCATATTGTATTGTATATATTTTGTAAAGAGGGGTGAGCCCATTTAAATAAATAAATAAATAAATAAATAAATAAAAATAAAATTAATAGATTTTTCCCATTCATGATAAAAGTAATACTTCAAATTGAAATATTTTATTTATTTCGCACACAAAAAAAACTACCGCGTATTTCCTCTTCTCTAAATATACGCAATATTATGTTACATTTCAACAATATCCATATCTTCGATCTGTAATGTAACAACATACGTATCTCTCGTGATCCATATCCCACTTATTCGCCCTTTGAATAACCCCGAGATAAATATCAAAGTTTGCCATATCTTGTCTTTGACCGATGCTCATATGTTAACGGAAATTTGTCGTTCCGCAACAGCAAGCTTTGACACAAAAGAGTGCAGTTTTTTTTTCATCTCGATGCATCAGCCTCCGTGATCTTTATACTTCCGTAAGGAGAAGAAGAAGAGGAACACACCAGGTGATACTCTAACCTGAACCTCGGCTAACCTCTGAAGGGGACCGACACAATGTGTGATCTAATTTTAAATAACACAATGCTTGTGGAAAAAGAAAAAGGTATATGAATATTTTTGAAAACCAATCAGGTCGTTTCTCACGAATGGTTCGTATTCAGCCAATGACGTTTTTTCTGATTGGGGTCTCCGTTTTCTGCCTCTGTAACTTTGATCCATTTTGTATTTGAATTGTTATTGCCGGGTGTCGATTACGCGCGAATTTTAACTATTCACTTTTTTAATAAAAGGTTTCGTTTTGATATTTTAAAAATTGTATTATTATATAAGGAAATATATTTGAAATTTATTTATTAATCACAATAACAATAACAAAACAATATTATTTTTGAGCTACAGTAAGACTCGACATATTAGTTCTGCCAAGGAATAGTAATTTTACATACATTACAAGGGCGGATTTACGGGGGGGTACAGGAGGTAATTACCCCCCCATGATTGTAATTTATAAAAAAATTTATAAAACATAATACACACAAAACTGTTTTACATCATAAAGAAAGTGGTGCTTCTTATAACGCGATAAAAAAAATGTATGCAGCTTCCTTATTTTACTAGACTTTTAATAGTAGCAGTTTAAAAGTGTTTTTTTTTGTTTTAACCATTTCTAAGTACTTTCCTAGTCTCCTTGTGATTATAATTTAGTATTAATAAAGTTTTTTTTTAAACAGTTCGACTTGAAATTTATTGCAAATTGTTAGGAAAGGTTCAGAAGTAGAAAACTTTCGATAGTGGCGTTTTTTTCATCAAAAAGTGAGGGAAAAAAAGAAAAAAACTTGCGCAATCGATAAATTATCCTTTGTTAATGAATTAATGTTAAATACAATTTTTCATGAGAATAAACCCATCCCGAGTTATAGGGCGTAAAAATTACCATTTTCACCATAAATACATAAATATCGTACATTTCTAGTTTTTTAAATATAACCGAAAATCTGATATTATTACGTAAAAATTTATATGAACTAATTTTATGGCCTTGAGCTAACAATTAAAATAATTTTTTTTATTTTTCTACGATTAATACGAAGGAAGATCTGGCAATTGAAAAATGGGTGTTTTAAGAAACTGGATCGTTCTAGCGCAGGGGTTCTCAAACTGTGGTACATGTACCACTGGTGGTACATTACAATGTTTTAGTAGTACAATTTAACATTTATCATTTTGTTTTCAGAAACACATATATTTTTTCATGTTTTTGACTTTAACGGCTCTAGCTTTAATATTGAAATGACGACTTTTCCAAAAACTTCGAACAATTTCGCGACACATTGATTTTTAACGGCGAAATGCTTTTATGGTGGTACATATATTTTTGTTTCATATTTATGTGGTACAAAATTTGAAAAGTTTGAGAACCGCTGTTCTAGCGTAAATATCTGAACAAATATGACTTCCACAAAAAAATGTTTATAACATCTTAATGAGAGAACAACATTGGGAACATTTTAAGACCATCCAGAACCGTTTAACATAAGCAGAAAAAAAGTTATGGACAAAATAAAGTTTTTTCAATTTTTTTACGCTATTTTTTTATCGCCATCTAGACTGTGGTATTTGACAAAAAAATCCTTTTGCAGAAAGTCGTAACATATGTTTTTACAATTTTTACAATTAGTAATTTTTAGCCCTATGGATAATTATTTTTTAAGTTTTGGTCTGTTAAAGTTGAGCTAAATTTTTGTTTTTTATGACATTTTCAATTTTTGGTCAATACCGCGAAAAGTATTGATTTTTCAAAAAAAAAATAAAGAGACGAGGCAAATGTTCTTCCGAATAATTACCATTTTTTTTATCTTTGCGTTTATAACCGTCAATGTCATTTTTTCGGGTCAAATATTGAAAAAACGGTCATTCCAATGAAAAAGTTTGTCATAACATGATATTTCGGCGATAGAATGAATTATTCTACATTATTTAATATTATCAGCCAAAAAAAGTTACGAATATTGTGGTGAATATCGTATTTTTCTGCGCACTATAACTCGGGAGGGAACATTAATTCATTAAAAAAGGTAATTTATCAATTACGATTTTTTTTTCATTTTTTTCACACCCCCATCTGCCACCACTCAAAACGCAACTAACGAAAGTTTTCTACTTCTAGACACCTTTACTAGCAATTTGCAAAAAAATTTAAGTTGATCTGATCAGTTTTTGCTCGATATTACAAAAAAAATTACTAGCTTTCTTGGACTACTTGGTAAGTTTTACAACCCCCCCCCATAAAAAAAGCTAAATCCGCCCTTGGTAAATTACCTTCCTTATTTTTGTAGTAGTATATTCTATATGTTTTTTCCAATCTAACTTTTAATCAATATAAATGCCTAAATACTTTATATTCTGTACCCTTTCTATCTCTCACAACAGTCACAATTTCCTGTTCCTTTTATGGTTTGGCATTCTGGCAAGGCCTTCTTGGTTATGGCAAAGGTAATAAACTTCGTTTTGTTAATGTTTAATGAAAGTAAGCTATAATCCATTCAAGCCTTTATTTTAGAAATAGAGGTTTCGCCTTCATGATAGCTGATCTCCATGAATTACTAACAGAGATGACCACAGTATCATCTGCAAAGCAGAAGACACTATCCTCATCATCCAGGATAGATAAAATACCATTAACATAAACATTAAACAAAAAAGGACCAAGTACTGTGCCCTGTGGCACTCCATACTCTGTTCGAAGGGCCTGACTTAAGTTATTTCCAATTCTTACTGTTTGGTTTTTCCCACTTAAGAAATATTTTTTTAATTTGTTTGCAATTCCTCTAATACCCATTTCGTCAAGTCTCTCAAGCAGAATGTGGTGTGCCACGGTGTCAAACGCCTTAGGCAAATCCAAAAAAATTCCAATTACTTTTTTCCCTTCATCTAAATTTTTCAGTATTACCTCAGTCACTTTGCATAATGCACGCTCTGTACTGGAGTTAGCTCTAAAAGCAAACAAATAAATGATATTTTAAATTTAATGCAGTTTTCTATTACCTTGCTAATAGTGCTTGTTAAGGCTATTGGCCTGTAATTTGTAGTTAGTTCACTGTTATCTTGTTTGTATAGTGGCACCAGAAGCTAAAACAAGATTTATTATATGCAACAGAGGTTTGTAAAGATATTTATGGTTCTGTTTAATCATCTCTGAAGTGATCAGATCTTCCCCACTTTTTACATTGTTTTTTAAGGACTTAATTTGTTTAATCAGGTCATTTTCTGTAAGAGGTGTGACATAGAAGGATTTCAGACAGGATTTAAATTTTTTCCTTGCGATAATGTTTTTTGGATGTTTAATTTTTGTAGCTAATGTTTGCCCAATACCACCAAAATATTGATGAAATTCATCTGCGATCAAACCAGGATCACTCTAATTAGTTTTATGTTAGTTTTATTTTGCTTTGTGTCATTTGTAGCTACTTTGATGACATTCCAAAGTTTTTTGAATCATGCCCGTTATTTTGTATTTTTATTTTATAGAATTCGTATTTGGTTTTGTTAATGTATTTCTATAGTTTTTATAATCATTTAGAATTTCTGCATTTCTCGGAAATAATGCACATTGTTTCTTTTTCTGATCCCTTTTGCGTATAGAGATTAAGAGTCCCTTTGTGATCCATGGCTTTAATCTCCGATTCTTGTTGCTAATTTTGCTATCATAGGTACAGGAGACAATTTGATCTTGCATTAACTTAATGAAGTTTGTACTACTTGTCTCCACATCATTAGAATTCAGAACATCCTCCCGTCTTGCCTCTGATACAAGTTTTGTCAATTTTGTGTAGTTAACTTCTTTAATGTATTGTAATTCTTCAGACAATTTAGTTTGATTTTTTAGTTTTTTGTTCAAGAAAATGGGATAGTGATTTGTAAAGTCCCTAGTGAAAATTACTGAGGTTAATCTATTATAATATTCACTTTTACATTTAATAAACATGATCTAGACATGTCGATGAATTATATGAACATTTTTAAACCTTTCATTTAGTTATTAGGAATGTAACATCAAAAGAAGCGGTTGTGATTATTTACATTAACATCATTATTTGCTACTCCGTCACTCTCAACGGGTGCCCTATTTAAAACTAGTTAACATTTACGGTAAAGTACAAACAGAGTTTATTATGACGACCATCTGCACGTGGACATGTGTCCAGATTGTCCCTAATAACCCTATTTTGAAACACAATCATTATCGTTATAGTTTTCAGTCCAATTATAATAAAGCGCATGTAACCTTATCTGTTGACCCTTAATTTCATCATCGGTCTAATTATCGCTTAGAGTTTAGCGTTATTTTGAAGGGTTGGAATTTTATCACGCAAGAGATAGAAAAAATTTATCACTTTATGTATTACACATTCACACTTTACAAGGCAATCTCGCGAAGAAATGGTAAATTTCTTCAAAACCAATTGAGCTACCACGAGAAATTGTATAGAAAATTAGGGTTTAAACAATTTTACGATATCATCTCCCAAAAAAAGTCAAAACTGCGAATTAATTTGAATATAGATCGTGATTCAAGATATTTTTGACTAAGTGAATTCATTAACGATTTTCAATTAGCACCAAATTATGTTCTTATGAGTTTAGATGTGGTATCTCTATTCACTAACTTACCTTTAAAGTTAGTTAAACTCTGCATCGAACCAAATTTAATAACCTCTGCAATATTAAAAAACAAATGTTTATGAATATAATTGATTTCATTTTCATTTCTATTTAGTACCTCTAATTCTAATTAAAAACTATTTGGCAAATACATTCTAAATTGAAAACACCTATACCAGTCAAAAATAAATCAAATATAATCTATGAAATCCCATGCAGCAGCTGTGATGAAGTATACATTGGTCAAACAAGTAGAATGCTTAAGGATAGAATAACCTCTCATAAATGTGAGTGCAGAAGGAATATGAGATCTTGTCGCCTTGCTGAACATTTAATAGATAAAGATCATGTAATTGACTATAATAATGCCAAAATTCTCGATAATGAACGAAATCTCAATAAGCGTCTCTTTCTTGAAATGGTTCATATCAATAACCATGAAAAATCAATGAATAAAAGAACAGATATCAATGACATCAGCACAATATACACATATCTTTTAAAAAATCATAAAGAAAATTTCTCACTCTGTATTAGAAATTGTCATTTTGTCGTTTTAAATTTTAACATTGATGTTTCTTTTTGTATGTAATTTTTTCTGAATTTCATGTTATTTGTCTTGATAAAGAAAATAAACATTTTCGAAAGCTCGACTTAAAACGAAGAAATCGTATTAATTTATTTACTATTGACTGCTTCCCACTAATTTTATCTACATAAGATATTTTGGACCATAGTGTATGCCAGGAGGATTTCTTTAATGAAATTTTCAAAAAGATATGCTCGAAATCTATTAAAATCGTAAGTTAGCAATTTAATTTATTCTATTCGACATCCCACGACCGGTTTCTGCCTTTCGGTTTCCTCAGTTAGGCTTTCCAATCGAATCACTGAAACTGATCATGATTTCAGCGATAAAAAAATAGCTTATTTTTTTGCCTATTTGTATTTGTTTGGAAATTATTTTACAAAAATTATATATTCCCTTAATGTCATTTTCAAACAAATTCAGATAATTTAAAAAAAATTATATGACAATTTTAGACAATTTTTCGCAATTTTAGATCATTTTAAAAGTTTTTATATTATAATTTTATACATTTTACTGTATACTTCTGCAATATGGTAAAAGCACGATGGTGGCATATGGTAGAATTTATTAAACCACCATAGCGTGACTTCTGCACTCTATATTACAGTCGGTGATTTTTGAAGGGTTCGGTAATATGGAAATAATATGTTATTGCCACAATAGGTTGCATTTACAGACCAAATAATTAGGTAGGTGTTATAGAAGGAAGTTAACACGATACTAACGTTTTTGATGATACCATTAGGATTTTTGATATACACAATTTTGTTTCTCATTTCAAATTATTTTTTTTAAATATAATAAAAATATGGATACCTACTTTCTACTTGATCATGACCAAAATAAATCATAGGATTACGAGACATATTTATTTCTAAATGTAAATTGGAAATTTTTTAAGATTTAGACGTGGTTAGGTTTATAGAACAGACAATAATATAACTATTTACAATCACTTCAATTCATCAAAGTATCTTCTATGTCTTGATATGTCAGAAGAGATTCCTTATGGAGGATTCGAATATGATTCAATACATCCTCATCTACCAATCAATTGTCATCTACATTTACACCAAAATAGGAGAAAGCCTGTTTGGTATTATACCATACTGAGCTATACATGAGATTGCATCTTCATATTTACTAAATGTAAAATGAAAATTTTAAAATATGTAGACGTTGTTAGACGTTCGACAATTATATTTCTTCTCAACTGTAATGCGGCAACATGCCAATAGAAGTACATTGATAGCCATAAACCATAACTACAGCACAAGACGTAAAAGCAATTCCTCTGTTATACCAAGACCCGAAAAAAACACCCTACAAAGAAGTTATGCCTATCTGGGACCTAAATTATATAGCTTGATCCCTCAAGAAATGAAAAAATATAATTCGCGTCATTTATTCAAATCAAAAATAAGGGAGTGGATAAGCAATCAACCACGCCTTGCCATCCATCAATATATTGATATTAAAAACGTATATTACAATTTGTTATAATAAAAAAAAAGGAAAAATAACAATCGGTAACAAAAAACTATTGCCAAAAGATCGTTATTTCCGCATGTAAATAGAAATCATTTTTCCTTGGACTATTACCAATATTCTTCATAATATAATCTATTTTTAATCTTATATTCACAAAAACACTATCTTTATATTTTATACCTCGTATTATTTTTTATATTTTCTTTTTTGATTTATCTAACTTAATATCTTATATTTACAACAACTTTGTCTCTTTATTTTATATTTTATATTTATATTTATTAACTTGCCCAACTTTATATGGAGACTCTGAATCTGAGTAGACAATTCCACTGTTAACAAGGTCCGCCTTTTGGTATTTTGCCTACTTTGACCAGATCTCTGGTTATTTCAGTACAATTATAAACATTTTGCTTACCATCACATCGCTTTAATTTTCTGTATGTAGTACTTATATAAAATATTTTATATGTAATCTCATATCACGTATAATATATATATTTATCTATTGTTTGGTTTCACTCCCACAACCAAGGCTTCCCTTGTTGGGAAGTATTTATTTATTTACCAATGTAATTTTTTATTGTTATGTATTTTGGGGTAAAATAAATATTATTATTATTATTATTATGTTTATAGAACAGGCAATAAGAGGCGATCAATCCAATCCATCATGGTACCTTCAGTACCTTGATGTTAATAATTTGTACAATAAAATCATGTCAGGCGCGCTTTTTTATGGAAGATTTGAATGTGATGTTGCAAACATTTTATATGACGTGCCAGTGAGAGGTTACTTGACTCCCTTTATGATTTTTCCGTTTCAAAATTCTAAATGACTTGAATTTTATTTAATCCGCATCTTAAGAACAGCAAATTGTTCCAAGCTGTCATTCAGGTGGATATAAATACCTACCACAAAGCAATGAAACTTAGTAAACTAACCGTTGGTTTCGATTTTGATTGTCCTGTATACTGCGCGATTGAACCACGTAGGTGTTATAATTGTTGGGGTCTTCATCATTTATCAAATCAATGCAATAAAAAAGAACCAACATGTCCAAGATGTTCCTCTAATCACGATGTAAAAGAATGTAAGTCTGATAGTCTAAAATGTGTAAATTGTACTAATCTTAAATTAAATCATAATATAAATATATCTATAGATCATGTAGCATGGGATAGAGATTGCCACTTCTATAAGAGAGCTTTAACAAAATTTAGAGATAACATAGTACCGTCCCAATAGCAACTAATAAATACACCTAGTATCGCTGACAGTTAAGATTCCAAATTTGTATTCTACTATCAAAATGTTAGAGGCCTTAGAACGAAAACTACCCAGTTATTCAACAGTATTTCGGCTATTACTGAATATGCAGGCTACTTTTTTACAGAAAGCTGGTGTAATGATACGATCCAAGATGGTGAACTATTTGATCTCTCTTCTTTTGATGTATACAGGGTTGATCGAAAATATAAAGAAATTGATTCCAAAAGAGGTGGTGGAGTTATCTGTGCACTCAGGAAGGATTTAAATTCCAGTATGGTTAATATAATTGATCATAGTATCCCAATTCCCCCAAATACGAATATTGATTTCTTACTGGTTAAAATAAGACCATGTTACCAATGCATATACATCTTGCTTATTTACATACCCCCTTCTTGTTCAGTTGATGATTATGAAGTCGTTCTGGAAACAATATCTCTATTTACAGCTTTATACGATAAACATCTTCTTGTACTCGGAGATTTCAATATACCTGAGTATGTCTCTCAAATCAGTGGTGCTAGTATGTCCTCCAAACTAAACGTTGTCCAAACTTTTGCAAATTTCTTTAATTTAAAACAGTTCAATTCAATCAAAAATAAATTTCAGCGTTTATTAGATCTAGTTTTCTCAAATAACGCATGCCAAGTTTCTAGACCTGATGAAATAGTCTTGAATGAAGACGATTACCACCCATCATTGTGCATAGAGATATCAACAAAAAATAAACATGCACAATACCCTGTAAACCTGATAATATACAGTTCAATTATAAAAAAGCTAATTTTCCAAATCTCTACAATGCATTAAATAATATTGATTGGAGTTTTCTGCAAAATGTTGAAAATGTAGATATTGGTGTTCATCTATTGAACAATAAATTATATGATATTTTTAGAGATCATATTCCTATCAAGAAAACAAGCTCCAGAACTTATCCGCCGTGGTTTAATGGCAATATAATTCACATGATTCGACAAAAAGAAAAAGCGTTCAAAAGCTATAAATCCACCAAGCTCTTGGACACTTTGAATAAATTTAAAATCCTCCACTCTAAAATTAAACGAGAAATTTCAACTGCTCGCACTTTATATTTGCAAAATATTGAAAGAGACATAAAAAGAGATCCCAAACAATTCTGGAGTTATGTGAATTCTAAAAATTCTTCATTTTCCGTACCAACATCAGTTGAGTATAATGGCTGCTTTATTGAATCTCCACAATCAATTGTCCAGGCTTTTGCAGATCATTTTTGCAACAATTTTTCTCAGACAGCAATCACCAATTATGTAACTGAATTAACATCAAATTTGCCAATGCTACATATAACATCAGTATCACACGATGAAACTATCAAAGCTATTAAAAAATTGAAATCTAACATGACAATGGGGCCTGACTTACTTCCTTCATTTCTTGTTAAAGACTGTGCATACATTCTTGCTACTCCCTTACAAATAATTTTTAATATGATCTTAAAATCTTGTACTCTCCCTAGTGACTGGAAAATATCTCGCGTAACTCCTATTCATAAAAAAGGCAACAAAAATGATGTTCAGAATTATAGACCCATTAGCATCATATGTAACTTCGCTAAGATATTCGAGATCGTTCTGCATGATCATATGTCAAATCATATCAAACGATCTATATCCCCTGATCAACACGGATTCATGGCAGGTAGGTCTACGGTTTCAAATCTTGTTTGCTCTACACAGTTCATATCGGAGGCCTTAGATAGAAGAGGTCAAGTAGATGTAATATATACTGACTTTTCTAAGGCCTTTGATAGAATTGACCATGTCATTTTACTCCAGAAGCTGTCATCTATAGGTTTAAGTCCACAGCTACATCTGCTAATGTCTTCGTATTTGAAGAACAGACATCAGTATGTCCAGTGTCGCGGTTTCAGATCAGATAAATTCCATCAGGCATCAGGAGTTCCGCAGGGATCAATTTTGGGACCGCTTTTATTTACTATTTTTCTAAATGATATTGTTATTAACATCAACGATATAAAAGTTTTAATGTACGCAGATGACCTGAAACTATTAGTTGAAATTCGTTCTTTTAATGACTCTTTACTTCTCCAAAACTGTCTAAATGATATAGCAAATTGGTGTCAAAATAACTCACTTCCGTTAAATCCAGACAAATGTTCTGTTATGTCTTTTACCAGGCGACATACAGCTCTTATTTTTAATTATGAATTGCATAATATTATTCTTAGCAGGCCGAATTTTGTGAGAGATCTTGGAATATACTTTGATCCCGAGCTAAATTTTGTTAAACATATAGAATCAATGGTGTCATCTGCTAATAAAAGTTTAGGGTTTGTCATAAGAAGCTGCAAAGAATTCTCAGATATCTCTACATTAAAAATCTTATTTAACAGCTTCGTCCGATCGAAACTCGAATATGCATCGGAGGTATGGTGTCCTAGGCAGAAAGTCTATATTGACCTAATTGAAAAAGTTCAAAGGAAATTTATGAAATCGGCTTCTTTTATATTGGACGGTATTTACCCTCCAAGGGGCTACCCTCATGATCTACTACATGATCTAGAAAAACGTCGAACCTATCAGCAAATTTCATTACTCTGGAAAATTCTTAATGGTCAAATAGATAGCATTGATTTGTTAAATTATGTTCATTTTAAAATACCACGCGCGGGTCTAAGAGTTTATTGTAGTTTCTATTTGCCAGCTGCAAGAACAAATATTTTAAATTCATCCCCATTATACCAAGCAATCAATGAGTATCATAACATCCAGGACAGCTTGGATATATTTGCCTGTAATAAATACCAAATCAAAAGTGTAATTCTCTAGGTACTGATGTGTATTATATAAGTATTACGAACTTTTAGAAAATTGTGTAATTGCATAGTAGATGTTCCGTACACTACCAAGTTGTCCAATGTTAACGTCCATTTTTTTTCCTGTCTCACGCAGACACAGGTTTTTTTTAATGGACGTTAACCCTGGACTGCTGGCAGTTTTTGTATTATATACATTGTGCTTGTTATTATTAACATTTTTGTTATGTTGTCCTTTTCCCACCCATTAAATGGTTGGTACAACTGTTGGGTGGTGTATCAAAATAAATAAATAAATAAATAAATAAATAAATAAATAAATAAATTAATATATTTAAGATCTACACCATATACATATGCAGCTCTGCGTCAACTGTCAAACTGTCAATTATTTCCAAACTTTTGTTGTCATTGGTAACAGACTGTTGAACTGTTCGATTTGCATCTTTAACGTTTTCAGTTTTCTCAAAACGTTTTTACATTAAAATAAAACAGGAATCGGCACGATCTTAAATCCCAAAAAATTGTTTCTACTCTGTATATGTAAACAGTATAAATTCTCCCAGGTGTGATATTTAAAAATCAAGTAACATTAAATAAAAGAAACTAATAAAAATCGTTATCGGATAAACGTTCATAAAAAGAGGGTAAAAAGGCTTAATACTCATTATCTGACTCACAAAAGGGCAACTTTTTATTTACCAATAGAAAAATCGAACAATACAGAGGGTGGTTACGCTGCATTCATCTAAAACCACATTTTACGACTTTCGCCTTAATAAAAACCAATAATTCTACATCTTAACATGTAGTTTATCCTAAATATGCGTCATAAAATTGTTAATAAGTAGGATTTATTTGATCAAATAGGATTACCGAGGGCTAGATTTATGCACCCCTGTCGTCAAACACTATACGACTTTTATATAGATCATAGGACGTGTGATGAACATAATTTATATGGAAATGAGATTTTCGGCAGTGATGAATTTGCATCGGCATGTAAATTTTGGGTTAAAATACTTCATGAAAAAAAATGGCTACATATTCGTGATTTTGTTCCATTTAATACTAATTTTCAGTGCGGGCTGAAAGATATAAAATAAAAATGGATTGTAATAATAATAATTATAATATTAATAATAAACGTCTTTATTTCCCAAATTGTAAAATTGTGGAAGAAAAAAAATTAAAAAAATAAGAAGAGGAATTGATGAGAAAAGAATGCAAAAAATATATTATTAGAATTAGAAAAATTAGACAAAATAGTAATTCTAATACAAAACTTGTCAGTATACATAAAAGAAGTCAATCAAGAACACAAATCATCAAAAAAAATAATGCAACAGATATAATTAGAAGAAAATAGAAACGAAAATACATATAATAAGATCTAGACTTTGTAAACATTTTTATTTTTATTTGAACAAAAAACCGTTGTCACAACCACTTCATTTAACTTCTGTAAAATTAATTTTTGTTTCATTTAACGCATCCACTCCTAATTCAAATCCCCCCCGGTTTATTCAATAAAATATACAGTATAACCACTCCTCGCCTGTCAACTATTGTCGCCAGTCAAAAATATGTCATTCGACTGCACCACTAAATATCAAAAAAATTTGCATTGTGTTATGAGACCCATTGTATCAAATTCGAATGTAATAAAGAGGACTTTCGACCGTAAATAATATGTGTTTAATTTAGCAGCACTCAAATCAAAATCCTTAAACGTGTGTCATTGTAGGGTGTTATTACGAAAAAAATTAGAGTGTTACAGTTTTAATTCTCAGTGGCGTAGACAAAGGCTTCGCGAGCACAAAGGTGGCAAATTAGTTTTGAAAGTCAAGGTTAATAAAAAAAATTTTTGTGGACTAAATTTCTAATAAATGTTTAGTAAATTCTAATTAAAATTTAGTAAATGTTCTATAAGGTTTTATCAGGTCCGGTGCAGGTTCAAGCTGAAGGTGGCAAATTAGTTTATAACTTTTGACAGGCAAGGTTAATAATTTTTTTTTGTGGATTAAATTTCTAATAAATTGTTAGTAAATTATCCAATAGATATTTTTGGTCCGTGCTAAAATGGCTGGTCAGCTTCAAGGTACATACAGAAGAATGGCTTTATAGTCAAATAATGATAATGAATTTTAGAAAACATTAAAAAATTAAATATTTATATATTCAATTTTATAATTTGACAATTTCGATTGTTTATGCATTTTTCTGCATTTTTTAATACATTTTCGTCTATTCCTATACGTTTTCTCCTGATAGTGCCAATCGATTCTTCATCATTTTTAATTTCGTAGGAGTTTGATTGCTGGATTTTCATTTTTTGTGTAAAAAAATTTGAATTAATTATCTACATATTTCTCAAATTTTTTCGGATGATTTCACCCCCTTTTCCAATATAATATTTATTTTTTAAAATTATATAACAAAATTATGCCTTTTTGTGGATTATTATGGTGATAACATTTGAAAAATCATCTATTTTAGGATTTTACTTAATTTTTCAGATCTTTTCAATATTTTTTTTATTTTTTATCCACTTTCTCACTACGATTTGACAACTTTTCGACCAAAAAGCGATTTTGGAATCGATTTTAGGATTTGATTTAATTGTTCACAGTTTTTTGACTTTTATGAGTAATAAAAATTGAAAATTAAATTTCGAACCCATTACCATAAATTTCTTAAGTTAACACCACCTACCTGAAGGCTAGAATTATCCTTTTAGAAAAAAAAACAGACAAACTGACAGAAAACGAACAAAATGTACAACTGCTTAAACCTTGTTAAAATATTCACTGCTTCCCAAATGTTTCTTTCCCTGCCCGATTCCGTCGCAGCCCTGACAAGTACTACGAATCAATTAATTTGTGATTAATTGCCGAAACACCTGTTAAAGGTCCCATTGTAATCAAATTAACAGCCAATAAACTTTTAAAAGTTTACAAGAAGGCACAAGAAGCAACAGGTGAAACTATTTCTTTGGCAATAAAATCTCTCAAGAGTTTGGTGTTATTATTTTATTTGAGAGAAAAATCGCATCTAGGTAATAAAAATAAATTTTTAATTGACTTCAAATTATATACAGAAAGTAAATTTACAACTTTAAACCTAGCATACTGAAAAAATATAAAATTTAACCTCTCGCTTTGTACCAATCAGAATAATAGTGACATAATGTGATTCTCTCAAACGCTCCGATTACTCAAGTAATATATACGTCGGTACCGGTACGAAAAGAGCGTGAGTACATGGTTTACTGGTACACTGTTTAAAAAAATAAAGTACCAGTAAAGACACTAAATTCTCCTAAAAACAATAAATTTAACAAACTTAGTCTTTGAAATAGAAACTTCGGTTTTGTATATAATATTGTCTTTAAATGTTTAAAATTTACATATTAAATCTTTATCGAAGAATTTAGACTCTTGTTTTGACTGTTTTCTATTTGTTTAATTTTTATTTTACGCCCTTTTCTGTTATCCTATTAATTTAATGATTTCTCAAGCTCGTTTTTTAAATTTTATAGCCCTTATGAATAATTTTATAGTTTATTTTTTGTTAAATGCAAAAGTTTGAGCAGGTGCTTGAACCTGTCCGGACGTCAGCTGCGTTTATACGGTATTCACCCCTAAAAATTGTATAATTTAAATATTTCAACCCCGTACCGCACGTCAAGTGAATGAGAAATTTAAAATGTTTATTTCTTCAAACAAAATAATTGGACGCTACTACAAAAACGTAACATTATTCAGCGTTGCGAAATTGTACATGAATTTAAAATAGAAAGCTTCTTTGGCAGTATGATTAATGGAAATATTCTTTAAAAATCCATTTGCATTATTTCCAAAGTCCTGATATTTTTTCGGGTTAATAGAAAAATCTCCGTTTTTTACTTTTTAAAACTTCAGTATGTCAACCAATTTTTAAAATATCAAACTGCAATTTTTATAGATTTTAAAGAACAGAAAAAATGTACAAGTATGAATTTTTTTCAAAATTTTTGTACAACTATTACGGGATCTGCATCAATAATGTTAAAAACGATGAAGCTTTAGTTCAAAATTTTTGTGATTTTCAACATTTCATTTCAACATTTTCATTAAAAATACTTTTTTAGGGATATTTTCACGTAGAAAACTTTAAAATGTCGTCAGTTACTTCATAAAAGGAATATTTACAAAAACTTAAGAAATAATTAACTTTTTTGGAGTTTTTTTTGACAAATAATATTTTTCCACGAAACACAAACATTTTTCGACAAATCCAGCATATCAAAATCAACGTAAAACTTATTTTAATGTCGATTTAGACTAATTCCGAAGTCCATCGACCACTTAGAAAAATTTAAATTTGATTTCGTTACTTTAAATGAATTTATTTGTTTTCAGAACCCCCAAACATGCTAAAATGGACAACGATGGGTCGTCGCGACGCCAGCAACACCGACGACTCCCTTCACCAGCGCCATCTACCTTCGGATTTCCCAACTCTCACCCCAGCAACTCGCATTTCGACTCCTCGCGCCAAAACGTCCGTCGCGAAACGACGACGATCAAATACGGCGTTACGACGCCGACGCTCGAGCGTCGCCGCTTCGGCGGCGCTCGGAAGCAACAGTTTGGACGGCCTATTGGACGCAGACAAGGAAAATCGGTTCACTTCGACGCCGATCAAGACGGCTGGGGATGGAACTGGCGCTCTCAGGGACGTCGGTAATCTGACGCCGAAACTTAAAGATAAACATTGGGAATCGGTAAGCACCAAAAGCAACATTCAAAAATATTGCACTTGCGGGAAATTTTGATTTTTTTACCACCTCTTCTGTTAATAGTACATCAGCTGAACTTTCTATAACATGATAAACAGTTAATAAAAACCTTTAGTATCACAAAAAGTTGTTTGTGACTTTCTTCTTTCATTATCGCGTATGTATCTCCATCTTTATCAGAATTGTTAAAAACTTTTTAATCAATTCACAAATTAATAACCAAAATAGTGTTAAAAAACAAAAAAATATTCCAAATTAAACACCCTCAAGCCTTCTTTATGAATCACCCTTTATATAAAATCAATTCTACTCTTAACCTCAACACTTACCTGTTTCAGTTTTTGGAAAATCACAGAGCACTCTCCGCCAGAAAAAGCAAGAGCGAAAAAAAAACCCGCACCTCCCTCAACACCCCAAGACCCCATCACAAGAAGAAAAAAGATTGTCTCAGTTCCCATAACGATTTTCTAGTAATAGACAGTCAAACCAGCAACTATTTTAGGCCTTTTGAAACTGTAGATTCCCACATAGAAGCAGTAACGAGCGAAGATTTTTGCGCATGTAAAAAGATTAGTTTCAGCAGCGTTAAGAAAAAAGTTACAGATAGCTATGCTCCGACTTTACCTACATTTACTTCCGAGTATTCACCTTGTGCCATGAGAAACACCCACTGTTTAGAAACTCTAAATAGGAACAGCTCTAAAAAATTACCTGCTACTGTTAAAATTTTGGATGATTTACCACCAATGAAGAAGCAAAAAATCGATCATGTTAACGATTTCTTGCACCAAATATCATTCTTAACTTCACCGCAAAATTTTACTGCACATAAAAAATATGATAAAGTAACACCCCTAGTCAAACGGTTCTTAGATTTTAGGTTTAATAAAACAAAAATAAATAACAACCTCAATGATTCCTCTTACATAAATAATTTGTCTTTAGATAAAATAGTTGATGTTCTTTTGGATACTAGTGATGATAGTATAAGAGCTACAGTTAAAAAACAATTAGACACCAGTATGGTGGTGAATGTGGAGTCTGAAAATGAAAATAACATCAATGAAGAGGAGCAAAGGCTTCAGACCGAAACCGTTAGTGAGAATTCATCAGATTCTGGTTTTAGATCGTCAAATACAGAAAATTCTCATAAATTAGACAACAATTTTATCTGCAAATGCAGCAATAATAACAATGAAGACAAAACTATTATTCAAATGAACGAAACTTACAATGAAAGATGTGTCGATGATAACAGTATAAGAAAAAGACCTGCAAATCAGGAATTTTTAGAGTTGGAAACCAAAAAAATATTACTAGACACTTCCCAAGAAAACAATTTTACTCTTAAAAGACAAAAATGTATAAGAAGAAGAAAACCGATCAGTATAGAAAAATCCAGCAACATTTTCGATTCTAGTAAGATAGATTTTGAAAGTACACCACTTAGAAATTGTTACTTAGAAAATAAAGACATTTTAGCCGATACCTACGTTTTGGAGAGTAATATAGAAATTGGGACACCGATAGAAGCGTACAGGGGGATTAGGAAGTGTCTACTTTTTGATAATTCGAGTAAAACGAACAATTCGTCGATTTTTTCGGAAAGTGGATCGACCAGCAAGTTCAGTATAACCGATGTGAGGGGGACCATGGATTTGAAGGTTTTTGTAAAAGGGGAACACATTTTTGTACATAGTAAGTAAAATTTTATTGTCTCAATATTTTGACTTTGTACTCTAGGCCTTTCAAAGGGAACAGCATGTTTATAAAAACACTTTTCCAGAAAGTTCCAAAACATTTTGCTCTCCTGTGGAAAATCTAAATTGAACAAGTAAATAATTTTAAAACATACAGGGCTTTTCACGATGAGCGTTAATTAGACGTTTCTGGCAAACCAGAGAACGTATCAACCTGAAAATTTTACAGTATGCATAAACTAATGATCTACACGCCTAAAATATTTTAGACGATGCGGCGTTGCCGCTTCTACTATAAAGTAGCGGCTACTTTGATTTTTCATATATAATATCATCACTTTGTCAACAACTTCATATACTATTTCCCTATACCTATCTGTTACCGTTTAGAAGATATAAATTAATTTCGATGTTTTTTTTACCAAACATGTACTTTTATAAATGCTGATAATTTTGAACTCTCTGGTACTAAGACCATCAAATTCGAAATGGAGTGGAGTGATACCATGAGGATCTTCACTTTGAGTCATATTTTTGTTTGCCTCATACAGGGTCTTTAAAAAATGCAGATACTTTGAACACATGAAAAAATGAGTGGAAGTCAATTTTTTCAAATGGAACACCCTGTATATTTCCACATTTTTGAGCTCTACATCCAATTTTAGATTGACTTTATTCAGATAATCATATTTTGATTTCGATCCGTTTTCGAGATAAACTGTTTCAAACAGAAACTGACGTGGTTTCCTTGTATTCATCACTTGAGTGATGTATTCAGTGAAGTATTGAGTGTCTCTATCGTACAACATTGTAAATTAATATTTTTTAATAGTGTGCTTTGGAAAAACAAATGATCCAATTTTGAAACGTCAAAATTTCGTTAGTAGTTTTGACTGATTGTGATACCCTTTATAATAGAGAAATGTCAAGATTAGGTTACAGTACTAAAGATTTCTCGAATTTATTAATAATTTATGGTGAGTGCAATAGAACATGCCTAGTATTTCATTTCAAAATTGGATCATTTCTTTTTCCAAAGCACACTCAATACCTCAATGCATAGAAATTGTACCTTAGAAAGTTTTTCTAAGGTACATATTAATTTCGAATTAACTGATTTGAGACTGTTGAAAAACTAAATCGAAAAGAAATATTACGTAGTATAAAATAGATGTTAAATTTCAAAAATAAGTGATCAATACAAGGAAACCACGTCAGTTTCTGTTTGAAACAGTTTATCTCGAAAACGGTTTGAAATCGAAATAAGATTATCTGCACAAAGTCAATCTAAAATTGGATGTAGAGCTCAAAAATGTGGAAGGGTGTTCCATTTGAAAAAATTGACTTCCACTCATTTTTTCATGTGTTCAAAGTATGAGCCAAATAAAAATATGACTTAAAGTGAAAATCCTCATGGTATCACTCCACTTCATTTCGAATTTGATCGTCTTAGTACCAGAGAGTTCAAAATTATCAGCGTTTATAAAAGTACATGTTTGCTAAAAAAAAATCGAAATTAATTTATATCTTCTAAACGGTAACAGATAGGTATAGGGAAATAGTACATGAAGTTGTTGACAAAGTGATAAGAAATCATAATATGATATTATATAAAGGGTATTCCATTTGAAAAATCACTTATACGGGCTATGGGCGCGGCGCGAAGAGTTAAACATCTACGCTAGTTGTTCGTAATATTAATGTTCGTAGAGACTGATTTACTATTAGGCAGCACTATTTTGGCGCGTTTTTAAGCAGTCAATGGTGGCATTCATAGATTTAACGTTTAGTGTTCATCAAAACAATGGAAAACGTTAATTAATTTTCAAAGTTTGTAGTTCTTGGATTTATAAAAAGTTTTTATGCTTTTAATGGTAAAGTACGTAGGTTTATAATCGCAAAACATTGATTTGATTAATATTTGTATTACATTAAGGATACAGTTAATTAGTTTTTGATGTTTTGCGTTTATCGCTTAACGATTTTTCGGTTATTGTTTCAATGCACTAGTTAATTGTTTTATGTCGTGAAATTATTCTCCCAATCACCGACTCGTAGCATTAATGTCCAAAAAATTGACGACGATACTTTATTGATTTTACGTAGAAATATCTGTTAAGTGTAGAATTTTTCTGTGATTAATTAATTTTGTGAATTTTCTTCTTTTTCAGTTATTAGCTGTAAGGACCTCTACCGTCCGAACGGGGAAAAATTAAACGCTTACGTCAAGGTACGTTAATTTACTACAATACTAATAAAAAATTATATTATTTATCAATCTGGTATAATAATTCAAGCATGTCAGCTTTTTTAATGCGCCTTATGTTTTCATAACTCCATTTCGGGGTATAACATCTGTCTTTATTGTTGATTGGGTTATTTCAGAAGTACTTGAAGGGCGCTAATAGCTCTATTTTCAATTTCCGGGGTTACCAAATCTCTATTCGTTATTTTTTTGGACGTTTCGTGGGGTAATTACTGTCATTTGGCTTTTATTTGTTCAAACGTTTGAATTACTGACGTTAATAAAGGTTTTTGGGTAATTATGTTTACATTGAATAAATCTATTTGATACAGTCTGTTCGTAATTTTACCGTTTGATTTCATACGTACCTTGAAAATATTTTTAATTGTCTAAACTCAGTTTAACCCCTTAATGATACGCAGAAATAAAGCTATCTTGAATAAATAAATAAATCTCTAACACCTCTTTATTAATAACTGTGTAATGGTTTTATTTGCTTAAAGATATATTTAATTATTATTTTTAATTTTAATAACAAGATTCCAGACCTTGATTTCTTTATAATCAAAAACATATCGGCCAACTTTTTAGAAATAGAAAAAGGATGGGACATGAATTCTGATCATTCCCCTATCATCTTAACATTTAGTGAAAACATTATTAGAAAAGAAAATAACCCTACATTTACTAACAAATTAACAGATTGGAAAAGCTTCAAAATCATCCTTGAAGAAGAAAATCTATTCCTTTAAGAAATAAACAACAACTAGACGACAAAGTGAAATTGCTTAATGATAATATCCAACAAGCAGCTTAATAGAAGGACGGTGGGAAACAACTATCCTAGAGAAATAAGGGAACTAATCTCTGAAAAAGAAAGCTTAGAAGAAAATGTCAGCAAATTAGAGCCCCACAAGATAAAACTATACTCAACAATGCTACCCAAAGACTCAAAAGAGAAATACAACAAATTAAAGAAGAATCGATTAGTATTTACCAAAGAGAATTGACAGACGACAGCAGTACTGATTATTCACTCTGAAAAGACCCATAATGCGAATACCACCTGTCAGATTGGAAGATGGTAAATGGGCTAGAAATAATGAGCAAAAAACAACAAGATTTGCAAATCATCTAGAAAAATCTTTCAACCTCATGAAGATCATGATGAAGAACCCACTCTGGAAGAACATCCACAGTTTGATCAAGAAATAGAATTTACCTCTCCCAAAGAAGTAATTACCGAAATAAAAGAAAATATCAATACGAAAAAAGCTCCAGGTTTTGACTTAATTGCTGGAGAAATTTTAAAAGAGCAATAATTAAACTAACTAACCTAATAAATGCTGCCTTCAGGCTGAAGTATGTACCCAGCCTTTGGAAAATTGCGGAAGTTATAATGATACCCAAGCCAGGGAAATGTACCACATGTACCATCGTCATACAGACTCTCATTACTGCCCGTTATATCGAAACTATTTCAGAAACAAAAGTCTAAAACCACATAAACAGAAATAAACACAGTTCATAGAATAACCAACATTATAGAGAAATCATTAGAAGAGAAAAACATTTGTGCTACTATCTTTCCTGATGTAGCACAAGCGTTTGATAAGGTTTGGCATGAAGGCTTAATACACAGCTCAAGCTTTTCCTTCCAAAACAATATACAAATATCCTCCATTCATATATATCGGAAAGATACTTTAGAATTAGTCAAGAAGAAGCCTACTCCGATCTTAAAAAAATTAAGGCTATTAGATTAAGTTAGAATTATATTGATCATTGGTCACTGTTAACCAGATTGTAATATACTAAATGCCTTTATGGGTGTTTAATAATAATAATAAAAAAAATTAATAAAACCACCCTGTACCTTTTAATGGCTAACTTAAAAATTAATGAGAAAATTTTACTTTTATCCGAACATTGTTTTCCGCCATTATATAAGAATTACAGGCTATTTGCTCGGTAAAACATCGATTTAAAAAAAAATTCTAGGTCAAATTTTATCAGGAACTCAAATCATCCAGCACTGAAACCATATCTAACCACTAAAACTTGGCAGGCGCCTAAAACTACTCAAGAAAATTACGTCCCTTTGCCATTTACAAGGAGAAACTAGCAACGATACTGAAAAACTGGATGAAGCTGAACGATAACCGAGGGGGAAAATCGCAGAGTCGTAGATATTTTTCTTTGAAGATTAAGTTCTACTTTAATTTTTTATGTACGTAAATAAATACAACAACCATCAGCAGTTATAGAAAGAGTGTAAGCATAAACCATTTTATGCTTTCCATTGACTGGTCACACTTTTATTTGCGCTTTCAAGTGGCGAGTCACAAAAATAAGAACTTCAGACTATTTTTACCTCTTGGAATTTATTTATTAAATTTAAAAGCCCAACTGACGATTCCGAGAGAACTTCAGACTATTTATTTATTAAATTTAAAGGCCCAACTGAGGATTCCGAGAGGTATATCAAATGTTCGTAGGTGTAAAGTTGAAGGGCTTTTATCCACCCCGGTTATGATCGAGCAAAATTTAACCAATTGAACTTAAAGCAAGTTATAGCAAGTTGCCAAAGAATTCTAAGTTCGTATAACAAAAGAGCAATCAATTTCGTAACGTTTTAGAATAAAAAAATCCTCATCCTCACCTTCTTTCTTTTCTATTTCTGCGCCTCTGAAATCTGAAGGAAACTGAAACTGAGGAAACGATTTTTCTTCCGTACCATTTTTTCTGTTACGCAAACAAAAATTTTATAGAGCGGAAAAATCCATCCACGTTCCTGTTGTTTTGGCCATAACTCCTAAAAATACTCGTAAAGTTTGATTATTTTTAAAAGAATTATTTTCTAAGAGGCTGTTAAGAAAATGTCTCCTTTTTTATAACCGTTTAGGGATATTTCGCTTCTTATTTGGGGTTAATAATAATAATAATAATAATAATAATAATTTTGTGACATGCAGAAACATGTATAGAATTTGTCAAGGAATAGATAAAAATACATAAAATTATACAGGGTGTTTCATAGTTAAACCGACATACGTTAACTGTAAATAGAGGGAACTTAGGTGATTCCAAATAACCTTGGTTAATGGGTCTAACGCCTTTAATAACCATTTCGGCCAATATTTTGATAAGCCGTAACTTTAGAACCACCCTGTAGATTTCTCTCATACGTGGTACAGGTATGGTGTGTTAAAAGCCCAATCCTATAGTGTAAGAACTACAATTAAAATCCAGATACGGAAGAAGAATTTGCAAAATTTGAAAATCCCCAAAACAACACCTGGTATATCAGATATCCCTCTATTTACAGTTAACGTATGACGGTTTAACTATGAAACACCCTGTATAAAATAAAATAAAATAAAATTAGAACTAAGACTAAAAAACAAAAATTTGAGAGCCAAGAGACATTGCTTGAATGCTTTCAAAGTAACACATGATTTAATATTAGCCGGAAGTTTATTGAACAACCTTTGCCCTGTCACAGAGATTAATTCTTGAAAATGGTACATGCAAACCATTTTGCTGCCTTGTATTAATATGGTGAATTTGTTTATTAGTCTAAAAAGAGTTTTCAAAAGTGCCTGTTTCAAAAAATGAGAGCGGTAAGAAATTTTTCAACGGAATTATATGTTTTTCGGGCTGCTGAAACGAATCTGAAGTTTGCTGCCTCGTAGCAGGACCGGAACTGGCCCAAAAACGCAAAAACCTCGAAATTTTCGGAGTTTTTCTGGTTTTCCGTTCATTTCTTGCAAACGACGCATCGTACTGAAAATCTCGCAGTATTCAATGTTGAAGAGTATAAGATTCTGCAACGAATGACGTCCCTATCATCCTAACCGCAAAATTTATAAGGTCGCCATCGTCAATCGAAAAAAGCCAATTTTTACCAACTTTTGTGAAAACTGCAATATTCTCACAGTTAGACGACTGTGATTTAAAAACAGCCAGTTAATGTGAAAAACTGGTAAAATAAAAGTTTTAAAGCATCAAATTTTGAATTCAGTGAGCATCAAAATTTTAAATTTGGATCAATATTGTTATGATGTTAAAATGCGGCAATATTTAAAATAAATTATAAAAAATTATGTGAAAAAGTCTTAAAAAAAAGTGATAGGAGTTTTGAGTTGAAGTTGATGGGAATTATGATTAAAAATGTCAAAGTTGAATATTAAAAAATAAAAATTGTTAAACTATTTAGAAGAATTATTCATTACACAACAATTAGAAGAGTTATTTCATTACAAAACAATTAGCGCCCAACGTGGGGCTCTTTGAAAACAGAGCCTAAAACATAATTAAAATTAAAATGGGTAAAAGTAAAGTTTTAAATGAGTTGAAATCTTCGGAACTCAGTTTCTTCAAAAAAGAGGTATGGATAAAACAGGAATAAAATTAACTAAAATGGCGAGATTAAGGGAAGCATTAATTAATGAAGGAAGATATACAGAAACATATGGTTTCGAGTTAGAAGAAGAAACGATTAAGCCAGGGGAAGAAGTAGCAGTAAGAAATATATTAGAAGAATCTGGATAACATGGAAAATCCAGACACTTCGGAAGGAGGAGATAGTCAAATACAAGAGGTAGATGTGGAAGACAAAGAACAGATGTTAATGCGATTTTTGAGTGAAAATTTTTTAAAAATATCTGAAGAACAGAAACAAATGAAAGAAGAAATTAAAAATCTAATGGAAGAAAAAATTAGTGATTTAAAGAAATCAATGGAGAAGAAGTTAAAAGAACATGAAATAGAATCGACTAGAAAATATGAAATGATGATACAGAGGGAGAAAATTACCAATTTACAAGAAATTAGAAATAAACAAGAAGAAATAGAAATTTCTTTAATCATGCAAGAAGAGAAAATTATAAATTTGCAAACAAATATACAAAAAGAAGTGCAAAGAAACACTGAAATAAACATATCAGTAGTGCTAGATATTTTTTCAAAATTTATTAAATTATACCCAACCAAGAAAACAAACAGTAAAACTGTAAAAATTTGTTTAGAAAAATATTTTGAAGAAATAGGAATTCCAGAGTCCTGTATAATGGATAATGCTACGTATCTGTATAATAAAAATATAAAGTCATGGATGATACGAAATAAGGTAAACCCTATATATACCAGTATTCGACATCCATGTGCAAATCCATCTGAACGGTATATCAGGAAAGTGATAAAATTTCTCCGTGTACTAACACACAGTCACCATCAATATTGGGACAGATATTTAATAACCATAGAGAGTTTTATAAATGAAATTCCTAATACTATTACAGAAATTCCTCCAATTATGATAATAAAGAACACCTGACAGACAATGGATTCCTGAAATAATAGAAAACTATGAAGTATTAATAAATAAAGTAAATAAAAGGATTCAGAAAAATGGAGAAAAATTTATTAAACGAAAATTAAAATCCATTAAAAATAAAGTAACTTTTAACGAAGGGGATTATGTGAAAGTATTAAAGGTGCCAAATAGAAAAGAAAAGAAGCTTCAATTACCATTTGAAGGACCTTATATTATAGATAATGAAAATGGAATAAATAGTAACCGATTAATAGATCCAGTGACTAATAAAGTCCGCGGAGTATTTCATATTAGTCAATTATACAGATTTTGTTTAAAAAAAAAACAAAATACAAGGACATAAGTTGAAGATTAAAATGGGGCAAAATTTGTAAAATTCGTTGAATTTTTCTTATTCATTACTTTGCAAGAAAAGTTCAACGAAATTTTAGGGAATGTTGTTTTGATGTTAAAATGGGGCAAAATTTGGAAGTGTATTTTAAAATAAATTATAAAAAAATTATGTGAAAAAAGTGATAGGAGTGTTGACATGTTTTGAGTTGAAGTTGATGGGAATTATGATTAAAAATGTCAAATTTGAATATTAAAAAATAAAATTGTTAAACTATTTAGAAGAATTATTCATTACACAACAATTAGAAGAGTTATTTCATTACAATAGCCTAGTTAAATGGTATTTTTTCGAAAACATGAGTGCGGTAGAAAATTTTTCAACGGAATTATATGTTTTTTGGGGTGCTGAACCGGCTGAAAACCTGAAAATTTCGAGGTTTTTTGCGTTTTTGGGCCTGTTCCGGTGCTACTACGAGGCAGCAAACTTCAGATTCGTTTTGAGTTTTGAGTTTTGCCCGATAAGCCTTTTGCTGTTTGGTTATATTGTGTTTTGGTTTGTTTATACTTTTTCCAAGTGAGATCAAGATGGAGACAAAGGTATTCAGATTCAGTTGTCACATGTATACGTTCACTACTCATTGTTTACATCTCATCGCGTACTGAAAGCGACTTTTGTCCGCCTCCATTCGTTTGAGAACATCCAGAAAACGTTTTCGCTACGCTGGTTGTTATTTTATTATACAATTTGCTACCGCGCAATAATGTTAAGAAATCGAACCCCACAATAAGTTCATGGCATACATGATCCCGTCACCTTCCCGTATCCTTCTGACATTACCGATTTACAAATAATCGCATTTCAGTTAAAACAAGCTCGTAGGCGTTGTCTAACTAAACATACCTATTAATTGACACACACATGTTACGAATTAAACTCGTCGGACACATGAGATAGCGAGTTTCATGGTTTCGAGTTCGTTGGAGCGTCCTTTTCAAATTCAATGACAGTTACTGATCGTCAGTCCGCAGTAATTACGTCTTGCTGGATACGTTTTGCCGCATGTGCGAGACGCCTCTAACGCAATGTTGTTTTGTATGTTCGGCGACGTGTAGGGGATTTTTTCTGGCCCAGTTTTTATTTGATAATGATGCGACGGGAACTGCATACTTGGAGTTGGATGGTAATTGGATGAGATTTGTGTGTCTATCGTCGGTTTATTACTAAAACCTGCTAACTGAGAAAACTGTATGGGATAATGCGACAAAGTCAAAATTTAGATTTTTGTGGATATGACATTCTGGTCTTTGTTAGTACACTGCAGTAAAACTAACAGCTCTATATCTTTTAAGTTTTGGAAGATATGTTATTAAAGGATGTAGAAACTATTTTCTGATGACCAATTTTAAATATCTTTATTTGTTTTGAAGGGGTGAAGCGACAAAGTCTAGATTTAGATTTTCGCAGATATGACATTTGGTGTTTGTTACATCACTATAGTAAAACTAAGAGCTCTATATCTTTAAGTTTTGGAAGATATTGTAATGATAATTTTTTACTAACTATAGTAACCAATCAAATTACTTAATTTAGAGTCATGTGTCAAATTTCATCCAATCAGCTATGGATTACAGCGATAACACCCTACATGTGGTGTTTTCAGTTTGGTGTTTTCAACAAGTCAAGTTTTTGATTAAAAATTAATTAAACGTCAAACTAGTTTAAAACTGTTTAAATCTACAAAGTAAAAAATTATCTTATCGAATACCACTTGGGCCTTGATAAATCCTCAAAATTTTGTCATAGAGAATCCTTCAAGCGTGTTGCTTAAGGATAATAGCCCTCGGCCTTCGGGCTCGGGCTATTTTCAAGCAACACGCTTACAGCATTCTCTATGACAAAATTATCTCGGTATTATCAAGGCCCTAGGGGTATTACTACTGATAATGAAATTCTATGATTTAGGTAAATACTTTTTAATAATCTTTATTGTCATAACAACCATCACCTTTTTTTTAAAGTCCTTTTTACATAATTTTTTTTAATTCGTTTTAAAATACACTTCCCATAATTTTGTCCCATTTTTTTGAACTTTTCTTGCAATGTAATGAATAAGAAAAGTTCACTACTATTTATTATCTTCAATTTATATAAATTCTATAAACGTATTGTCATTTAACATCTGACAAATTTTACATTTTCGAAACAAATCTTTTGTGGTAGTTAAATCTTTTTTTTTTAATATAATTTTCTCCAAAAACTAGCCAGGTCTTATGTGTCCATATCTGTTGTGTATCTCTTTTAATACTTCTTCTGCTAGATTTTTAGTTATGGCATATAATTCTATTTTATCTACTATCTTATAATAAACTTGGTCTTCAAACAATGCTCGATTTTTTCCTTTTCTTCCAATTTCTCTCTCTACTTTCATTTAATCTTTCTTTGATGTCCTCTATCTCTTGCATTCCTCTTATTTTGTTTTTTAAAGTCTTCACAAATACTTTTGTATGCAACCTTTTAATATTTCCATCAAATTTGTGATTACTTCCACCATATGCCATTATTCTCGGCCCCATGTAATTTTCTCTATTAATATAACTTTCTTTTCGAATTTGTTCTTCAATCTTTATCTGCATATTTCTGATTTCTAATTTTAATTCCCATTTAACTTTATTATTCTCGACCTCTGCTATTCCCATATTTACTTCTATATCTTTATTTATTTTAAATTCTAAAATTTGTATTTCTTTTGTTTTTCTTTCAATTTTTCTAACCTCTTCTTTATTTGTTTCTATTTTAGTTTCAATTTTCCCTATTATTGAATTGATGTTATTTTTGTTATCTTGTATATCTTTCACCAACTTGTTCTTAGTTTCTTTCAATTTTATCTCTTGTGACACCTCTAATTCATCTATTCTAGCTATCATCTTATTTCCGTTATCGTCTCTTCTATTTTAATTTCAGTGTATAAAGTTGACTCTTCTATTTTTTAAAACATTCGCTACTTCTTGTTTTATTTCCTCTTTTAACATTTTTCCCAATTTATCTTCCATCTTTCCCATTTTGTCTTCCATCTTTCTTCCCAAATCTTCTGTATTTTTATCCATTTTCTGCATAAATTTAAACATTTTTTCCATATATTCTTCTATTCTTATATTCGGTTGGCGTTCTACTTCTACAGGTATTGACTGTCTTTCGTCTTCATTACGTTTATTACCATTATATTCTTCTTCTTGATCTATATTTTCTATTTCTTCTTGTGCATCTATTATTTTATCTCCAATAATATGTTCTACTGAAGACCATTTTTGGATACCTTTATTGTTTTTGACGGGAAGAAGCGACATAATCGAGATTTAGATTTTCGTAGATATGTCAGTTGAAATACTACCAAAGATGATCATATTTTAGGTATAATTCGGCACTGTAGGAACCCCAAAAGTGTTCTAAGAGCTTTCTTGTCCCTTACTCCCTACGACACCAATTAAATGATTTATTTAAATGTATGCGGTATCATCCTTGCACAATTGATTTGGCCTACTTACCTACAACGTACGTCTATCGATTTTTATATTCATGTTTCGATATAATTATTAAGATATTTTCTAAACCTCGATAAAAATTAACTGGGGAAATATGATAAAAATCAACAAGTAATTGAACGTGTTTTCGAATTTACAATACGTAATAGAAAAATTGTGTATTTTAACGAGAAGTAATTCAAACAAAATTGTAAAGTAAACGTCGTTTCGTAAAACGCAAGGCTCGTTCGGCTTTAATGGACCTTGAGGATTACGCGAAATAGTCTGGTATTTAGTAAAGTGACTTCTTTCACAAGATGTACATCGAAAAAGCAATTTTAGTATTTAGAAAAGCCGACATCATCCGTTTAATACAGTCTTCATGCACTTACCGTTTAGAACAAACACATTCTTTTACGATAACAAATCAAACAGGGTTGTTGAGTACGAAAGTTGAGGTAAAACAGGTTCATTTTGCGAAATAAGTAGAAGGGCGTTTATCTATAATGACAAGAATTCAATATTACTAATTTTGAAAACCTATACCTTCCATTTGATCCCAGTATAAAGTTTGTGCAAAGAGATTTCCACGCTAGAATTTATTTTTAACAATTTTCCGGAATTGTTGAAACATTTGCCATTAGATTTGCAATAAGAGATTTGGTTTAACCAAAATTGAGCATCGTCGTAGGGTGATCAATGATTGGGCAAAAAAAACACATACACAGACAGGCATTGTTAAAGTAGATATATTTTCTCTATTTGCAATTGATATGATAGAATTTGTTTACCCAAATTTCTAACAAATTCCGTTGGCAATACCGGATCAAAGGATCCCGCAGTTTTTGATAGGAAAATGGCTTTCGGTGGATTTCTCTCAAACTTCGGAAATTTATTCTTCATCCCATCCCGATCAAAAGTGTTCACGGGCCCAATTCAATCCTATGTACAGATTTCGAGCTAGCGCGAGTTTAAAATGATTAGGGGAACTCGATATATGGGCATTTATCGGCAAGTTAGGCGTTCACCTCTTTACGTTTATGGTTTATATGATAGATATATATATATATATATATATATATATATATATATATATATATATATATATATATATACAGGGTGGGCCAAACTTCTGGCCTCGGAGGATTACGTCGTTGTGGTAAGAGATAAAATTTTCAAATTTTGTGTGAGCTAGTACAGTTACTGGGTACACATTTTGAAAATAGTTTCGATTATACAGGGTGTTCCAAAAACTCGTGGCAGCACAAACTTACATTTTTTTAAATGGAACATACTATATTTTATTCAAGAATCGAGAAGATCTCATCGAGTGCGTTAAAAAAATATAGCATGTTAATATATTATACGGGTGTTTTAAAAAGATATGGCCAATTATTATAAAAAAATGACCCCATCCTTAACACTCTGTAAAACAGTAAATCAAAATAAATCAACAGGTCTTTGCAGTCAAATGTCATTCTCATATCGTTGGCTGTGCTCACTATTAATTACTTTGTTTATCTGTGGCTTCTTTAATACAGGGTGAAGCAGAACTCAAATCAAGCAATATCTCAAAATTTTCAAATGGATCACCCTATAAGTCTTTTTACAATTTGTTAGTACTATTAATAAGCTTTCAAACGATATAGTATAGTTAGGGTATAAGTTAATGGAAACCTGCAAATATTTTATGATAACGGAAAAATCATGTATTTTACGTACACAAATAAAATGGTATTAAGGGGTACACTTTTTTTTGCGATATGGGGGTAAAGTTAACTCGGAGAGAAGATTCAACATCACCATAGCGTTCAGCATCCTCTAAAACGGGAGATGACGCGGGTTTTCTCGATTATAGCGAAGAACAAATTTTTCACCATTTCGGGGGTGATTTTTGGCAGTTTAAGGGGTGGGGTCAACTCTACAAGATACAAGAGTTGTAATCACCACCATCGTGTCCAGTATCCTCGAAAATGTAGGGTTACGTTAGTATTGCCGGTGAAAGACGCGATTCACCATTTTGGGGGTGGTTTTTGGACGTTTGGGGTGTTCAGCATCCTCGAAAACGGGGGGGAGTGTAATTTGGGTTCGTCAAAATTTATTTGTATTTTTCAAGTTTTTTTCCGGCTCACAGAATGGACTAATAATTCCGAATATCTCCATAAAGGTATGCGGTTCTCTAGTGGTAACAGTAAAAAGTAATAGACACATCCAAAATTACGATTACAATTTATAGAATATTCTAATGTCTTAGAAAACCTAAAATATACAGTAGGTTTCATGTAAACATTTAATACCATTTTATTTGTGTATGTAAAATACATGATTTTTCCGTTATCATAAAATATTTACAGGTTTCCATTAACTTATACCCTAACTATACTATATCGTTTGAAAGATTATTAATAGTACTAACAAATTGTAAAATTGTAAAAAGACTTATAGGGTGATACATTTGAAATTTTTTAGATATTGCTTGATTTGAGTTCTGCTTCACCCTGTATTAAAGAAGCCACAGATAAACAAAGTAATTAATAGTGAGCACAGCCAACGATATGAGAATGACATTTGAATACAAAGACCTGTTAATTTATTTTGATTTACTGTTTTACAGAGTGTTAAGGATGGGGTCATTATAATAATTGGCCATATCTTTTTAAAACACCCGTATAATATATTAACATGCTATATTTTTTTAACGCTCTCGATGAGATCTTTTCAATTCTTGAATAAAATATAGTATGTTCCATTTAAAAAAATGTAAGTTTGTGCTGCCACGAGTTTTTGGAACAACCTGTATAATCGAAACTATTTTCAAAATGGGCACCCAGTAACTGTACTAGCTCACACAAAATTTGAAAATTTTATCTCTTACCACAACGACGTAATCCTCCGAGGCCAGAAGTTTGGCCCACCCTGTATATATATATATTTATTTTGATTTCTAAACTATTGTACATAGGATTGAGTTGGGCCCGTGAACACTTTTGATCGGGATGGGATGAAGAATAAATTTCCGAAGTTTGAGAGAAATCCACCGAAAGCCATTTTTCTATCAAAAACTGCGGGGTCCTTTAACCTGTTTTTTACCATGTTTAATAAGCTTTCCAAAAAACCTCCCTTTGTGGTTAATTCAAATAGTTCTCGGCCTATAAAGTTTATCCATTTTTGTTGAAATTCCTATCATTAAATCAGTCCTTGCATGTGGAACCTTCATTCGGCTGTTAATTTAGGTAAAAGGACAGGAAAATGCTGCAAAGTGGTTTGCTGGTATTTTAAACACGGAAAAATTTTCGGCCGTGACGTTTTATTTTATGACATGGCGAGCTGCGAGTTCTAAGCACTCGAATGAAAAAAAAAACTGCCATAAAAGCCGAAAAACTGTTTTAAAATGTTTTATGTAGAATTTATGGTGTTTTCTGACACGAACCCTAAAATTATTATATTTAAAAGTATTTATCAGCGATGTTGGTAGCTTATCGGTGCTACGCACTCATTAAATTATGCCAGCTTATAGGATTTTCTCCATTCTTTAGTTAAAATAATCGGTATACCTACGGGAATCGATATTAAACGTCAGTGTTAAAATTTCATTTTAACTGAATAATTAATAGTCAACTTATCTCAGGTTCAATCTAAATTGATTATTTATAGGTGTTCTAAAAGCTAAAAACACAACCACAAAGAGTGCGCCCTGTAAAAATCCTTCGTTTTTATATACTTATACATACTGCTAAGAATTTAAAATCGGTTTGGTTCTGGTCTAACTCTTTTAAGTGATGTATGATAGAGAGAAAGGCAATAACCATAATAAAATATTTTTGAAGAAACTTTTTTCTGTTTTTCAGGTTGCGCTATGTGATCGCTCAGATGATACCGGCCGGAAACGCAGTGGTGTCCTGCAAAGGACGCCCGTTCAAGGAGATTCCACTAGACCCTACTTCAACCACACCTTAAAATTTCCTTTACCCGAAGATGACAGTCAAAAGAAGTTACGTTTGGAAGTGTGGCATAGAGAGCGTAGTACAAGGTAAGAAAAATTTACTTAGATACAACAAATGAAATGATCGTTTCTATTAGTACCACTCTGATATATTTTCTGCCTCTGTCTTCGATTAGCCGTCTTATTTTTACAATTACGTCATACATCTCCTTAGTATCGTACATTATTTTTCCTTTCTCGATAAGCTTTCCTTTTCCTGATGTAATTCTTGTGATCTTTGACAGAAAGTCGATTTCTCCGGGCTCCATGGTTGCCATGATTTCCCTTGTTCTTATCTCTCTCTTTCCACTGGATTAAAACCACTTAGTTGTTAAAAAAGTTTTTTTATTGACGTTTCGGCTTTCCAGATCGAAAGCCGTTATCAAAATGACATAAAATAAATAAATTTACTAGAAACAGAACACTTGATAATCTTGCAAAAATATGACTTCAACATAGTATACATAGAAAACGCTTCTCAAAATTTACCAACTGACTTAAGCACGAATACAAGGTACATTGCAAAATTGAATTAGAAAAATCTTACAAAATTAATCAAAATTTAACCTCCGCAGAATTTAAATCAATTAAAAATTTAAAAAATGACAATACAATTAAGATTTTACCGGCAGATAAAGGTAACGCGACGGTTGTCATGAACAAAACAGATTATGATAACAAAATTAACGAAATTATTGAAAATTAAATAAAGATCCAACTACTAGTATTGAAAACAAAATTTACAAAACTTTATATAAAAATAAAAAAATCCTAAGTGATAAAGAACGAAGATCTCTTACTTCTCATTATAGTAAACCTCCACATTTTTATGGTTTACCCAAAATTCATAAACAACAAATACCATTAAGACCAATAATAAGTTCTATAAATTCACCTTGTCAAAATTTAGCAAGATTTCTACTTAAAATAATAGATCCGTTATCAGGAAATACTAATTCCTTTATCAAAAATTCAAAACATTTTTTAGAAAAATTATCAAAAATCAAAATTACAAATTCAGATATAATGGTTAGTTTTGATGTAGTCAGTTTATTTCCAAATGTTCCTGTCGATAAAACTCTTAATCTTGTGAGAAAAAAGTTGACAAGTGATAATACATTAATAAATAGAACTAAATTAAGCGTCTCAGCAATTCTAGAATTATTGGAACTATGTATTAAAACTACATATTTTCAATTAAATAGTGATTTTTATCAGCAAAATTTTGGCATGGCAATGGGTTCTCCTTTATCACCAAAATTGTGTGATATTTTCATGGAGAATTTTGAAATGGAAATTGTAAACAAACAAAATTTAAGACCTTCTGTCTGGTTTAGATATGTAGATGATATCTTTGCAATTTGGCAACACGATAGGGAAAATATTGATACATTTTTATATACTATTAATAATTCGGAACCTACTATTAAATTTACAATTGAAATTGAAAATAATAAAAAATTACCGTTTGTTGATGTACTAATACACAATAACAACAATTGTTTTGATACATCAGTTTTTAGAAAAGAAACACATACAAATAGATATCTAAATTTTAATTCAAACCACTCAATTTGTGTTAAACGAGGTATTGTCAAATCTCTTTCCGATAGAGCAAAAACAATTTGTTCAAATGACAATATCTTAAATAATGAATTATCACTTGTTAAATCTGTCTTGATTAAGAACAACTACCCAAGTAAATTTATAAATCGTGAACTTTACCGAGACATCAAAACTAAAGATCAAAATTTAAACCCCCCAATAATTCTTTCAAATATAGTAAAAATCCCTTATATTCCAAAATTATCCGAAAAAATTAGAAGGATTGGCAATAAATTTAATTTAAAAACAGTTTTTCAAACTAATAATACATTAAAATCTTTAATAGTAAATACAAAACCTTTTAATGAAATTCAAAACACAAAAAATTGTATTTACAAAATTCCATGCGAATGTAATAAATTTTATATAGGAGAAACATCTAGACCTTTTCATATTAGACTTAATGAACACCAATCGTACATTAAAAATAAACAATTCGAAAAATCCAAAATATGTGAACACGCATGGGATTCTGGTCATAAAATACAATGGAATTTTTCAACTAGATTATTAAAAGAACCGAATAATTATAACCGCAAAGTTAAAGAAGCAGCATTGATATGCTTAAATAATAACGAATGTGTTTCTAATTGTTCGGTTGATATTTCAAAAATTTGGATACCTATTTTACAAAAAGAGTTAATTGCAAAAAGGATACCCTCTATATCGGGATAGTATCATAAGTTTTTATCTGGTTTTTTCTTATGATAATATTAATAAGAAAACTTCATTTATGACGAAGTATAAATTCTCTTATAATATGCAAATGCGCTATCCTTTCAAAAATTCGTTCCCAGAAACGTCACAAAAATATGATTGAAACAGATTTTGACATCTTCAATCTCAAAATCTTATTCTATGTATACTATGTTGATGTCATATTTTTGCAAGATTATCAAGTGTTCTGTTTCTAGTAAATTTATTTATTTTATGTCATTTTAATAACGGCTTTCGATCTGGAAAGCCGAAACGTCAATAAAAAAACTTTTTTAACAACTAAGTGGTTTTAATCCAGTGGAAAGAGAGAGAAATTAAAATACAAACCACAATGAGCTTCCAAAATAAATTGTTCTTATCTATTGCAATTTTTGCCTGCCGAGAATGGCCCCGTCTTTTTCTTTATCCTCGCTTCTGGGGTTATTCCCTTCAGCCTTCGTCCTCTCGTATAATTCTTCTGGTCAGTCTTCATCGAGCCACGGTGCAATTTCCTTAAATGTCATCCCTTCTTCAAGCGCCTCTTTTATTTTCCGAATTCTTTCCCTATCAGTATCTTCCTCTTCTCCGACAGTTTGGGTCCCCATTTCGCATGTCACAGCCTTTTTTGTCATGACCTGCTTTGGTACGATGGCTTCTTTGGCTTGTTCCGTTTTCCTGATGGCGGTATCCATGAGGGAACTCAGAGCCATTATTCCCTTTTTGATTTTTACTTTGGAGTTAGGGTTTTGGGTTTTTCTTCACTAGTTCTTTCAGACTCTTTGTTCTTTCCATCACTCTTTGTAACGCCTCCTCTATTTCTCTGATTATATTATTCTGTTCTTCATCCTTTCCCTTTTCTTGTCCTACCGGGGAGGAAGTTTTAGTCAATAGGAAGTATGTCCTATTTTTATCTTGCCTAGTGCCTACGTCCTTTTCTTCTCTTCTCAGACGTTTCTGGCCACTTTTTTTACCTGATGGATCTTTGTCCTCTTCTTCTTCTTCCCCACTGTCTATATCTATAGTGTCCATTCCGGTTAATCGGAATATTATGCTTGTATGCGAAGCTTTGTCTGTACAGGTACCAGATTTTTGGGTTGGTCCTGAGTCCGAACCTGAGGGTGTACTTTCTGCTGAGTAGAAGCGTTCCCTTTCCACTATTGGCAATTTCTGCGAACGTTGTTTCTTTGTCTGTTCCCTCTGATTTTCGCCATTTTCGGTGGACTCAATTTCTTCGTTTTGACCTAGCTCCTTTTGCTTACTAAGTTTTTTTCCCATTACTCTCCTCGCCATCTTTGCCGTGAGGCTCCGTTTCTTCTCCTTTTATAGAGTTTGAAGGGGGGTTTTTCTTAGGGAATCTCTCCTTCCAAAAAATTATCATCCTTCCATCTTCACAATGTGCAAACGTTTGGACAAAGTATGATGCAATTCTTCTCGAATCGTTCATGACCCCATACTTTACCATAACATTTTCGCCTATCAGGAACTGATTTAAATCTATGTTTAAGAGCTTCTTGTTAAATTGACTTATTAAGTTATTAAGTTATTAAGTTATTGTTGCTTTTTGCAACTAAAACATTTCCAGAAATGCTCCAGTTTTTCTGTCCACCAAATAATTAATCCGCGACTAATAAAACTTGTGGTCGCAATTTGATAATAAAATAGTCGGTAATAAAATTTGTAACCACAAAGCCCTCGAACCGCAAAGCTTTGATTCCAGAACAAAAACTTCTTATTTATCCTGGGGGTGGCTAAAAACTTTTCCTGTCTCATCCGGGGTCGACTTAGGGATTGGGAAACGTGGTCGGTTGGAAGTGTGTTGAAGTTACTGGTAGATTTTAGGAGTTTCGGAGAATTAAGAAATGGTTTCGAAAATAAAATAAAATAAATATAGAAGATTTTTTTTAGTTTGAAATGTACATGAATATTCAGATTTTTCAATTTTTGTAGGTATGTGTAAGTAGGTATCCGCAAAAAATATTGTACGCGAAAAAAATTTTTTGCAAAATATTTTCTACGAAGAATACAAAATTGTAAAAATTTTTTAGTCAAATTTTAAAATATTAAGAGCTTTAAACATTTAAACGACAACGAAAACTGATAATATAATTTTACGTACTCCGTGTTACCAGAAGTGGGGCAAAATGTTAACATAGAGGTGATTGGATATGAGTAATCATATTTTTTTTGTATATATTTAAATTGACAATCAAAATACAAATCATTCTACAAGTCAACTGGTTCGCTTAAAATCCACTGCGTGAATCTGGGAGCATGATGAGATCCCCTCCAGCGACGAGGTCTCCCATTCCTTTTTAAAGATCAGCTTGCCATAGTCTTAATAATCGTCTTATGTCCTGATCCAGTAGTGGTTGCATTAGTGGCTTTTATAGTTGGTACCTTTAAGTCCTTGTTAATCATGTCATTTGTGATGTACCACGGGGCGTCAACAATTGGATTGATACCTTTGAATTATTGCAATATTTGATTTGCTTGAGCAGTCCATAGGTCCATATGGGTTTTATTATTGATTTGTAGATCAATATTTTATTTTTCAATTGTCAGAGATCGTCGTTTCGATTAACCAGTATAGATCTTTGTGTTTTAGTTCTAGCTGTTTTCTGTTTTTGATTATATGCTGCTTCCAGTTTAATTTATGGTCTAAGTGGAGTCCCAAGTATTTTACGGATGTAGTCTGTTGTATTTGAGTGTTATTTAAGTAAATAGAAGGGCACGGGTCTTTTGTTAGTGTAAATGTGACATGGTTAGATTTGGTTTCGTTTTTTATGTTCCACTTTTTGAGCCACAGTTCAAGAGAGTGTATATATTCTTGTAAGAGTGAGTGAGCTCATAAAATTTCATTATGGATGGCAAGTATGACTGTGGCATCAGCGAATGTTCCCATTAGGCGAGGTTGGAAGATCTGAGGTATAGTAAAGGACCCAAAACACTGCCCTGGGGTACACCAGAGTTAATTGGTAGCAAGTGAGTAATCATATGATTTGTATCTAGTATTTGATTGATGGATTTTACCGCCAGTAGCTACCGAACGTGGCATCAAGCGTAAAAAAGACATATCCGGTCGAGACAAAACAGGATTGGCAAATCTAGAATACACCGGTTTAAGAAAATTTGGGTGCACAGCATCGCACTTCAAATATTTTTAAAAGTGAATGATTTTATATTTTTTAATAAGCGTTATTTATTTTATCACTATAATTGTCTTTTCTGAGATTTATTACTATAGGTTCTATTAAATTATCCATTGATATATCCACTTTCCTAAATGAATTTTCCACATTTTTACCATGACCAATGCATTTTCCCCAATGTTCTCTATTTACATCTGAAACTGCCTTCAAAAACAAATTTCGCACATCAGGAAATTTAAATGTTTTATTGTTTTGAGAAACATAACGTTTTAATAATTGTGACCAGATCAGTTCAATTGAATTTAACTCTGCGTGGTTCGGAGGCAATCTGAGAATTCTAATTCCTTTTTCTCTGGCCATCTCATCTATAATATATTTTTTGAATTTGTTTTTATGTTGCCTTGCTATTACTAATAATTCTGCCTTCAAGGATGTAGGAGGACTGATAATATTTTTAGAATGAAGCCATCTTGAAATATATATTAATACAAAATTCTGAATCAGTTAAAATACATACGATACGGCTATGAATAAATAAAGTCTGACCTATCTGTCAAAAGAACAGGTTTATTAGAGTAAAAACCATGGAAACGAGATTAAATCTAGACAAAAACTATATTAGGCCGATCAGATGTATTAAAATTTAAATTTTAACTACAAATAAGCATTGAAGGATGAGGTAAAAATAAAATTTCTACCTCTTGAACCTGTACTACGTTCTGCAAATTAAATACTGCACTCCTTTCTTCTGTATAGTATAGTAGTAAAAAGGTTTGACTTTATTTAATTTCTGGCGTTTTAATCTGAAAGAATTCAATTTTAAATTTGCCGCTTTATATAAAAAAGGAAAGGTTCATTTGACGGATATAAATAATTTGCTTGTCAAATGACAGCCATCTCATAAATTTAAAGTTGAAAATACAACGTTGCCAATTCAATTTCAGAAATCATGGGTTTAGGTAAATATTTATAGGAACGTTGAGTAACACTGGTAAAATGGACACTTGTCAAAATGTGACACCTGTAAAAACGTGACAACTGTTAAAATGTGATACGTGTCAGAATGTAACAACTGTCAAAATGAACAAATGTCAAAATATGACACCTGTCAGAATGTAACAAATGTCAAAATGTCACACGTATCGTACTTTTCTTTATTTATTACAAAGATCTAACCTAAGCTAAAGCTAATCTTTTTTTTTTTGGCGGGTGGAAATGCTTTATGCACATCGGGTAAAGGTTCTTCCCTTCCCCGATAGTGTGAGACTACCCCTTACGGCTACTATTTTATTATGCGGACAGTTTTAATATTTAAGTTTTCACTATCATAGAGAGAGAGAGAAAAAGAATAAATGCTTGTACACGTGTACTATTAACATAGATTTCAATTTTTTATTTTACAAGAAACTTTAAAGAGACATTTAAAATTCTCTATTTTCATAGTACATTTTAAGGTTGATTGTGACTTTGTATTTTCCAAGAACAAATTGTAATGTAATGTACGAATGAACTATTTTTGTAACTGAACTGCCACACGTCGAGAGTCTGGTCACAGGTTTTTGTGGAGGTTTTTACCCAAGTATGAATATCAGACCTATAATTTTCCTTCACTGCAGATCAATAAATAATAAAATCAATTGAACATAGAGTTTTTCTTATATAGTGATAAATAGAGTGAGCTGAGCGATCTTCTGTTGACGGGACGTTTGCCCTACACGCTGCTGTTGCCCGTCCCGGAAACGGGGCCTGTCCACCGTGACAATTCGCGAAGATCAAGCGTCAGTAGATGTTGCTCTAAAAGGGTGAAATCCCCAAAAACTAGGCAACTTTTAATGCATTTAACTAACCTCTGTGACAAGCAGTTGATAAACGTCAACAACAGCTGCAGCCAATTGAAAATTAACACTGACAGCTTTTTTAATTTTCCCGCCTACTTTCAAGCCAATCGCCAATCAACTTTTTATTTATCTCCCTTTCAGTAGTTCAAGTAGATGTCGCCCACTCCGTGATTTTCGCGAATTAATTAATAATTTGTCATGTTATAAAAATACTTAAATTATATATTCATTGGACTGCTTAAAAATGTAGATTTGAATGTTAAGAGCGAAGCTCGGTGACCAGATATTTTGTATTAAGACTTTTTATGTTTCCGTTAAAAAGGAATTTTAAACCAACAAACTAACAAACTCTCCAACCGCCAATAAATCTCAAAATCCAAGCAACACCGGTCCTGCCCGATCCCTCCAAGTTGCGCAAAATCGCTCTCAGTGGCTACCGTACCGATCGATTCCCAGTCATCCATCCCCCGGAAATTTTCCATCCGAACAACCCCCTCCAACTCAACTCCGAATAGCATCGACCTAAGAAAAGACAGAGACGGAACACGGAAGCGTGGAAAGTGTCTTCGTTCGGATACCACACTTGCAGGTTCTCTTCTCAGTTACCCCATTAGCCACCCCAGAACAACTGCTATCGCGAAAATTACTTAATGGTCTAGTGTGCGGTGATATTCGATAATGCGTGACGATTTGGTGTACCGGAAATTCGATGGTGCAAGTGTGACTAGATCCGTGCCGAAAGAAGTTGTGATAGTTGTGTAAAATGTAGGTCAATTTTTTTTTTGGAGGTTCCAAATTTTTTGTGGATGAGTTGGAGGGTTATCGCATGGGGTAATGTGGGATGCCAAAATGTGGGGATGCCCGGGAAACTGTATGAAGAGAGCAGTTTCGTCTGGGAATAAATGATTTCTACAAAAAAAATTATACTTGTCTAAAAAAGTTATTAATTATTAATCAGCAGGCGTGTACTTGAAGGAATGAAAACCTTATTCCCAATCGTAGCTAGAGTCTAAAAAAGTATCTCAAAATTATTATTTATTAAAAAAAGTATTTCTAAATAGTACAAAATGTTGCAAAAAATTTATATAATTCTTACACAGGCGATCAGCGAATTCATTTTGTCCATCATTTGTCCTTAGACTTATATGGTCAAAGTCTAAGAGTAGCCCGGAAATGCAAATCCGAGGAAGCAAAAATACTCTCTGATTTAGCAGGACTCAAACCGAGAGCGGGATTGACCACAAATGAAAAGAAACTTGCAAATATGCTGGATGGAAGGAAGATCCTAAGGAAGATCAGAATTAAGCTTAATTTTGAAACCAAATTACGGAGAGTTCTATAAAATACTTCTAACCGTATAAAGATACAATTGTTTTAGCTTAAAAAGCAGGTTGTCATTTATAAATAATAAGAAGAAAACCGGACCAATATGGGATCCTTGTGGAACTCCGGAGGAAACTTATATATCACTGGATATCGAACTATGTATTGTTACGGGTTGCGAAGAATTGATCTATTGCAAGATTTATTGCTTTTTTTTGTAAAGAACTGCAATATTGGAGAATATCCAGGATGTGGGAAATGTACCGGAATCAAACAACTTCTGATAAAGTATGCTCAAACGAACTGGGAGTCGCAGCAGCGTTGAATGAAAGATGTTAGTGGTGGTGCCAGCCTTTTTTGAGCTATCCACCTACTTTTTAATCAAACTCTACTCCAATAAATGTATGAGGATAAGTTTGAGTACGGATTGAAGTAAATTAATATAAAAATCGTATAACAGAGATCGTAATACGTAATATTAAACAATTAAATAGGAAAAGAGTGCGCAATGTAATGGTTAAAAAGGCTAATACAATAAAAGGTTTTTAAACCAATTAAAAACGATGTTAAAAGAAATAAAAACCGCAGTATTCTAGACTTTTAGCGCCCATATAAAATGCCTAGATCCAAAGACCGCATCTCTTTCATATAAACCATAATTCGTTGTTCTCACTAACAACACCTCATACTCTATATATTTCATCAATATCACTGTAGGCTTTGGACTAACAAATAATTTAGTCATAGCTATTCAATAGTTGGCTATTTTTTAATCCTGAAATTTTCTTCTTTTTGCTTCAAAGGCTCGGGTGAAACAGTCATATTTGTATCGACTTGAAATTTTGGAATGTCATTAAGGAAGTAGGGGGAAAAATAATTGTATATGAGCCACCCCTGGTCCAAAAATTAAAATTTTAGTACCTCTATGTGAAAAAATGACTTAATTACATAATTAACTTTGTAAGATATTTACAGATGTTAAGAAAAAAACTGGTAACCTTGGACAGTAGACAAATGTCGAAATAATAAAACAAGGACTCTTCCCATTATTTTAATTAAATCAAATGTTCAAAATGTCTATTCTCAAAAGCGTTCAGAACATTTTCAAAGGCTTGTGGTATTAAATTTCTATACATTCCTCTAGATTCTGGCCATTCAATAGCACCCCTAAGAACTATCCATGTCCTGGAATAAAGGTATCCAAAAATTTCCTTACTTCTAAATTGAAATGAGGGAAAGCTCCATCTTGCATTCGATCTAAGTTTTCTTCCAAGCACTGAATGATAAGAGGATGTATTAATTTTTCCAAAAAATCTAGATATCTAGATCCATTTAAATTTTCCTGGTAGAAAATTGGACCAATTATTTGGTTATTAACATTTCCAGCCCATACATTAATTTTAATTTAAATCAAGTCAAAATTTTTCGAAATCTTTTGTACTAACTAGTAAACAGAAGTGTCACAAGCAATATTATTTGACAGTTCATACAGCGAAGCTCCTTTCATGGCTTGCTATTATTTTTTGCTTCCGATATTGAATACCTGGTATCTGAATCTTTAATTGTAAATATCTTACAAAGTTCATTATGTAATTAAGTCCTTTTTTCACATAGAGATACTAAAAAAACTACGCTCTTGCAGCATATGTAAAAAAACACAGGGTGTCATTTATATTTTTGGACTAGGGGTGGCTGGGGCCGCGAATATAACGTGGGGGTGGTATCTCATACACTATTCATTTTCTCCCTACTTTCTTAATGGCATTCCGAAATTTCAAGTCGATAACTTTTAAAACACCAGATATAATTCTATTTAAAGTTAAACAATTATTTTTTCCTGTAAGTGGTTGAAAAAAAATTGTTGATACTTTGACTTCTTACTTCCAAAATAAGTATTTTTGTATTAAAATTGACCACCCTATATTTAATTTTCCTAAAGGTCACATTTGAACTCTTAAATATATTTATTACTGTCACAAAAAAAGCCATTTTTCGGATGCCAAAATAAAATGGTCCCTTAAGAATGAAAATTCCCCATGTACATATAGTGCAACAGTTTCCTCCGTTGATTCGCAAGCAGTTTTTCACGGGCAGCAGGTGCCAGGTTAGTCGTAAAGTGCCGTTTCTCGATTCCGAGCGCGTTTGCGGTGCCACTTAAATCGTCGATGTGAAAACAGCGAAAAAACTCCGAGTGTAAGTCACGATTTTCCTCAAGGATCAACTCGGGCGAAGCTGGAAAGAAGACATTTTAAAGATGTGTTGGAGATGTGAGGATCATCATAGATTTTAACCGCTTTACTCGCTTATTTTTAAACAAATTTGTCGATCAACGTAGTCTTGTCAAATGTGATTAAAAGTATAATTTTTAACGTGTCATTCTAGTGACAGAAGTCATATTATTCTGCACTTTACAAGAAAGTAATCTTGGGGAATACAATTCAGCTGTACATCAGACTAAGGAAGCGCAACTATTTAGAAAAATGTGTCCCCAATAACCTACACTGAAACTTTTACATCCTCTGCTATAAAAAAATTGTCTAATAGAGTAAAAAATGGAAAAGTGACAAAGATAACAAAATTCGTTGGGACGTTATGGGCCATCCTGTATATTTGCTAATAATTTTAAATTAAAGGACTGACTGCTGCTTATATTTCGTAAGGACTAATCGGACTAATTGTTCACCCTGTATAATTTTAAAAACCATGAAATCCTCGTCGATAAACAGCCTGTTTTTTTTAAGAAAGCGTCCCACTGCGAAAGCCAATCCCTCAGTCAATAATAAATAGCTTTTTGGAATACTAGCACTTGCTCCTGAAAGGATTTTTTGTTTTCTTTTATACAGAGGACAATACCCACTTGACTGCTTTCATCATCAATCTTGTCTGGAATAAGGCACTCTTGACTCAAGATGCATTGTTTTCGCGATGAGGAATTGATTTTTTGGACAAGCGGAGGCGTCACCCGAAATGAGGATTGCGATACAATGATTTACAGCGTTTACTGTTTTTTTTTGAACGTCGCAAATTGTTTATTTTTTACTTAATTTCTAGACTATATCAAAAAAAGGGGCGGAAAAAGGGTACAACATTTATTTAAAGAAAAATAAAAAATAAAAAAGCGTTAGATCTCTACCTGCATCTAGCACTCCAGATATAAAACATTTTTTATGCGGCATTGAATTTAGAAACTGATCTTTTTTTGTTTAGCGTTAAGACCCCTCTGGACAGTTCACCCCAAGTTTCATTCATTAAATCTGTCTGTAATTTAAATGGTTCTTGTGGCCGATGGGTACTCGAAGAATGACCCCTTAAAGAACTTGCTACTGTATCAACGTATTGTGGCGGGTTATCAAAAAGTAAATCGTTAGACTTATATAAAGCGTAAAGGGCGTTTCTTAGGGAATTTAGAGATTAATCTAATTTGGATTCATTTAATTATTTAAACGAGCAAGGTGCTTCAGAAAGGTAAAATTTGTTGAAACTTGGGATTTTTAATGATTTATAGATACCTGAAAAAACTCGTGACGTGATTTTTAGGAGATTTAACATTTGGAACGTACCAATTTTATATTCTGCAAATGCAACAAAATGTAACAACGTCTTAAATTTCATTTCCATTTGCAAATTTACTTATTTCTATGTATTTTGTACCAACAAACAGGATTTTTATATTATTGACTTTTAATTTAACACAATTTTTTCTTCTTCTTCCCAAAATACTTGATTTCTTTAGCTAAAAATCTGTAAAAAAAATAATTTTGGCCAATTTTTAAACCTCCAAACCGTTTTTCTATCTCGAATACCCTTCTGAGCTGAATTTCAATACCTTTTTTATAGATTTTAATATTTTTTTCAAACTGTGGATTTTTTAACAAATTTATTTCTATTGTTGAACAAACAAAGACGATTTAACCTAATTTTTATTCCAAAATGCTATAATTGTTTGATTAAAATCCCTCAAAAAGTTTATTTTGGCTAAAATCCTTTAAAAAAAAAGTTTTCTTCCATTTTAAAACTACCAATATTTCGCCAAAAACTTGAATTTTTTCTATGGAATTTGCTCTTCTCTCCCCTAACGCCAAATCTCAAACATGAAATGTATTTTCGTTCAATGGGCTTGATTTTCGACCAACGCAAAAATATATTTGCAATCGAATCGTTGATTGTGCCACCCGCATTTGGTAGAAAAACATATGTCCCTAAATCGGCAATAACAATGGTAATAGCAGATTGATCAGAGCATATGCCAGGGGGCTATCGATGTTTTTAAGTACCCCATTTGTTATTGGTTACTCAATGAATGCTCTTTTTTTTTCGAGTGGCTATTTAATGGACCTTAGTAAATTTACGAGTACAAAAAAAAATAAATAAAAGCAGCTTAAATGTTCAAACCTGTGGTTGAAACTAGTTGTTTCTTTACAGCTTGTCTACGTAAGTTGGAATTATATGGAAAACTTTTTTATTACTAATTTTAGGAAAAAAAGTTATTCTTCATAAAAAGTTCTGCAAAAAATATAATTTTTGCTCAAGCGTAAAGTACTGTCTCGATATTTTTATTTTTTTTTAATTTGTTTTACCCCTAATTTTAATAACACATTATTTTTCTTGGGTTCGTGCAAATCCAAAAAGTTAAAATGATAACACAAATGCTTTATTAAACAAAACTATAAAAACTATTAAACCATCAAAAATAAACAAACCGCTATTTAATCAACAGCAAAATAACTATAATATTTAGTGAAATAGGGTTGTTAAGATTTACTTACTAACTTTTCTATCCCACCTTTCAATCTTCACAATTACAAAAAAAAAACTTCTGCCCGTGTCTCTAACCTCATCTCCCAATATCCATTCCACCTCTTATATAATCCTCCCTATTTAAACTCTTCTACTTGCTCTTACTAAACTTCCTCTGCTAGTGTCTACTCAACCACTTATGCTTAACTTGTTCCACACATTCCACTTGCTCTCATTCAATCTCCTGCTGATCTCTACTCCAACTCTTCTGCTCGTATTTATTCTATTCTATATTCAAATCTTTTAATTCTCCACTTGGAGCAATTATTTTAACTCTGCGACTCCATCAACCCTATATCTCCTCTTCATAATTCATTTTTCTTTTTTAACTCAACTGACTTTTTATTTTATTTTTTTGATAACCCTTTCAAAATTTCTTAATCCTTCAAAGACTCCCTTGTTTCTCTAGGGATCCCTCTTTCCTTTTTTTCTATACCCCTCTTTTTTATCTCACCACGTAAATCTCAACAACAGTTTTTTTTTGCTGTTGATTAAATTGTGGTTTGTTTATTTTTGATGGTTTAATAGTTTTTATAGTTTTGTTTAATAAAGCATTTGTGTTATATGCAATTATATCCATTTGCGTTGGCCTGCCAGATCTCCTGACTTAACGCCCTTGACTATTTTTTACTTAAAACACTTCCAAGATGTTGATCACTTGGAGAGGATTGTTTTTTAAGAATGAAAATTACTTCAGATATGATGCGGAATGTATTACGGGAGTTTGGCAAAAAAAACGAGATGTTGAGGTGAAAAAATGAAAAATTTTCATGAAAAAAATTTCGTACATTTTCGGAGTCATGAAAATGTATGATGATGGCCTATATTATGATAACAGCCGTAGGGGCAATTGCCCCCCCCCCCCCCCAAATATGGTAATTTTGGCATTGCCAATCGCTTCTTATACAAAATTCATTCTGAGTAAACCAAATTTTAATTTTTTTGAATTTTTTTTGTAGATTCTAGGTCCATTTATATCCCAAAAAACCCATTTTTTCCTTGAAAAATGGCCCAAACATTTTTTTCTGTAATTTTGATATTGTCAATCGTTTCTTATACAAAATTCATTCTGCGTAAACCAAATTTTAATTTTTTTGAATTTTTTTGTAGATTTTAGGTCCATTTATATCCTAAAAAACTCGCTCTTTTCCTCAAAAATGGCCTAAACATTTCTTTCGGTAATTTTGACATTGCCAATCGTTTCTTATACAAAATTCATTCTGTGTAAACCAAATTTTAATTTTTTTGTAAATTTTAGGTCCATTTATATCCTATAAAACTCGCTTTTTTCCTCAAAAATTGCCCAACCATTTTTTTTCGGTAATGTTACGTTGCCAATCGTTTTTTATACAAAATTCATTCTGCGTAAACCAAATTTTAATTTTTTTGATTTTTTTGTAGATTCTAGGTCCATTTATATCCTAAAAAACTAACTTTTTACCTCAAAAATGGTTCAAACTTTTTGTTTCGATAATTTTGATATTGCCAATCGTTTCCTATAGAAAATCCATTCTGCGGAAGCCAAATTTTCATTTTTTTGAATTTTGTTGTAAATTCTAGGTCCATTTATATCATAAAAAACTCACTTTTTACCTCAAAAATGGCCCAAACATTTTTTTTTTTGGTAATTTTCGGTAAATTCATTCTGAGTAAACCAAATTTTAATTTTTTTAACCCTAACAGTCGACGATGTTGCCCCTCGAAATCTCTGGGCTGAAGACTCATCTAATGATCGTCAGGCGCCTTAAATTCTATAAAACTATAGTATAATCTATCATTTGACAAATTTTCAAACCCGGGAAAATAAGAACAAAAATATTCTATTTTTCCGATTTTGAGGATGCCACCAGACTCATTTACCAATTTCATAAATCAGCGAGACTTATTTTTAATTATGGTTTTTATCAATTTATATGCTAAATTTAAAGCCTGGAAAAATAAGGGTTACGGATCCGCAAAATCAGTCAGATTTTTTAATCCGAAAATTTTCAGCCACAATCACTTTCTGCTATCTGCCAGACTTCTATTTTTATAACCTTTACGTCCTACTTTAGTAAGTAAGTAAGATTTGCATATGATTAAATTAATTAAAACTCTTTTACTAACTATTTTTTTTTTATTTTACGCTTGACGTACTTTTTGCTGACAAAGTCTAATAATTATTCTCGGATCCTTAATAAATCTACCCATATTCTAAATTTGGCTTTTCGAACCATCCCAACCGAGCAGTAACAGTAACCATAAAAAGTGATCGTGTCAAATGCGCTTATAACATCACACAAGCCATCAAACATCAGTCGAATAGTAATAACAAGCGAACCGTAAAGCATAACAATGACAACGATATTAATAAAATATTCGAAATCGATGTGTAGGGCTCACATTGAGGACCCTTGATGGCTACATTACACGAGGAGTGAACAGTTGTAATCCAATAGAGCATTGTCAGCACGGTTTTTGCCATTTACACCCCGTTCGAGTGGTAATAATGGGACATGAGCAGGGTCGGATTGGATATACTCGGATACCAAAACCCTTGACTATAATTTTATTTGTCAACCTTTTGGGCTTCATCATTGGATGAAATTGTCCCAAAATAACTGTCAAAATAAAAGATATCCGAGTGTTAAGTAAAACATTTTGTATAAATCCATTGATACTGTATTAACCTTCCGCTTTTTAGAATTACACGAGAAGGCGCAAACACGTTGTAAATTATACCTGCTTTGGATCTTACGCTTGTAACAACTTAACAGATATATCATATTGCACCAGATGTGACGACAGGCGGAGTCAATAACATAAACAAGGAATGACATTTTAACTCTAACACAAAAATAAAAACTTGCAGCTATTTGCCGATTTGCCGATTGATTAATTGTAAAATCTAGAAAACTCGTTACTGACATTGTAATGGCATATTTTTCTTAAAACAAATCTAAATAATTTTTAAATGCCCATTTGCAAGATTGCGAATGAATGTATGACTTATTCACACATGTGTAGGGATTCGGGGTAATTTTTGAATTATTACACATTATAAAGTGTATTTTTAACTTTATTTTACACTTTAGAGCAACCCAAAAAAGTACCTTAGAGCCTAGTTTAAGCGATATCACATTTTATGAGAGGTCAAAGTCTCTGACAACTGGCCTATTATATTTTACCCTAATTTTTCAGCGAGACTGCAATCATTTGAAACACCTCATAAACAAGTCAATATTCATAAAGTTCGGTGATAATTTTCAAAATGAATCAACTCTATCCGTACCTATTGGCTTAAAATTGAAGTTAATGCATCAATAATCCGTCCCTGATTTTCACAATGGGAGTGAGTGGGATAATTTCGAATTACGAGGCGTGAGCGTGAGTGCGATCGATCTATCGGGTTGACTTCTGACCCGGCACGTATTTTATGATGTGCTCATCAGATTAAAAGAGATGGATGGGGGTTACATCAAAAGATTATACATGCAAAAAATTGTTTACGGATTTCGTAGAGTCTGCTGAGTAAGCGGATCAGCAAAAATCTGATTAAAATTGTAAATATAGATACAAGTAGGTAGGTAGTAGCTTTAAAATTATGCTCAAAATTGTTTACAAATTGATGATATTTAATGGATACTAAAGACTTGTTTCTACAGGATGATAGAGTAAAACAAATATTGTATCGATATTTAAAGTAAATTATAAAGCAGCAATAATCATTAGTTAGTCTTCTTCGTGTTTGTTCTAAAGTAATTGAAAAAATTATGAAATTTCAAATATTACTTAATGAGTATAAAATTCTACCAGAAACTCAATCTGGATTCAGAAGTGGGTATAGTTGTATAACATCTCTGCTTAAAATCACTGATGATATTATTGAAGATGCAGACCAAAGTAAAGCAACAGCATTATTGCTACTTGACTACTCGAGAGCGTTTGATACTATGTATTATTAACATCTATATTTAATATTACACTTTATATAATAGAACACAATTTATTGAAACTAGTAATGGTGTTTCAAGCAGCGAAGTAATAAAATGTGGCGTGCCACAGGGTTCTGTGTTAGGTCCTCTCCTTTTCTGTATATATACAAGTAATATCTATACTAGTCTTAGGAATTGTAATTTTCATATATATGCAGATGATACCCAATTATACTTCCCATTCTATTACAAAGATGTGATGAATGCTAATGTTTTAATTAATGAAGATGCGGCCGGTCAACCTGTGTGAAAAATGAAAATATAAATGTTTCCTGTGTTGCCAGAAATTTAGGAGTAGAAATGGATGTAGATTTACGATTTAAGAATCATGTAACAAAATGTATTCAGAGAAGCTATATGAATTTAAAAATGCTTTATCCAAATAGACATCTACTTTCTAAACAATTAAAAATAAAATTAACCGATGCTTTAGTATTAAGTCACAGACAAAATTGACATCGCACGTATACAAAGGGTGCAAAAATCTTGCCTCAGGTTTATATATGGAATTCGTAGGAATGAAGCCATATCATATAAATTAGCAGAAACAATTTGGTTGAATATGGAAATAGTTATTTGTGCAACCAGTTGGGAAAAGCACAATTTTCTGTAACGAGCTTCGCTTCGCTTCGCTCGTTGCGCAGAATAACGCGAAAAATAGTGTTTCCCAACGTGTTTCACACAATATTTTTTCTAATTTTGAATTTAAATTTATTTGAAACGTCCCTACGAGCGTCCCTCGTAGATTCCTTTTAAGTCGCCTAGTAAAATTGGAGATGTTTATTTGTTACTATGGAAGCAAGTATTGTTTAATGTCATGTTTCGTGATTTTGATTGTCAACAGAAGTATCAATTAAAAATCGTTTTTCTTCTCGTAAATAATTCATTCACTATTTTTTAAAGTAGAAGAATATATAAATACTGCCATGTTCGATTCAGAGAACGACGTACCGAGCGACATTGAAGAAGCGGCTCAATCTCAAATTGCCAAACCCTTGTTTGTATATGGGTCACTCTTTTCGGCGGACGTCGACTACTCTTCTTGCGGATTCGGGTGCTGATTTGCTTAGAATAAAACAGCATGGGGGGTGGAAATCCAAAACGGTTGCCGAGGGTTATGTGGAGAATTCAATCATTAATAAACAGAAGATTGCCACGAACAAACTCGGAGAAAATTACATAGACATCACAAATTAATGCTAATCAGGGAATTATGTTGTCAGCTGGGGTCAACATTAGTAACTGTTCTAATTGTGTTATTAATATTTATAAGTAGTTTTTTATTCACGTGTTGAAATTGAATAAAGTTACTTATAAAACTTTCTTGATATTATGTTACTACACCATATTTAACGACAATAAAGAGGTAGTTCAAGTAATTTAGTCTTACAATTATTCTGTACTTTTCGCAATTAATGGCGAAATGAACTTTTCATCACCAGTTAGGAAATATTTCACTTTTCGTAACTGGTTACGAAAAGTAAGACGTTTCATAACGTCAACGAGTTTTATAAAATGTCACTTTATATGTCAAAATTAGAAGCATAGAAGATTGCTACATGCTGCTTGTTTATATTACAAAGTAGTTATTAGCAAAAAGCCACCGTACCTTTATAATAAAATCAAATTTAGAACGGATGTGCACAATTTAAATTTACGATATAAACGACTAATATCTCCCCCACCTCATTGTACTGCCCTTTACTGTCGATCTTTTAGTTTTTATATATATGAAACATATAATTCCATCCTCCTTCAAACTAATGTCAAATCTAAATTTTAAAATATGTTTCAACAAATATCTGCTAAATAGTCTTTCAAATTAAAATCAAGTTGTTTTTTTTTGCATCAATGTACCTATGTATTTTCTTTTTTTATATTGTTTAATTCTTTAGTTTTGATATTATTATGTCGAATACTTTTAAGGCCGAAATTAAGATCAGCTGATTTACTATGTAAGTCAAAGTTGTTTTTAGTCTTTTTTTTTGTGATTATTAAGCTATATTAGAATTATTTAGTTGTATAAATGTATTTTATCACGAAAATAAATAAACTATTATTATTTAATTTCTTTTCTTTTGTTGCAGAACTAGCGAATTTTTGGGATGTATGTCATTTGATGTTAGAGATGTTATTCAAGGGGTAAGTAATTAATAATAATTTTACATAAAAGAGAACTGTTTAAAAAAATGTTTTTATCTCCTTCTTGTTCTTAAAAAAATCACTGAGCATACTCAAGTTATGCTGATAATCATTTGCTGTCATAGTATGTACTTTTGTAAGTGAAAGGGATACATTATGTTGTATTGACAGTTACGGTTACTTGAAGTGTTTCAATTTGTCAATTGCCATAACCTTCAAGGTTGGAAATATAAGAATGACACTTCATTGAACATGCCAACTTTAATAGATCTTAACGGGAGATGGTTCATTCCAAGAAGCAAACGACAGGAAGGATTGATTCCTTTTAACGTTTGCTTGCTTGTGGTTTGTTTGCAACCGCGAAAAAACATATTTCAGCGGTTATTTCCCGTTAAATAGACATCTAACGCGAATTAGGGCACTGTAAGGGCTAAACAAGCTCAAGGGAGGTCTACTATAAGGTTTGCTTGATCGGTACTTTGCAATTTCATCAACTAATTCCAAAGATATTACCTTTTAGAAACAAATTATTTTAAATCGACCGCGGCTCCTAATGCGCATGCGCGGTAGATGCATTAGCAGCCGCGCTTGATTTAAAATGATTTGTTTCTAATAGGCAATATCTTTGGAATTAGTTGATCAAATTGCAAAGTAACGATCAAGCAAACCTCAGTAGACCTCTCTTGAGCTTGTTTAGGCCTTACAGTGCCCTAATTCGCGTTAGATGACTATTTAACGGGAAATACCCGCTGAAATATGTTTTTTCGCGATTACAAAAAAACGACGAGCAAGCAAACATTAAAACTAAAGAAGCAATCTTTCTTATCTTATCTTATCTCCCGTTAAGATCGGTTAAAGTTGGCCTGTAAGTTCAGGGTGGTAAGAATGACAGCATAAATGGTGTGGCTAAAAGATTCACAAATTATATATCCAAATTTTAAGGTTATATTTTCCTCAATGTTTGAGAAAAAAACGTAAACGTGAATATTGTACGTTAACGTGCCTCATTACGTTCACGTGTCATTACCAACTTAAATAGGTCTCTATTCAACAATTCTGTATGGGGTATGGATTAAAAGTTACTTACAATAACGGTCCAAAAAATTACCATTAAAATTCTCATGAGAGCCATTAAAATTCTTGGCAATTTCCACATATTATGGTTTCTGGCAATATATGACCTTTTCTTTAACATTTATCTTCCTGTACATTTAAAGGATCCTTCGATAAACTTAGCTTGCCAAGAACTGATCGATTTTCTGTTGTTAAAACGCTGAACTGTACTATCGAGAAAGTCATAATTGCCAGGATATGTTTTACAAGGGATATATCCGAAATTCTTCAGTTTTATTCAGCCACTAACATGTCTTTTTTTAATCAGTATCTGTTTTTTGACATTTCAAAATTTCTGTTACGTCTAAACGAAACACAGTTGTAGATTCTATTAAAATCAATTCGGGATACTTGTCTACATTTAGTTTATTCTCAGAAAATTTCGTATACGCCTCGTATACCACAACTAAGTAGTGAGCACGATCGCTACTACTGCAGGGGCGATTTATTATTGTGATGCCGTGGATATACTCAGAAAGTCGTTAATATTTATGACGGAATCTACTTTGGTGATTTACAAAATGGGATTTTGCTTGAAAAATTGGTTTATGTAATTGTTATGGCTAGTCATTTTTTAACCAAATGGCGCTTTTATGGCAAGACGAATCTTTTGTTATTGCAATGTATATTCAAATGAAGAGAGGAAAGAGTTTTCTATTTTTATGTTAGTTTTTGAAACGGAATTTTTCGTGCGAATTCTCTCAAGACAGTTTAAAACACTATGTGGGAATGTTTTCTATAATTACAATCTGATCATGAAGATCAATAAGCAATTTTGTTCTAACCTAACTTAACTAGAATTCTTAAATACTAAGGTCCTACTCACTAGTGTACCACAAAATCCGCACAATACTCTGTTTGTAACTAGCACTGTCACTGAACTAGTTCAAAAGGTTTGGTCCTCTTGGGTCTTCTTACTAAGTTGGTATTATCGAGGAGCTGGATGACCTCAACGTTCCCATGTTGGAGCAGCCGTTGTTCATGGCTGCTGGCATATTTAGATATAGTCTTGTCAACAGTTTCTACATTCAGGTCCCTATGAAGATCACTGTTGCGACAGTACCAGGGCGCATCGATACTTTATTTTGAAAACGTTGGATAACTTGAATGTTACTTTTACTGGCGCAGCCTCAAAGCTGGCTACCATACGTCCAAACGGGTTTCAATATCTGCTTGTAGAGGAGCAGTTTGTTATGTATGGACAACTTGGAGTTTCTTCCTAATAACCAATACATCTTTTTATATTTTATACCAAGCACTTCACGTTTCTAGCGTCGAGTGTCATTCCAAGATATTTTGCTGTATTAGCATAGGGAATCTGAGCGTCATTTATTGTTATGGGAATGTGTTGGTTTCGTTTATTAGTAAAGTTAACATGAACAGATTTATTTTCATTTAACTTAATACGCCATTTTTTAGTCCAGGTGTTAATCTGGTCTACAGATGTTTATAACTTTCTGTTAACTTCTTCATGGCCTTTTCCAACAGCCAGAATGGCAGTATCATCAACAAATGTTGCAATAGTATCGTAGGAATATCACTGGTGTACAGTAAGTAGAGTACTGGACCTAGTACACTACCTTGGGGTACTCCAAGAAATATTGAAATGAGAAGAACATTATTGACGAAAGTTATATCAAAAACATAAGAAGCGTATCATACTAAATGTCTTTTTCTATTTTTAGGGAATTAGCGGCATATTTAGACTTCTACCTCAATCTACCGGTCGTTCGGCGAACCTACCGATAACACACGATCTACCAGCGATCGGCTCTATCGAGAACAGCCGAAAGGAGGCGAAAATGTGCGAGAGCCATTCCAGCGTCGATGAACTAATCAGTTTGGACGATTTGGAAGGCGATCTTAGGCGATCGACGTCCAAAACGGTATTAAACGAACAACAAAAGTACGCAGATGAAAATTTATTCCTAAGGTAAATATAATATTGGTAAAAGTTTTACCACTTGAGGGTGCGAAATATTTGACCCCCCCCCACACCCATAAGCGACAAAAGTTTTATCCTTTATTGAAACGTCCTAAAACTAATTTTCTTTTCCATTATTTTTATTTTTTTATTTATTTATTTCAACGGAAAAACTCCAGTTGTTAACAACATTCAGATTCAACTGACTCAGTAATTGTGGGTAATCAATATTTCCATTAATAAAGAGAAACATCAGATCCAAAATTCTACTGCGATTGCTGAGGCTCGATAGATTGAGATTTGAGGACAAGTCAGAAATAGTATAGAGCTCTGTCGGGTATTTACGATATGCATAAATTCTCAATAACTTATTTTGTACCCTTTCTATTGAATTGATATGTACAGCGCAACTTACTGCCCAAACAATAGATCCATATTCCAAAATTGGCCGAACTAATGTGCAATAGAGATTAGTTAGTGTATTTGGAGAAAAACTGTAGCTATTTATAGTAATAAAACCAAGACATTTGAGAGCTTTGATTACCATATTATTAATGTGTGATCTAAAGTTTAGGGATGAGTCTAGCAATGTGCTCAGGTCTTTAGCGTTAATCTGAGGGTCTTCAATCGAGTATTAACTGTTCTCGTGGGTATGTCGTCGCGAAAAAGTAATATAGAAGCATTTTTCGACATTAACGTACAACATGTTGAGCGATGTCCAATGAATGAAACCATTTAAATCATTCTGTAAGAGGAGAGTATCCAGTAGAGTTATTGATTTCACGGAAGAGTTTCAGGTCGTCGACATACAGATGAAAATGAGAATGAACAATATACTTATTTAGGTCGTTTACAAAGATATTAAAAAGTAGTGGCCCACAATGGGATCCTTGGGGAACACCCGATAGTACAGGAAATGCAAATGAGATATTATCAATGATGCGTACACACTTAAACCGATTGGTTGGGAAACTCTGTAACCATGTAATTACTGAGATATTTATATTCATAGCCAGCAATTTTTGTATTATTACTGACCCTATCAAACGCTTTCGAAAAGTTCATATGTGTACTATCCACTTGGGATTTTCCTTCAAAGGCGTTTAACATGACACTAAATTAGTTGTTTGGAAACCATGCTGTTCTGGATTTATCAAATTTTTTAGCTGATATGACAAATATGTAGAAAATCCAGGTTCGGCTTTAGGAAAAATTGAAACATATTAAAAATATCAAAACAACACCCTGTATATCACAATTTTAATATTTCCATTTTAGATTTGAATAGAGGGGAAAAAACTGAATTGAAACAAGTTGTTGTTGTTATCCCGCCACCGAATTGAATGGGAAAATTTTAATATTGAAAGTAAAATTTTCATTTAATTTAGAAAAACCTCATTTTTTCTCTAACAATTTTAAAAATTCAAATCGCGTCATTTATCTATTTCTTATTTATTCGGCTTAAAATAATTTTACACTGTACAGGGTGTCCCAAATTGGTGCGTTTTGCAGGGTATCTCGTAAACTAGAAGAGATAGAAGAAAAGCAGTTAAGATGTTATGACTTCTTTTTTTGTTAAAGTAACGATAGCCTAATTAAATCTTTAGTAACTCCCTGCAGTTGGAAGATACAGGGCGATTATTGAAAACTGTCGAAAACTACAAGGTACTATAACTTCTTAATTAAGAAAAATATAAAAAAACGTTATAAAAACTTTTGATAGATATAATATTAAAGAGTTCAGTGGCGCACAGATTATTTTTTTTAGGGGGCTCGCTAAGGAAATATAATGCAAACTTATGTTTTTTTAAATGGGACACCCTGTATATTTTGACGTTTTTCGTTTTCTTTTTTAATTCTCATTCACCTGATATGACATACTATATATCTATTTTCAATGGTTGGAGCTACAGTGCAAATAAACCATTTATGGATGTTATCAGGTGAAACACCCTTAAAAAATTGAACACTCAGTAACGAAATTTAACATTTTATTATAAGGATACTGATGTGTGACAATTTTATTTATCAAAATTATAATTAATAAAAAATAAAACCAGATTAAAAAAATAAAAACAATAAACTTATGAAACAACAAGAAACATTGTAACAACTAATCTACCTATAACTAATTTTATTAGAATGTAAAAATTACATTAAATGTTCAAAATGCTCTCCGTTTTCATCGATTAAAAAGTTTTTCGTTTAAATAATCTCCAACCAATTCAGCATTACCAAAAATAAAATCATAAAATAATATTTACAAGACTAACTTCGAGAGTAGGGAAGATTTATTACAAAATATTCATGCCGCATTTAGAAAAATAAAGCCAGTGCACATACTCAATTGTGTAAGATCAGTAAGAAAAAGGTGTCAACTATTACTACAACAAAACGGAGGACATTTTGAACATTTAATGTAATTTTCACATTCTAATAAATTTAGTTATAGGTAGATTAGTTGTTACAATGTTTCTTGTTGTTTATTGTTTTTATTTTTTTAATCTGGTTTTATTTTTTATTAATTATAATTTTGATAAATAAAATTGTCACACATCAGTATCCTTATAATAAAATGTTAAATTTCGTTACTGAGTGTTCAATTTTTTAAGGGTGTTTCACCTGATAACATCCATAAATGGTTTATTTGCACTGTAGCTCCAACCATTGAAAATAGATATATAGTATGTCATATCAGGTGAATGAGAATTAAAAAAGAAAACGAAAAACGTCAAAATATACAGGGTGTCCCATTTAAAAAAACATAAGTTTGCATTATATTTCCTTAGTGAGCCCCCTAAAAAAAATAATCTGTGCGCCACTGAACTCTTTAATATTATATCTATCAAAAGTTTTTATAACGTTTTTTTATATTTTTCTTAATTAAGAAGTTATAGTACCTTGTAGTTTTCGACAGTTTTCAATAATCGCCCTGTATCTTCCAACTGCAGGGAGTTACTAAAGATTTAATTAGGCTATCGTTACTTTAACAAAAAAAGAAGTCATAACATCTTAACTGCTTTTCTTCTATCTCTTCTAGTTTACGAGATACCCTGCAAAACTCACCAATTTGGGACACCCTGTACTGGTGTACCTGCAGGCCTGTACTTATGGGAAAATAATCAATTAGGTATTTATTTTTTAAACGCCCAGTATAAAGTAAAGTGGGACACCCTATAGAACTGGAATACTTTAAGACCGCTGTCTAAGGAACTGTTTTTCCATACAATAGAAATCCAAATCCGGCAAGTGACATGGTTCTAGGGATAAATGGGTTTTTACTGTATTTAGTGCGACTCAATGGTATACGAAAAGATGATTTCGAGTATTGACTTGATGAACATTTAGAGTTATTTAGATTATGAAGATCTCTGCGAGTCTCCAATGGAAGGAGATTCAGATTTTGATAGTGAGAAAGAATTTGTAGTTAACATGGCGAAGAAACTCCCTCAATTCTTGAAGAATGTATTTGATAATGTGGATTCCATACAGAGGATGCGTCTTTAAGGTGAGATCTAACAAGACTATAAGAAAGAATCATCAAAAAAGGATGTGAGTGAATGAATATTCTTAAACTGTATATGCTCTTATTAGCAACTCAATTAAAAAAGAAGAAGAATCATGGCCTATTTAGTTCCGCCCAAAATAAAATAAATATTAGTAATTTGACATTTACAGATAGCACCAGTCATTTTCTATAAGCATTAATTAGCAGTACAGAAAAATGGCATTAACTATATTTATGTCTTCGTTTAAAACAATTAGATTATCACCGAAATTATCTGTACAAACCGCCAATTTTCATCGTTTGATAGGAAAAAGGGAAGTTGTGGGGTTCGGATATAACGGACAGCCGAATTACATCGACTTGGCCGAGTTTCCCTTTCCAGCTATTAGATGGAGAGAACCTTCTTCAAAGATCCTCGAGCTACGAAAAAAAGAAAAAGGTGACTGGACCCAACTGTGTATAAGCGAGAAAAAGGATTTGTATAGAGCATCGTTTTGTCAAACTTACGCTGAATTCACCGCACCTACCAAAGAATGGAAATCCGTGTTAGGTGTCGCTTTCATATTAATTACTCCCGCTTTCTGGCTTTTTTACTGGATAAAAGCAAATCTTTACGAAGCGTTACCGATTACTTTTGACGAAGAACACAGAAGAGCCCAATTTAGACGTATGTTGGATATTCGCGCTAATCCCATACGTGGTGTGGCCTCCAGATGGGATTATGATAACGATGATTGGTTGCCGGAATCAAAAGAAAGTATTTTTGCGCCTTTGTTTAAATATTTGGAATAAATATGTTCGTTCACTTTACCCACTGATTTTAATTGAATAATTGCAAACCCAAAATAACTTAGAAAACGAGTAAGGAATTTAATTTATCAGATTCGACATCCTAAGACCGGTTTCTGCCTTTCGGCTTCGTCAGTTAGGCTTTTCGAATCCAATAAATAAAATTCCAAACTCGTACAAGTCAGTAGCTATATCCGCTATAAGATAAAATTTTTTAGATGTGCTGCCATCTATGATTAGAAGAGAGTATTGACAATTATTAAAAGCAAAAAATTCCCGGTGTATTGGGGTTGCATACACAATTTGCATTGTGTGTTGCAAAGCTTTTATTTGACTGATTCTAGTCAAAATGTCACTCTCTTCTTTCGTATCCCTTTCAGAGATTAATACAAAGTTAGAAAACGAGTAAGGAATTTAATTTATCAGATTCGACATCCTAAGACCGGTTTCTGCCTTTCGCCTTCGTCAGTTAGGCTTTTCGAATCCAATAAATAAAATTCCAAACTCGTACAAGTCAGTAGCTATATCCGCTATAAGATAAAATTTTTAGATGTGCTGCCATCTATGATTAGAAGAGAGTATTGACAATTATTAAAAGCAAAAAATTCCCGGTGTATTGGGGTTGCATACACAATTTGCATTGTGTGTTGCAAAGCTTTTATTTGACTGATTCTAGTCAAAATGTCACTCTCTTCTTTCGTATCCCTTTCAGAGATTAATACAAAGTTAGAAAACGAGTAAGGAATTTAATTTATCAGATTCGACATCCTAAGACCGGTTTCTGCCTTTCGGCTTCGTCAGTTAGGCTTTTCGAATCCAATAAATAAAATTCCAAACTCGTACAAGTCAGTAGCTATATCCGCTATAAGATAAAAATTTTAGATGTGCTGCCATCTATGATTAGAAGAGAGTATTGACAATTATTAAAAGCAAAAAATTCCCGGTGTATTGGGGTTGCATACACAATTTGCATTGTGTGTGTTGCAAAGCTTTTATTTGACTGATTTTTTGCTTTTAATAATTGTCAATACTCTCTTCTAATCATAGATGGCAGCACATCTAAAAATTTTATCACTCTCTTCTTCGTATCCCTTACTCGTTTACTAACTTTGTATTAATCTCTTAAAGGGATACGAAGACTAGAATCAGTCAAATAAAAGCTTTGCAACACACAATGCAAATTGTGTATGCAACCCCAATACACCGGGAATTTGTTGCTTTAAAAATTGTCAGTACTCTCTTCTAAGCATAGATGGTAGCACATCTAAAAATTTTATCTTATAGCGGATATAGCTATTGACTTGTACGAGTTTGGAATTTTATTTATTGGATTCGAAAAGCCTAACTGACGAAGCCGAAAGGCAGAAACCGGTCTTAGGATGTCGAATCTGATAAATTAAATTCCTTACTCGTTTTCTAACTTTGTATTAATCTCTGAAAGGTATACGAAAGAAGAGAGTGACATTTTGACTAGAATCAGTCAAATAAAAGCTTTGCAACACACAATGCAAATTGTGTATGCAACCCCAATACACCGGGAATTTTTTGCTTTTAATAATTGTCAATACTCTCTTCTAATCATAGATGGCAGCACATCCAAAATAACTTTATTCGGTCATAAAATGACATGTTAGATTGTCGTCCAGCAGGGGTAGAAAAATTATTGGTTATTATGTTATTACTGATTACTGATTACGGAGGGTGATTTTTGGCCGTTTGGGGGGTGTGACTAAGTCGAAAATAATCATCCAACATCCTTGAAAACGGGGGGGGGGAGATATATTTTGCCGGTAGAAGACGCGGAATTGGCTATTCCCCCATTTTGGGGGTGGTTTTTGTCCGTTTGAGGGGTGGGGTCAAGTCAAAAATATTTTTTCTTGTGATTGTGAGATTGAGACGTTATTGACCATATCTGTATTCTAGCACTAAGATTTTAGTGGTTTAAATAAAATTCACTTACCATATGTCGTCTTATAAAAGTATGAAATGTCATTTTCCCCAAATTTTTGTAATTTAAATCTATGTTGAGCAATACCAAAAGACTGGAACGAAAATTTAAGTAAGTGTATATGCGGGAACGACTTGTCCGAATGGATATTTTTGGAAAATCAAAGGTAAAGAAAAAACCTGCTTAATTAACACATGGCGACCCTTTTGAGTCCTCGAAATTCGGAAGTAAATGCTCTGGAAAAAAGGGAATACTCAATTGGAAACAAGATCGGTCAAGGTTCATACAGATATCTGGTCTTTGGGTATAATTCTATTTATAATGTTGATGATGTTTCATGCGAAACAAGTGCAGTAGCACTTATCGCTTAGCATTCATTGTATTTATATATAGTGAATAAACTATAAACTATAGACTATATTTCATATGGAGGCCTTACACTTAAGTTTACCCACTAGGATATGGGAGTCAAACAAAGATATTATTTTTTCTAACTATTTATTGGTAGAGGAAATGGTATGCAAAATTAACAAAATGAATTTATAACAAAGAATTTAACAACAATGTACATTTATAGTGCAACTGAAATTAATCGTGTTTACGAGATATTAAAGATAACTTTACGAAACAAATACTTTCTTGCCATGATCTATTAATAATTATAACCCAATTAATAAGATTATTCTAACTCTGACTTCTAAGCTAAAAAAACCCTTAATTGACTCCCAAAATCTAGCGGATCCGGCCGTTTAATAATTACTTACATTCGGACAATTACTCGAAGCAAAAAGTGACTTTTCGATTTAAAATTCAGAAATCAACTGATTAGCAATCGCGTCGTTTCGACTAAGCTGGACTTTCAGACGCCCCCTTTCCCAGCATGGCGAAGGGACATTTCGATGTCCATTGGTTGGCCCTTTCAATAGGCAATAAATCCAAAAACGAACGATTTCGAACACTGACCAGTGACAGGTACCTCTTCCCGAATTCTGAATAGCAATTACTTATTTATAGATCATAGCACATTATTAATTATTTTTATAAACCTAAATTCCCTCAGATGGATTCGCTGACGTAATAGAGGTTCACACTCACAGCCAAGAAACTCTATAAAATTTCGGAAAGTTGGCGAAAGTTCTTCTTCTATTTCGGGGTGTCATCGCTAATTTTACTGATCCTATGAATTATCTAAAATATCCGATCCCAGTGACTCTTTGAGATAGCGAAACTAATTTTATGACTTTAGAAGAGACGCTTGGGCGGAACTAATGTAACAGAAAAAAGGTTATTTCTTAAAGTCCCTTTGTCAAATCTTTCAATTGACTTGCTTTTAAAATAAAAGTTTCTCTTACAAATGAATTGTTTTTACGTTACAGGGAATGAATGTTATCTTGAAGGGACGCACGTCTCAATCATTTTAACTAGTTTATTTTAGAACTTACAGTGACATAGTTCTGAGAAGTTCGAGAAAGTCTTTCAATGTAAATTTTGGTTCTCGGCTATTTTACCCAGAAAAGTCTCGCGCTCGTCTGAAACCCTAGAATTTAAGGATTAAAACCCTGTTTTTTAAGCAGATTGTTTGACCAAATAAAACTCTGATAAAGTGTATAAGAGACGTAAAAACATATTTTCGATAAAAATCAGTATCTAAAAAAACAAATCTAGGTACCAGTATAGGTACACTTTAAACAAAGTTATTTAATAAATAATTTGCCAAATATTGAATGGTTTGTAAAATTATAACTACATAAGCGAGGTGAGCTTGGGAGTTCTCCTAAGGAGCTGTTAACAGGTAAAAAGGGTCTGTTGCGCAAATTTCATCTAGGATTACAGGACCATTTCTATTGGCAGGTAGTCCATCCTTTTTGATTCGCATTTTGGACCCGCCGGAAAAAAAGTAATACTGTCAATTATTTGGCCTTGGAAAAATTCTACTCCACCTGTAACAAAATTTTCTTTTTACATCAAATGTACTTCATTTCTTTAATTTTTTTCCAGATATCTGGAGCTCGACCCCACTGATGGACCAGACGCTTCCTCTGCAGCCACCCAGAGAAAAGCGACGGGAAACAAAAACGGCAGGACACCGTTTACGTGCACGAAACGATTAAGTAAACCACCTAAATCGGGGTTTGGATTTTCGGTGGTATGGACGCACCCTCCAAGAATAGAACGGGTAGAAAAGGGGTTACCTGCTGATAAAGCGGGCATCCTCCCGGGAGATTATATCATTTTCGTTGACAAACATAACGTCGTCATGATGCCAGAAATCGATATCTTGAATCTTATCAGGTAAATTTTGAATTTTTTTTAATCCTTCAAAGTATTTTAATATTCGGACTTCAGATTTTGATAGAGCATCAAAAAGTAAGCTTAGAGTTTGATGTGCCCCTCCGTACCTCTTCGGGAACACCTTCAAAAAGTTTAAAATGACATTGAATGTAAAGTAGACACACAGTGAATGACGATTTTGGTAAAAGTGAGTAGACTGTGGCTGTGTTGATTAGAATAAGAACTGTCAATCTAAAATTTTATTAATACTTGCCACGCGTTAATCTCGTTTAACGATTTTCCTTCGTGGGATTATGTAATCCGCTTTGGATACCGGCTAACCACAGTGAAGTGGGGTGTGGATTGATATAAGATGTTAACTAAAAAGAAAATGGGCGCCAGGAGATTGTTTTACCCTCATCCAAAATTCAGTCAATTTAGTCACTCAACCTCCAGAATGGATCTAAATTGAGCCCACTATTAAAAAAAAATAAACTACGTCGCAACCAAAAATTTGCTTACCTTCGTTCGGGTCAAAACTATTTGTGACTATTAGTGATAGAAAGAAAAGTAATTAATTTCTCAATATCGATTTAATAATTTCTCTTATACAAACTGTCCAGGTCACACAAAAAGGAATAAAAAGACAAAGGAATCCAAATGATCCCACTAAAGTTTCGCTAGTTAAAAAAAATTAAATTATTCAATTAATTACTTAAATGACGAATAATAGGGGTGTTACACCGTCCGCGAGAGCTCTCAAGGTCGTTGGTATTGGGCGTAAAATAAAATACCACTCGCCCCTATAAGTCGCTTACAAGTACCAAATAAAAAATTAGAGAAAATATCTATAAATGCTAATTTAGAGACCTGTAAAAATTACAAATTAACAAATAATGTCTATGAACCAATATATAACAAAAAAAAGAAAAACTTGCGGTTGTCCAAAATTAAATGGCGGCAACTTGCGGCTACTAATTCGTCCGGTCAGGTCAGCTCAACCCGGAAATCTGGTTGACAATCAGCCCAACACGAGAAATCTGGTTGACAATCAGCCCAACACGAGAAATCTGGTTGACAATCAGCCCAACACGAGAACCCTATAAATAATATACATTAAACCCCTAATCAAATACCCCTCGGCCCAGAAAGAAATTTACAAACTCTAACAGTTTATACTATAAAAACATTTAAGTAACTCAACATACCCTTTATACAGTGAAGGGGAATTCTCGGCAAACTTCCCTGACAGATGCTTCCGTATAAGGTGAATCCTCGGAGAATCAGATCGTCTAACCTGGATGATACTACCCCTATAATATTAACAGGCCTTACACACTTGCCAGATAACATAAAACTCGACTTTCATGAAAAACGCCTTACCTGACAAAATAGCGGCGTTACGATCGTGGCGTGGTTCGGCACAAAATATCAATTCCTCTTCACGAGATTCAGACCAAGGTAAACACACCAAATCAAATAGGCACCCTGCACGTCCAATAATACGGGAATCGCTCGTCTATCCCAATCAATGGTACGAAATAATCTTCATAAACACCGGGCGACTCCTCAAAATTTTGTCTAAACCACGTTATACTTATCGCCCACAAGAAAAGAAAGACAAGGCCCGTCCCAAAATTTCCTTCGAAATCCTTCTCGAACGAATCTCACCACGCAAGACCAGAAAGAGATTCACCTAATAATCGCCACGGGTCACTTAATACGACTTGTGATTTGACCAATGAAATAACTGGTGACTGGCTAACACAGCCGTACAACACCTTAAAGTTAACAGAAGAAATGAACGAACCGACAGTTCGAAACATGACATCGATAAGAATAAAGTAAACAATCAATTTTACAATCTATTTTAATGTTCGAAATACTTTATCTGAAACTAACTAGCTCGTTCAAATGGATATAAATTGAGTCAAAAAAATTGAGGCTATCTTATGTGATATATGGTTCCTAAATAATATAATTCGATCCCTACAGTGGCTCACACCTACAAGGTATGAAAAACTAATTAATGTAGTAAGGTCTTAATGCCGAATTTAAACGTTACATACTTTCATTACAATTTGTTGGGTCTATGGCAATGCTAGAAGAACATTCTCAACTGGTTTTAATTGTTTCTTTTATGAATTTTTTGTTGATATGATTTTTCCATTCTCCCTAGTTTCATTTCTGTTGTCTTCCACATCCCAAAAAGATGGCGGCCTGTCTTGCGCAATTAAAATGCGCAATTATTTTCCACTAAAGAAAATCCATTCCTCGTTTGTTTCTCTATGAGTCTTTTGCGCATATTGGGATCTGACATCCAGCGACACGCCACCTGGCGCTTTGTTTTCGAACACAAAATAGGGTGAAGTTTCCATAACAAATACATTACATCAAACGGGAAAATCCATTTTTGAGATAAATAATGCCCGAAATTGTATTAAAACAACGTGAAAAATCAAAAAATAAAGTGCACTGCGCAGTACCAGGGGGTAATAATAACTCTAATAAATGTCTGGACGTTTTGTCAATCGTAAGACTCATTTTTTATATTTAATAAGAGAGCAACACTCATGCCAAATTTGAATCTTCACCCTACTTGACGCCATCTTGGATAGGCCACGCCCCCATGTCAGATTCTAATTTTGTAATGATTTTTTGATTGTATTTCTAGTTTAATTTAATATTTTTTCTTTTGTTTACAGATCGTATGGAAGTCAATTAACCTTAGAAATTTTTCGACGAAATCCCTCAAGAAACGGTTCAGTTCCGAGCGTGAAAAGACTGTCAACGCCTTTAGCGACATCTACGACCTTGGGTAGCACTTCCGTTCTACCTGTCACATCGTGTTCGAACCTCGTGCAACGGAGGCCGTCTACCGTGTGTTCTACGAACACCGCATCGGGGGAGTACAACAGAAGGAAACTGCATTTACCTCAGGTCACGTTTAGTGCAGAGGTTGGTAGTGGTGTCATCGTTTAAAATGTTTTATTGACTGTTTTGTTTTAAATATCGACGCCAAACGAATAAGGATATATTCTGCTACAGCGCTGGTCCGATTTGAGGCAGTTAGATCAAAATTTTTACATTCTTAGGAAGTGCAATGGATTTATTGCTTAAATTAAGCGGTTTTTGGGCTAAACTTGATTAAAATATTAATTTTTTAAGAAAATAATCAAGTAAATAGCTTAAAATGATGCTACTGACTTAACTGATTCATTTGGATTTAGAAAAATCTTAATTTTCTGGATTTTTTCTACCTCTGCTTTTGCAATTTTGTTTTAATTGTTTTTCGAAATATCTACTTTGTTTAAGAGATATTTTAAATAATAATAAAAACTTATACCCTTAGTACAATACTACGATAGATAATATTTATTATTTTTTTAAAGCAATTTAAATACAGGGTGTCGGTATAGTCTAAATGTGATAAAAATTGTGCAGTTTTTAATTTATATTTCGTTTCTGTTTACATAAAAAGATTTTTACTCCACAATTTTTACAATACATTTAAGACAATTTGCTTAAAAATGCTAAATCAGTTAAAACGCTAAAAAATATGAATAAAACATCATCATTTTTTACCACATAAAATTCAACATTTTGCCTAATTTTTGCTTGAACTTCCCTCTCCTACAAAGCTTGTGTAAACTTTTTAATTATTTATGTTTAATTTTTTTGTGTACGGCCATTATATGTGTGAGTCACAAATTATTTATATTTTATTTGATTGTCTCATTTACTTAGACACCATTTTGTTTTGTGTAAATATTTTCTCACTGTTTTACTCACTTCCTTGTTTTTTTTATTTATTATTTAATTGCTAATATTATTTATTTCATTTATTTTGTTAAATATGTTATTTATGTTGTGTATAAATACATGTTTTTGAATTGATATTTTTGTTTTTTATTTTTTTATCCTTTATTTTTTTTGATCTTAATGAAAACGGTGAATGAAAAATAATTTTAAATATTAATATTTGGAAAAAAAAATATCGGCTCCTAATAAGATATAGGGTGTTTAATTTAGATTTTTTTTTTGTTTTTAGACAATATTTTGGTTATTAATTGATAATGATAAAATATCACCATTTTTTATCAATTTTGAGATCTGACAAAGGGGGCGCCACATACGTTACGTAGAAAAACACAAAACCTTTTTATGCGTGAAAAAAGACTCTAATAAACATCACTTTAACAATTATTTGATAGCTCTACTAAATAAATTACATAAATTGATTGGAATATTTATTTGACAGCTACTCAATATTTCTATTTCTAATTCAAAGCCAACTTGAAATATTTCATACAAATACTATTTCAAAGGAGAGTTAAACCTTCAAATTTCTGGTAAACGACTTTTTGTTTAGATATACAGGGTGCATCATAAGGAATGGTCAATATTTGAATCATAGGTTCAGGACCTGGAAATATAACATTTTACTAAATAACTCTGGGTCAAATGTTATCTACTAAGATACAGGGTGTTGAAGATACAATTTATTTTTCGTTTTTTGGCTATAATTTTTTTATTATTTAATATATTGACTTGAAATTTGGTATGGTTATATTTTTAAGATAGTAAATCATAAGAGTGTTATCAATTTTGAGATTAGATAAAGAGGGCGCCACCTACACTCTACTGGATGAAGACTAGCATCAATTTTTTTTTATTCCTGGCCTTTTTTGAATTTTTTTCAAGTCTTTATTATACACCCTGTAAATTTGAACAAAAAAGGTATATTTGTTTTAATAGCATACATTCAGCTCATTTCGAGATATTTGCATTTAAAATATTCCACAGTATCTGTTTAATTTACTTTAACATATTTCAACATAGTAGGCTTATAAACTAAAATAAAAATGTACAGCTGTCACATAATTAATTGTTAGATGTAATTTTGTTCACTAAATTCCATCTAAGTAGGTAATGAAAATGTCACTGGAATGAACTTTACGCTGAATCCGAATCTGGTCTCAGAATTTCCCGTGGACCCCCAGTTTTCCCCTAGCCTAGGGGAAATGCCTGAAATCTTAGAAAATTCAGTATCTGTAAAAGCAATTTCGATCTACGCAAATCGATAATGTTTTCACGTATCTCGAGTCGCTTAGTTCTAATCTCACTGTAGAATTTCCCAAGAGAATTCCACTAGCCTAGTGTAAAGCTGAGCAAAACTTAACCTAATATATAATGGAATTTTCCGCAGGCTAGGGCAATTGTGAGGAGCTGGATGAAAATTCTGATGACAGAAATTAACAAGGCATCTCAGAAGACGGAAAGATATCAGCTTTTCCGTACGAAAAAGGCCTGTAAGAAACTTCGATTTTTGCACAATTTTCTAAGTTTTTCCCTAGGCTAGGGAAATTCTGAGGTACTGTCGAACATTTTGTACGTCAGGTATGAATTCGGCAACTCAAAATACGAAAATATATAAGCTTTCTTGCCCATAAATAGAACCTTCCAGAAATCACAAGTTTTGCTCAGCTTAACACTTTTTTCCCTACGCTAGTGGAATTCTGAGGTACTCTAGGGAAATTCTACAGTGAGATTAGAACTAAGCAACTCGAGATACTTGAAAACATTATCGTTTTGCGTAGATCGAAATTGCTTACACAGATACTGAAATTTCTAAGATTTCACGCATTTCCCCTAGGCTAGAGGAAAACTGGAGGGCCTGTGTTATGATTTCCCTTTCTTTCTGAATGACCATATATAAATATAGTATGGATTTCTCATTGACTCGTAAGTGCTGCGTGTTCCTAACGGGTTTTTCAAAATAATGTTGCCAGACTTGTTACAGTTTCTATGAAAAGTGAAACTATGTCAAGAAGTTTGGTCTAAAAATTGAATGATTTCCGAAAATTTATCAAAAAATGCGACTGTCAAAAATTTAATTTCAAAAATTTGACAAAATAAAAAAATTGTGTAGAAAGCAGTGTCTTAAATTTCATTTCCCAACAATTAAACTATTTAAAATTCAAATAAAAATCAATTTTTTTTTAGAAACCTACCAACAATCCAGAAGAAAATAGGAAAAAAGCAATATACCAATTAATTAGTAAAGAACAACAGTACGCCACTGGCCTGCAATTCGCCATCACTAGATTCGTTTCTGCCTTAGCTGAAAGGAAGGACCTCATTACTTCAGCGGAACATAGGACATTATTTCAAAATTGTGAAGAGGTAAATAAAGTCAATTGTTAACCCAATTAATCCTTAAAAAGCATTAATTTGTGGCTAGTCCGGTTCTGAGTAATTGGATTATAAAATTATTAATTAAGGGAATAATGGCGACATCTGTACGAAGTAGATAAAAATAAATGCTTACTGGTTTTTAGGAAACTATTTATAAAGCAACCATTAATACACAATGGTGCATAATGGGTTACATATGGATTGAGCATCAAAATTTTAAAACAATAAAAGACAGGGTCGGGTTTTGTAATTTTCTCCAGTTAATTAAAAGTACACTAACTTACTCGGGATGTACTACAAACTTAAATGAAACATCCTTGGGATTTAAATGAAACATCCTTGGGATATAAGAACAAATAATATTTATTCAAAAAACAATTGAATTACCATTGAGTTTATTTTTTTTCATTTGCATTCTAAGATTGAGTTCTTTTGCTCTTCTCAGCCAATCACCAATTCTTAGCTCGGTTTCCTTGTTGTTGGAAGCATGAGCTGATTTCTGTTCAGCTTCTAAAATAATTATACATAAATTAGTGATGTGAAAAACCGTGTTGTATGTAATTTTTATATTTACCAATTACTGCTTCCCAGTAAACACAAGGATATCCAATGTAGATCCAAAACGTACAATATGTACATCCATTGGATGTCCTTTGACGGACAAGGGATGTCCATCAGTGGATATCCCATGGATATCCATTGGCCACCAACTTGGACGTCCAATGGATGTCCATTTTTGGACAATAATTGGATCTTCGATGGACATTTCATAGATGTCATCTGGACCTCTGATGGAGGATTACTCGACTTATAAGTGGACATATTTTGGACGTGAATTGTACCAAAATGGACAATAATTGGATCTTCGATGGACATTTCGTGGATGTTATCTGGACCTCTGATGGAGGTTTATTGGATTTACTAGCTTTTGAGAAATGCCTTTCCAGCCAAAAAATAATGTAATGCATTAGATTTTCCCAGACGTCTAGCATTATTACTACAATCTACATATAGATCAATCAGCACCATTTTCAATGTATGAACTCATTTACGGAATAAAAATCGATTCATATAAATAACAATATATATTCAAAAATGAAAATGTTTGAAACAACACAGAACTTGAAATAAAAATATTCTAAAATAAATAATTAATTTAAAAATAAAACCGAAATAAACGTACATTTCTGATGACTACGCGCGTTTCGCCAACTATGTTGGCATCATCAGGAGTTGATGCAGATTTACTGTATCCTTACATACATAAACGAAACGTATTTGGAAACACAATAATAGCCGATATGTTACTCGCGAAAGATCCTGTAGATAGACAGTTAATTTTAAATGAATCCTTTTTTTAGCTTCTTCGAATAACCGAAGATATACTAGATCATTTGGTACAGGATGACGGAGAACCTCAAATTCATCTTCTGGCTAAAACGTATTTTTCCAAACTCCATGAACTCACGACGGCATACAAACGGTATTGTTCGGGAATTAAAAAAGCGGACTGCATTCTTGCGAATAAGTCGAAAAATTGTAATTCAGAGTTTTGTAGGTAAGAAATTTTTTTATATTCTCTAGTGTTTTGTGTCATTTTCTATCCGTTTTTCGCGAGTTTCGCTCCAAAAATTTTAAAAATCTAAATTAATTCAGAATCCTGTTGACATTTTTTTTATTTCCAAGGTTTCTTCAAGTGCCACAGATCCCTCGAAGGAGGCCGGACTTAACGACTTTTATCCACAAGCCCCTGGAACATTACAGGGAAATTTTGAGGCTGCTGATTACAATACAGAGTTGTACCAAACCCAATCATGATGACCTTCCTGTGATAAATCAAGTAGTACATGACTTACAGGTAATTTTCAAGGATAATCAAGATTTATTTTACTCGGTATAGGCACTAAAACTGAACGAGAATATGTTATTTTTAGTTAACTTATAGAGAAATTACTTCCGAAGCAGGACTGATGGAACCTTTAGGAGAGGGTAGACCTTTGTTAACAGTACAAGATTTAGAAAATAGGCTAGTTTTTACAAAATGCAAAGTAAGTATCCAATTCCATAAACGCTTTGAAGAAAATAGGTGTTTTCATTTATTTATGGGCTAAAGTTGGAAAATTAAATCTCCTAGGAATATTATTAAACTTAAAAAAGTTTCCACTTCGAGTGTAAAAAGTGAAAAGGTAGTTTTAAGGGTCAATAATCAAGTTAAATCGAAAATATCATGGAACTGACCAAACCTGACTCGATTTTTGTGAAGAAAGAAGAGAATAATGTCAAAAAAGAAGATGAAGAAGGAGGAAGTGAAAAAGCCAGAATAAGAATTAAAATAAAAAAGAATATAAATAGGATGTAGGTAATGAGCAGTGGCGGCGCCATGGGGGGGGGGGCCTGGGGGGCAGTATGACACCCCCCCGCCCTTTACAAAATGTCGTTTTTAGCGCCCCCTTCGATTTTATAACTAGTGATGTAATTGCTGAATACCAGTCTTTTAGTTTATTATTTAGAGAACTTAAAGATAATAATAAAATGCCTTTATTTAGTATTGTGATATACAAATACAGTAAACAATTTAAAGAGGCGAACTCTAGCTTGGCTACTCCACTTAACCCCGTCATACAATATATACAATAAGAAAATTTGGTTTACGCAGAATAAATTTTGTATAAGAAACGATTGGCAATGTCAAAATTACCGAAAAAAAATGTTTGGGCCATTTTTGAGGGAAAAAGTGAGTTTTACAGGATATAAATGGACCTAGAATCTACAAAAAAAAATCAAAAAAATTAAAATTTGGTTTACGCAGAATGAATTTTCTATAAGAAACGATTGACAATGCCAAAATTACTGAAAATAAATGTTTGGGCCATTTTTGGGGGGCAAAGGACGTTTTTAGGATATAAATGGACGTAGAATCTACAAAAAAACTCAAGAAAAATTAAAATTTGGTTTACGCAGAATGAATTTTGTATGAGACACGATTGGCAATGTCAAAATTACCGAAAAAAAATGTTTTTGGGCAATTTTTTAAGGAAAAAGTGAGTTTTTTAGAATATAACTGGGCCAAGAATCTACAAAAAAAATTCAAAAAAATTAAAATTTGGTTTATGCAGAATGAATTTTGTATAAGAAACGATTGGCAATGTCAAAATTACAGAAAAAAAATGTTTAGGCCATTTTTGAAGGAAAAAGTGAGTTTTTTCGAATATAAATAGACTTAGAATCTACAAAAAAATTCAAACAAATTAAAATTTGGTTTATGCATAATGAATTTTGTATAAGACACGATTGGCAATGTCAAAATGACCGAAAAAAAAATGTTTGGGCCATTTTTGAAGGAAAAAGTGAGTTTTTTAGGATGTAAATGGACCTAGAATCTACAAAAAACATTCTAAAAAATTAAAATTTGGTTTACGCAGAATGAATTTTGTATAAGAAACGATTGGCAATGTCAAAATTACCGAAAAAAATGTTTGGGCCATTTTTGAAGGAAAAAGTGAGTTTTTTAGAATAGAAATGGACCTAGAATCTACAAAAAAAATTCAAAAAAATTAAAATTTGGTTTACGCAGATATAAGAAATATCCTCTCATTGCTCTCATTGCCACTGGTAATGAGGGAAAGTGAAAAGGAGCCAGAAAGAGTTCCATGTTGTGTTGCAAAAAGATTTGGCACTTAAAAATAAAATAAATCAAGCCATAGTTAAAGAAAAACAGTACCTTTTCGGAAAAAGCATGAAATTCAGGGTGGGGTATTAGTGCAAGTAAAATATTACCTTTTGTAGATGATAGCTATCTTATTTGTGGTTGGTTTGACCAGGTCCGTGCGCAGGGGGAGGAAAATGTCTTTACTTCAAATATTAGAAAAAACTTTTCTTTACTATGGACAAACTAGAGTTCCTTCGATTTTTTTAATGAACCCTCCCCCTCTCGAGTAAATCCTGCGCACGGGCCTGGGTTTGACAAGATAAAGCTGAAAAAATGTACAAAATATTCTGACGCGATTCAGTAACTAACTTTTATTTTAGCCCTTCGTATTAAACAAACCAGGACGCCAATGGATTTTCGGGGGGGACTTAGCCAGGATAGAGGGTCGAAACGTCCGTCAATATTGGACATTGTTGTTTAGTGATCTGTTGTTATTTGCCAAAGCGTCTAGAGACCGAGTTTTGTTTGTTATGGAGGACCCTTTGCCCTTAGCTCATATAACTGATATGTTTTTTAACGTGAGAAAAAAAGGTACAATAAAAATAATTGTTCCATCAATTTTAAACGTAATTGATATTTTTTTTTTATCCAGATACTGAATTTAGGATAAACATAAATCCCGAAGGTAGGAAAGCGACCAGTCCTACCGTGCATTGTGGTCCTGACTTATCTAGGACGCCCAAGAAAAACGCTACCAAAAAAACTGTGATCCTAAGAGCTCCTACACCAGAATTGAAAGCCGTTTGGCAAAATTTATTACAAAGACAAATGTAAGTACGAAGTTTTACTGAAAATGATTATAGATTTTTTTATAGTAAATGTTTATTACACAAAGTAGCTACAGTTTTAATAACCTAGTATAGATTTTATTTACAAAAGTAATCTACTCAGATTTAGATCCAAAAATATTAGAACTAAAATATATTTAATGAACAGGATGTTAACAACGTAACATTCAAAAAGTATGTTTCTATTTCCTGGACTATGAACGTGCCATAATAATCTAGGGAACGATGGTAAAATTTAGAAAAATTTTAAATTTAATTAAAAAAATTATTTGTTTTTATCATCCTATTGGAAACAGATTAGGAAGTTACAAAGTTAGATAAGTTTTTAGAATTTTTAGATTTTAATATACAATTTAGATATCCATAGTTTTTTAAACACAGTTTAGTAGCGTTAAAGAAGCTGAGTGGTTGTCGTCATATATTCAAGTAAAAAACAATGTTTCTTTCTCATTTACATTACAAAATTGTCAATAAACTTAGTTGATACAAATGCAAATTTATATTACCCATTTCCTAAATTGCTTTTATGCTGAAATTATTGTACTATACAACAGGGGCGTCGCCAGCCGGTAAGCTAGGGGGGGGGGCACCATAAAAGAATTGAAGAGAAAAATAAAAAAAGAAAAGTTTTAATAAAAAAATTAGAAAACAAACAAAATATCTATATAGAAAATCAATTGAAACATAATCTTCTAGGGCTCTTTGCGAATTCGTTAGTCACTTTGTTGACGAAATCGTTAAAGTTTTTGAAAATGTGTTGCCTGTGTACACTCATCATTGCGAGGCCATTGAGTCGAGCTTCAGACATGGTACTCCTCAACCAGGTTTTGATTCTCCTAAGGATACTAAATGACCTTTCAACTGTACAAGTCGTACGAGGTAAAGCAACGAGGATCTTCAAAGTCTTCTTAATTTCAGGAAAAAATCTTCAGTTTCCTTGAGGATTTCCACAACACTCACACTCAGTTTGATCGATTCTGGTTTTTCCTCCCATATTTTTTTCCAAAGCTCTATCTCATTTTTGATGTTTGTAAGACCGTAAAAATTTTTGAATTCCTCGCAAGCTTCTTCAAGTTCTTCCAAGGGAATGTTTTTCATTTGCGCAGGATGTAGTTGTGTTAAAGTAAATGATGGTCTATTTTCTTCAGAAAACCTTATAGGAATTTATAATTGAGTCCAAATAAGGAATTGTTATGGACCTGCGCCGGGTAGCAGTAGCATCTTTGAATATTACTTCTGTTATTTTTTCGGGTTTTTCACGGTGGTTTTTGATTAGTTTTAAAATACGACCAATATGCTGGGATGCCTGAACCGCATCCAAGGAGACTGATTGGAGCACGTTTACTAAAAGAACGGAATATTTGGCTATTAATACAAGGCTAAAAATAAACGAAACTTTGGAAGCTGCAGCATGGAGCTGATACGCATGTTTCCTTGTCGCATTATTGCCATCTCGAGACAGGGTTTGTAGTGCCTCCATTATAGCACAAAAATTCTCTTTAAAAACTCTGATGCTCTTGTATTTCTCGCTCCACCTTGTTTCGCACAACTTGGAAATAAAAGGTATTAATTGTTATCTTAGAACCGATTCACGAAAAAATGTAAATTATATCTTTGATGGTTCCAACTGTATTCCGGATGTCGTTTCAATTAGCAGGGTGACTGGAGAGCGTTAACATCTAGGTGGGCAGCTGCCCCCTCCCCCCTGTCCCTCACTCAAATCAAGGGGGCCGGGGGTATTTTTTTCTAAATATTATTATTAGTCTTTGGGGGTGATTGATCACCTGATCACCCCCTTATTTAGGCCACTGCTATAGAACAATTCTTTGTTTGTTTATTCAGAATTGAAACCAAAACAGAAATTTATAAATGCGCATGTCCCATCGGTTTTGGTGCTGCTGAAATATAGAACTAAAACAATCCTTTAAAAGTAGCTAGGGGTGGAGTATGTAAATAAATATATAAAATAAAGAGAGTTCTTACGACAACCACTTGGTAAAATTAACGATAGTGTTGTTATTGTGCACGCAGCTTTCAGTTGACGTCAGGCATGGACGGCAGCTCTCTTAGTTCTCCATTAGAATCACCTGAAGTACCGCTCACCACCTCAGTGGTCACTTTGCAGTCAGCAGAGTCGCTCTCGTTACGTCGCCAGGTGCGTCTAGACACTACCAAACCCTACACGCAAACCAAAATATTCCTAGACAGAACACAAGAGACTACAAGCGCCAAAACCGATCCCGAAAAATCCCAAGTACAACCACAGATATCCCTAGATAAAACTCCCGATACTCCCAGCGCAAATATTTCGTTCCATTCATCTTCCGAATTATCTCAGGCTTTTACTTCTCATTTTACTTCTGAAGCTAGCTTGTTGCCCAAGCAGAGTACCCTTCCCGAAGATCCTTCTTCGCCTTCGGCCATTTTGACACCCAGTACTGAAGTTTATGACGCGAACAGCGAGGAGACTGACGAATTTAGGCTCGGCGATGAACCTTGGGATGCCAGTCAGTTTAATTACGATATGAGCTGTTTGAACATCGATGGGTTGTCACAAAAAAGTTAAGAAATGTTTTTAGAGAGGTGTATTTTTCTTCAAGAAGTTGAGGTATCTAAGGTTACTGTAAGATATTGAGGAATGTTTGTTTGATCAAAATGCCAAGTACAATCCCAATTAGCATTAGAAAATTTGTTCATTTTCATCAGCATCAGGTATACTGTAGATAGAATCAGTTTAGTTTGACCAATCTCAGGTTGATATATAAACAGTATACCTTGAAACACAGTGTGTACAAATTATTCCTAGAAAAATTGATTGCTTTATTTGTTGCGTTTTTAAGAATTTGAGATTCTTTATTAGGGTTTTTTAATTCTAAAATTCTAAAAATTGACATGTTTCAAGATATTGTCGGCTCAAAAAGTGGCAAAATAATATTAGTTAAATATATGGTGATTAAATAGGTTTGGAGCTGTTTTAGATATTGATGTTAAACTTCTTGATAGAAGTGATGTGATCTCTTACGAATAGTTTTTGTTAGTTTAAATCTTTTAAGGTGTTTTCATATTTGGTGTATATTTTCTAAAAAAGTCTATGGCTGTTTTAGATGTTCATCCAAGACCAGATATTGGATGTAAGTATTTTGAAGGTTCCATTTACTTCTTCATTTTAGTTTTCTGTAGGTAGATTTATTTGCCGATTGATTTTGTCCTTATTCTGCTGAGAATTAAACACAATCCTTTTCCCACTGTCTCCTTTCCCTCCATACCAAGGTTTGTTCAAATACTGATGGAGCAAGTCAAAGTTCAGATATAAAGAAAAATAACAGTATTATAAAAAATTCAATATTTTTGGGTACAACCGCGAAAATTTTTTGAAAATATTATTAAAAAAAAATTAGAGTCGCCTTAAACTTATGAGTAACCGAACTGGCTATTTGATATTAGGATTTTGCTGTACCTGGACTATAATGTTTAGAGAATTTAAAGTAGACAATTGAATTCTATAAATTTCGATATTGCTACTAAGCCTTTTTAAAAACAAAGTAGACTGTGAAATTTACTAAATAAAGCTTGAATATATCAACGCCATCTTTGACGATAGTCCTTGGACTAGTAGTCCAAAATGAGTAGCTTTGACGATGATATCTTTTCAGGCTAATTCCTACTACGATTTTTGTTTACACCACAATGCCGCTTTTCCCATTCAAATCGGACCAGACAGAATCTACATTACTTTTCGGGCTCCCCCTGTAGATGCGTGATTAACTAAGGCTAGAGCGTATGCATTGATCTCGTATCTGCCTAGCATATCTACTAATCACAAACCATAGAGAAATGAGCCTTTATAAAATTAAAACCCTAGGCTCAGAGCCGGCCTAAGACGTGCGCGGTCGCACACGTGCGATTTGGGAAGGGGCGCCGAAATAACATTTTTTTGAAGGTTTTCAATACCCATTTTCATTGTCAAGGGGCGCCAAAACTCATTCTTGCACACACAACATTTTGCTTTTAGGCCGGAACTGTCTAGGCTATAGAGAAAAATTTTGAGCCTCAATATGCAGGTATTACAATAATACAATAATTATATATGCTTCGAAAGATGGCTGTGCATATTTCACCCACTTTCAACGCACAGTTGTTGTTTTACAGTCGTTTGTCTCAATCGTTGTCGGTGTTTTTGTAAGAATGGAAACAATCAAATATCATGTAATAAAATTCTTACATTTAAAAGGCACAAATTAAAACTGACTTTGACGATGTTTACGTGATTTCTGCACTAAGAATTGATCGAGTAACCACCGTATTCACCAGATGTGGCCCACAGCGACTTTTTCGTGTTTCCTAAGTTTAAAGTTTCGCTAGGAGGATAGAGATTTTCATCGAACAAGGAGGTTGTCAGATATGTAAACCCCTATTTTGAGGAACAAGACTCCAAATAGCATTTGGAAGGGTTAAAAAGTTTAGAGCATCACCGGGAAAAATAAAATTATTTTTCCATCGAAAAAAGAGTAATTTCTATGTTAGACCTCAAACTTTTTCAGACGGTTTTCCAGATTTTATTTTCGGGGAATTTAATAGTATATTACGTAACAAGTGTTGTAAAAAGCATATTACGCACGAATGCGGCTAGTGCGCAATACCATGAGTCAGTGGCGTAGCCAGGAATATTTTTCGGAGGGGGCCAACTATTTCTCGTAGATACTTACTATAAATAGTTTTTTCAGCAGGGATGGGGTAAATATACAGGGTGACCCAGGGTTAAATCGTCAAGCGTTCAGTGACGTTCCACAAGGTAATTTAATCGATATTGGGACAAATCATTGTTCGCCACTGTTTTTTTGTATGTTCGTTACTTTTTTTGGATTAAACAGTTAAACACACAAATTTTTGCTTCTTTAATGTTATTCGTATCTCGTTTAGTTTTTGAGAAAAAAATTAAAATCTTATTTTTTCCTGAAAACCCGATCCTGAAAGTTTAACGTTTAACGTTTAACTCTGGGTCACCCTGTATACAATCTAGGCTATTTATATACATTATTTTATTTAACAACAATTTGTTAATTATTAAGATAATATTAAAAGACAACTAATTATTAATATAAGATTGAACTTTGAATGAGCATTATTCAAAGGCAATTCTGCGGGTTTGTCTGACATCAAAGCTGGGCCTGTTAATCAATTGGTAGATGTATTATTCCGAAAATATGATTTCAGTCTTTTCATCGTTGAGAAACTTCGTTCAGTTCGTTTTACAGAGGCAGTTGTAACGGGTAAAACGGCTAAAATTTGGAATAGCGTAAAAATGTTCGGAAACAAACAAGGATCTGCTACATTTAAAGTATCGACTGCACTTTGAGGAAGACACGAATATACTTTTTGGCATTTCACTGTCCAAATATCCCATTCATTGCGTAGAATAACCTTTATATTGTTTGTAAATCATCTGAAATAACTTAATCGCTGGCTCAAAAACGTAAAATAATTATGATTTATATAGTTACCACATTTTCTCATAAACTTATAGAAGTTTCGGAGGGCCCCCAGGGCCCCCCCTTGGCTACGCCACTGCCATGAGTGCGTAATTGTTTTACAACACGCATTACGTACCATACTTTACCTACGGCCATATACAGTGTGCCAAAAAGTCTAGACGTATGACAGGGTACTTAATTTCTTCTTTAGATTTTTTTAACAATTTTACAAAATTCTCTTCAAATCCAATAGATTCCCGCCTCACTATCACTTTTGACATATTGAAAATGTAGGTATTTTTATTATTTGTCTTTCAAAAAAGTTTGTATTATTTTGATGATGACGGGCGATTACGCGATCACTACCTACTTGCGAATTATTAAACGTTCCGCTTACTTTTACGTATAAACTGTGCGTTTTGTTTACCAAAACCGTGCGTTTTGTTTACGGTAAACAAATCGCACGGTTTTGTGTTTACCGTTCGTAATGAGCTATATACTGAGGCTGTGTGTCGTGTGTTTTTGCCTCTTTTCTATAGTGGCCGTAGGTAAAACAATTTTTTAGTTTTAGTCGGTGTATTCTTGTTTTATTTAAAGAAAAGTCACAGGCTACCAAAACAATCTATATTTCATATGTGCCATCAGTGTTTTCGTTTGCAAAAAGCACATGTACCAAAACGACTGCCTATTTCATATAAATACCTTCATTAAGTATAAAAACGTAATTTTTTAGTAGATATATATCTGAATTGAAGTTTAAATAGTTTTTTATTTTTTTCTTAGAATACTGAAATTATTTTTATTGTTACGAAGAGAAAAAAAAATGTAATTTATATATTTGCAAATAAAGTTTCAGTTATTACATTTTGCTTTTTAATGACCTTTAATGCCTTGGCTTGCGCAGGTTTTTGAACCAACATACAGTACGATTTCAGTACCAATTGAATCTCTAATCACGTTTATTTTTTAATATTAATTCAAAATATGAAATTGCTAAAAATAATTTTTGTGCCATGCTATTCATAATGTGGTTATTATCAGGTAAGATTTCACGTACCTATTTGTGTATACAGGATGTTTTTTAAATAACACTAATTACGCTGTACAGGAGATAATATTCTTATAAAATGATATTGGGAAACAAGGGGAATTTTTTTTTAATTCAACTTTTTTTTTTACTTCAAAAACACGAAAGATTTTATTGCTAGTGAAGTGAATTTCAATATTTTTGACTCACTCTGTACTCCCAACATCGATCTACTGTAAATTTAAATATTTTGGAATCAATAAAAGAAAATCTTTCTGTAGCATCGTTTAAATAAGACAAAACAAACGTAACTCAAATAAATTCGTCTAGATATGCAGTAGATGGATGTTGACAGTGTCGACGATCTGCATTTTTTTTATTTTTGAGTATAGGCCTTATTTTGAGAAGCATCCAGTTATCCTTAAATTAATAATCTGCTCCTCACATTATACTCTCAACGTCTATCTACCTTTCACGTCATCAAACAAAATAACGTTTTTTCATTTACATAATTTATTTGATTTTTTTAAATAGTCGCGTGTTTCTAAAGGATTTTTATTTTTTTGTAGAAAATATTCAAAAATCATAAAACTAATTTTTTTGAGATGGGGATTCACTTTTATACTTTTTTACAACAACAACAGTGTTCTTAAATGTGCTAACCATCTATAAATGGTTTGCTAACAACAGTGTTGTCAGATCTATTGAATTGAATTATATATCTATTAAAAAATTATGTAAAAAAAATTGTTAACTCAAAAATATTTGGCAATAAATATGAAACATTTTTATTCCTAGTTTTCTTTATCAGTTTTTAAGAAATATCTTCTGTTATGAATTGTTACTGTAATTTAAGCTCATCCCGTATATTTCCCGTAAATTGATGTTGTGGATTCCGTTCTTTTTTATGTGTTTCCTATATTCCACATTTAGCTTTGGTAAAACAATGGAAAACCTCTTTCAACGAGGTAAAATATTTAGATGTAATTTTAAATGATCATTTATTGTACATTTTTTTACAAAATACTTAAATTTTATTTTTTCATGATCTACCTGTAAAAGTTTACTATACATTTCGTCAATATTTGACAAAATCATCCCTTTAGATCTTCCAACACTGTATTCATTTTTAGCTTTATAAACTTTCGTGTTACAATCATTTATTTCAGTTCAATTCTTTGGTTATCTACAGAATATTTACTAATTTCAGTAAAAACATGTTTTATTTTTTAAAATTTACCAATTACAAAAATTTAATTAATTGTTAAAACCTTCTTAACACCATCGTAGCCAAATTTCTCCCAACGTGCACTGGTTAAAAAGCTATTTGCATCAATAGGAAATATATAAGACACATTTTTCACTCTCTTGTCTGTATTTTGGTCCAAAAACAAAAGCTTCAGCCTCCAGCTTGGGTCACTTTTAATGATACGAATTTTTCAGCCTACGCCACAAAATCTAAATCAAATCGAATTTAGAGAAAGAGAGATTCAAAGACAAATTGACGCTTTGATAGAGTTAAAATGCAAAGAATTGAGCAAAGGTACTTCAAACTCAAAATTCAATGCTTTGCATTTGGAGCAATGGATGAAAGGACAGTTGCACATCTGCAACGAAGCGGAAACTCCTGAAGAGGAACGCGAAGGAATAGTCGAAGAATGGACTCAGGAGATGTTGAGGAAGAGATCGCAGGAGCTTCAGCTGATAGATGCCGAAGGAAATGTTAAAAGTAAGGACGTTAAAGAAGTTAAGAAAAGTGAAAACGGTTATGAGGAGGTGTTGTCTGATTTGGAACATAGTCCGTCCAAAAGTACTACAACTGAAAGTCAGGTGATTACAAAGCTTAACAACATCGTTGTTGATGTAATTGTTATCCTAATTTCAATTACTTTTAGGTAACTGTCCGTTCAAGTCCTCTTATGCCTGAGTCAGTACCAGTGTGTCGTCAATGTCATAAAACCTGTCTTAGCAGCAACGGTACTATTAATGGCAGTACCAAAAACTTCAACGGCTGTCACAGCAACAAAAACAACGTCTCCAGACTTAACAATAACACAGCAAAAGATACAAATGACAACAACCAAGACGATGATTGGCAAGCTTTTTTATTAGTAGGTAAGACCATATCGACGATTTTTCACAAACTAGAATAATGCCATACACTAAATAAACTATTTCAAATATTATCTTTTAGTCCAGTAACTGAAGGGACAAAGCTGTAGATAAGTCTGTCCAAATTTCACTACGATTCCGACTTGGGAGAGGGCTGAAAATGGTTTCCCACTAATATCTGCCACAATATCCAAATTAGCTAATTTCTGTTTATATAAAAAATGAATATCTTATCATTATCTACAAAAATGGTCAATATCATTTTTTTCGGGAATTTGATAGTTTTCGAGATAACCGGACCCAAAAGTCCCCTCATTTCAGCGGCTGCTCTACCTCTATAGGAATGCTGCTGTCTATGCATTAACTTGTAAACGGACGGACGAATTGTTTAGAACAAGGGGCTAAAATTGATCTTTTTCGATGATTCAAAGTTCATTGCAATGAGAAAACCCATAGGTATTTTTGAAGCCCGTTCTTTCCTATCTAGAACATTGAAAAAAGTGGTCAAAGTTTTGGACCATTTTATTAATTCATTCATATTTTTTTTAATAGTTTTTTATCCCATTTTTTTAAATGGGATCTTGAGATGTCTCGAATGATCTCATAATTTTTTTTTTCAATATCTTTCTGGCGTTTTAATAAAAAATTGATTTGTTTATTTGCATTTTTCAGACGTTTTCGGAGTTCTAGAAATCTTCGAAACAAGCACGAATTAAAAACTCATATTCCATTATATTGTTATTCAATGCACACCATTTTAAAGCTTACAGTGTCTACTTTTCGAATGTATTTTTTTTATTTCGAATAAAGTTCCTCCATTTTCCAGAAATCGGGAAAATTGATCACACCGGTGAAAACCGGACTTTTTTTTTAAATACTTCTTGTTCCCCTCTATTCATTTTTTAAGGATTAATACCCAGACCGAAGTGAAGCTTATATTCGGACCTTTCCGTTTATATCAATTGATCCCTATATTCGAGCGCGGTTATTAAATGTTCGTTAGAATTGTCCCCCATTTTTACGCTCTCCGCCTGAGATCCATGATATTCCACATAACCTAACCACGTGCACCCACGCGCCCACATTAGTCGTCTGCTTTTGTTGGTATACAATCTCTGTTGTTTTTGGAGTCGTTGGCTTGCCCGTATTATTGAAAGATTGCTAGAATTTTATCAAAAGTAACGGCTTTATTTGGGAAAACCACGAAAACAAACTGATTGATAAAATCACGAGTCCGCAGGACCAGTGAAATAAAGCCGTTTTCGTGAAAACCAAAAATTTAATCTATAAAATTTGAGAGGACGTGTGGTATTTAGAAGGATTATTTTTTGAATCATTATTATTTAATCAAATTAAATTTTTTTTTTTTTTTTTTATTATAAATTCTTGTTTATTTACAATCTACTCTAATTTACATGAGTATTTAGCAAATATTTTGGCAGCATTCAACTTGAAAGGGTGCTGTCCATCGACAGCTCTCCATTACACCTAGTTAACTAAGTCTTCTGGCCAAGTCCTTTTTAATCTTCTGTCAATTAGTGGTTGTTGGTACAGATCAGTGATTATTTGACTGTTGTTGGCAGCATTTCGTTCCTCTGCTTTGTTGGCATATTTTGTAATTACTTCATTTATGAAGGGTATTCTCAAATCCTGGTGAATCGTCTGGTTGCTTACATACCATGGAGCGTTTGCCATCATTCGAAGCGTCTTTGATTGGAAAGTCTGTAATATTTTTGTATTCGAGGGCTTGCTGCATCCCCAGAGTTCTATTCCATACGTCCATATGGGTTTGAGTATAGTCTTGTATATTAATACTTTGTTGCTTAGTGACAATTGCGATTTCTTTCCGAGTAGCCAGTTCATTTGTCTTGTTTTTAAGGTAAGTTGTATTTTCTTTGCTCTGATGTGATTTTTCCACGTAAGTTTCTGATCCAGATGGAGGCCTAGATATTTAACTTCTGTTTTCACTGGGATGAGAGCATTATTTAATCTGACTTCCGGGCAGTTACTTCTTTTAGTTGTAAATGTAATTTGTACAGACTTATCATTGTTGACGGTAATCTTCCATCTTTGTAGCCAGTCTTCAAGTTGGTGTAGATGATTTTGCAGTCTTTCTGATGCTATATCAGGGTTAACGTCTGAGGTTAATATTGCCGTATCATCAGCAAATGTCGCCATTGTGATGTTTTCTGTGACAGGTATGTCGGCTGTATATAGTAGATATAGGAACGGACCAAGGACACTTCCTTGAGGAACACCGGATTGGATAGGATGGTAATTGGACAGAGATTTATTAATTTTTACTTGGAAGGAGCGTGTGCTTAGATACGATTTGAGGATTAGGTATATTTCACTTGGCATGTGTATTTTTAGTTTGTATATTAAACCATCATGCCAGACTTTGTCGAATGCCTGCTTGACGTCTAAAAATACTGAGGCACACATTTGCTTGCTTTCTAGGCTGTCTTTAATTTTGTTAACTATCCTGTGGCATTGTTGAATCGTTGAGTAACTCTGACGCTGATAGCAGACTTATTGGTCGATAAGAGGACGGTTCTGTAGGAGGTTTTCCTGGTTTTGCAATCATGATAATTTGACTATGTTTCCATTGTATCGGATAGTGACATAAGCGTAGCATACTATTATAAATGATGGTGAGCATTACTATTCCCTTTCTGGGTAATTGCTTTAGGATTTCCCCCGTAACTAAATCATAGCCAGGAGCCTTTCGTGGATTTGTTTTGTTGATCTCATTCCTAACTTCCACTGGTGAAAATGGTTTAACTGGCAATGATAATTGACAGGGTGCAATAATATGTGCTAGCACAGCATCATCATCTATATGAGGGTTATGGGTTGTTGTAACAACGTCTGCTAGGTGCTCTGCCAGTGCATTTGCTTTTTCTTCATCACTTTGTGCCCAGTTTCTGTCAGGTTTTCTTATGGGTGGTATATGTAGAACAGGCCTTTTGAATTTCCTCGTGGCTCTCCATAAAGAGTGATCCTCTGGTGTCAGATTTGTAATGAAGTGGCTAAACGTTTCATTTCGCGCTTGTTGTAGTGCTGCCCGTAGTTGATGGGTTAATCTATTAAGTTGGTTTTTGTCTATTGGGTTTCTTGTCCTTTGCCATTTGGCCCGTGCTCTTCTTTTTTCAATTACAATTTCTCTAATTGCCAACGGTATATTATACTCTTGTACTGTGCTGATGGTGTCAGAAGGGGTCGATTTCCAAGCAGAGTCTTGTATTACTTTAGTAAAGTATTCAATAACCTGTTCAACCTGGGACGGTTCCTTTATTTGGTGGTCTAAGCTTAAGTTTGTATGAACGATATTTTGAAACTGTTCCCAGTTTGTTTTTTTATTACATAATTTTAGAGTCGGTTCTGTCCAAATTACAGTTGTACTTAATGTAATTATAATGGCACTATGGTCTGAGCTTAGATCTAGGTTTGATTCAACTCTGGCATAGATGTTGGATATACCCTTAGTAATGGCAAAGTCAAGAAGATCTGGTATCTTATTTCTGTCCGTCGGCCAGTATGTTGGTTGGCCTGTAGACAGGAAGTTTAGATTATTTTGTTGGATTGAACGGAGTAGGTTGTTTCCTTTCGGTGTAATGAGTCTTGAACCCCACGAGGTATGTTTGGCATTCCAGTCGCCCGCCGCAATGAAGTTTGGTCCAAGCTTTTGGAAGAAATCGTTATATTCGTCGGTGGTGATGTTGTGTCTTGGTGGGGAGTAGATGGCTGCAATTGTTATTGGTTTAATACGTGTTTCTATTTTTAGTAATGAGCCTTGAATTTTTGTTGTGGAGTAGTTCTGCAAGATATGGAATCAAATTAAATTGAAACATCAAAAAATATTGAGCTGTTATAGTTTTAAATACAGGACCACCAAGGCATACGTAATTGCGTTTGGCTTAATTCGGATATAGAGTTTGACATTTGTCAGTTTTAAAGAGATTTATGGATTTTTAAGTATTTGGCAAAGCGCCGGGATTTGAGACTGCCACATGAAATAATAAATTTTTGCAATTTTCTGATAAATTTGTAACTCAAATTACACAGAACATTCGCTAATACAATTGAGAGACCCCAAGCGCTACTTTACAGAATAAAAATCACGTGAAATCCGTCAATAATTGTCGAAAAATCGATTGGTGTCTAGATTTTCATTCATAGGCCCCATAATTTAGCGAGCAAAAGTATGCCGCTGGCGCCATCTACAATTGCTCTCCAAAGTCCAAAAAATGAAAATCAATGTATTCCCAACTCCCTCGAGCGCAAATTCAGTGCAAAAATTTGGGATTTTTCGAAGGCTGTTTTTGCAAAAAATATGCATGTTGCAAGAAAAATGGTAGGGACCATTTTCGTAGATAATGATACGATCTTCATTTTTTATATAAACAAAAATTGTCTAATTTGTATATTCTGGCAGATATTAGCGGGAAACCATTTTTTCAGACTTTGGGGGCCATTTTCAGCCCTCTCCCAAGTCGGAATCGTAGTGAAATTTTTCGCCCTTGGAAGCAACCGTCAAGACCTAAGAATTATTTGGACAAAAATATTGCATTTTAAATTTTTAGGTTTGATACCGAATCCTGCAGCCAGTTTAGTTCAGATTGATCCTTTTTCAATACCTCCAGTTCCTAAAATTTCAGTTGTGCCTGCTACACCCGAAAGTTCCATTTCAAAAACGACAAGTTCGGATACCAAAAATATTGATGGTTCTTGCTTGTGCCAAAACGACAATATTGATGATTTTGAGGTAAGAACCAGAAACAGTAAATAAAAATAATATTAAGTTGAAACACTATCGTCGACCACTAACCAAGACACAAATTTTAACAAATTCTACGCGCGTTTCGCCAACTATGTTGGCATCATCAGGAGTTGATGATAGACAGTCTATTATCTGTATGTAATGGCCGTAGAGTAGAGTAGACGTGCTGTACATGTGCTCTGTTAAAAGTTTAAATTCTGCTAGAAAAAAGTGATAAAATAATTAGTGTTTCTGGAAAAATACATCGGGTAGTGTACCTCAACAAGAAACCGAGTGGAAAAAGGACAGATACAAGTAGTTTTTCTTTCTAAGTGTTGTAATAAGTTTCGGTTCAAAAATGCCGTCAACAAGAAAGGGAGAAGAAGAACTGCACGCAGCAGTAAAAATGGTCCTTGTCAAAATATGTAGTTCGGATGAGTTTATTTCGCAAATAAGCGATGCTGTATCTGATATGCTGGCAAAAAAGTTTGATTGTAAATTAAAACCGTTGGTAGAAAAAATAACTGAGCTGGAGAAGACAGTTGATAATCAAAGTAAAAAAATCGAAACACTGGAAAGACGAAATGAAAACTATGAAAAATATACCCGCAGAAACAACATTATACTCTTTGGACTTGGTGTTAACGATAATAACAATAAAATGATTACCGACGCCGTCTTAAATGTTTTTAACGATAAAATGAAACTAGGCATTCAAGACATTGATATCGAAGGATGCTACAAACTAGGCAATAATAGCATAAAAACTAAACAGGCAGTGTTGGTAAAATTTTGCAACACCCGACATAGGAACCTAGTATTTTTTAGCAAGAAGTTACTTAAAAATACTAAAATAATTATACGTGAAGATTTAACTATTGAACAACAAAAATTATTGAAACATGCAATTACTAAGGTTGGTAAAGAAGGCCGGGTATGGAGTAGCTTTGGAAACGTTTTTCTGAAATTGCAAAATGAAGATGATGTACGTAAGATTGAATCATTGGATAACCTAAACAATCTTAAATGATGAACAATGGAAAATAAATATATAACTGTATCCCTAAATAATATGTGTTGGACAATATGCAGGTTTTTATAAATATAATTAAAATAAGAATATATATTATTTTCACTTAAGTTCAATCTCAAAATTTATTTAAATTAGGCAGGGCACGTGCAATCGGCACATACCCACTTTAAAAGAACGTCCGATTTGTGTTATTAGTTTTTTTGTTTTCATACTATCTTGTCTCTTTGTATAGGTGATTAAAACACAAATTTATTTTCATTATCCTTATTTTACTCTATTATCTTATCTTAGGTAGCTATATTTGTAAACGTTTTGGTTTAAACATTAATTATAATTTGATATCCTTTAGAAATATTACTATTATTCTATATTTTTAATATTATTATTCTGAGAAACTTTAATCACTTAAATGAATCAGTTTATCAGAGATTTCAATTATGTCCCCGTTATCGCTAAAGAATGCGACGATATTACCGAATTAAATAGAAACTTTAGATATTGCAATAAAAAAAACTTCAAAATTCTTCACCAAAACATTCAAAGCATAAATAAAAATTTAAATGAGTACAAGATTTATTTGAAGCAAATAAATATAGACTTTGATATTATTGTTTTGACAGAAACTTTTAAAGTTCCGGATATTAACTGCCATAAAATTAATAACTATAATGTGATGTATAGTGAAGGATCTTTCAATAAAAATGACGGAGTGGTGGTATACGTTAAAAAAGGTTTCGAGTATACTTCCAGAAATGTAGATGTGGCATATTGTAGGGTTGTAGAAGTAAAGGTTGAAGTTGAAAGGAACAAATACGTGTTAATTACATCAATATACAGATCTCCTGCTGGCGATAAAGAGACCTTTATAAACTCCTTGCGCTTATATCTAGAACAAACCAAAAATTATTTAGTTAAACAGCACTATAAATATAGATATTCTAAAAGGGGAACAAAACGAAATTATAACTGAATATTTGAACTTAATGAGTGAATTTAATTTTGTTTCAATAATAAATGCAACAACAAATGAACAGGGTGATTCTACTAGCTGCATTGATCACATATTCTTAAAAACTAAACAAGATATACAAAATACAAGCTTTTCCTTTACTTGTAGAACTGGTATAAATAATCACAAAAGTATAGTTGGCGGTGCTCTTTTAGAACGTGAAGAGACTAATGATATAGAGAAAAATATATATAAGTTTTTTATTAATTATCAAAAACTAAAGGAAGATATTGTTGATATAAATTGGAATACTTTTTACTCCTCCAAGGATCCAGTCTTTTTATCTGAATATTTAACGGAAAAAATAAAATATCTAATAAACTCGAATACAACTAAAGTTAAAATTAAAAAAAAACTACAACCACGTAAAGACTGGATTACAGATGGTATCATAAACATCACTTGATATAGCTAATTATTTTAATGATCATTACTCATCGGTAGGCAAAAAGTATGCTTCCAAAATAAAAAAACCACATTCACCACCCCCTAAAACTCAAACAACTCTGAGATCCTTTTATCTGTTTCCAACCGAAAACAAAGAAATCTCCTCGTTAATAAAAAATCTGAAAACAGGAAAAGCACCTGGCGAAGACGGAATTAAATCAGAAACAGTTAAAATGATCTGAGATGAAATAACCCCAGCTTTAGTGTACTTAATAAACAAAATTTACGAGACGGGAATATGTCCCGATTTATTCAAAAAGGCTATAGTCATTCCAATCTACAAAAAGGGTGATAAAAAAAAAGTAGCTAATTATAGACCAATTTCATTAATTAACACCTTTGCTAAAATATTTGAAACTTCTTTGAAAAATAGGCTAAACGATTATCTGGATATAACGCACCAAATCTCAAATAAACAGTTTGGATTCCGCGCGGGTATCTCAACAAATGACACGACAGCTGCGTTAATCGGTGAAGTTTAAAATAGAGTTGACACTAGGAAACCTACTGTATGCATTTTCTTAGATCTTGCCAAGGCCTTTGACACGGTGGATCATACACAGCTGTTAGAAACCTTGGAGGATGCTGGTATAAGGGGACCAACACTAGCACTACTTAAAAATTATTTAAAAGATCGCAAACAAGCTGTAAAAATCAAACAAACACTAAGCAATGAAAAATTATTGGGTTACGGAGTGCCTCAAGGTTCCATCCTCGGGCCCTTATTATTCTCCTTATATATAAATGGATTACTAACCCAAAAAATTGCAGGGACCATATATAGTTTTGCTGATGATACTGCAATACTGTACTCATCTGATTCGTGGCTGAACCTAAAAACAAAAATGGAGTTAGATCTGGCAAAAATCTTCAATTGGTTTAATCACAAGCTACTATCCATAAACTTTGAGAAAACTTTTTACGTACCTTTTGCTAGTTATGAAAACCACTTACCGAATTTTAATACCCTTAGTATAGGTAATGACGCCGTAATACACCAATTAACTCATATAAAATATCTAGGTATTACCATCGACTCTCATTTAAGATGGGATCACCACATTGAATCTATAACTAAAACACTTAGGCTTCTAATTTACAAATTTAAATGTCTAAGTAAAATACTAACACTAAGTCAACTAAAAATTTTGTACCATGCACTAGTAGAATCACGCCTGCAGTATTGCATACTTAGCTGGGGTGCTTGCTCAAATACATACCTTAATAAACTTCAGGTCCTACAAAAAAGAATTCTAAAAATAATCTATAAGAAACCAATACTATACCCCACAGATTTACTTTTTAAAGAAAGTCACATATTTGATCTAAGAAAACTGTACTTCTACAATCTCCTGATCTATACCTACAAACATAAACAGATATTAAAAAACATCGAACACAACTATGACACAAGACAAAAAATAAATAAATTTGTTATTACTAATTATGCCAACAAATTATTAGGCCAAATGTGCTATACTTACCTCTCCCTAAAAATTTATAATAACTTACCAGAATTCTACAAAACTCTTCTATTAACCTTAAACAACTTCAATTTATTTAAAAAATATTTAAAATCCTTCACATTTCAATTAGATAGTTATATAGTCTGCGATTTTATTGAAATCTCTGATATACAAACGCCCTTTTATAATAATTAAATTTGTTTTTATTTTTTCTTTAGAGTATTCTCTTTCTTTAAATTCACGTTTTACATTTTTATATAACTACATGAGATTAAACAGCAATAAATACTAGAATACAAACAGCCATCCCTAATACAACCATAATGGTTTCTAAAGGGATAACTGTTTATTTCATTTAAATGTAATGTATTATAAAAAATAAAATGTAATAACTAAAAATTTTGAAATAAATATTATTATTATTATTATTATTACAGTGTTTCAACTTAGTTGATAAACTAATGGTTCCATTTTCCCAATTTAAAACAATATTAAAAAATTCAATTTTTCAAGAACTTCAACGAACTAGAGAAATCTCCTGACGATTCCCCAGAATCAGAAGAACATCCCTACCATTCCCTCAGCGGCTCCATGGTAACCCTACGCCGATTCGGAACAGTTTCCAGTTTGGAAAGGGTTGCTTCCGAAGAAAAAGAAATTTACGAAAATAATATCGATGGAAACGAAGATGAAGAATATAACGAATATGAAGATGAAGAGTGTAAAGAAGAGAACGGTATCGACAACGAAGCTTTTAATCATTCGGCAATAAAACATTGGACGCTAAGAGCTGGTTCGTTCGTTGCCGAAAAGATGGCGTTTTTTGAGAAGCTCGGCGAGGATTATAGGAGTGTAGGTTTTCTTGATAGGTATGTTTCGTCTACTACTAGTTTGTCTAAAAAAATGTATAAAGTTTAAATATGCTGAGATTAGACGCATCAAAAGGGGACTTTTCAAAATCAAAAGAGTTCTCAAGTTTAAAGTGTGAGCTTCACCCCCAAAAACCACCCTCAAGACGCACTGCAATGGTTTTTGTCGTTTTTTTCAGAAATCGTTGGTCGCACAAAAAATTTTATACTTACTAAAAATATTCCTTATAAAATTTTCTACAAAAAAGGTTCTCTTAAATATTTTTATTGATCTAATGCGTTTCGAGCAATAACCGTTTGAAAAATGGGATACAAACGAACACAGGTCGCCTTCCAAATTATAGTCTCTCAAGGTGGTTTAACGTTCTAAATACAGGGTGAGTCACGAGGAACTGTACATACTTATACCATAAGCAGAGGCATCTTAGGGGATTACCAAATGACCATTAAAAAATGTCTTCTGTTTTCCTTAGTATTATTTATGGGTTTGGACCAAAATAATGTTTGGTCATATCTTTTCAATGATTAAGTAGATTTGTCTCATTTTTTGGTAAAAGTGTGTATTGGTGTCTAGCAACTAACTGACATATTCAGAACTAAAAAATTCCAGGACCGGCTTCGCGAAAATTTGTTGAATTGCTATAATTGCAATAATTCACCCTGTACATGATTTCTCTAAAATGTGATATGCTTTCTCCAGAGGACATAAATGGACAGATAAACCTAGATATTTGAAATTTTTGTTACACTTGCCTTACATTTTTAATTAAAGATTTATTTTAAAGTCAAATTGAAAATTGGCGATAATGAAATATCTTACTGTATAATAATGTTTCGTAATTATAAAGAAATCTTCAAAATAAACAATAACGACACACACTGTATTCCAGTATAGTAAATACCAGAATTTGAATCAATTTACAAGGCCGGATTTAAAAATATGGCATATCTGGTTCATGTCAAAAATTTACCCTGTATGTAACTTTTTCCACTCGCAATGGACTGAATTAGATTGAAAATGTTTGCATTAACCTAGTTTTGTCATTTGTTTCAGGGAAATATGTGTACCTAATTATTTTAATCGGAATGAAATTAACAACCCTAAGAAATGTTTATTCATAAATTAAGATATAAAATAAATAACAATAACCAAAAACAAAACAGTTTTAACAATGCGGAACAAAGTTAAAAACAATTTAATAATCATTACGATTTTAAAAGATGTCTTTACACATTTAAAAGTGTATTGAGGCAAATGGATTTTATTTTGAACTATAATTTGGTTCGTTTATATCCTATTTTTCAAACGTTTATTGCTCGAAATGCATTGGATCAATAAAAATATTTAATAGAAACTTTTTTGTAGAAAATTTTATAAGGAATATTTTTAGTAAGTATAAAATTTGTGTGCGACCAACGGTTTCTGAGAAAAACGACAAAAACCATTGCAGTGCGTCTTGGGGGTGGCTTTTGGGGGTGAAGCTCACACTTTAAACTTGAGAACTCTTTTAATTTTGAAAAGCCTCCTTTTGATGCGTCTAATCTCAACATATTACTATTAGTTAAAACGTTTTCTACGTGATTATTTCTAGATATCTTCATTCTTCCGATATCCCTGTCAATGGTGAGGAATTACAGGAAGAAGAAACTTCTGGAGGTACGTCAGGAGAAGAAATTTGGGGTACTCCTACAAGTGGAGGAGAACTGGATGACAACCTTTATTCTCCTGGTTATGACGATAAACATTCGGTACGTTTTCTTTATTCTTCTAAATAGATATTTCGTAATGATTCAGGAAAGCTTCAATCGTAGAGTTTATTACATCAACATTTATTATCGTTATATCCCTATAATTAACAATTTTTTTTCCTGTCTATCGTTGTTACCAAACCATACCACTTTTAGTCAAACGGTGGATCGTTATCATCAGACTACGGTGACGAAACTGAGATAATGATGGACGAACTCCTTATGGCGCCACCTATTAGCGGAGCCATAATGCGAGGTCTGCTTCCTAGAAGAACTCTAGAACCATTAATAGAAGAAGAATGTTCCGAATCATCTTCAACCTCTTCGATAGAGTCTAGTAGTGAACCTTCGGTATCACCAGAACAGGTAGGTAAGAGAAATACAACTATTTTTATAAGAAAATATGGATTGAAATTAAAAAAAAATAATTCGGTTAAAAAATACACTACCTAACTGAAATTCCAAGGTCAACATACACTAAAAATTAAAACATAAACAATCCAGTGAGTTCATTTTTCGATTCATTTAACTATATAGTCCAGTAAATGAAGGACTGAAAAGATCGAAAGCTGGGAATAAGTCGGGCATGAGTTCCCACATAGCGCAATTTGTAGGTCATCGCAGGTGTTTTAACATGAGAAAATCCTTAACGCGTTGTGGTCAAGGGGAGGGGCTGAAAATGGGCCCCAAAACCTGGAAAATGGGTTTCCCGCTAATATCTGGCTAAATATGCCAATTAGAGAATTTTTGTTCAGACAAAAAATGGAGATCAGCTCATTCTCTACAAAAATGATCCCTACCAATTTTTTCGCAATGCCAATATTTTTTGCACAATCAGACTTCGAAAAATCCATAATTTTCATATTGAGTAGATATGGTAGTTTCTTGCCGAATTTCCACTCAATTTCGGTTGAAAATGCACTGATCTTCATCTTTTGGACTTTAGAGACCAATTGCAGATGGCGCCAGCACCTTTGCTCTTCTCGCTAAATTTCGGAGCCCGTAAATGAAAATCTCGGAAATATTCGATTATTCGACAATTACTGGCAGATTTCACCTGTTTTTTTCCTGCAAAGTAGCGCTTGGGCTCTCTCAATTGTATTAGCGAATGTTCTGTGCAATTTGAGTTGCAAATTTACCAGAAAATTGCAAAAATTTATTTTTCCTTGTGCCAAGGTCTTGAATCCCGTTGTTTTGGCTAAAAGCAAATGCCAACTTTTAGAGCGTGGTGAATATTCACCATACAACCATTCTAAACAATTTTCGCATTTTTGCGATTTTTTTGCAAACTTTTCTGGGAATAATATGGGTGCAGGATTTCGGAAAAAATACGCAAGTCTTTGAAAAATTACATTAATTTGGAAAAATTGGTTGAATATAAAACATACATAACAACCTTTAGGGTGTGGTTAACCACTCCAACACATCAGAGGGAGAGCGTAAAAATGAGCGTATATAATTGTAACAACCATTTTAGAACACAAAACGAATATGGGGATTGACTTATATCAATGGAAAGGTCAGAATATAATCTTTACTTTCATCTAATTATTAATCCTCAAGAAATAAAGAGCGGGGAACAAGAAATGGATAAACAAAAAAAGGCCGGTTTTGACTCGTGTGACCAATTTTCCTCATTTCTCGAAAATTATTAGACTCTATTAAAAATAAAAAAATATATTCGAAAAGTAGACCATCTAAGCTTTGAAATGATGTGCATTGGAAATCAATATAACGGATCATAAGATTATAATTCGCGCTTGTTCCGAAGATTCTCTGGAACTCCGAAATCGGCTAAAATATGCAAATGAACAAATCAATTGTATATTAGAACGCCAGAAAAGTATTGCAAAAAAATTTCTGAGATCATTCAAGACCCCCTAAGGTCCCATTATCAAGGCAAAATTAGAATAAATGACTATTTTTAAAGAAAATATGAATAAATTAATGAAGCAGCCTCTAAATATTGTTGAAAAAAACTTTGACCGCTTTTTTAAATATTTTTGGTAAATACGAACTGACTTCAAGTCACATGGAATTGTAGCTACGAATTTTCCCATTCCGATGAACTTTGAATCATCGAAAAATATTAATTTTTTCCCGAGATATTGAACAATTGGTCCGCCCGGTTACGCGTTAATTCATAGAAAGCGGAATTTCTGAAGGTAGAGCAGCAGCTGAAATGAGGGGACTTTTGAGTGCCATTATCTCGAAAACTATTGAATTTTCGAAGAAAATGATAAGGACCATTTTTGTAGAGAATGAGCTGATCTCCATTTTTTGTCTGAACAAAAATTCTCTAATTGGCATATTTAGCCAGATATTAGCGGGAAACCCATTTTCCAGGTTTTGGGGCCCATTTTCAGCCCCTCCCCTTGACCACAACGCGTTAAGGATTTTCTCATGTTAAAACACCTGCGGTGACCTACAAAATGCGCTATGTGGGAACTCATGCCAGACTTATTCCCAGGTTTGACCCTTCAGTTACTGGACTAATAACTAAGTTTATAAGGATTTATTTTTGCTTCACATCTAATATGTTCAAAAGTTATTGTTATTCTTCCTTGTGAACGTAAATTAGTACCAAAATCGTAATAGATGACAAATGAAAGGTGACAGAAAGCATATAATAGATGACAGTTGACAGAAAATCTTAACAATTGTCAAATTGTAATTTTATGTGTTGAGAATAATATATTTGACAGCTGTTTAATTCTGTTACGAAACAATAACTGTAGAACTCATAAAATATTATTTGTTCTAATTTTCATTGGTTAGGGTAAGACAATACTTAACACTATACTACTATACACCATACACAAGTCGCATCGTGTTGCACTTTTTTTAGAAATATGTCAGCACACATCCTTGTTGATGCATCGAGAAGATGGGATATTAAAGTAGTTGTAGATTTATATAATAATTTAATTTTTTCATCTTGAAAATTCTTTTAGTAATTTCTAGAAGCTTATGCATCATAGTGAACAAATTCATCTTTTTTTCTTGCACGGAAAAATTCAGACTAATATGACAGCTCTCAAAATACGAATTTGCTAAGTTACTCAATTTTGTAGACAGAAATAAATTTATCATATTTGAAAAAATTTATTAGTATATTCTTTGATTTTTAGATGAGCTACCATCTATGATTAGAAGAGAGTATTGACAATTTTTAAAGCAAAAAATTCCCGATGTATTGGGGTTGCATACACAATTTGCATTGTGTGTTGCAAAGCTTTTATTTGACTGATTCTAGTCAAAATGTCACTCTCTTCTTCGTATCCCTTACTCGTTTACTAACTTTGTATTAATCTCTTAAAGGGATACGAAGAAGAGAGTGACATTTTGACTAGAATCAGTCAAATAAAAGCTTTGCAACACACAATGCAAATTGTGTATGCAACCCCAATACACCGGGAATTTGTTGCTTTAAAAATTGTCAGTACTCTCTTCTAAGCATAGATGGTAGCACATCTAAAAATTTTATCTTATAGCGGATATAGCTATTGACTTGTACGAGTTTGGAATTTTATTTATTGGATTCGAAAAGCCTAACTGACGTAGCCGAAAGGCAGAAACCGGTCTTAGGATGTCGAATATGATAAATTAAATCCTTACTCGTTTACTATAATCTTTATGCATAAATCCACCACCAAATTATCCGGATTTGATCTCTTTAACTGTTAATAGTCGTGTATATCATAAAATAAATAAAATCCCAACTTAGCGATTACATATTTGACAGCTGTCATTAACTAAATATTTAACAGTTGACCAACCACACATTATAGATTTGACAGCTGTCATATGTCGAAACCGACTCAAAAAAGTCGAATAAAAATGTCCTTCCATTGTGGGCAGGGCAACGAAACTGGAGATGCTGCTGACACATGTTCGGCTGTTGCGGAAAGCCCTTTCGAGAAGATTCGCCGGCCGTTACCGGCAAATCAGCTCGAAGGAGCCGAAGAATCCGCAAATCCGGCCATGAATACGCCACCATCTGCCGGTTCGACTCCGACGACGGAAGTGCCAACGATGAAAATCCACAGGTCGGAAAGTTATCGCCATATTATCGAGGCTGCAGAAAACGAAGGAAACGACGAACGAAACGTATTTTTCTTCAGTCGCTTCCGGCCGGCCGTCAAGTTTGTAAATATTGAACGGGTGCCTAAGACGAAAAGCATCAAAATGTAAGTCGAAAGTGATGCTTTTTTACTTAAGATATTCCATTTTCAAACATAACAGGTGTGACATCGAGGTCAGTGACCTCCCCCGCATCCATACTCTCATTTACTTACTACTCATGATACTTCCTTATACTTCTATTTCATTGAGCTTTAAATATTTTGAATCTTATCAGATATATACAGGGTGACCCAGGGGTATGTGCATGCTCCATAACTTTTTTTCTATTCAAGCTATCGGTTTGATTTTTTTTTTAAGCAATAAGACCGACAATGGGGCACATTCTAAAAATATTTTTATTTATATACAGTATGTCCCAAATAAGATACACAACTAAGTTCTGATTTTTTAAATGGCAACCCCCCATTTTTGTTACATTTTTAGATTCGCCATTAAATTGTCGATATAACGCACCCGGGTTTCTTACACTTATCTGCAATAGTTTTTGACTTATGTTAATTTATGTGTCAAAATAGCGTCGTGCAGAGATCCACAAAAAAGTTCAGAACTTCAGAACTGTTCAAGATAACTTAATCAACTTTTTTCCAGTCGATTCCTTATGCTTCAGCGCATCTTCTGAGTTGTAGGCGAATTCGGATTCGACGTTCTACCGCCTACTACGATTTTTTGAAAATTACAAATTACAAATAGCAATAACTCGACTTTTTCAAATGCATCACCCTATATTTTATTACATTATTGCATGGTATTTTTTAAGAGCTTTTTGCTGATATAGGGTTTGTTGGGTTTATTTTGTAAAATTTGCGAGATTTATTGCAAAATAAGAAATGTTGACGGTTTATTCGAGAAAAAAAAGGAATCGAGTAGGCCGCTGTCTTAAAATTTGACACATCCATATACTTTCAATAATTGTATGCGTCTAATTAAAAAAAAAAGGAATCGAATAGGCCGCTGTCTTAAAATTTGACACATCCATATACTTTCAATAATTGTACGCATCTAATTTTATTAATCATGAGTTTTACTCGCGAGGAATTGGTGAATATGGTCTACTGTATTGGCGAAGCTGACAGAAATCCTTTATTAGATTATAGATTTTTTTCTTTGGGGGTACGTGAAGGAAACTGTTTTCAGAGATCGTCCAACAACTGCAGATGATATATAAAAAACAGGATTACGGAAGCCTTCCGTTCAGTTGATGGAGCAATGCTTGCTAGAGTTCGGGACTCATTTACTAGAAGACTAGCAGTTTGCGTGGAACATGATGGTGACCTATTCGAGCATTTGTTATAAACCAAAAATATTTATATTGTATCCTATTAATCATTCTTTCATGTTCTTGTAAATATTACAAAAATTGTTTACTTTGTAATGTATTTCTGTTTCTATTACAATTTCCTTTTGTTGAAACATATTCTTTTCAAAATTATATAAATGTGTCAAACAGTGGCCTACTCGATTCTTTTTTTCTTTTAATTAGACGTGTACAATTATTGAAAGTATATGGATGTGTCAAATTTTAAGACAGCGGCCTACTCGATTCCTTTTTTTTTTCTCGAATAAACCGTCAACATTTCTTATTTTGCAATAAATCTCGCAAATTTTACAAAATAGACCCAACAAACCCTACATCAGCAACAAGCTCTTAAAAAATGCCGTGCACTGATGTAATAAAATATAGGGTGATGCATTTGAAAAAGTCGAGTTATTGCTATTTGTAATTTGTAATTTGTAATTTTCAAAAAATCGTAGTAGGCGGTAGAACGTCGACTCCGAATTCGCCTACAACTCAGAAGATGCGCTGAAGCATAAGGAATCGACTGGAAAAAAGTTGATTAAGTTATCTTGAACAGTTCTGAAGTTCTGAACTTTTTTGTGGATCTCTGCACGACGCTATTTTGACACATAAATTGACATAAGTCAAAAACTATTGCAGGTAAGTCTAAGAAACCCGGGTCCGTTATATCGACAATTTAATGGCGAATCTAAAAATGTAACAAAAATGCGGGGTTGCCATTTAAAAAACCAGAACTTAGTTTTGTATCTTATTTGGGACATCCTGTATATAAATAGAAATATTTTTAGAATGTGCCCCATTGTCGTTTAAAAAAAAATCAAATCGATAGCTTGGATAGAAAAAAAGTTATGGAGCATGCACGTACCCCTGGGTCACCCTGTATGATTGGATGCTCTTTGTCATAAAAAAATTTCAACAGAAGCAAGACTATATTGTCAATATTACTAACTTCATAATTGTTTTTCAGTTTTGAGTTTTTTAATGTGCGAAAACCAGAAAGAAGAATATACGAGACGTATCCCGAAGGTAGACATCTGATCAAAGTATTCGACAGCGACGATTCCCAATCAGAAGAATCTCCGAGCAAGTGCTCGCCAAAACAACTATCTCCTAGAAAAGAGAAGGTAATAAAATAGCTATTTCTTAAATGTGTTACCATCTATAAATGGAGCTTTGAGTTTTGACACTTTACAAAGCAACGATTCCCTGTATTGGGTGTTGCGAAGTCAAGTTTCATAGGAGGTGTTAGAAAAAACAATTTGCTGAAGTTGCATCTCATAATTTATAATGAACCTATTTTTCACAGTCAAAGAAAATTACATATTAAAGGAAAAGATCAAAATTATTTTAAAATTAAATTAAATATTCGATTCCATAGCGATATATCACCCTGTATTGCAAGTAATTAATAAATATTCCAAGTCGAAAACTGAAGAGACGATGCTCACGCATAGGTAAAAATCTGGGAGAAAAATTTGGGAGAAGGAACACTTGAGAAACCTTTTTTCTGATTCAGTTGTTACGACCGAAACCAAAAAGTCAGTGGCTAGCCTAGCCGTTCCGAACTCTTTTGTTCCGATTTCATTTTTACAATAAACTCAGTTATTTAGAGATAAAGTTTTTCTGTATTTTGATTCCGTTTTCGCCGTGTATTTTATAGTCAATTTGAAGTAAAAGAAAACGTTTTATTTTGCACAATATCGATCGCGTTTATTTCATTTTAAAGAACCCCGCACAAATCTTATGGGTTCCCGGTCAAATTGGCGGAAATTTGGATATGTTGTTCGTTTGAGCATCCTGAGCAAAAGTATCAATGGGCATAAAGCTCAATTTTGCGTATTTCGGCTACTACGGAGCTCCAAAGCTCCACGGATTTAACATTATTTACTACTTTAAAAGGTAATCTTTTCAAAAGTTTAGCATTTGCTGCGTTAAAAAAAGTACCCTCTTATGTTTTCGAGATCGCTGCATTCAAATCTAATACCAATATAATAATATAGACAGTTGACAGCTGTCAAACTAACTGTCAAACATCATGTAACAATTAAAATCGATAAAGTTAATATGTAAACATATGTTTTTAAGGTTGCTCAATTCAAATCTGTTGTCAAAAAGACGATATTGATAGTTGACAGCTGTCAAATAACTGTCAAATAGCTTGTAACAATCGAAATTGATAAAATTGACATATAAGCATATGTCTTTAAGGTTGCTTAATTCAAATCAGATACCAATATAAGACGATTTTTACAGTTGAGTACTATCGTTAATTAAATATTTGACTGCATGAGAATGTGTCAAGATAGAGTAATAATTAGGAGACAGCAAGCATGCTTCAGTTGTTTTTAAATATCGTTTTTTTTACCTTCAGTTTTGAATTTAGCCTTTTGGCAGCTAGCTTTGACAGCTTTTAACAATTTTTTGGCACGTTGTATTTTAAAAACAACTGAAGCATGCTTGCTGCCACCTAATTATTACTCTATCTTGATACATTATCATTGAAGGTAAAAAAAAACGATATTTTAAAAACAACCGAAGCATGCTTGCTGCCACCTAATTATGACTATCTTGACACATTATCATGCACAGTCAAATATTTCATTACCGATAGTACTCAACTGTCAATATCGTCTTATTGGCATCAGATTTGAATTAAGCAACCTTAAAGACATATGCTTACATGTTAATTTTATCAGTTTAGATTGTTACATGCTGTTTGACAGTTATTTGACAGATGTCAACTGTCAATATCTATTTTTAACATCAGTTTTGAACTCAGCAACCTCAAAAACATATATTTATGATTTTATCAATTTTGATAATTGCTTGTTGTTTGACAGCTAGTTGACAGCTGTCAACAGTCAATATCGTCTTTTGACAACAGATTTGAATTGAGCAACCTTAAAAACATATGTTTTCTATATTAATGTTATCAATTTTGATTGTTACAGGCTGTTTGGCAGTTAGTTTGACAGCTGTCAACTGTTAATATTATTATAATGGCATTATATTTAAATGCAGCGACCTCGAAAATATAAGAGGGTACTTTTTTTTAACGCAGCAAATACTAAACTTTTGAAAAGATTACCTTTTTAAGTAGTAAATAATGTTAAATGCGTGGAGCTTTGGAGCTACGTAGGAGCCGAAATACACAAAATTGAGCTTTGTGTCCATTGAGACTTTGGCTCAGGATGCCGAGACGAACAACATAGCCAAATTTCAGCCAATTGTTCCGGGAGAGCCAATTCCCATAAGTTTTGTGCGGGGTTCTTTGTAGGCAGACATACAGTGCGATTTAAGCCCCCCGTATATCAGAGTCCCTGGCTAATTTCGTATTTTTCGTAAAATAAGCTAACAACTGACACGAAATTAAGCTCCGAATCGAATATTTATTTTATTTTCTGTTTGTTCAGGGTTGAAAAGGGTGGATTTTGAAATATATCTTTTGAATCTGTAGATATTACTTTTCGTAGGCAATATATAGGTATCAACGTTATTTTTTTGGTTTATAATCACAGACCTTACCTCTTCAGGGTTTTAAAAAAATTTATGTATAATCAATTAATAAACTAGTCTGAAATGAACAAGACCCCTAGAGATTATATTCCTAAATTTCTAAGGGTTGTGGAGTAAACCACATTAAATAATCTGGCGCCCGAGCAATAATTTTCTTTGTGGCAAGAAAAAGCTTTACAAATGACTCGTCAACCGTATTCTTTTCACTTACTCAACATTATTCTTTTTACCATTTTTATGAATTTTACATAGTTGCCTTTATAACCTCAAATTAGAAGTTTAAAATAAATTTTTAATTAGGATAAACAGCTGGACCGAAGATTTTGGAAGCAGTTAAGCAGAAGAAGAGGTAGTAGCAAAGGAAACGTGCCGGCCTAAATAAAATTTGTTCAGTGATTTCTGATGAAAAATGCTCAAGGAATAAAAGAAACTTTTTAAAACAACGTTCAAAAAAGGAAAATTTTACGAATCATTTTATATACTTCTTAGGTCAATTTTTAAATATTTGAACGTACAAAAGTCGTGACTTTTTAACAAAGCTCAAAAGTGTTTGCCAGGCAGTAATTTGAATTTATATATTATAGTTACACCTTGTATAGAGTATAAATATGTAAAATTACAAATAGAAAAGGGTTCAGACACTCTAGATTTTTTGAAATTGAAATTAATCAAAAAATGTTATGAAAATCACTAGGTTTGGAATTTTGCCGAATATTTTCGGTAAATACATTGTTAAAAAAATATCTGGACCCTAAATAGCGTTATATTTTTTTTGATTTCAGTACTCTAGTACTTTTTGGCCCATTTTTAAATATTTTATTGGTGCAGTCACGACTTTTTATAGACTTTTAAATATATGGCAAATTTGTCAAAAATATTTAGGCATTCTGAAATTTAGAATAAGCTTATTCAGAATAGAAGGTAAATTTTCAAATTTTAGATAAAAAAAATTTGACAAAACTGACTCAAACATGTTACATATTTTACGTATTTTTCTTGTTCAGAAATGTTAAAATAACCGACAAGAAAAAGTCCTTGTTCACCATCACTATCCTATCACTGTTTCAATGATTTTTGTTAACTCCCACGCAGTGGAAAATTCAAACCATCAATAAAAAATTGTTTGAAAAAATATTTGCTGATTTGTTTTTGGCTTTTTTTATCTTCTATTCTCAATAAACTTTTTGATAGAGGTATAGCGAGAATTGTTGTGTAGCATGGCAGAAAATTTGAAAAAATAGGTGGGAATTGTAAAAAAAATAGCTTCAGTGAAAGATTTGTCATAAACAGGTATGAAATAATAGTATAAAAAATGGTAAGCATTGGTATTAAATGTTGTATCGGGATAAAATGGAAATGGAATGGGTTCTCTATTTTAAAACACGAAATATTGCAGTCTGATTTATTCCTGCTATCGCAGAGAAACATCTTGTGCTTATTTCTTATTTCTCTTGCTCAACAGATCATTTTTGGACGCCTGGTATGATTTTAAAATTATTTAAATTCTCCCTCTTACTGAAAAAAAAACATGGCTTGATCAAATCTGATGTTCACATCTTGCAACAACGTTGACTGCCTAAAAAATGTGATACCCAATAAAGTTAACCCCTTGACGTGTACTCTCAATTTAAAAATATAATTTTATTGATATTTATCATTTATATATGATTGTAAGCTATAACATTTATTTATTCAAGAATAAAATATAGCCTTTTACCAGAGAGCATTGTGTGTTGCAAAGAAATGACCTTGACGCTGAGCTAATGAGGTCAAGCGGACCTCGTATTCGGATTCAGCGACCCCAAAAACCCCTAGTTACAGTAGTGAAGTTCCTGGCGCAGACAAACATTTTTTTGTGGGGCTCTAGCAATAATTGATCTTGAAACTGAATGAACTAAAGTTCTCTGTCTCTCTCAAGTTATTTTTTTGCTTCTATTCGGCGCATTCAGTCTAAGAACTGAAAATTGTTTAAAAGAGTTGAGATTATTACTTTTAGAATATTTGTTTCTAATTGGCTAGTGAATGGGAGTTTTCACACAACAACCAATCATTCTTCTGCATAATAATGTGTTTTTTCTTTCATATGGAATCGAATATTGAAAAGTGGTACGCTAAGACAAAATTTAGTACATTTTCATCGATTTTGTGGTACTGAAAATTTTTCCCACCTGGTAACACTGTTTGCTATTCCAAAATGTGTTTTCTTAAATAAAAAAAATTGTATTTTAATTGCCAGTTTCTATTCAAAAAATGTGTGCGTTAAGGGCTTAACTTTGATGTTTGTGATCATCTGAGCCGAACCCTTAAAAATGCTATTATTTCCTACCTTGAGACCATTTTCGCTATCTTAATAAAATACCTATTGCCTTGTAAGCTTATTTTCGGCTCTAAAAATAGTGAAGACTACTTTTTATTAAGCTTTAAATAATTGTTATCGTCCACTTTTTATAAATAATTTATTAGATAGTTAACGAACAATATTCTCTCTCCGAGAGATATTAGACATAGTTTTTAAAAAAGAAAAAAAATATAATTTAAAAAAAAAAAAACAAAAAAGTCCGTCACAGACTGTTGTGATAAAATGCATTTTTGTATATCTAATGTTAAAAATAAACCATTAAAAAAATTTGTCGTTTTATTTTGTTAGAGGTTGAAAATTGTTATCGTTTTCCAACATTTTTATTCATTCTTAAGACATGATATTTTACAAAGTTATAACAAAAATTTATTATTAAACTATAATTCACATGCCCGACGAGAGGGGAGGGTGGGGGTGATTCTTCCGGGCCCGGATATCCTGAAATCCGGAAAAAGTTACAATAAACATGCATCTGATAAATGGGCGGGAGGATTTTCTCTCGACGACCCTGATAATTCAACATGTCGTCGATGACATATTTTTAATTTGTTAGTATTACTTCTTCTTCTTCTTTGTAAATATAATTGACGGTTTTTTCACTGTTTTCATTTTCAGTTAGAGGTATCATCGTTCTATTTATATCCTTTCTCCACTCCAACTGCTTCATCATGATGGAACCTCTACGACCTAATGAAAACATGAACCTGAATACTGTAAATAAAAATTAATTATTTTCCCGTAAAAAATTAAAGAGCGAACTGTATCTTACCTATACTCTATGCTGGGCTAGTGAAGATGTGGATGTGTATAGGTCCACAAATTGCTTGCACTCTAGCAGACATTATTAATTACTCAGTAGAAACAGAAACGTTTCCATCTAATCTAAAGATAGGAACTGTTACACAAACACATAAAAAGGTAGCCTTCTTAGTCTTGATAATTATCGCCCAATAACAGTCGTAACTATTGTATGTAAAGTAATAGAAAAATGTTTTCTTTCCTTGAAAAGTATAATGTTATATCTGACCATCAGCATGGTTTCTTACCTGGCAGATCAACTGAGAGTGCTCTACTTAATTTTATCCACACCTCATTGGATAGGAAAAGGTATGTGGGTGTGCATTCTTCTTTGATCTTTCAAAGGCTTTTGACTCGGTTAGTACTGATATAACAATAAATAAACTACGAGATTTAGGATTTCAGGGCAAATTTCTATCGTGGCTGAAATCATACTTGGAAGCTAGAAAAATTATTGTTAGAATTGAAGAACAGAAGTCAACTTGTAGAAATTGGCGTACCTCAAGGATCAATCTTAGGTCCACTGATATTTTTATTATACATAAATGATCTCTCTAAATATGTTAGCACTAATCATTTGATACTATATGCAGATGACACCAAATTAGCGATTGATGCTGAATCTCCAGGTGAGCTAATCTTGAAGATTAATATTTTATCAAAAGAATGTATCAGTTGGTGTGAAAGGAATTCTCTGATAGTAAATTCCTTATGCATTTTTTATAATGACAGATATTCCCGAAAATAGTAGTATCTCAGTTAAGGATTCTGATGTTTCTTTTTCGAGTTCTACCAAATTTTTAGGTGATAAGAATATGAGTTGGAATACCAATATCAATCAGATTTGTAAAAAAATTACTTTGCAATACTACAGTTAAAAAATATGTTTACAACTAGGCAATTGATTAATGTCTATTATGCAATAGTATACTCCCATATGTCGTTTTAAGTTTTAAGAAATAGTAATAGAACCATGATTATAAATTTAATAGAAACTCGGTAATAATCTAATCTATTCACACATTTAATTATTACTTTCACTTACGTCTCCAGTTTCACTATAAAAAACGATTTTTGTCTAGCATCAATTCTCAGAATGATCCCAAAAAACATTAATGATTCAAAGTATTCAACACAGTTCTAGTTTTAGTTAGATGTATTTATTTAATTATAGTATTTGTATGCTTTTATATTTTATACATTTTTTTCGAAACAAGTGTTCTCACTTATCGATTTTTACTTTATTTATGCACTTAACTTCATGTACCGTCATATATATATATATATATATATATATATATATATTGTTATGATTTTTCGAAATCGTAACTTTTAATTAAATAGTATTTTATTAATAAATTTATTTGGTTATTGTTCTAATTTAGAATTTTAAATAATATTGTTATGATATTTCAAAAAATGTAAAATTTTAACTTTAGTTTTATTTATTTAAAAAAAATTCTATAATTTTAATTTGTTCTTTCAATTTAATAATAATTTTTTTTTTATACCACCACGACTATGCTCAATTTTATATCTGTCAATCTTCCAATCTCAGGGATTCTTTAATTGTGAGTTCAAGTTCTTCTAACTACTGATAGTTTCTGTATTTGGAAAAAAATAAAGTGTTGTTTAAAAATTTAGAATGATTTTATTTTAATATAGATTCAAAGAAAAATTTATTTACACAAATCAGACTATTTACTATTATGAATTACATTCACACCCACACACACTCAATGATGTCTTATATCTAGAAAATTCAAATTTTGCGCAATAAAATTTAACTCGGTTAAGGTTGGCACACCCGAAATACTTTACAGTGATGAAACTGTCAGTCTTAACCTCACAAATGCAAAACCACACTATTTGTTTCTGGTCTGCAGTATGTTGTAATTTATTATAATGAATTTGTACCTTGTGAATGTTCCTATTCCTTCTTCTTTCCCGTACAAAGATTTATAGTTATGTGTTGTTTCCACTTCCTGTTGTTTTTTTAACGAGATTAATGTCCCGATGATTTCCGCAACAAACCAAACAGCTTTCAGGTAAGTTGTCTACGTGTTATTTAATACAACCACTTATTAAATACAAACAATTCGCCGTAATAATTTTCCTCCAGAATATAAACGTACTTCTTCAAATTTTGTAATTTTCCTTAATAAGTTTTTTTTTACTCTTCAAAATTAATTTTCTCAAATTTTCCTACCAAACTCCTTCTACCATTTCTTTTAATAAACTAACTTTTTTTTTTAAACTTTTTAAATTCAAAAATCTTCTTAATTTTTTTCTATCAAGAAAAAAAAACTCTCCCTAATTTTTTTTTAACTATCTATCAACTCACTACCTTCTTTTTTTTCTGTTGCTATGTCACCCTTTTACGTCATGCAGAAATTCTCAAATTATTTCAAACTTTTGATTATATTATACTTTATTTTCGATTTAATGTATTTTGAATTTCTTAATTTCAATTATAACAAATAAGATACTTTCCATCTATATTCTGGTGTTCAATTCTCTACATTTTATCAATTTATAATTTAGTTACTAAAGTTGGTATGCTGTCATTTCATTTTAAATAGTTGTCACAACCCTTATTTCATTTTGCTATACAGATTATCCTATGATTATTTTTTTAATATAAAGATAAAATTTTGAATGTTGAATATGATTTAATTTTGATTTTAATTTTTTTAGGTTACTATCAGAGCTTTATTAAGAAGGATTTTTCTAATAATAAGGATCTCACAATAAATCAATCCCTTAGGTAAGTTCACCTTAACGTTTCTCTTTATCTATAAGATACTATTTTGTTTGTTTTTCTAAATTGTATTTTAAATGATATGGTTTCTTTATTTTTAGGTGACGTTCATTTTCTTTTAGCTTAAGAAGAAATATATGATTGGGCATAGTCTTGGTATTTATTTTTTTCAATTTATAATTTAATTTTACCTAAATATTATAATTTTGATAATGTTAAATTTCCATTTCATTTTAAAATATTAAATTATATATATATATATATATATATTTGTTATTATTAGTATTATTGTATTGTAAACATAAATAAAGTCTATTATTATAATGTCATACTCTGGGGAGCTGCGGCCAATGCATTAAGGGTTTTTATTTCCCAGAAAAGGATTATCCGTCTAATTTTTAATCTAGATTATAAACAAACATGCAGAAATCATTTTAAAGAGTTCAGTGTCCTCACTTTTTATTTTATTTACATCTACAAGTGCATATTATACACAAAAAGTAATTTTAATGATTTTAACCTAAATTCTGATTTCCACGATTACCCGACCAGGTCTGGCAAGCTTATCAGGCCTCCAAAACATGTTTCCTCAGTATTTGAAAAATCATTTGCCTACTTGTACAAGATATGAGAGCAATTTCAATGCTTTCAAACGAAAACTTAAAAATTTTTTAATTGAAGAACGTTTTTATGATGTACCAGAGTTTTTAAACAAACGTTTTTAATTTAACTAGCGTCTATGTAAGTAATAAGTAATATTTCAAGGTGCATGCTGATTTAATGTAAAATCTGTTTTTGACCTGTCCTATATCATGTATTATGATCAAAAAGGATGAATAAAGTATTATTTTTTATTATTATTATTTTTTCATTTTCTGTTTGAAATATTGGTAAAGCATTATCATTATCACCAGTCTGTGCAATGGTGAGTTGAGACATTAACTCTTCAATTTTTCTACCATATTTCTCGAGATCCATCTCGCCTTGAGTAGTACTTTGTAATTTAGCAGCCAAAGCAGTGAAAGACTGCCTAGGTAAAAATTGTTTTTTAAGGTCACTAATTAATTCTACTGTGTTATCATAACTTTTTTTCATACGAATGATATTCTTATGTGAAATGCAAGCTTTTAAAATATAATTAATCAAAAGGGGTTTACCAATTTCATTTAAAGAGGGTTCATAAAGCTGGATACCTTCTATTAAGTTATAAACTGACTCAGAATTTAATTTTGGCAACAAGCAAGCAGCCGTTTTAAAGTCAAAATTAGCCATATTAATTGGTACAAAATTTACAATATTATCTGGATTAGAACTATTCTCGACACTGCCAATAAAAATTTGGCCTGGTTCAACATTTGGTGAATTTAGTAATAAATCTCCATCATTAAATTGTAATTGCAGATTTTCTCTATCCTGTATATTTAATCTTTCTTCTAAAATATCATTACATTTTTTAATGAATTGTTCTATCTTTTCTGCATAAAGTGAGATTTTACATATAAAATTTGATGAAAAACTTTTATTATTAAATCGTGATTTTAAATATAAAAAACCTATTCTATAAGCATCTAACCTTTTCATCAGACGCTCGGTGTTATTTTTGTCCTTTCGTTTTTCAACAGGGTCCTTAGTCAAATTAATTTCGAATTTAACAATGTCTTCTTCGAAAGCTCGAAATTCACAGAAAAATTTTTCTTCGTCGCTTATTAAACACTTAATTGTTGTTTTTACACTACATAGCTTCACTACCACAAAATACTTATTTAGTTTCCATCGTTGAGCTGATCACGGGATTTCTTCCATTCATGCATCTCGATTTGCCTCCTTACTGATGACTTTACATTTCTGCGTAATGTTTGGAATGAAAACTTTAGAGAGGCTATGTGAAAGATATATAAGAGATGTAGCGATAATACAAAACCCACTACATCCGAATCAACATGCGTACACCCCAGGAAAGTCTACTGATTCAGCCCTCCACCTTGTGGCCGGTTACATCGAAAGATCGCTGGACTCAAAAGAGTCCACCTTGGGTGTATTCATAGACATTGAAGGTGCGTTCGACAAAACCACTTTTCCCAAAATAGCAAATGCCTTAGCTAATAAAAATATCCCCAACACAATAAATGGATGGATATATAACATGCTCTCAAAGAGAGCAATAAAAATCAGTGTAGATGATGTTACCATAAGAGGCATGGTTGTAAAAGGTTGTCCACAGGGAGGGGTGCTCTCACCACTACTGTGGAACATGGTCCTAGACACCTTAGTCAATCGCCTCAACGATGACAGTTTCTACACCATAGCTTATGCAGACGACCTAGTGATTCTGCAAACAGGAAGATTTGAAGGAATACTCTGTGCTAGAATGCAAGAGGCCCTCAATATCATAGAACAGTGGTGCAAAGACCACTCACTGTCAATAAACCCAAAAAAGACAGAGATGGTTCTTTTCACGAATAAAAGGAAGCTTGCAAACATCGAGGCCCCAAAGCTCCTAAATACTAAATTGAACTTTTCTGCAGAGGTGAAATATTTGGGGGTCACCTTTGACAGCAAGTTAACATGGAACTCTCACCTAGAAAACAGAGTCAAAAGAGCATACGTATCTTATGAACAGTGCCGCAGAACCATTGGCCGCACCTGGAGAATGTCACCTAAGGTTACGGCCTGGATCTACACTGCAATCATAAGACCTATGCTAACGTACGGTGCGATTGCCTGGGGAGTCAAAACTAGCCAGCGGACAGTCGTACGCAAATTGGATCAAATCCAAAGAATAGCATGCCTCAACATAACGGGGGGCATGAGAACCACACCAACTAGAGCAATGAAGGTGATCCTTGGTCTCACCCCCCTTGATATATTTATTAAGGAGGCTGTAGTGATGACCATGACACGGCTACGCTCTAGAGGTATACAACCTGACGTAGGATCTGGTCAGTCGAGGTGTAACTTGTGGCACGAGGTCCTTGGAGAGGTCCCACTGCTACAAGCCAACACAGATTCGATTGCACCAAGATATACCTTTTACAGACCCTACAGGGTAATAACAAAAAACGTACAAGAGGCTACATTGGCAGCAGGTGCCTTGTGCATCTACACCGATGGGTCTAAAACAAATGAGGGGTCAGGCTGTGGAATTTATTCCAGATCCCTGAATCTCAATATAAAATGGGCAATGGGTTCTAATGCCAGTGTAGCTCAAACAGAGCTCACTGCTATCTCAATCGCCGCAAAAGAGACTACCAGTAGGAACATTACTGGTAATAATATTTACATCCTCACGGACAACAGACAGGCACTACTAGCTCTGGATAGATCACGGATTACATCAGGTCTAGTACTAGAATGTCACCAGGTCCTGATCGAAGCTTGCAACAACAACGTGGTCACGTTAGCTTGGATCAAAGGCCATGGAAAATCAAAAGGCAACCGTGCAGCTGACTCTCTAGCTAAGAAAGCAGCCTCCCAAAAACTTTTGGGACCTGGCACTTTCATAAGCTTATCGGCATCAGCTGTGGCTGACCTACTGAAGAAACACTCCCTTGACAAGTTTAAGGGTAGATGGGACGACGAAACAGGTTGCAAGCTAGCCAAGGAACTATTACAGTATCCGAACAGCGAAACAGCCAAAAAATACATGACTATGAACAGACAGAACCTGCGCACAGCCACAGGTATCCTGACTGGCCACTGTCATCTACGAAAACACCTCTACAGGATGGGGTTATCTGACACTCCACTGTGTAGAGGATGTGAACAGGAAGACGAGACTGTCGAACACATTCTTTGCGAATGCCCGACACTCTCACAAATGAGACATTTTCTTTTCGGCGAGCGGTGGCTAACACATGCCAACATGAGGGAGCTACCTTCAGGCGACGTCATCGCCTACTTTAAACAAGTAGGCGGCTGACGAGCTAGAAGGAAGGCTCAACCTCAGAAGGACGCACAATGGGCCAAATGTGGCCTACGTGCTGTGGGGTGACCCACCCTTCTAGATTTACAGATACAGAGAGAGAGAATGTTTGGATTACAAAATATAAAATCGCAGCAACAACCAACAAAATTAAAGCCAACAGCATCCAATCAGTACGTGTAAAAGTATTTGAGTTTACCTGGGAAGCATTGTTCGAACCAGTTCCTGCAGCTTGAATCTGAATATCCTCTCTTGTATTAACTTTTGAGTTGCACATTTTGTTTTACTTTTGAAAAGCGATAAAAAAAAACTACCACTACATTTTATTATTAAGGGCTGGCAGGATCGCCATGTAATATTTCTAGGTTCTTTTCCTTAATTACAGCATTTGTAGAATAAAACAATGAATGAAGTTTATACCAGCCCTTTATTAACTAATAAAATTATATACCTTTTCTACATTTGTATTAAGTATATGGTTAAAATGGTAATGAATAACTAACCGTCAAATATCGCTTCAATAGGTCATTTGCTAGCTAAACAGAATTGGAAACAATGAACTTTAGAATTAATGACATTGCATTATTTGTATTGGATAACAACTAATTATTATTTTAATAAAATGTAAAATATAATGAAATAACCTATTGAAGTTCATCGAACTGATATTCCTTTATTACAATTATTTATATCCTTTTTTCACTCCAACTCTCTGATGATGCTTCATCATGATGCAACCACCTCGACCTATTTAAAACATGAACCTGAATAGCAAAAAATTAAACAGCGAATTGTATCTTACCTGTACTTTATGTTGGGCTGGTGAAGATGCGGATGTTATACATTGACATCCTCCAAAAGTCATACCATCTTAAAGCGAAAACCTGGACAAGAGTCATCGTCTTCCTTCATATGTATTTCTTCGCACATCTTAATTTGTACGTCTTCCATCATAAGTCTTTCTTCGCACTTCTTCCTATGTATGTCTTCCTTAATATGTATTCCTTCCTTGTCAACATGGCTTTATACCAGATAGGTCAACGAAGAGTGCAGGTACAAACTTTTTCAATTATATACACCGTCAGTTCGATGATGGACAGTTTGTTGGTGCAGAAATAAAAAATGTAACTCGTGGAGTACCACAGGGCTCTGTTCTAGGACCGTTAATATTTCTGCTTTATATTAATGATCTCCACAGACATATATCTGCGGACAAAATTGTTTTGTATGCTGATGATACAACTTTGGCTTGTCATGCAGAATCTCCTAATGTCTTAGAAAGCAAACTTAATTTATTAGCATCTAATTTTACTAAATGGTGCAGTAACAACGCATTAATCTTAAATTCTGACAAAAAAGTTGCTCTTCAATTTTTTTCAAGAAATAAAATAAATATGGGTGTAACAATTAAAGTCAATTCCACTAATATTGCATTATCAGAATCAACTAAATTCCTTGAAGTAGTGTTAGATAGTAATTTTCCTTCGTGAATCTGCCTTTGTATGTCTTCTCAGTAATATTGGTTTAACCAATCTTTAGTTCCAAACACAATTTTTAACTGGGTAGGTAAGTGCACTGTTTTTCAAATCCTTTTAGATTCACTGTACCGAAAGTCACATCAAAATTATGCTTACAGAAAAAGTAAATAAAATGAAAATGTGATGTAAACGCCATCACAAAAAGATCTTAGATTTTGTTCAAAATTGAGATTAAAATACAATTTTCTCAAATAACGGAATATATAAATCATATAAGATATACATAATAAATTTAAAAAAAATATCAAAAAGCAAATTTCAACTCATAATTTAAGACTCTTCAGCTTGCGGTGTAATCTCAATTCCGTCACTGAGTCCCTTGCTTTGCCTCTTCGCTTGCTGCTTTCTAATATAGTTGACGATTTTAGTACCAATGTTCCATTTCTTCTTCTTCATATCCGTGGTGAGTTTTAGGGAACGATAACATTCCATGAGAGTTTTCCCAGAGGAACCAGCCAAAGGAAACGTCATAGTTTTATTGAATGTATCTCCTTTATCTTCAGTTGAAGACAACATGATTTCATCTAACGAATCGTTTTCATCTGAGCCGTTTAGAATTTCTTCGGAATCTGAGCGGGGTAGTGGCACATCTTCTGGTTGTGTCTCAATTTGTCTAACCTTAAAAGGACGCTCTTTGCAGTCGAGATCTACGATTCTGAGTAATTTTTCCGATTTCGAATCACGTGGGTCATCTTTATGCTCGTTTAGCTTTAATTTAGCCCAGAGATACTTGGAATTTTTTACTAGATCTGTAAGTCGACTTTTCTTTTCTACCGGGGAATGTTTAATTAGTGGGGCACTACTTACTTCTTTGTTAGCATTGACGTGATCGCCAACACCGAAGGTTGACGTGTGTGATCCCTCAATAATTTCTGACGGTTTCGGTTTTTCTTCTGATATAGCCAGTTCCTGAAATTTATTTGAAAGATTTTCCAAGATGTCGCCTACGTTTTTAACAGATTTTTCTTCTATTTCCTCCACCACGTCCAATGCATTTTCTATTATTTCTGATACCAACTCGGAAGCGATGACGTTGGCGAAGTTTTCTTCACTTTTACAATTTTTTTCTAGTTTCTCGCAATCGCCTGTACCTAGATAATAAAAAGTGTTATTTTATGTTTGGATTATTTTTTTTTATTACCTATAGTGTCAACGATTTCGCAAGACATTTTCATAAATAATCATGGAATTAAGAAAACAAGCTGACAGTTTTGAAAGAAAAACGTCTTTTGTTCATAGATGTAGTTGGCTTAAATCTATTTATGATGTTTGAATACAGAGTGTATAAAAAATAACCACGAAAATACGTTAACCAATCATAATTTTTATGTAGGAAAAGGACGAAGTTGGCAAGAATCAACTATGTTTTTGCTAGGTTTTTATTTCTTTGTAAATTGGTAGAATATATACCAGACCGATTGGATTTCGCTCTACTCGAGCGCCGCGCCGTTCTAACGGCATTTTAGGTAAACATCAAACGGTGAGGAAAGAAAAACAAAAAAACATGCCAAATTTGATCAAAAGTTGGTCAAGCAAGTTTGAGCTTCCTGCGAGCCCACACACTGTACATTCAAGTTTGTCAAACTGCATTTGTTAGTAGTGTTTGTAGACGAATGGCTGAGTGCGCTGATCATGGATTTTAAAAATTGTAACAAACAAATCCTTATTAAAAAAAGGAATCGGTATATTGTCACGCTAAACAAAAGAACACTCAGTACATCGAGTTTGCATTTTTGTGTTTAATATAAGTTAAGTAAATTATATAATCAAACCAGCGATTCGAATAAACAATAATAGTATTTTTTAATAACATAACATTGAGCTGGTCACGTCAGACCCAATTTGCGAGATATAAATATCCGCCCTTGTCTAGGGGTCATTGTGTGTACGAGATCGTACAGCCCTATCTCCAAGCCAGCGTGACATGCCCCCCGACAGCTAAAGCCTCGACCTGAGCTTTAATCTTAAATCTATCCTACAAAAAAAAACAAAGAGATATAGCTAAACAAAAGTCTAATTGAATTAACAGAAAAAGAATTAAAATGACCAACAAAAATTCACTAAAGTCCGCACACCTTGTCTAGTTCCTAATCGTTAATAGTCAAACACTACACATCAGGGTCTGGTTTTTGCACATCCAGCCTAGAAGGATGCCCTCTGCTTCTGCTGCGTGGCTTGTCCTAGCAACCTGGAGACTCGGATCTGGTCATAGCCGCTGCTCGGTTGAGAGCTGCTATGGGTGGTTTGACTCTACCTGGGCGCCTGGGTTCCAAAAGTGGGATAGGACCGTCCGGGAATTGTTTCCACTGTGTTGAAGTATCCCAGTTATGGTTCCATTGGTTAGTGGGGACCCCCTGGCTGTACTGCACTGACCAATGGAACCATAACCGGGATACTCCAACACAGTGGAAACAATTCCCGGACGGTCCTATCCCACTTTTGGAACCCAGGCGCCCAAGTAGAGTCAAACCACCCATAGCAGCTCTCAACCGAGCAGCGGCTATGACCAGATCCGAGTCTCCAGGTTGCTAGGACAAGCCACGCAGCAGAAGCAGAAGGCATCCTTCTAGGCTGGATGTGCAAAAACCAGACCCTGATGTGTAGTGTTTGACTATTAACGATTAGGAACTAGACAAGGTGTGCGGACTTTAGTGAATTTTTGTTGGTCATTTTAATTATTTTTCTGTTAATTCAATTAGACTTTTGTTTAGCTATATCTCTTTGTTTTTTTTGTAGGATAGATTTAAGATTAAAGCTCGGGTCGAGGCTTTAGCTGTCGGGGGGCATGTCACGCTAAACAAAAGAACACTCAGTACATCGAGTTTGCATTTTTGTGTTTAATATAAGTTAAGTAAATTATATAATCAAACCAGCGATTCGAATAAACAATAATAGTATTTTTTAATAACATTGAGCTGGTCACGTCAGATCCAATTCGCGAGATATAAATATCCGCCGAGTTAGCAATAAAGGACTCTCTTGTCTTGTTAATAAATTTGTTTACTGTTTAACCTGGTCTTATTTCATAAAGAATGGTAGCAAATAATTATAAGTTAATAATTCTCACAACCATTAGGGACGTGACAATATCGAAATGGTGGAAGCAATGGTTACTGAAAAGAGCACAGTAAACACACTTAAATTTATTAAACGAAATGAGGTGTGAGTCTCAAGACTGGCATAATTTTATGAATGAGGACAGCTATCTGTTGTTGTTATAAATTGTAACCCCGAAAATTGATGGGAAATGAATTACAAGTTTGACAGTTTGGCTTTATGGAACCACACACCGTCAAACTTGACTGACAAGCCTTCACACCACAAACTACTTTTCAGACAAAAACAGAAAAGTATCAAACTCATAATCAAGCCATCAAACTCACAAACTTCGCCCACACACGGCACTACTAATTTGTCAAGCTGGCTTGACAAGTCTAGTTTGTCAAACTTGTTTGATCGTGTATGGGGGCCTTTATGAATTAATGTTAAATACAATTTTTCATGACTATTTCCCTCGTCTTAATTTCCACCAATCACAAACGCGAAATTTTGAATTACAAATGGTTTCTAGATGATTATTTTTTTCATCTGTCAAAACAGTCAGATTTTGTGGTTTCAGCCAATAACAACTCAGGATCCTAACCAATCATTGTGTTTTATACTGATAAAACCGCTTCGTCGTTTTTGTTTTTTGATTAAACTATGTTTACCTTTTTTGAGATGTCAAATATAAACATTTATCAATTATTATTATACTAAAATGTATTGCAAATCTATGTTAATACCCAAATTTCAAAATATATTTGTAAACTAACCTGTTTTTATTCGTTTATTGTCAATACAACACAGCTCCATCCATAAATTCGTTTAAAACTAATATAATGTCAAAACGTCTAAACGTTACACTTAATAAATAATCTTAAATGCCTACTACTAGATAGGCAACTTATATTACGTTTGTAATATTTGGCGTTTAAATGTAAAAGAAAATATCGAACTTTTGAGTGTAAAGTGTCTTTCTCTGTTTTTAATACAAAATGATTCAAAAAATAATCCTTTCAAATACGACTCGTCCTCTGAAATTTTATAGATTAAATTTTTGATCTTCATACTCAAACGCCTTTATTTTAGGCAAAACCACTCAAACAAACTGATTTAAGATAAAATCACTCGTCCTGCGGACTCGTGATTTTATCAATCAGTTTGTTTTCGTGGTTTTTCCAAATAAAGCCGTTTTCGTGAAAACCAAAAATTTTATCGATAAAATTTGGAGGACTCGTGGTATTACCTTTGATTATTTTTTTCACCTGTCAAAACAGTCAGATTTTGTGGTTTCAGCCAATAACAACTCAGGATCCTAACCAATCATTGTGTTTTATACTGATTATTTTTTTCATCTGTCAATACAGTCAAATTTTGTGGTTTCAGCCAATAACAGCTCAGGATCCTAACCAATCATTGTGTTTTATACTGATAAAACCGCTTCGTCGTTTTTGTTTTTTGATAAAACTGTGTTTACCTATTTGAGATGTCAAATGTAAACATTTATCAATTATTATTATACTAAAATGTATTGCAAATCTATGTTAATAACCAAATTTCAAAATGTATTTGTAAACTAACCTGTTTTTATTAGTTTATTTCAAAACGCCTTTAACATTTTTACATACCTCACTTCAACACTAAACTTAAAATTAATTAAATTAAGAAAGACTTCATTTCATTCTTCTTTTTCGCTTTTATTTACGGCGCCGTTTCGCGGGGTAGCCAGTCAAAAAATCGCCTTGGTGGCCCTGTATGTAAAACTATAACAGCTCAGGTTTCAATTTAAATTGGTAAAGAAAATTTTCAATATTTGTGTGTAAAGTGTCTTTTGCATAAATGACTATGTTCTCTGTTTTTAATACAAAATGATTCAAAAAATAATCCTTTCAAATACAACTCGTCCTCTGAAATTTTATAGATTAAATTTTTGATCTTCATACTCAAACGCCTTTATTTTAGGCAAAACCACTCAAACAAACTGATTTGAGATAAAATCACTCGTCCTGCGGACTCGTGATTTTATCAATCAGTTTGTTTTCGTGGTTTTTCCAAATAAAGCCGTTTTCGTGAAAACCAAAAATTTTATCGATAAAATTTGGAGGACTCGTGGTATTACCTTTGATAAAACCGCTTCGTCGTTTTTGTTTTTATTACAATTACAATACCTTTGATAACAAGTAATTACGGTCTCCTAGGACACCACAAAACGACGCTAAACAATTTTTCTGATTTTATTGTCAATAAATTTTGGAAACTACAAGTTTAGAGCAATTAAACCTAATCCTGAAAGATTGGGCGTGGAATATGAAGAAAGAAAACGGTGAAAATTACAAAGAACTAGTTGTGAAGACAATGTAGAACACCGTTGCAAAAAAAATGTAATAGATGTATTTTATAAAGTGGGATATAAAGATATTATCTTCAAGTCTAGTAGGGAAGCTCGTAATGCGAAATGAAGGAATTTGCAGATGTGCGCCAATAAAAGGAAATCGAGCTCTGCTTCATTAAAATTGGAAGAATACTATGCAATGGTTTTATTATGGGACGAAGACACTCCTGCGGGACTCCAGCGGAAATTTTACCATATCGCTTCAGTAGAACTTGCCTGGAGAGATGGAGAAGCAGTCAATTGCAGAGTTCATTATTTTAAAGGGGAGGATAATTCTGAGATTAAAACAGGTAGGTAACATAGTTATATATTTTTTTAAATAACTGATTTTCAAAAATCCTACTTTTTAGGAAGGGTAGAATATAATCCTCTCTTCAATAAAACGGCCCAGGGTGGAGAAAAAAAATGGCAGATAGTAAATGGCTGGTCTCCAACACGAAGAACCCTACCTTTTGTCCAGTCCGTCTTTTTTAAATTCTAATGGTTAAAAGTTCATCTAGATTCTAGAATAACAACTGATAGATTATTCTTAACAGTAAACCCATCATGGAACAAAGAACAATCAAGTGGATGGTACAAAAACACTCCAGCCAACTCAATTAGCCTTATCTGCAAATAGATAATGAGAATTATTCCAACATCATAAACACCCTTAGGAGTGATGCCTCAGAACCTCCGGCTAAAAAACAGAAAACAGAAGATCCTGCAGCCACTCCTCGAACTTCTCACTCTACAGCTGGACCCATCAACAACATTAATGATTTACCTACACCCAACGTTATCAATGAGTTAACAAAGATTTCAAACAATACTTCTACTGTGTACCAAAATTGCAATTTATATTTTAATTGTACCATAAATAATTAAGTTTGTAGTATTTTGTGATTAAATAAATTACCTGTTTTTCAGTTTTCAAATTAATATCTACATATTTATTATGTATGCATATACAGGGTGGTCCAAACCCCTGTCGTAGTTCTATAGCTCCTACTATGCAATTCTTAACGATTTATTTAAAGTATATATGTCAATGGGGGTCAAAACCAAATATCCTAAAAATATTTTCTTATCTACAGGGTGGCCCAATAGTAAATTAGGCAAATCACTTAATTTTTTAAATGGAATGACCCAACTTTTTTTGCAATTTTAGGTACTCTATGGTCAGTACTACATACCTACAAAATATTGTTTCTAACATCCCAAGAAATTGGACTTTTTATACATAGATAAATGTTTTTTTGAAATTTATTTTTTAAGGAAGACAGATAGGTATAGGTAAGTATATGGGGAAGTTGAAGGGTATAAAATTCTCCGTCCGTTGATGAATAGTAATACAGGGTGTTCCATTTGAAAAATTTGAAAAAATTGCTCTAAAAGTTTTTGGAAAGTGAAATTCATTTGTGATCACCCTGTACAAAATAAAAAATTAAAACTTGGTCTAAAAAAATCATTGATCTATTGGCTTTACACACTTATAGTTTTTAAAATTCTAATGTTAAATTCGAGAGAGCACTGCATATTTTAATAGGCGTCTGAAAATGTAGTCGGTAAAATTTGTTTTTCTTCGAAAGGGGTGGGATGTTAGAAACAATATTTTGTAGGTATGTAGTACTGACCATAGAGTACCTAAAATTGCAAAAAAAGTTGGGTCATTCCATTAAAAAAAATTAAGTGATTTGCCTAATTTACTATTGGGCCACCCTGTAGATAAGAAAATATTTTTAGGATATTTGGTTTTGACCCCCATTGACAGGTATACTTTAAATAAATCGTTAAGAATTCCATAGTAGGAGTTATAGAACTACGACAGAGGTTTGGACCACCCTGTATAATAGGTAGTATGTTTTGTAAGCTATGAGTATGCAGAATAATCTGTTACTCATGAAATAGTCTCGTCAAATACCATTCTCGGCTTCTAATTTTTCATGTGACCTGACCTAATGAATATACACTTTTTTTTTTCAAGGATCTTAATTCAGATATTTCCTGGCAGTATTTCTCATTCTCGGCAAAAGCCAGTAATTACCCGCAAAACGGCCATACTGCGACACAATCTGAATAACGGAAATGATGATTGACATTGACAGTTAAACTAGTTTCTTAGTTTCTTTCGCCTCTTGTTAGATGGTGCACTGTGTGTTTTATATACATATTATAAATTAGCTGTTATGTACTTAAAAAGCTCTTCGTACTCGCTTGATTCATAATTTTCTGACAAATAGATACACACTACAATGTGTGACAGGCATCGCTAACTTGATCAGCGAAACCTGTGTTGCCTATTGCGCCAAAGTAACTTTAGAGCGCTAATAATGTCAAATTATGTCAGATCACGAAAAACATCAACTTCCCAAGCACCATTAGGATTGATCGCGATTGATCTTTCCTTTATTTATATATATATATATATATATATATATATATATATATATATATATATATATATATATAGCTATATGGTACGACTGGGCTTCCTACCGTGTTAATTTTTAGGTTCACTGAGACTCCGTTGTTACCGAGCGTCCATTATACGGACGCCCAGTAACTTTTTAATGAAACTTGGGCCAATCGATGTAAATACTCTTATAACACACTTTAATACAGAAATCTTGAGGACGCCCAGATAAGCCGTTTTTAGAGGCTGTACAAAATGGTAGTTCAAGTGTTGGCCCGTCGTGTGCGCTGTCAATATACATTTCTCTCTATATATAATGTATATTTATAACGGTTCACTGGAAACCTTACTATTTGGCAACGCTGTACTTGATTATATATGTAATGTAGCTGCCTGGTCGCTTTATTTGTTAAAATGTATCGTACGAGAACGCGACGAATAATAAAGGCAGCCGTCGAAAATAAAGATGGTAAGTCAATTATTTAATTTATTACTTTTTCAAAAAATTCTGAATATTTGATATAGTTATATTAGATATCATTTTATTTTCATTTACTGTATTTCACATAATAATTCAATACAATACATAAGGTGAATAGTGTTCGGTGATAATGTCATAAGAAGTTTTTTAAATGTAACACAAAATATAATTTTTTAATTTAATTTAATTTTGAAATCAATTTTTCAAGAAAATGCCGACACAAGCATGAATTTAAAAGTCTTTATTGGCTACAAACTACAATATATTAAAAGTAAAAGAAAGCACATTAATAATCAGAATACAAGAAGCAAGAAGACTGCCATAATTCTCATTAATTTGTCAGATAGGAACACCGTTTGAAGATGTTTTTATTTTCAGAATTATCCGATGATACACACGAATCAAATAATGATCGCCAGTCAGATAGTGATTTTATTTCTCCATCAATAACGGATGAAAGCGAGGTTGATATTTCACATCTTGATGGTTGTCTCGATGACCTAGTATTTGAAGATCTGCAAACAGTGCCTCTCCATATGACTCCTATTAAATTTGAACAATTATTTGAACCAAAATCACAACGATAACAATGTTCATGTTCAACTAGAGTCTTCTCATGGTAACAGTGATGAAGTTATATCTGAGGAATCCAGTCCAACTAATAGCCATAAAATTAGTGGAGTTTTAAAACCTAAACAGCGTAATAATTTTTCTGGAGGAAAAAAAAGAAAACATGCTTGTATATACTGTGATGTTTCAACATATAATTTTGCCAGACATTTGCAACGACAGCACGCAGACGAAATAGAAGTCCAAAGACTGTTATCGATGGAAAAAGGAAGCTTAAAACGTAAACAAGCTATTGATAAAATCCGCAAGGAAGGAGATTTTTGTTCTGGTGACCAAGTTCCAGTCCAAAATAAAAAAGGAAAATATTTAAGGCGTAGTGGAGAAAAACTCGTACAAACTGAAGATGAGAACAATACATTGGCACTACTTCCTTGTACACATTGCAGGGGCTACTACGCTCGGAAAACACTTAGAAGGCATGTCAAACGTTGTCAAGCAGAAGGTCACACTTTAATGTCAGATCATTTTGGGCCCAACGATCCTCTTCGTACTTCAGGAGAACTGAAATCACTTAAAGCAGATGAGGTATCTCTGGTGGCCAAACGTGAAAATGATAAATCTTTATCACTTTTGTCTATTTTACACCCACGCAAATTTAAATCAATTATAGCAGCAACACGTATAATTGCTTGTTACTCTGCAGATAATAAAACATTCAAGTCACCTTCTCTAGCCCTTCAGATGGGAACATTATTGAAAAAGGCAGTTAGTGCTGCCTATTACCTAGAAGTGCAAAAAAATTTTGAATCAACTGCTTTAAATGTTTTAAATTCAATGAAAAAGTTAATTGAAGAAGAGTGGGCTACAGAAGTATCTTCGGAAGCAGGACAAAATTTAAATTTAAACAGGTTTAACAAACCGACCTCTTTGCCTAAAGCAGAAGATATTTCAAAAATGAAACAATATTTAGATCGATTAATTGCAAAAGCAAAAACTGAATTAAATTTAAATTCTAAGAATGAGGTAGCATTCAAACAATTAATTGAAGGAACTTACTGTAGCCTGCTTATTTTTAATAAACGCCGTGTAGGTGAACTTCAAAGAATTTTATTACACACATACTTGAAAGCTGCAGATAATAAACCATCAGGACAATTTGAAAAATTGCTTTCGCCCACTGAGAAAATTCTGATACAAAAACTTAAAAGAATTGTCATTAAGGGTAAAAGAGGAAGAGGCGTACCCGTGTTGTTCGATGAAACAACAAGAGATGGAATAGATTTAGCAATAAAACTTAGAGACAATTTTTTTGAAGTTTTCAATCCATATTTGTTTGGTGTATGTCACTCTGAATCATGCATTAGTGGATATCATATATTTAGAAAGCACGTCACTTCAGCTTTAGGTGATCCAAATAAAACATCTACTCTAACTTCTACAAAGTTACGCAAACATCTTGCAACAATCGCACAAATATTAAAAATGGGCAATGAAGACTTAGAACAACTGGCAACATTCATGGGTCATATGAGCAAGACCCATAATGAATGGTATAGATTACCGTCAGATGTTTATCAGACAGCTAAAGTGTCAAAAATATTGCTTCTATCCCAAAATAGCTCAATTGACCAATATAAAGGACGAAGTTTAAATGATATTGATGTAGGAACTGAGATATTAGAAACACAACATAATTCTGATTCAGATGAAGAGGAAGAAGGAGAAGAACTGATAGTTAACAAGAGTAGCCCTCTTCAGGAAGTTAATTTAAATGTTAGAAAAATGAAGAAAAAAATAATGGCTAGGAAAAAATGGGCTGCCGAAGAGAAGAAACTTACAGAGCAATTTTTCAAGAACCATATAAAAAAGAAGATCCCACCCAAAAAACATGAAGTTCTGCAATTACAAGAACTACATCCAACCATTTTTAAAGATAGGAAATGGGACAGTATAAAAGTGTATGTGTGTAATCAGTATGCAAAAAAATAAGAGCTGAATATTTGTTATAATGAATTTTAAGTTTTTAGTTTTCCTTTTATGATTTGTTCTAAAAAGTTTTACGCGTTTGTTATGTTTGTTATACCGAAGTTTGAGGTTTTGTTTTTTTATAACTTGTTCTAAAAGTTTTAAGTACGTGTCTGTTTTTTATTTTTGTTATACCGGAGTTTGAGTTTTTACTTTTCTTTTTATAACCTTTGACGTTTGTTTTTTAATTCTGTATGCCTTTTATCTAAATAAAAATTTTTGTATGAAATTTTTGTCTTTTAAATATCTTCATGTGATACTATATCGTCCCGAATATATATAATTTATTTGTATGGTAGGCGTGCTTATTTTCAGATTTGCTGAGACTCCCCTGTCCATTATATCAATACCGGAGTTTCAGTTGACCTGAAAATTAAGACAACTAGATAGAGATTGAATCATACCATATTGAATACGTATTTAAAAAAGTGACAACAGCGCTTGGAGGCTTAGTAAATATATTCTCACTCTTTACAGGAGGCGCTTTGACATAAACACCAGCAAAACATATACTAAATGTATATAGCTGATTTCAGGTTGACCTATCCAAGTATTGGAGGTTGAATTAGCCCTTACAAATAGCGGTCTGTATATACAGGTGGAGTTTAGGTTAGCCATTTACTGAATGGAGTCTCAGTGATACCACGTAGATAAATATATATATATATATATATATATATATATATATATATATATATATATATATATATATATCTTTATTTAGTTACAAACTAATTCTTTACAATACATATAGTCTAAAAAAAATACAATTTAACAATAAAACTCACTACAAGCTAAAAATAAATAAAACTTAGGTACACACACAAATACTAAATATAGCACTTTATTTGTCCAGAAAATATTCTTTCAATTTGTATTTAAAAGTATAAAAAGATGGAGCATTTTTTATGTCGTTTGGCAGGTTATTAAACATAACCATGCCCTTATTAAAGATGGAATTATATGTAATATTTTTCCTTATGTCTGGTTCTAGTTTCATGGTTATGGATCCCAGTGTTGTACGTTAACTTATCCTGTAGGTATACTGGTGCCTGGCCAATTTTGATTTTGTAAATAAAAATGAGTGTGTAATACTTAAGGAGTTTTACTATCGGCAACCAATTTAGTGCTTCCAACATCAAGTTTATAGGAGTGAACTTTGAACATTGCAAAATTATGCGCATAGCACGATTCTGCATTTTTTGCAGTCTATTTGTTTCATTTTGGTTTAACATATATAATACAGTGGAACAATAATTGAAGTGTGGTAGCACGATTGTATTATATAATGTAAGTCTTGAGCACTGGCTAAGGTATGGTGAACATCTTCTCAAATAATTAATTTTATATGCTACCGTCTTTATTACCTGGTTAGCATGATGTTTAAAATGTAATTGGCTATCAATTGTTATTCCTAGATAAACAAATTTATTAACCCGTTCTATGTCATTATTCCCTATCCTTATATTTAACTTCAAATTGTTACCCAACTCATACTTTTTATTATTCCCTAACAACATCCACTTTGTTTTACTCACATTAACCTTTAACAAATTCGCACAACAATACTTGTAAACATCTTCCAAAGTGTTATTCACGACATCCATACAAATTTGTAAACTATCGCAAGCAAAATCTATGAGGCCATCATCGGCAAATAGACGAAATTTACATTTACGCGCAGTGTTAATTATATCGTTAATATAAATTAAAAAAAGCAATGGTCCCAAAACACTGCCTTAAGGGACACCAACATTGTTTTCTATTTTTTCAGAATATATCCGATTTAATTTTAGTTTCTGTTGTCTATTTGTTAAGTAATCAATTATCCAGTTCAGTGCCATCTCATTAATTCCAACACCCTTAATCTTCCTTATTAGCCTCCCTCTATCAACTGTCTCGAAAGCTCTTTGCAGGTCCAGAAATACTGCTATAGTAATGAAATTGTTTTCTATATTGTTTTTCCAATCAAACAATACCCCTTGTAATGCAGTTTCACAGCTGTGCTTGCTCCTAAACCCAGATTGATATTCACAGAGCAAACTATTTCCTTCCAAATATCTTACTAATTGGTCATAAATAACTTTTTCCAATATTTTGGCTGTGGCGCTTATCATATTAATTGGCCTCAAATGTATTGCTTTATTGCTATTTGGTATCTTAGGTATAGGAATAATGGTGGCTAATTTCATTTCATTGGGGACCCTTCCTTCTTCAATAGAACTGTTAATTAAATTTACTAAAGGATTACAGATGAGATCAAAACATTCTCTTAAAAGCTCAACATTAATGTCATCTGTACTACCTTTATTTTTTAATGAGTTTACAGTCTCTTTCAGTTCTTCAATAGTGATAAAATCAAAATTCATTAGTTTGTTATTTGTAACCATCTCAATTATTGGATACTCAGCAGAAAGAGTTTTAATAATTTGATCAATAATTTCATTGATACTTTTAATATAAAATAAATTTAAGCAGTTGGGCATCAAATCAATGTTAGATATTACTTCTGCATCGCCCATATCAATTGAATTAAAATTATTTACTAGGGTGTTATTTGGGACAAATTATTTTAACGTCTTCCACATCTCAATTGGATTATTTTTGTTACGATCAATTTTCTTTTCTAAGTATTTTCTTTTCTCTTCTCTTATTGTTTACACAGCCCTATTTCGTTTCTGTTTGTAACTTTCCCAATTTTCCCTAGTTTTATGATTTCTATATATTTTAAAACTTTCATCCCTTTCCTTTGTAACTTGACTTACTGTTTGGTTCCAAAATTCTTTATAGTGCTTATATATTTTTATCTGTTTCTTAGGAGCAACTTCATTTAACACTGACAATATTTTCATAACAAATTGACTATATCTCTTATCCAAATCCCTTTCACTATAGTTCCAACTAATTTCCTTTAATTTTATTCCTATCTGTTTAAAGTCTATATTTCTTCTCCTGGTTTCTAAACAATATTCATCATTCTGCTTATTTAGTTCAATATTTTTCAGTGATACTGTTATATTGCGATGACTACTTATTTTTGGCTCATCAAATATTGTAACATTAAGTTCTATATTAGTTCTATATTTTGATCGTCGTAAATTCCGCAAAAAGTGTAATCAATTTTAAATCTGAAGATTATATTACAAAATCAGGTAAGATAAAGATTAGCATTTCTGAGATTATTTCTTCATTACTACTGAAATGTTTTTAGGAATTATGTGTGTGTGTGTGCCATCACATCATTTGCCCAGTAAGCCACTTGATGTTAAGGAATGATGGTTAGTTAGAAGACAGCAAAGTGTTGCCTATAAACTAAGTAAACTTGTCCTTACAAACTGTCAAAACTGTGTACAGTTGTACTTTTATATATGTAAACTTAAAATCTAATTAGGTGTGCACATCATTGCTGATATTTCAACTTATCATTTTTCTAAAGGTAATATTCAGTAAAATAAAACCTTTGTCACATCATAATTTTAAAAATACCATTATTATGTTCCCCTCTTGTACACCACCTGTTTTCAATAATTATACAGTTACAATTAGTAATGAATTATTATAATAAAATGTTAAATACTACTAAAACTGAATAATTCAAAGTTAGTTTTGAACTTATGTTAAAATAAAGGATTAAAAAATATACATTTTGTGTTTATTTTGAAAAAAACAAAGTAGATAAACGAAATAAAAAATTTTGCAACATACATTTGATGGCCTATGAAGTGTTTTAAGCCAAGAAAAAAATTTCTTAATTTTTTATCTTTTAATTTGATATTGATTTAAAAAATAATTTTGAAACAAGGAATAGGATATATTTTACCATAAATCAATCAAAAGTAGGTTCTTAGAAATCATTTTTTATTTAAGTCACTTTTACAATTACAATTATTATCCTGGAAAAATTGAGATAAAATTTATCAGCAGAAAACTGTTGTATGTTTCTTTGGCATATGATTTAGCTCCCTTCCAATATCATTCTATATTAGTAGAGGTGAAGATGATAATACCTCTAGGCTATATTCATCCTGAAACACAAAAAAAGCACACAGAAACAGAAGTAAACAATAAATTTCTGAAAAAAGTAAGATATGCTACATAAATAACCTCAATTTTAGAATAACGACACAAAAAACAGGTTCAATTGAGTCTAAATACTTACATGTACAGGTATATTATGGTAATTTCCAAATCAAAAACCTCAAACAATCACAAAAAGTCTTAAAATACTACAAATAAACCATTCACTCAGTATAACTTAATGCACTATTTACCAAAAATTACGCGTTTCGTGTGAACAGCTGATCGACGTGTGGCGCCGCCATCGGTAATTATTTGTCTCAATATTGGGATAACTTTGAACAGAAATAACAGATTTTGCTTCTAAGAAAAGATTCTATGAAATATGCGACATTAAATTACTTCATTTTTTTTAAACGTCAAAGTATCATGTTGACAATTGTGAGTTTGTTCAAAATTCTTAGATAATAGTTATTTCCCACAAAAAAAACGGACTCTACAATGTTCGTCGAATAATAATGCTAAAACCTACACAAAAATTAAAATGTAAAGACGACAAACTGCATATCACCAAAGATGTCCCAGACAAAGATATCGAACTCACTCTGGAATTGGAAATGGACGACGAGGTGAAAGATATCATTAGTTGTCCAGAAAAATACGGAAACACAATGTTGGATGTAACGGTAATAAAACCAAAATTGGACAAATTATATACAGCGCAGAAAAAAATTATGTCCGGAGAGGAAGTTAAAAAATTCATTGCAGCTATGAGCTCATCGCGACCTACAACGAGTACTTCACATCAGGTTAAAAAAGATACAAAGTTTAACGGTGATTCAACTAGAAATTCCTCGATAAAACCAAAAAGTCCTTTGGATAAATTTGCTCCCCCTACACCTAGAAAGTACGTAAGTCTTCTTGTTTACTCTTTTTTCAACCATCAGCTACTCTAACTTTTTCAAATTCATGTTAAACACTCTTTAAACAAGGCTGATCTCTAGTTACTAAATACGACACCGTTTTTTCTCATTAAACTAAATCTGCAACCACCAACTTAAGGTTGGCTTGGATCATGGTATTATACTAACTACGCTTTCTAACATTGGTCTTAAAACATATTTTTTGCAACTCTTCAACTGCTTCCTCTGGTGTCCTATCTTCTGGTACCACTTGTATTTTTTCTCTTTATAAAAAATTTTACCTGCTAATTAAACAGCATCGTTTTTAGTGCAGGAAACAAAACAGACAGAACAGGAGGCAGCACATCAGAAATGGATAAAGAAAGAATAAAACAAATATACACCGCATCCAAAACGTTCACAGAATTAAATTCCTTCTTCGAATGTAGGAACAAGATGAAGAGAGATCAAAATTTAAAACCGGAAGAACCATGTACTTGCAAAAACTGTTCAATTGTTGGTATAGTAGCAGATTCGCAAAAAAAGCCATTCGCCAACGAGACCATCTACGATCCCTGTAAAATATGTAATACTCCGAAAAAAGGTAGCAAAGAAGATGATAATAGAAAGAAAAAAGTCAATAACTACAAAGATGACAACCATATGCAGTGCCAATATTATTTCAAACACCTTTCAGAGAAAATAAGAACGCTAGAAGCTAGAATAGCAGCCCAAGAAGAACGATCTGTTGCTAAAGATTACTTTAAAAGAATCATCACAAAAGTTATGAATCATATCAGTAAGGTAACAAATTACGCCAGTCAAATTCGAATGGAAATTCCATGCCAAGCTAAAGAACAAAAAAGGCCGCCATCTCGTGATAAATCCGATAAATGCACTCAAAAGTACGTGGTTAATCACATTAACGTTGATAGAGATAAACATAGCGGTAAAGAGGAACCTGGTACTAGTACAGGTACTTTCTGGAAATGGGGCGAAGATATATTAAAACCTGGAGTAGATTTAAAGAACAAAATCATTTTGCTAATGGAGGATACCTTAAACAACTTGAAGAAATCTAAAGACAAGCCTAAAGAAGAAGAAATTAAACAATTTGTTGACGAGTTATCTACTAATCTTTATAAAGCAGTACACCAAAAATGTGCTCATCTAAAGCACGAAAAAATTGATTTGCAGACCATTATAGATTTCAGGGATAAAATTAATGATAATAGAATAAAAAGTAGACGAACTCCTGATGAACCAGTTAGTGTAACGTACGTCAATTCGAAGATTTTGAGATGGAAGGAAACTGAGACTACTTTCAGGTTCGAATCTGACAGGGAATCTGTGAAAAATATGAATGATCAGAAGAGAATGCAGGAGATTTGTAAGTATGCCATCATTTTTTATTTCTATTTTCATATTTTATGGCTCAAATTACATACGACAATGTTGCCAAATTTTTTATTTTTCTAAGATTCTCCGTAAATCAATATTGTCACGTCGTGACGTTCAGTTCGTTTTTTGTTTATCTGACGCCACGACGTGACATGGTGGAGGAGCCAATGTAACCCTATACACACAGGCAAGTGTAAATGAAGGGAATAATTTTACAAAAAATTATAATCGTTCTAAAAAAGGACAATGGCAAAACAGGAGACAAAACCAAAACCAAGGGCAAAATTATTACCACCAACAAGGTTTTCCCATTTTTAATGGACCTGTCCCTAGTTATTACCAACCCCCCTTTCAGTATAATGAATATGCTCCCTTTATGCCAACTACTCGAACGAGAGATGGTAGACCCATATGCTATATATGCAAAAACCCGGGTCACTTTGGCAGTGCCTGTTTTTTCAGGCCAAAAAATACCCCAAACGGTCAAGGGCAACGTCGTTAGCTCCCCGACTTGTCCTCTCAACAAGGGGGCCACAGAGTATTCAGTACAAAGTACTGACAACTAGTGCCAAAGTCAACGGGGTACTTACAAATATAGTTATAAACACAGGGTCAGGGCAGGATATAATAAGGAAGGATTTTGCAAAAAATATTGATACTCAGACAATAAAAAACCTACTAGCGGTAGGAAACATGAGAGTGTCAACAATAGGTCAAGCCCTAACCAATTTACAAATAGGGTACCTTATTACATCATGCTCAGCAGCAGTGGTAGAAAATCTTCCAGGTGCATTAATTGTTGGTATAAGAACTTTATACAAACTCGAAGCCATGATTGACCTAAAAAACAATCATATGTTTCTTCATTTAAATAATGAAAAATATAGCATAAAATTATACCCTAATTCTTGTAATAACCCAAAAAACGCGGAAAAGAGCCTCAGTTTGGTAGAGCCCATACCAAAAAGTGACATTTCTTATAAAGAAAAGTATCATACAGAGTGCCTCCGTCAAATTAAAGAAGTACTACATGAGAATTTTTTAATAAAACATATCATATTCTAATTAATTATAAACAATTTTCAGTTTTTATTTCATACTTTTATTTCATATACTTTATTTCATTTATTTCATATACGTTCATTCTGCATAATATTAAATATGGTTAATTCAGCTGAACTAGCAATTTGCTAAAGGTACAAAAATCATGACGTTGAATCAACCTAAAATATTATGCAGATCTCAGCAAATGAGTTGTAAAGGTAACTGTACGAACAAATTGATTCATTCAGATTCTGAATTCAGGACTCTTCTGATATTTAAGTGCCAAGAGCTCCGCGCCTTTAAAAATAAAATAAAATAAAATAAAAAGAATTTGTGAAGTGCCCCAGCAGATAAATGTGGTAAGAATTAACTTTAATTATATATTTTCATTTTTTATTTTGGGAACTATAGAGTCCTTACTTTTGTAATAATTCATTTTTGCTTGTATTGGGGTTTTGTTTGGTTGGACAAACAGACAAATTTTAAGTTTTCCAATTTCCTATATTTTGGCATAAAAAGTTTTTAGTTTTCTTAAATAAATCATTTTTCATTTGTTTTGTTTCACTTGTAAATAATTTTGTGTAAATAAATGTATATAATTTTTAAATCAGTGATTTTATTTCTGGTTCTAATCGGTAATTAAAATAAAGCGTTTTTCTTGATAAACCTCTCCAGGTTGTATTTTGGGCGAGCTAGAGCTCGTCGTGGCGTCAGATAAAAATCTGAGCTAACCCCAAAAAAAAAACCTTAACGGATAACTCATTGAAATTCGACTGCATGGTACGAAATAGGTATTGTACAAATTCAATAAACGATCATGTTTAGGTTTGAACAAAAAGGAAGTGTTACATAATGTATATCGTTGAATTGGTAATTAAATTCTCTATAGAATTACAAGGTGGCCCTCGGTAGGTACCATTTGAAAAAAAAAACGATTTATTCGTTAAAAATTAATTTAGAAAAAATCCCAAAAATAGGGATTGCGAAACTTTCATATTTTATACTACAAAAAGATCAAATTGTGTACTTAAAAAAAAACTTTGACTTTGAGGTTCGTTTATTGTTTCTAATTTTAGATAAACTGGAGTTCATGAAAACTCTAAAAAATACGAGAGAAGAGGATAAACTAAAATTGTGGTGCAGTATCTGGAATCAAGCCGTTAAAAACCGACAGGACAAAAATGACAAAGTCAACATTCAGATACCCGATAGGAGGGATCCTAAAAGGAAACACATCGAAATTGCATACACTTTAGGGGATTTGGAATATTTATTGTTAGGCCAAAAAAGTAGGAATAATAGATAACTCTTTTGTTTTGTGGTGTATAGTCTATATTAAAGCTCTCTAAGTGCTGTTTGGTTGTTTTCTTTGAATCGTTTCGAAAAATTCAAAAACAAAGTTTGACTTTTGAGTGGAGTACGCAATAAAATGTTATTGAGGTCAGATCGTGTTGAAATAGAGGTGCCGCAAGGATCCGTATTAGGACCGCTAATATTTATTATATATAAATGAACTAGAATTTCATGTAAGCACTGATAATCTGATACTATATGCAGATGATACGACGTTAGCTGTCGATTCTAATGAAGAACTTTTAATCAAAATAAATTTCCCTGATTGTCAATTCAGATAAAACTGTATGCATGCAATTCTCTTATAGGAATCAAGTACCTCACAATTATACTCTAGCTCTACCAAGATAGAATTTTCAAAATCTACAAAATTTTTAGTTACCTTTGTAGACAGTAAAGGCTCATTCAAACTTTACAAGTTACTTGAATTCAAGTGCAATAATTGGTGCGACATGAAACAAATTGAAAGGTGTGAACATGATTTCCCTTGAATACAAGTAACTTGAAAGGTTCTTTCAAGTTTCAAGTAGTACAAGTAGAGACCAAGTTAACTGTTGCTTTCAAGTTTGGGACTTGAAGGTCGAGTTGAGTCACAGTTGAAAGGCTCGTTCAGATTTTGCAAGTTACTTAATTCAAGTAACTTGAAAGAGGTAACCTGAATTCAAGTGAACGTTCAGACTATTTGAATATTGCATTCAAGTCATTTCAAGTTGAAATATTTACTTGAATGATTTCTGTTTCAAGTTTACAAAAATGGCGTTGAATGTTGTGATTAGAACCAAGTGCACTTGAATATCAGTTCACACTATTCAACTGTGATTCAAGTCCCCATCTTGAAAGCAAAAGTTAACTTGGTCTCTACTTCTACTTGAAACTTGAAAGCACCTTTCAAGTTACTTGAATTCAAGTGAAATGATGTTCACACCTTTCAATTTGTTTCAAGTTGCACCAATTATTGCACTTGAATTCAAGTAACTTGTAAGGTATGAACGGGGCTTTTTAACACCTACCTAATATATCAAATTAAAAAATAAATTGTGAGGTTATGTTGGTTTTATTTTCTGTTTGTATTTTTTTGTAAAATGAAGTGTAGATTTTTTCTGATTTTTAGTAATCCATCCACAATTAGCTTATTTACAACTTTTATTCCAGCAGGAATCACATGATTCGACGCCATTTTTGTGACTTGAAACAGAAATCATTTAAATAAAAATGTCAACTTGAAAAGACTTGAATCAAATATTGAAATAGTATGAACGTTCACTTGAATTCAAGTTACTTCTTTCAAGTTACTTGATTTCAAGTAAATGAATTATAAATCTAAATGTATGTATGTAATTTTTTTATTCAATGTTATGTTCTTTTTACTTATTTTTTGACATCTCCTATATCTTTCTAGATGTAAACAAGTAGTAGAAAGCTAAACTAAACAAAAAATTATTTATTAAATTTGAAAAATCAGTATTTTATTAATTATAAATTCGGCTAATGTCGTACAAAGCTGAAATTTAGGCGTGCACACATTTAAGGTATCCTGAGTTCATGTCCGTTGTCCGTTAGTCTCTATCGGTTCTGGAAGCTGAGTCATAAATGCGTACAGACAGACGGGCAGACAGAAGAGTTCCTTGAGACTTTTCTGAACTTTAGGGTTTAGAAGTCTAAAAGGATAAATAAATATTATTATTTATATTCCTCAAGGTACCAATTCATATCTAAAAAATAAGATTATACACTTTAAAAATCGATCAAATCTGTACCTATGATCCTGAGTCGGAAAGGTCTGGATAATTAAATACCGCTAAACGATCATTTTTCTTGCATTCAATAGAATTTCAAAACATATTTGCAACACAGGATACTCTTAAGAGTCTAATTGGTTTACATATCGTTAAAGCGTTAACAAATTTAATAAAAACAGATTATTTGTAGATAGGGATCAAATATAATACAAGAAATGTAATAAGTTGAAACTGTACATATAAATTTGACCTGAAATTTAGATAAATAGAAAAGAATAAACTAAACTTTATAAGATTTTAAAAACTGATATACGTAATTGTGATAGAAATCGACCGAATTAAGATTAACCTATTTATGTAGATTTATTTTTTTATTATTTCTATTTCACAAAGATATCTTTAAAATTGTATACATAGTAGTAAATAAGAAGGAAGAAAATTGTATATTTAAGTTTATATATTATTAAAATTAAATCTTTAAGTGTTTAACCTTTATAATGTGATCAGGGCCCCTACAAGTAAATGAACAATAAATTAGGTAACTTTTTAAAATCCAGACCTTAATACATTTTATATTATAGACTAACAGAGCATAAGCAAAAGCCAAAATTTCAGCTGCTCACCTAAAAATCATTACTTAAAAAATCTTTTAAAGTACCTTGTCAATTTTGCGAATTCGCACTTAAAATTTAGTCAAAATAATAACAAATAATTCTTAATCAAAAGAAAAAATTCCCTAAAATGGGAATAAAAGAGTAATGATGCTAAAATTAAAATTATTTCGAAAAAATTGCAATTTTACAAATACACGTGTATTAATAATGAACATTCCCTAGCATATTACTCACTGATCAGTAGGCAGACACTGAAGAAAATATATTTGCCAAAAAGCGGCTGGGATAATCAGTGTTTACGTCCCAAATTCTATTTTACTGTATCTCCCACTATATCATTGGAATTGTTACAATAATAGAATATAATCAGTGGCGTAGAAATGAACGTAGAAAGAAAGTATCAGTATCAGAGAATACTATACGTAATCTTTGAAAGCAGGAAAAATACTCATTTTGAATTTTTAAATTCACCATTTGTTGTTATATTTTATTTTTGTTTTAATGTTTGCTTGGAATTTATGATCATTTACTTGTTTTTTACCCTACTTTCTATCTTTTTACACATTTTCTTCGCCTATTTGCATGTAAAATCGTTTCTTTTTTTTTTAATTTTGATTCAGCCAATTAATTCTTCACCCAAATTTATCCATTCGTGTTAATTTTTAGGTTCGTATAATTTTTATTTTAGAAATGTAATTTTTTTGTGAGGAAAATTAAGAAACCACAAAAATCCTGAATTTTTGCTAAAGTAATTCGATCTTAAAAAACGAATTATGGGATCATTTTTTGTAGATTAAGTGGTTTTGAATATACGCCACTGTTAGCCCGAACCATATACCACAAAAAGATTCCAAATATTTCCACGTAAGATAAAAAAAAGCCTCTCCATCAGGTACGGGCTTCAGCATATCCGTCCAGCATTGCCAACTCGCGCTTCTTGTTCTCAGCCGTTTTTCAGGGTTTTCAGTTTCAGCGTTACCGAGACTCGAGCGCCATCTACACATATAAAACTTGCGAGCGATCTCTCTCCTTGCTCCACTTCTGGTCTGATCATACTAGAAGGCAAGTTAACAGTGCAAACACACAATGGTAAGTAGATCTAGCATGCGAGCAGACATTTTGTGAATAATTTTTTTTCTGTGACAAAATGGAATCCAACTTGCCGAAAATCACTTTGCCGGACCCGCCCTACAAAAAAGCTTTTAAATATTGGAAACAGAAGATTTACAAGTCGAAAATAGTATTGGATTTTTTATTTATTCTTTAGATCGTAAAACTCTCTTTTCAGATTTGATTTTTTTTAGGGAAATTTCGGATATTTTTAAGGAGAGGTATTTGGATTTTCGGTATTTTTTTTTTGGATTTGTATATGTTTGTGAAGTGTCCCAACGGTTTTTTTATATGTGCTTTTTATGTTTTTTAAGGCAGTGGTGGATAAATTTTCTTAAAAAAATGTGAATTTTTAGTGCTGAGTGAAAATATCCAAGACAGGCAATTATGGAAGCATCGGTGTTGGAAAATCTCCAAAATTTATCATTTTAATACGAATTTTGAGACAGAAACTGATCAAAAATGTTTAAAGTTTCATTTCTCTGAGAGATAATAATAATAACTCCCTTCAATTCACCTCCTTACGAGTGAATATAATTTTAAAATACCCAGGAAATTCAAATAAGGATAAAACTGTTACCTGAAAAATCTGCGAGATTTATCATTTTAACGTGGATTTTTAGATGTAAATGAATAAAAATAGCCATTTAACAAATATTAACGTTTATGGAAATGTGAGGCATTTCTTATATTTAACCAAAAACTAGTGAATCCTTTTCCAAAATTCTAAGGAATTTTTCGATCAAATTTCAATTCATCATGCATGTTGAATGTTCTCGTAGAGATTTTTTTATAAAATTTTTTATATTGTGGGCACATGCGAATCTATTTAATGATCCACTGCACTTTCAATGTAATTTGAACTTTAATAGCAATCTGATATCAAACATTATCTACTTTTTTATGTCCCACTGCGCTTTTAAAGTTATTTAAATTCATTAAATATTTTATAAAATATTGTTAAATCTATTATCATAATCTCTCGTAATCCCAAATCTGAACTTTTTTCTTTTTATATCTGGGCCCGTCTCCGATAGCGCTGAAGCCTATACTGCCCATCCAGTATTTTTGGTGGGTGTTTGTTGAAACTATCTGGGTCTACTGCTGGTTGCCCAAAAAGTGCCTGCCTCTTGAGATCTTATACCTCGCGTTCACTGTCTGTTTTTTGTTGCATAAGCTCAGCTTACTTTTGTCAAATAAGAATTCAGAGGTTCTTAGGAAAACGTTATTCCTATGTAGGATTTTCCGTCTTTTTTCCCTGACACATTTTGCTAGTGTTGGAAGAGTGTTTCCCCAATCCAGTTTTTTATGGCCCCTCGGACTGCGCATTACGGCGCTTTGAACTTGCTCTTCGATGATTTTTTCTAGTTTCCAATGTGCTTTTAAATATATTAGAAGTGTTTTCCAAAAATAGATTAATTTTTCGACCATGAGACCTTGAAAAACTTCTCGCAAAATATGTATTTAAAACTGAAAGAAAATACTTACATTGAAAGTAAAACATACGAGACTTTTACTAGAGCGTTGAACAAAAAATTCTCAAAACATATATATAAAATTGTTTTATGACCACACAATGTCTAATTTTGCTCATTTTTCAATTCTTTTTATATTTTTATATATAAAAATGGTAATTTCTTCGTACTTGACAATTCTGTCATCTGCATTGTTTCTGCGGTACAATTTTTATAATTTTGAATCTAAAAATGAACCATTTTTGTAATGAATTTAAAAAATATTTTGTTTAAGTTTGGAACATTTAGGATGTTCACAGTTATTTTTATCGAGACAATTATGTAACGAGATATAAAAATATATAAGCCATAAAATCTATGCTATGAATATTGTGTAAATTTAGTTTTCAATCCTTTTATTAAGAAAATGTAATTTAAAATAATCAGAATTTCGTCCAAAAACCGCAAAAAAATTGAATATTGAATTTCAAATACTTAACGATTGACTGTTCTGGATATAAACCGTTCAAAAAATATTTCTGTAAGTATTGATTACCTCCCAGTTATTTTTAGATTCAAACATTCTCCTTGATCAAAAATTTTCACATTTTTTTTATTTTTTATTTGCTTCCACCTGCCATGTGATAGTATTTTAAACGTTTCGCAAAAATGGAGTTTTTTTACTGTGTTTTTTTGTAGTTTTAACTATTGCTATATGTGATCGTCCCAAATGCATATTATATGTTGTATTTTTAGATTTTTAATCCTGTGACGTCTATTTTTTGTTGACTGTGAATTTATAGTTATTTTTTAACACTTTAAAAAGAAATACTAGAAATTATCTATTTATTTCAATCTTCGGTGCACAAAAAACTAAAACTAAAAAGTTAATTTTTAGTACTTCTTTGAGAAAGTAAAAATTGCGTATTGGGTGTCCTTCAAATTTATTTTAAAATAAAATAATAGTTTAGAACTATTTTAAAAATAGAGAAGGAGATATTTAAATGTGTCAACTGTCATTTATAGTGACAATTTGTTTTTTAATTAAGCGCTGATTTTATTACAACTTCAAGGCTAAAGGATTCTTTAATAATGATGTATATTGACAAATGGTTTTTTAAATTGATTTATTATTTGAAACATTTTCCAAAGAAGCATAAAAATTAAATTAATTATCGATCCCAATCACTAGCTTTTGTTTATGATCCTTAAATGAGCTTCAATTGCTTGATTTTTGTCTGGATGTTGAGACGATCGTCCTCCTGTTTCTTTTAAAATATTTTTATCATTAGAATCCTTTCGATTTTGCTGAAATGAAGCCAAGAAGAGAATTTTGACAACTTAATAAACAATTTTCTTTGAGAGATGCAACATTTTATCTTTTATCCCATATAGTTATTGTTTTTATGCGTTTGGAATTCGTTTTATTGGAATCGAAGACCCGACTGAGGAAGCCGAATGATAGAAACCGGTCTTGGGATGTCGAATCGAACAAAAACACTTCTAAATTCGTTTTTCTTCGAATATGTTATCCTATTCTTTTATATACTTTTCTTTTACCAGCTTTTTTTTTCATATTGAGATACATTTCAACTCGATAAAGTTTCCTATAAAGGAAAATTTTTAGAAATTAAATCTAAAGTCCTGAAATTGGTCCTATCATATAATGGTTGTGTGACTAAGTTTGGTATTACAGATTTCTCTTACAGATTTTTATATTATTAAAAGGCGAGTGACAGAAGAAACGTTCTACTACCGTAAATTTAAAAAGCCTGAGAGTCCTTTTTTGCCACGTCATTCTGACAGCTCATAAACCTTTGAAGTATATTTAATTGCGGTTTTTTTTTGAGCTAAAGTAAAACTGTAAATTATTTTTTTATTTCAACGATGTGAATGTTTTATTGTTTGTTACAAGTTGTCAAATTAGGTGCATAAAATCTGCCATAATTTGTTTCAAAAAATCATATCAACCTTGGGACCAATTTTATTCGATTTCTCAGAATATTTTAACCCAAAAAGTTGCTTGGTAAAATTAGAAAATTTTCCAAAATCAACCCTAATAACCTGACTATGATTAGTTATTTTTCCGCAGCAAAATTCCGATATATGGTTATTAGACATTGTTGTCTTATTTTTAATATGGTTGAGCGTCATCTCCAGAAAAATCATACGTTTTTAGAAGCAGTAAAAGTTATGTAGATAAGTTTTTAAAAAGAAAGCTTAAGATGATTTTTTTTTCATTGACTAACATTTAATTGAGAAACCCACTAAAGCAATTTTGACGTAAACGTAAAAAACGTGGTCCAAAATCGTTTTCAATTATTTTGTTTTCTGTGTTACAGGCTGATCTAAGTGCCAGAGACGTTGAAAGTAAGTAAAAAGCTATTTTTGCTGCCAGTGTAGTTGAATATATTTGTGATAGATACGCAATCCTTATTTCTATATTTAAGTCGGGATCTTATAAGGCAACAGCTGCCAGAAAATCTAATTTTAAAGCAGAAATAAAAGTGACTAAAATTAGATCGCTTCAATTTTTCGGGAGTTCTCATTCTTTTCTAATAATGACCCAGTTGTTTTTGGGTAGTATTGACATTGGAATGCAGATTTTTTTTAATAAAAAATATATATTTGGTATCGCAGTTCTAGTATATTTAGTATTAACCGAGGAATTTTTGGTACTTTTGTTATTATAGGTAATATTTAATATCGATTTCGAATTTTAATTTATTTGATTCGACATTCCAAAACCGGTTTCTGCTTTTTATTTTATCATGCACATTTGTAATTTTGTTATTTTAAAAATCGACCAATTCAAACCTAGGAAACCTTTTATGAAAATATTTCTGACCCTAGTGATCAGTGTGGCAGGGTTGCAGGAATGCGGAATATTATACAGGGTGTCCCACGACTATTCCCTCGTTCTCTTATGCCTAAACGCTACAAGATATCAGCTTAATTTTTTGGTGACATATGTAAATTGATACTTGTTTAAATTATTTGAAATTATACAGGGTGATCCAGAAAACAGTAATTTAGCAACGTTAGCTTTTTTAAATGGAACACCCTGTATTTTATGACATTTTTAGATTACACGTTAAAAACTAAGTCAACTTTATTCAACGTTCCCTATATCTATCTCTTACCAATTTTGAGAAAATCATGATTTTAAAAAAAATATTCTATTTAAACTAAAAACACGCAAACCTCTTACTTTCAGTACCACAAATTTATATCGATTTATTCTGACTTTTAGGGCTTTCATTTGCACTATTTCGACATTTCTTATTTTGCAATAAATCTCGCAAATTTTACAAAATAGACCCAACAAACCCTATATCAGCAAAAAGCCCTTAAAAAATTCCATGTAATGATGTAATAAAATATAGGGTGATCCATTTGAAAAAGTCGAGTTATTGCTATTTGTAATTTGTCATTTTCAAAAAATCGTAGTAGGTGGTAGAACGTCGACTCCGAATTCGCCTACAACTTAGAAGATGCGCTGAAGCTTAAGGAATCGACTGGAAAAAAGTTGATTAAGTTATCTTGAACAGTTCTGGAGTTCTGAATTTTTTTGTGGGTCTCTGCACGACGCTATTTTGACACATAAATTGACATAAGTCAAAAACTATTGCAGATAAGTCGAAGAAACCCGGGTGCGTTATATCGACAATTTAATGGCGAATCTAAAAATGTAACAAAAATGGGGGGTTGCCATTTAAAAAACAGAACTTAGTTGTGTATCTTATTTGGGACACCCTGTATATAAATAGAAATATTTTTAGAATGTGCCTCATTGTCGGTCTTATCATTTAAAAAAAATCAAACCGATAGCTTAGTTATGGAGCATGCACCTACCCCTGGGTCACCCTGTATATACTTATTATAGTTTTTTTTTTCATAAATATTTATGTCTTGATTTTAGTTTCATTTCTAATTAAGTTTTGATCCCATACTATTTATCAACAACAATAAAAAAATCATTGCCTACTAGAATGTAAACAAAAAAAATAGAAATGTTATAGAAAAATCCTAATAACTTTTTAATCGTTAATTTTATACATATGCATTACTTATAGTTTTTGATAGAAAATGAAAAGTTATTTCACATAGGATAAAAAAATACAGGGTAGTCCATTTAAGCTAAGTGAGTTTTTGATGTTTGAAAAATATAAAATTAGAATCCTTTTCCTAAACACTCTGTGCAAAATATCGAAATCGTACATGGTGCAAATGAAAGCCCTAAAAGTCAGAATAAATCGATATAAATTTGTGTTACTGAAAGTAAGAGGTTTCCGTCTTTTTAGTCCTTACAGGGTATTCCATTTAAAAAAACCTAACTTTGATAAATTACAATTTTCTGGATCACCCTGTATAATTACAAATAATTTAAACAGGTAGATCTTATCAATTTACATATGTCACCAAAAAATTAGGCTGATATTTTGTACCTTTTAGGCACAAGAGAACGAGGGAATAGTCGTGGGACACCCTGTATGCTGCCATCTATGATTAGAAGAGAGTATTGACAATTACTAAAAGCAAAAAAAAATTCCCGGTGTATTGGGGTTGCATACACAATTTGCATTGTGTGTTGCAAAGCTTTTATTTGACTGATTCTAGTCAAAATGTCACTCTCTTCATTCGTATCTCTTTCAGAGATTAATACAAAGTATTAATAGACCCTGTATGTTGATGGTAAAATCAATCCTTTATGTAAAATCCTTTTTGTTCGAAAAATATTCCCCTTATATTGCAAAAGTGGTCGAGTGATAGCTTATTTCAAGGGGTTTTTAATTCTCTTAACTATGTAAATAAATTCAAATCCGCTTAATCAGTAATTAAATTTTTCAATGTACAAAATCACCAATGTTTGATTATATAATTTGTGTTTTAGGGGCCAACTTTGTCTTTTCCATCTACGATTTTGAAGGAAATGGCACAGTCGATGCTGTTAACTTGGGAGACATGCTCAGAGCCCTTAACCTCAACCCAACTTTGGTCACCATTGAGAAAGTCGGTGGAACCAAGAAGAAGAGTATGTAGAAGTTATACTGCTTTTCAACTACTTAAGAAATAATTGAGAAATATTAAAATTTTTAACATTGTTAATTTTTTTTAGATGAAAAGAAACTTAAAGTAGAAGAATTCCTCCCAATCTTTAGCCAAGTTAAAAAAGACAAAGAACAGGGTAACTTCGACGATTTCCTTGAATGTCTCAAATTGTACGACAAAGAAGAAAACGGCAAAATGATGGCTGCTGAACTTTCCCACACAATTCTTTCTCTCGGTAAGCAATTCTCTTTATTTTTAATTAAAATTTGCCAAAATACATGTTGAGACATCCTGTATATCTATAAATTATTTTTTTTAGGTGAAAGATTAACAGACGGAGAAACCGAAGAAGTTTTAGCCGACTGTATGGACAAAGAAGATGACGATGGATTCATCCCTTACGAACGTAAGTATTTTTATATAAATTCCCGGAATCAAATCATAGTTGAGCGATTATTTATGATAAAATGGTAATTTTTAGTACTAGTGCTGATAAACCTTCAACCGTGAAATAAATAATTCGTAAGAACTTTTTGAATAAAGTAAAAATATATATAAAAAGTGATGATATATTTTTATTTGGATAGATAATCCATCAAAGAAGTACATTTTGTATGATAATCAACATTTTTATTTTTGTTGTTCTAGTGTTTTTAGATGTGCTGCCATCTATGATTAGAAGAGAGTATTGACAATTACTAAAAGCAAAAAATTCCAGGTGTATTGGGGTTGCATACACAATTTGCATTGTGTGTTGCAAAGCTTTTATTTGACTGATTCTAGTCAAAATGTCACTCTCTTCTTTCGTATCCCTTTCAGAGATTAATACAAAGTATACTGACGAAGCCGAAAGGCAGAAACCGGTCTTAGAATGTCGAATCTGATAAATTAAATTCCTTACTCGTTTTCTAACTTTGTATTAATCTCTGAAAGGGATACGAAAGAAGAGAGTGACATTTTGACTAGAATCAGTCAAATAAAAGCTTTGCAACACACAATGCAAATTTTTTGCGAATTTTTTGCTTTTAATAATTGTCAATACTCTCTTCTAATCATAGATGGCAGCACATCTAAAAATTTTATCTTATAGCGGAGTACGAGTTTGGAATTTTATTTATTGGATTCGAAAAGCCTAACTGACGAAGCCGAAAGGCAGAAACCGGTCTTAGGATGTCGAATCTGATAAATTAAATTCCTTACTCGTTTTCTAACTTGTTCTAGTGTGTTGTTTAAACATTAGATATTTGTAATTAGTAACTTATATAATCATTGCATGCTATTTTTCATTACGCGTACTTAGAAAAATTCAAAAAAATATTTTGGCTCTCTATAAAGATATTTTCAATAATATTATTAACAAAATGTGACATTATTTTTGAAATCTTCAAAACGTCACTTAATCAATTCAAAATTAGTTTATTTGGAATTTTGGCAGTAGATATTAGAATCAAATGAACTCAATATTAATAATAAATAACTAATTATTTTCTATAAATATTTGCAATAATTATGGTTAATAAACAATGTTTTTTTGGCAATTTACAGCATTCCTCAAAAAGCTGATGGCGTAAGACGTATTTATTTACGTATTTACTTTTTTATTTTTAAGTAAGTAGGTAATTATTTTTGAATAGCCCACTCGCCATATTAAAGCTACGCTACTGGGGATTGGCTTTGCAGCTTAAGGCATTTTTTAAAGGCTATTCTGGACGACGAGAACGTTACTCGCTAATTTTTTTTTAACAGGCTGGCTACCATTTTGGCTAATTTTTAAGAACTGTCATCTTGCGATGAAAGGTTTATTGATGTTTGCTATCATTATCAGAAGAAAAAAAAACAGTTAATGTTTAACCAGATGGAAAGGAACTCTGTGACTCTCAGAATATTACAGATTGACAAAAATTCTGAGGTTTAAAAAAATTACTTCCAAGATCTTTATTATGGGGTTGTAATCCAATTTTTTGGAAACTACGGGCAATTATTTGTGTTCAAAAGCATTTTTTTAATGTTCTAACGCTCGATATTTTAACCCTATAATAAGGACCTTTTAAAATTAGGTATACTGCTAATTCCGCTTCTTCTCTTTTTAATAACTTCGCTGTGATAGTTTTATATTTTAAATGTTTTCTGTTTTTTGTGGTAAAGAGTCACCAAATTTTATGAAATATAAACAGTATACTCAATGATAGCTAGATACTTTGTGTAATTACGCATTGTAGGATTAAATCTTGGACTGAAATGTTGCAAACGGTATAAATTGTTTCTGTCAAGATACATTCATTTAGTTATGAGGTTTATCTCGAATTTTTTCTTTTATTTTAATATATTTTCCATCCATACGCCAACAAAATAAGATTAATCACTTTTTTAATGGTCAAAACACATCATCAAACTGTAGAGATTGTTTCTGTCAAGATACATTCAATTAGTTACCACGTTTTTCTCAAATTTTGCCACAAATTAAAGTTTGAATTCTGGATTAAAATATAGTATCCGTTATTTTACATTCAATTTATTATTTGTCTAGCTATTTTTGGGTTAAAAAAAATTATACCTCATAAAATCTCTTTTTTTCATATTCTTGTTAAGATCAATCTAATTTTTGATTATTTTTTAGTTACCTGAAGAACGCTGTTATTTAAAAAAAATGGTTTTTCAACTCCAACAAAAAATCTGAACACCAGAAGTCAACGATGAGATCAATATAACACCTATCTGGGCACTGCCGCACATCATATATTTCAAAATATGCTGAAATACAATGTATTTATTTTTAAAAATATTTTATTATAATAATTAAAATTATATAAAATGTTCTTTATTGTTACGTATATATAATATTATTATCATAAATAAATGATAAGTTCGAGCAGTATACTTTTTGATACATTTTCGAGATATATACTGGAGTTGTATTATTTTTTTTTGTTATTAATTAACAGAAAAAATATACATATTCACTTAAAAAATTTACCACCTAAATATGTTCAGAAGTTTACCTGTTTATTTTTCCTTTTTAAAATTATTTAAGAAAATTTAAATAAATGTTATCAATGTTTCTATTGTTTTTTGACAGAATGCTGACAGTGCAAGAGATCTTTTATATTGGTAACCACCTATCAATTTACTTTTGTCACAGTTTGACAGACTAACAATATAACCAAACAAAAGTTCAAGTTTCAAAGAAAAAAACTATAGCTGAAGCTAGATAGTAACCTGACCTGACCTGAAGCTAGATAGTAATTAATCACACAGTACAGTGACGTACATTTACATTTATTTACGCTATTTTGTTGATTGAGCCTCTTATGAAAAAATTATTGAGCCCTGTAATTTGAACTTATATAAACGTTAGTAAAATATGATAGAGCTTAGGAACGAAAAATTTAAATATCTAAAAAGAACAGTGGTTAGATAGGGTGTTACTTTTTTTGACAGCGTTTTATTTATAAGCATATTTTACAAGCGTAGCGTAAACATACATACATAAAATTGAAAAATAACGTAGATTAGTTTCACTTTTTGGCAACCTTCAAGGGTGGATCTAACTCGCACATTCTTCTGAGGAAAGCTGAAATCAAAAAAAAATACGTTGATTTTCTAAACAATTTGAATTAGAGAGATTATACAACTCATCATAAATTTAGCCAATAGCAGTTGCAATGTTTACTTTACTTTACTTTTACTATAAAATGAGTGAAAATAATTGGTTTTCCTACGACTATATGCGAAAGTAGCTTATATCGCATAAATAAATACGTCAGAAAGTTGACAATATCTGGCACATTTAAAACAGTGATGATATGAACTTAAAACTGATACGATATGAATATTTCATATCAGTTTTGAATTTTGCATTTCTATCTAGAAGGCAGGAACTGTCAAATCAATGACACATAATGTTTAAAAGTAAGTACTAACATATTAAGTTCATTTAATTGTTGTTTCTTATTAAATAATTTTTATCTTTGGAATTTGTTTTAACTATTAGTCGTAAGAAAAATATTGTACATAACGCGTTAGAAATAAGTCACTTTCTAAACTTGTTATGTAATATACTATTAGTACCTTTTCTGATGCAGAAATAACAAAAAATATTTTAGAAACTACTTCGAAAAACACTCTAATATGGTCGATATGGAGACAATTTAAGACCTTCACCATAGAAAGAAATTATATTCTAGATCAATCTACTACAACAGCTACTTTGGCATTGATTTTATAAGATTGGGCTTATAACATGAAAAGAAAGAACGGAAATGATCATAAAGAAGCAGTAATAAAGACAATGTGGAATACAACGGCAAAATTAGTTCAAGAACTTTACTTTAATAAGTATAACAGATCCTTTGATCCTTTCCATGATATAGAATTCAAAAATGTTCGAAATGCAAGAGATGCAAAAAGAAAAATTTTACAAAAACCTCCTGAAAAGCACAAACAAAGTTCTGTGGCACTTTCTAATACAGAACTGTTGAAAATTTTTAACTATTGGAACGAAGATACACCTTGTGGATTGCAAAGAAAGCTTTTTCACGTTGCATCGTATGAACTAGCTAGGAGGGGAGGAGAAGCTACGAAACGTTTAGTTCATTATTTTAAAAAAGAAACCGACCTAATGGGATTAAATATTGGCCGCATTGAATATAATCCCATCTTTACAAAAACTGCACAGGATGGAACACAAAGGTGCGCTAATAGTAAATGGTTGACTCCAAACATAAATAACCCAGATATTTGCCCTGTTCGTCTTTTTGAAAAACTAATGGGTAAATGTGAAGAAAATATTAAAACAGAACGCTTGTTTCTTACTCCAAATCCGGCTGCATGGTTCTTGGTATAAAAATGTTTCTGTGGGAAGAAATTCCATTTCAAAATGGATGAAAGAATCAGCAGAAAAAGTAGGTCTAGACATAGTTACTAAACAAATAACTAACAATTCTGCCAGATCAAGTGCAGTAAGTAACCTTTCAAAAGCTGGTGTAGGAGAACAAGAACTAATCAAGGCCACTGGTCATAATTCTGCAAGTTCGATTAAACCATACTTACAATTGAACCAAGAACATCATTCAAATTTAATAAATAATTTTAGAGAAAATGCGCAGGAGGAAACATTTTATACAGGGTGCGCCAATTATTTCCACTCGATCTCTAGCACCGAAACTAAAAGAGATATCAACAAGATTTTTTGTAGGGGTAGACAGTGTCACTCGGACTACAATTTTAAAATATTTTGATGTATACAGGGTGGCTAATTTTTGTGGAATGAAAATTAATTTGGTTTTTTTAAATTGAACACCCTGTATACGATTATGTCTTCCGATTCTACTTAATATTAGATTTACGGTAGTTTTTTGTATTTGTAAATCCGACGCGGCGTTGACAATCATATTTTAAGCAGATTTAATGAAAAACAGCCCTTCAGAAATATTAGCACAAAAACCACATTTTTTAAAAAATTCCTCAAAAAAGCTACTATGATGTAAATGAAACATGCACCTATCACAATAATCACACATCTTCACCAGTTGCACAGGGTGTTTGCCGATGGCGTGCCAATAGTCTAGTTTTCAAATGGCAATAACTTCATTATTTCAAATGGGACACCCTGTATATTTTTCTTCAGTTAGAAGCTCTCCCTAATACGCATTAAAAAAATATAGGGTTTTGTACATCTAACTTTACTATTTACTTTAATAATTGACGTTAAGTGACAAACAACATATTTTACATAATTTTTAATAAGAAATCAAGTTACCTATGAAAATGACAGTAGGTATATTTTGTTATGGTACTAATTGTCAACATAAAATTTTGTATTGTATCACGTCTACTATATTTAATCGGTATTGTGTATAAAAAATGGATTTTAATAAGAATTATAGAGTTCAAGAAAATATTGATATGATATGGCCACTGGGTGAATGTCAAAGAAATGCGTTTGTTGCTAGTAGGGTCTATCGTCAAAGATACCCAGAAAGACGTCATCCACAAAAGGATACTTTTGAGAATTTAAAGAATAGATTTGATAGAACAGGAACCGTCAAGTATGAAAAACATTCATGTGAAACTACAGCTGTTACTATTGACAACGAATATAAGGTAATGATCAGTATAGTTGAAGATCCCAATATAAGCACAAGGCAATTAAGCAATCAGTTAGATATCTCCAATACCACAATTAGACGCATAATAAAAAAGAATAAATATCACCCCTATCATATCCAGCTTCACCAAGAATTGTTACCACGTGATTTCGCGCGTAGAGTGGAATACTATAGATGGTTAATAAACAAGATAAATACAGAGCGTAACTTTTTAAACAAAGTTTTATTCTCCGACGAAGCCACGTTTCATAAGAACGGTTGTGTAAATAGACACAACTTCCATTATTATTCGGACCACAATGAACATTTATTTAGAACCACATCACAGTATCGATGGTCTTTGAATGTGTGGGCGGGAATAATAGGTGATTATGTAATTGGTCCCTATTTCTTTGATGGGACTGTAAATGGAGCTATATTTTTAGATTTTTTAGAACATGATTTCCGCAACTTATTGCAAAATGTGCCTCAAAATTATCGCAACGGAATGTGGTTTCAATTAGATGGTGCTACACCACATTACCTATTAGAGTTTTTTTTTTTAGTTTATTATTTATTTTCTTTTGGTATATATTACATTTTTCTAGGACATTTCATTTTCCTAATTCCCTGCTATAGGAGTTTTCCTCCTTTTCAGGGTGATGTTTGGTGGTTTCAGGATCGTTGGATAGGAAGGGGAGGACCTATAAATTGGCCTACTAGATATCGCCTTGCCTTACACCTTGCGATTTTTTCTTGTGGGGTTTTATTAAAAATATTGTTTACAAAGAAGAGGTTACCACAAAAGAAAATATGAAAGAAAGAATTACTGCAGCATTTAGACAGGTGACCCCTGCAATGCTAAGAGATGTGCGTAAATCAATGAAAAAAAGGGCAAGAAAATGTATAAATGAAAATGGAAGACATTTTGAACACCTACTATAAATTTTAACTTTCACTATTGTAGTTTTCTTACGATTAAACGATTACGATTACGATTAAACTTTGTAAAATTTTGTTAAAAATTGTGTAAAATATGTTGTTTTGTCACTTAACGTCAATTATTAAAGTAAATAGTAAAGTTAGATGTGCAAAACCCTATATTTTTTTAATGCGTATTAGGGAGAGCTTCTAAACTGAAGAAAAATATACAGGGTGTCCCATTTGAAAAAATTAAGTTATTGCCATTTGAAAACTAGACTATTGGCACGCCATCGGCAAACACCCTGTGCAAGAGGTGAAGATGTTGTGTGATTATTGTGATAGGTGCATGTTTCATTTACATCATAGTAGCTTTTTTGAGGAATTTTTTAAAAAATGTGGTTTTTGTGCTAATATTTCTGAAGTACTGTTTTTTCATTAAATCTGCTTAAAATAGGAATAACTTGTCAACGCCGCGTCGGATTTACAAATACAAAAAACTACCGTAAATCTAATATTAAGTAGAATCAGAAAACATAATCGTATATAGGGTGTTCAATTTAAACATAAAAATATTTTAAAATTGTAGTCCGAGTGACACAGTCTATCCCTACAAAAAATTTTGTTGATATCTCTTTTAGTTTCGGTGCTAGAGATCGAGTGGAAATAATTGGCGTACCCTGTATAACAAACAATTCCAAATCTTCAATAAATAGTGAGTCTTGAAATATTTTTAATAATTGCGTTTTTCATTGTAATATTTTAAATTGTTAAGTCTTTTAATGTACTCACAATGTTCCAACGATATTTTCGTATATTGTAATAATTAATTAAATTAAATTTTTCAATAGTTTTATTGTAAAAATTTGTGAATCAAATATAACTCGCGAGTTCGATAAATTAGAAAATAATTTGACTGATTTTGTTCAAACTAGTTGCCATTTAGAAATAGCAACAAGTTTTCAAAAAATCTGTCAAATTATTTTCAATTTATTCTCACTCTCTTGTTATATTATTACTGAAAATAAAAATAATAATAATAGAATGAAAACTTACGTATATATGGGATATCACCATCATCGTTTTCTTCATCTAAGCAAGTTTCAAATAATTCATCTACTTCAGGTTCAGGTAATTTTTCACCTAAAAATAAGTATAGTAGAAGACATTCTTGTCTCAGGTGTAGTTATTTGAAAGAGAAAATAAATCAAATTTTACTTAAAAAAGTTTACAGGTAATATCTTGCAACCACGGCTGAAAGACTCCTTCAATACTTTCGAGTGTTCTATGTCTTGTGCCTTATTTCTCTAGGTCTAATTTTAATTTATATAAATCCTTTATTTAGTCAATTTGGCCAATTTACATTTTTAAGTCATTGCAATTAATACAAAATAAATTATAAAAAAATACATACACTTTCTCACATATTAGGCATTTCTACCCTTGTCAACAAAAACAAAACAAAATATATTAAAATATTTATACACACATATGTGTATATATTGATTAAAATACTAAAACATATCCATTTACAGCTGTCATAGCTAAATATTAAAGCTAACCAAACATAATCAGAAAGTGGTTACTGGGTTTTTTATAGACTAAGAAAATATGCTTTTAACTTCGTCTTGAAGGATGTTAAAGATGTTAAACATTTGATCTCTTCTGGTAGATTATTATATCTATCAAAGTCAGTCCTGGAACTTGTATTGTATCCATGGATTTGATAATTGTACATAACTTTTTCTTGTAGGTAAGTTGGGGAAATTTTATTTCTTATTTTGAAAATTAAGATTAATGTTTGGTAGATGAGAAAATAATTAATTGGTAACCATTCTACTTGCTTCAACATATCCCTTATTGGTGTTAGTCTTTTGCAATTTAAAATTATACGCATGGCTCTATTTTGGAGTTTCCGTAATCGAGCTAACTCATTTTGTTTAAGTATATACAGAATTGTAGAACAATAAGTGAAATGGGGAAGCACTAATGAATTGTACAATAAAATTTTTGTCCACCTTATCAAATATGGGACACAACCAGATAAATAATGTAGTTTCAATGATATCGTCTTTATAATGATGTTGGCATGTTCTTTAAACTGTAATCACCTATCCACATAAACTCCAAGGTATTTAAATTGGTTGACACTTTCCACATTATTTCAAAATTTTGGTTACAAAAGTTTCTGAAGCGTTTTTCTGTACTTATTACCATGTACTTGGGGCCATATTTTCAAAATCACTCGAAAAATTAAGTATACGAATAGTCGTGTACGAAATATTTTCGAGTGGAACAGAAAGTCTTTATTTTGAAACCACACTCGAATCGGCTCAAATAAGTTCCGTAGACGTAAAATAAATCGATCTGGCATCGCTGGATTGAAACTAGTAATAAGTAAATAAATGTAAATATCCCTAGATATCCTAGCGATATTTGAGTTTTGAGGGTGGTAGTAGTTTGTTTATGTTGACTAATTTGTTGTGTTGTTATATGGGAGATAAATATTTAGTTTATTGGAAAAATGAATAATTTAAACATCATTATAAAAAAAGGGGATCCAACATGACTCCGGAACAGAAAAAGGGGCTAATGGAGTTCATGAAGTTGAATCCCCAGGGTGCTTTTTCAAATAATTTTACTTTTAAAAATGCACAGGGTTTATGGATGCAAATAAGCAATCAGTTAAATGCTCAACCAGGATCTATTTGAGCATTAACACGCCTTTCCGTCAATATTTCTGCTACTATACTGTATTTGAAAATCAAGAGAGAGTAAATTCCCAGAATAAAAAGTAATTCGGTATGCAAAACTATAGTACAGTACGTGCTGTAAAACTTCAATATTTGTAATGCATTCTAAATTGTTTTTGTTAATTTCAATACAAAATTTATTAAATTTCTTAGACTATCACATTATTTTATGATCTTTCATTGTTACTACAGTAGGCCTAAGAGGATTAACGTGCGTCATAGGCGTAACCAGAATAGAAAGGGATAATTGTTATTTAACGACCTCCGAATGGCAACAGCTTCTAATGACAGATATTTTGACTTAAATAGTTTCTAGAAATGCAGTTATTTGATTTTCGATAAACGTGACAAATAGTAGTGACTAAAAATGGAAGCAGTTTGTGAGTATACGCCAGTGAAAAAAATAAAACTAGACCATTTATCGCTCAATGAAAAGAGTGCTGTAGTGAATGTGTACCACTATTTTAAACATCAAAATCCCTCAAACACTATTGACAGTGTAGTTGAAACAACATCTAAGGCAATGGGATATGGAAAATCTACAATATATAGAGTTCTAAAGGAGGAAAAATCAGGTGGAGTAACCTCACCAAAGCCGAAACCAGGTAGACCAAAACTATTAAAAGTCAACGTGGACGAGTTTTTTAAAAATGCTATTCGTAAGCTTGTTCACTCATTTTTTATAAACAAGCAAATACCAACTTTAGATAAAGTTTTGCAAGCCATTACGAATGATGTTGATTTACCCACAATAAGCCGGGATAAACTATGGAAAGTGTTACATGAGTTAAACTTTAAATTTGAAAAAATGGGCAGACACTCAATGCTAATTGATTCTGAAGAAATTGTATGTTGGAGAAGACAGTACCTCAGAAGTTAAAGCTCAAAATAAAAACATTTATTATTTAGATGAAACATGGGTTAATGAAGGACATTGTGTAGGAAGAGTTTGGAAAGACAAAAATATAAAATCATCCCATCAAGCTTTTCTAGAAGGATATACTACTGGTTTTAAGGAACCTATAGGAAAAGGTAAAAGATTAATTATTTGTCATATAGGCAGTACAAACGGTTTTTTTGAGAATGGTTTACTCTTATTTGAATCAAAAAAAACCGTTGATTATCACGAAGAAATGAATGGAGACGTGTTTGAGGAATATTTTGAACAGATGATTCAATTCATACCAAAAGGATCGGTTATTGTAATGGACAATGCAAGTTACCACTCCAGATTACTTGAACCTTTACCAACCACTAAATGGAAAAAGGGTGAAATTGCAAAATGGTTATCTTCTAAAAATTTAGCCTTTGACAATACAATGCTGAGGGCAGAATTGTTAACTATTGCTAAAAAACATAAGCAAAATTATAAAAAATATAATATTGAGGAGCCAAAAACGAGAAATTGAAATCCTTCGTTTACCACCCTACCATTGTGAGCTGAATCCGATAGAATTAATATGGGCTCAAGTTAAAGGTTATGTTGCCAGAAATAACACTACTTTTAAATTATCAGATGTTAAAAATCTCTTCAATAAGGCAATATCTGAAGTAACAAGTGAAAATTGGCAAAAATGTATTAGACACGTTACAGAAATAGAAAAAAAAATGTGGGAGCTAGATAACATAATTGATATTACTATAGAGCCCATTGTAATTTCTCTAGAATCAGATGGTGAATCTTCTGACACAGAGTGCGAGGAACCATAACTTTAAAATTATTAATTTATGTACTTTAATTTTATTTTTAGATTTTTATTTTTTAAGATTTAATATTGTCGTATTTTTTGCATGTTGCTCGTCAAATTTTATCCTTGCGGTTGGTTTTTTTTTTCTCATATACCTACTTAATTGTTTTTTTAGCTCCTCATATTAATTTATAAATAATTGTAATTATCTGCACATATTATATACATATTTTGTAAATAAACATATGCCTAAAACAAAATGCCTAAAATAATATTGACTTTTTCTTCATTTTACCCAAATTAAATTACTACTTACGAATTATGTTTATCTATCTAAAATTGGTAATCTAGGTATAAATAACTAAAACAAATTAAATATTTCTATTTCCATATTAATTTAATTTTGAAAACGCACGTCTATGGTTTACTGCCTTTAACACTGATAACTGCAAAACATTTCTGGGAATTTACTCTCTCTTGATTTTCAAATACAGTATACGAGTGGTTAACACCCAATAGTTGTAACGTACTCGAATATATTCGTATACGTTATGTGACCGTTTGTTTGAAAATTTAGACGATTACATTTCATTCGTAAAATCAAAAATTCGTGTACGTAATGAATTTGAAAATATGGTCCCTGGTCTTCTCATTTATTTATTTACGGACTTTTTAGCTGATAGATAAAGTTATTGTTCAATGTATCGCATTTTACAAAAAATTACTCATTCCAAACCGATATGGCGTGGAATCTGACTGGTTTTTTATAAATTTATACCCAAGAACTTTTTCTACTATCTGGTCATCCTTACAGGAAATTGACGAATATTTTTTAAAGAAATAAGATTTGCGAAATGTGGAATCTCTCAGTGGTATTCTGGTTAGAGGAGTGTTCAAAGTATCCATTTATACGACAAAATTATAACCTCAAACAATTTTAATTTGATTTTTCTCACCTAAGTTTAACAAAGAGTGACTCAATTCACCAGATGGCATTGTACCGTTTTCATTTTTATCGTACAATTTTAAACATTCAACAAAATCTTCATAACAACCAAAATCTTTTACTTGTTTTTTTAATTCAGAAATGATCGGTAATAATTCGTCGATGGCAAATAGTTTTTCACCTAAAAATAAATAAAGTATTATGTAGATAGAATTAGTGGGGAGCAGTCAATAGTGGATAAATTAGTACGAGCTTTCGAAAATGTTTATTTTCTTTATCAAGACAAATAACATGAAATTAAAAAAAATACATACTAAAAGAAATATTAGTGTTAAAATGACAAAATTTTAAATTTAAAATATTTTTATCTACTACTGACTGCTTCCCACTAATTATATCTATATAAATTACTATTAAACAGTCACGAAAATATCCACTTATTAAAGTATTATGGGGTGGTTCAAAGTTCTGAATTAGGAGTATTACTGGTTTATGGAAAAAGTAAAAAGTAACAATTAATTTCAAATTCTGGTTGAAAAATATATATACGTTTTGATGTATTCAAGGCACTCTAGACATGCATTGTAGTACTCTTATTTTTTTTTAATGGGACTCCCTGTATTTTTTTTTTGGCTTTTTCTAGGATATAACCGTGATAAATAATCCTCAGGTGTCTGTCAGATCAGAGAAACAAACTATGGTCTACATTAAAAAAGTGAAGATTTTAAACATGGATCTTTTGAGAACTTAAAAATACACACAAATGAGTAAATTTGTATACTACCTTCTTTTTCTGATAGTCCATACTTTTTGAGCGTTTCTAAACTAGGGTTGAGGTTCATGCAATAGATGAATTTTCCTAATAGTGTGGCATCTAGTTTTTTATCAGCTCCAAACACCTGAAGTGCGAACTCAGCAGCTGGAAAAATAATTTTATATATGTCACTGTTTTTGTGCGAGAGTCTTTCTATTTTGATTTAATGGGTATAATTTCTATACTCGTGCCAGTGCAACTTTACATTTTAATGGACAGGGTGGCGAGTAATACGCATCCGAATGACGCAATTTTTCTGCGAACAAAATGAAGGTCCTACAGCAATAAAGTTCAAATATTTTAACGGGAGGCAACCAACTTTTTGCATCCATGATTTTTAAACCAGTACGTCAGTATAATAGAAACAAGAGATATAGTATCCCCAATTTATTAGCTTTAAAAAGCGACTCCTTTGATACTACCGAAACATGGCCATTTAAGAGTAAGCGGCATCCTTTGTGTCTTCGAAAACAACTTCACTGAAATCTAAAAGTCTGAATCCACGTGGACCCGACTCATCCTATTGGTTGGATATTCAAAGGAAGCGCTGTGATAAGACGATGTGGCGTACACTTCACCGTGAAATGCATTTGGTCCCGACCTATAACCTAAAGAACACTGCACTATTTCGTTTACCTTCACTATACGCACATTTTGAGATTATACAGTGTCATCACGAAAGTACTCACCATATGGGAAACTTTTTTATTAAGGGTTTTTCGACAAAAAGTTATTCCTAATAAAAGTTTGTACATCCCCTAAAACTAAACTTTCATCAATAAAATGTAGTAAAACACTCGTAATATACGAGGAGCCTTCAAAAATCTCGGGAAATGTTATTAGGAAAGTTGTTCAGCATAAAAAATACACCTAGATTTGACTTTAAAATGGGGACTTCGAAAAAAAATTTGTTAAACATCCTACATATGACGGTTTCTTTAAAAAGCCTGTAATATTACCAATTACACAACTATTGGGTTAACCACGGTCAATTTTTTTGAAGAGTAAAATAATTTTCAAAGTTTTTGGTGCAAAATTATTTTTATTTTTGTTAACACCGAAAAATTACAGTATTGTAACATGAACTTAATATAATAAGTATTTCGGCACACTTATTGATTTTCTGGAGAGTTGTCTATTTATCGTTTTAAAAAAAATGGTTAAAAAAATAAAAATTTACTTAGATGGCCATGACTTCAAATCTAAAGTCTATTCAACTTAAAGAAAAGTAGATCACGCCGTCAAAACGTGATCTGATATCTGGCAGTACATTAGACAGGGCCGCAATCAGATTAGGTACGTCGTAAGCAAGAATTCCTTATCCATAATAAATAACAATTTTGAATCATACCTACTTAGGTACCAATATAATAAATTAATAACATAAAAGTACATAAAAATTTAATCTGAAGAGCTCGAAGTGCTACTGTCATCAGCATCGCCGACATTTATTATAAGGGGTTCCACTTGTACTTCAATTATATTATCCAATTTCCACATGTTTGGTTCTACTTCTTGTACTACATGCTGGACACATTTTTCCCACTTTTCTGCAGTAATTGTTGATACAGCTTCGTTAAAGAGGTTCTTAACATCCGAAAACTTAAAAGAAGTATTTCTTGCAGCAACATAATTTTTCATATCTGCCCACACCAGCTCTATAGGGTTGAGCTCGCAGTGGTACGGTGGCAGCCTTAACACGGTTTTATTATGACTTTTGGCCATTTCATCTACTATGTATTTATCATACTGTTTTTTGTGTTGTTTAACTATTGCTAACAGTTCAACTTTTAGTATTGACTCTTCAAAAGGAATATTTTTTGAGCGCAGCCAATCTTGAATTGCAGATTTTCTGAAAGCAGTTGTTGGTAGTTTTTCCAGTTTACGCGAGTGATACGGAGCATTGTCCAGTACAATTATGGCATTTTCTTCCAACTTGGGCAGTATGTTTAAAAACCAATTTTCAAACGATTTTCCGTCCATTTCCTCATGGTAGTCTCCAGTTTTGTTTGACTCAAAAGCCCAGAGACCATCAGGAACAAATCCTTTTTCATTTCCCATATTGCAAATTATTAATCGTTTTCCTTTCCCTAAAAATGTCGCAAGTTAAAAATACATATTTTTGGTATAGATTTTTAATATAAAAAATCCATTACCTGAAGGATTTTTTAAACCTGTGGAAAGCCCATTTAGAAATGCTTGTCTAGATGACGTCACAGTATCATCAACCCATACTTTTGATTTGGTATGACCAGCATTTAGCCAGGTCTCATCAAGGTAGTAAATTGGGCGTTTTTCATTCCTATATGCTCTAATTTTTTTTAAGTAATCTCTGCGCCATAATATAATCTCGTCTCTGTCCAGCAGAAGACTATTTCTTCCACGCTTTTTAAATTTGAAGTTAAGTTCCTTTAATAACTTATAAAAAGTAGTGCGTTTAAAATTTGGCAGGTCCATGTCATCGTTTACTGCCTTTAACACTTTGTCTATAGTAGGAATTTCATTTAAAAAAAAAAAAACGGTGCACTTGTCGTCTTATCGCATTTCTGTCGAAATCGTCAACACAGTCCAGGGTACTTGTACGATCTCTCTGTTCTTTTGGTCCACATAATGTCCCTGTAGTTTTATGTTCTTTTATAACTTTGAAAACACTACTATTACTGACGCCCACAATCTCTGCTACCTTATTGTTCATATGGACCAATGGTAGTGAGGGATTCAGTTTTAATTCATGTTTATGCACATTTAGTATTATTTCTTTAGTTTCCAAAGTCAGATGGCTTTTTTTTGATCGCTTTCTTGTGGGGCTATAAGCAATTTCATCGGCACTGTCTGTCTCAGACATGATTAATAATTTTTACTTTCTTCTGAAAAGTGAAAGATGTTTTCAGAATCAGAACCAAATTTGAAAGAAAATGATCGAGAAACTAGAAGCCAAACAAAAATACTAATTTTCGGCTTATTAACCGTGTACCTTGAGAAACATTTTAAAAGCATCCTGAGCCTTTATTTTTAGTCCGATTTTTGTGAAATTTTCACGATATACCTACTCAATAATAATAAACTTAGGCTGCTTAAACCTTGATATTTTTTAAACCTTATAAGCAGCCTTGTGTATTAAATTTATTTCTAATAAAAAATATCAAGTAGTTTTTAAAAGGGATACCTTTTTCTAAAATGTCTCTGTTGCAATATATTAATCAAGCAATATTTATTTTAGAAAAACTTACCACTCAAATCCCTTTGAATCGTTTCAAACAAAAAAATCTAATTGTTCGAAAAACAGAATAGTTGCTTAACACATAAACTCGACACAAATTAAAAAAAAATCATATATAACTAAACGAAAATACACAAAAGTTCTTATTATAATCACACTAACACACTAACGAACAATATCAATAGATCGTAATAATAATAATGATACAATAGTATCCCCTACCAAAGCCATAAGTATAGCGAGGCAAGTCCATACCTGAACAGATTCGCACTCCGCAAACCAACCAATCATAGCGGTTCTTTGCCGAGTCACGCCTAGACCATGCTATTTACTTTACTTTTCTTTACGTTGAATAAACTGTAGGTGTATTTTTTAATGATGAACAACTTTTCTAAATAACATTTCCCTAAATTTTTCAAAATAGGGGTACTTTTGTCTTGTCTCAAAATCAAATTTTTTAAGGCTCCTCGTATATTACGAGTGTTTTACTAAATTTTGTTGGTGCATGTTTAGTTTAAGGGGATGCACAGACTTTTATCAAGAATAAGTTTCTATCGAGAAACCCTTAATAAAAAAGTTTCCTATATGGTGCGTACTTTGGGGATGACACTGTATACTCAGTTTATGATATTAATTATTTTAAACTTACATTCGATCTCTGATTCCTTTAAGTCCGTCTGAAAAATAAAAAAAAAAACATCTTAGTTTATTTTTTCATACCGGGCTTACGAAAATTATGGAAAGTTAACAAATGTTCAATTCTGGTCGAAGTTCTATACAAGTTAGACCATACAGGGTGCTCTAGAAATGCGTTACAGTACAAACTTATATTTTCTTAAATGGGACACCCTTATTTAAAAGGACCCCGCACCATTTAAATGTAAAAAACGTCAAGGTCAAATTTTCTGAAATGTTGATATGTTATGAAACTCGACTGACAAAAAGTGTCCATTGGCCCAAACCAATCCCATGGCTAGTTTTCGAAGTACAGGGTGTTAAACATCGGAAATACCAATTTTTAGTACCCAAATTTCTCATATTATTGGCGTTTTATTGGCGTTTATTGTAGAAACCATAAACTACAATTTATTTAGCATTAATATTTTATAAACAACTACCTAGAATTTGGTTAGTTACAGAGTGGTTCGAAAATAAGTAATATGGTTTTTTTGAAGAAATCATTTTTTTATAGCAGCTTTAAAAGTACGAGCAAATGTCATTGGGTTATGAATATATAGTTTACGTAATTACTTCTTGGCGATGAATCATATTTTATACAGGGTGACTCACAAAATGTGGTTCTTCTATCTATCTATCTGTGATGGGGGTGTCGATACACTGCGACCTATAAGATCTATTGTGCCCCCTACTGCTGCCCAATCGTTGAGGATGTCTCAACGATTAGAGCAGTTCCTCCAGTCCTATTGCTTTCAAAAAGTTCAGGATGTCGGTAGGCTTCAGGTTAGGTAGATCTTCCTCTTCTATTTGATATTCTCCGAGGTATCGTACCCTTGGATTTTGCAGGGTAAAGCATTCTGAGAAAATGTGGATAGAGGTTTCCTCCTCTTCCTCGCAGAATCTGCATTCTTCTTTGTCTACTAATCCGAGTTTCTTTAGGTGGCCTCTCAGCCGGCAGTGCCCTGTTAGGATACCCGTTAGTATTCTGAGCTTATTTTTACTTTTACTGACGCAGTCGTCAGATCTCTTCTGGTTGTAGTTTCCCAGTAGTGTCTTGGCCTGCCTCATTCCTTGTAGTCCTATCCAGTATTGGCATCTTTTGTTATTTACTTCTTTTCCAAGTTCATCAAGTATTGTACTGGTGCTTATTCCGCAGAAGGGTTCAGGTCCCAGAAATGGTGTTTCAGCCCCTTTTTTTGCGAGTATGTCTGCTATTTCATTACCCTCCACTCCAGTGTGTCCCGGAACCCATAGGAGGGTAACAGTGTTATTCTTGCCCAGTTCGTTTAGATTCTCTAGGCACTCCCAAACCATCTGGGAGTTGATTTCGTGGGAGTTCAAAGCATTAATGGCTGCTTGGCTGTCTGACATGATGATGATCTCTTGTCTGCGAAAATTTCTTTCTATGTTGAACTGGACACATTTTCCGATGGCGTATATTTCAGCTTGGAAAATGCTCGGAGATTTGCCTAAACTTTCAGAATATTTGGTTCCAGGCCCATATACTCCTATTCCTGTTCCTTCTGTTGTTCTAGAACCATCTGTGTACCATTTAATGGCACTTCTCTTGAGTTTTGGGATGGTATCTTTGTCCCATTCGCTTTTGTTACTTAGCTTTGTGTTGAATTCTTTCACAAAGCTAAACTTCTTTGTCATCTCATCTTGGGGCATGTCCCAGGTTTGATGATTTCCAGGAAGGAGTCGAAACTTGCGTTTAGTTGATCCTTCTCTGGTCATTCTGTAGGTTGTTCTTATCGCTATACTCTCCACTACTATATGGAGGGGTGTAAGGCTTAGGATTACCTCCATGGCGGCCGTTGGGCACGTTCTCATTGCACCTGTTATGCATACGCAGGCTAGTCTTTGGATTTTCGCTAGATTTGCCTTTGTACTGGCCAGCTTAGTTCTGCTGCCCCAGACCACTGCTCCATAAGTGATGGCCGGTCTCACTATTGACGTATACATCCACTGCAGGATCTTTGGGTTACATCCCCAGTTTTTTCCCGCAAAATTTCTGCACACCATTAGAGCTTTCGTGGCTTTGCTGGTTACTTCTTTTTCGTGCTTATTCCAGATGAGTTTATTATCTATTATTAGTCCCAGATATTTGACATCTGGCTTCCATTCAATAACTTTCCCGTCCAATTCGATGGTTTTGAGGTTAATGTTTCTTTTCCGTGTAAAGGCAACTAAGGTAGTCTTGGTGGGGTTCACGCTAAGTCCCATCGATTGACACCATTCTTTGGTATAGTCCAGCCCTCTTTGAACTATATCGCAGAGGGTATTCTCGAATTTTCCTCTTGCGATTATGACTATGTCATCTGCATAGCCTTGACACGATACACCAATCTCGGTCAAATCGCAGAGGAGTCGATCCACTGTTAGGCTCCACATAAGAGGGGAGGCAACTCCTCCTTGTGGACATCCTCTGGTTGTGCAGATGGAAACAGTGTCTTGTCCCATTTTAGTCTCTGCTATTCTGGTAGACAAAAGTCGCGACATCCATCTGGTTGTCGTGTTGTCTACCCCTCTTTCTTCTAGTGCTCTTTTAACGGCTTCGTGTGGTGTGTTGTCAAAAGCCCCTTCTATGTCTAGAAAGGCACACACTACAGATTCTTTGTTCTCTAGTGCATCCTGGATTTCATCTGTCAATTGCACCAATGCGGTCTCCGTGGATTTGCCCGTTTGGTACGCATGCTGATGGAGGTGCAGAGGCACCCGTTCCAGGATTTCTGTTCTGACATAGTTATCAGTTGCTTTCTCCACCGTTTTCAGAACGAACGATGTGAGACTAATTGGTCGAAGGGATTTAGGATTGGTTGTATCCCTTTTCCCTGTTTTAGGAATGAAGGTGACTCTGGCCCTTCTCCATACTTCCGGTATATATCCCAGTTCTAGACTGCTACGACACATACTCACTAGGTGTGGTAGAATTTCTTCTTGCCCGCGCTGGAGTAAGGCGGGGAATATTCCATCAGCTCCTGCTGATTTAAACGGTTGGAAGGTGTTCAAGGCCCATCTTATGCGTCTATTGCTGCAGATATGTCTGGCCATTGCCGTATCTTCTCTGGTAGGTCTACTATACCGTTCTGGAGTGTGCCCTATAGAGATAGGTTCATTCCCAGGGAAGTGAGTATCCAGTAAGAGCTGGGCTCTTTCATTTTCACTTTCGGTGTAGCTACCATCTGGCTTCTTTAGAGCCATTGCGTTATCGACTCTACCTTTTGCCATGACTCTATATAGTCTAGCGGCAGCAGGTGTGGAGTCAATATCCTCACAAAATTTTCTGAAACTATTTCGTTTTGCTTTTCTTAGTTCTTTGTTGTAGGTGGTTAGTTTCTCGGTGTAGCTCTGCCAATCTCCGCTACTCTTTGCCCTATTGAAGAGCTTTCGAGTTTCGGATCTTAATTTTGCCAGATTATAATTCCACCAAGGTGCGTCCCTGCAATTTCTGCTTACTTGATCGGGGCAGCTCGATTCGTATGCATCGATTATTGCCCTATTAACTTCTTCAATAATATTCTCCAGTTCTAGGTGGTGCCTAGCCTTTTTATTCTGGACGTGTGCTAAATTTGCTTTCAGATTGGTGTTATATATTTCCCAATTTGTTTTTCTAGGGTTCCTTCTGAGGATTGGCTCAGGTGGATCTGTCTCTAGTCTGAACGTAATTATTCTGTGATCAGACAGAGACGGCTCACTCGATACTCTCCAGTTTATCACTAGATCTTTTAGGCTCGGTGTACTTACTGTAATATCTAATACTTCTTCCCTTACCCTAGTTACAAACGTGGGAGTATTTCCTATGTTATGTACGATAAGGTTTCTTTCAAAAATAAATTCTAATAATTGCTACCCCAAACAGTGTTGTGAGCGTTGGCGTCACACAAAATGTGGTTACAGAGGGCATATAGCGTTCCTAGCTTTAACCAGTCACCCCGTATAGACGATGTGTTATAAAATTTTTGTATTATATTAAACAAATGTACGATCTGCCACTCTATGTCATACAGGGTGTTAAACCGATTGCAAAAACTTTAAAAATTAGAAAAGCTGTGTTTTGTGCACTACCCTGTATTTTAAAAGTTAACATACCAATTTTGAACAATTCATTGAAAAAGCTTAAAAGGAACGAAGAGACAAGAACTACATACCAATTTTTGTTCTTTTGTTAATATTGTTCGTTGCAAATTCTACCTGCTTTGGATCTTTCGCTTGTAACAACAAATATTATATTGCACCGGATGTGTCGATAGGCGGAGTCAATAATATAAACAAGGAATACCTAAATGCCCAGTTTCGAAGGGCTTGTCACATTTTAATTATAACACAAAAACAAAAAGTTGCGGCAGATTGCCGCTGGCGCGCCCGCCGGAAGGTTAAAGCTGTAACTAACCAAATTCTAGTTGATAGTTTATAAAATATTAATGCTAAATAATCTATATTTCATGGTTTCTACAATAAACGTCAATAAAACAAGTCTGTTATGAGAAATCTGGTTACAAAAAAGTGGCATTTTCGATGTTTAACACCCTGTACCTCGAAAACTTTGGGCCAATGGACACTTTTTGTTAGTGCATCGAGTTTTATAACATACCAACCTTTCAGAAAATTTGACCGGGACGTTTTTTACATTTAAATGGTGCGGGGTCATTTAGAAAAAAAAATTATTGTTTTAATACCTTATACAGAGTATTTAAAAAGATACAGCTTCAGGTAGAGCGTATGTGAATTTATCAACATATTTTTTATATCATTAATATTCAAGAATAGCCTTATTTAAATTTTAATACAGGGTGGAGCAAAACTAAAACTGAACAACTTTAAATTTTTAAATGTAACACACTGTATATTTTAAAATAAAAGTCGTACAAAATTATAAATCCATACTGTGTTAATAATGAAAAAAATTAAAAAATTGGGAAAAACTACGATAAATTGTTAAAATATTTGGAAAATTACATCAAATCCTAAAAACAATTTTTTTGTACAAGAAAAATTTAAATCTAAAAGGGATATTTTTATGAAAAAGTGAGTGGAATTATAAATATATAAAAAAATTGCCAATTTAACAAAAGCAGATCTCAAATAACCAATAATATTAAAATTAAATTCAGAATATAAGATTTAGACAAAGGCCAATCATTTTTTAAACAAAAAATTCTTATCAGTATGTGGATGGTTGGAAAATTTAGGGTAAATTATAAGTAAATTAAGAAAAATCAAGACGACTGAGTAAAAGTTTCGGAAGAGAGGTGAGGGTTGGATATTGTTTTTTACGATTTGTAGCTGAAATAATCATACTATAAATATAAGTATAAGTGGTAGATAACTAAAAAAACTAAAACTTTTGTATAGGATGCATATTTCAGCCACAAATCGTATATCTAGCTATCCCCACCTCCCAACTTTTACTCAGTTGTCTTGATTTTTCTTAATTTACTTATAATGTACCCTAAATTTTCCAACCTCCTACATACTGCTAGGAATTTTCCATAAATTTGGGTAAAGTTAAAATTAAGGATAATGTAAAGTTAAAGTAAAGAAGAAAATGAATCACGATTTTGTAAATTTTGTTAAAAATATTATAACATCAAATATAATATCAAGTAAAAACAGAGATGATAAAGGAATTAAAGTTGCAAAGAAGACAAAAAAGGGAAGCAGAACTGAGGGTAATACGAAGAAAAGAAGATATGGAAATACTTAAAGAACTACGGCAGATAGCCGAAGAAAAAACTGAAAAAGAAAAGTAAGAAAAGTGAAGAGTCTCACTCACATAAATTTGTGTATCTAAAATGGGTGAGGCTCTGGTATAATCTCTATATTTTATAGATTCAAACACAAAGATAAAATAAGAATATATAAGAACAAAAAATTTTAAAATATATTTTTATAACAGCTATTTGAGAAAGGTATAAACCTAAATCACTTTTTTTATTCGCATTAAGATGATAAAAAAAATCTACTCACCATCCTGATCCCAACACCCTATTGGCACCAAATCTTGGCCACGATATGCACGAGTGAGACCCAAATAAATACCCCACGGTTTTATATAGCGTGTACTTCTAATTTAAAATCATCGAAGCATCGTTAGCATGTCAAACCTTATTGGTCGGATAAAAACGGGCTATAAAAAAAATGTGCCGACGAATTTAATACTCTACTGCAGTGCCTGCAATTACAAAGAGTTTGTTGTGCGCTAATTGACTATGGGTTGCCAACTCAGGAGGTGCGGAGATTCGATGAAGGTGAAGATATTACGAAAACACTTTAATTAAACTTTGGACGATAGATGATTTGGTCCACGAAAATTTGGGAATTCGATAAGAATTTGAATACGTTTATTTATATATATATATATCGAGTGGGTGATTTAACTTTTCTAACAAGGATAAACAAGTGAGGGAGTTGTTGTTATTGCAACTAGGGAAAATGGATCTGAAAGCTTTATAATTATTTCTAAACTCTTGAGTTTATTGACTATCAAATACTATTAAACGAGCAAGGTTTGTATGTATGTATGTATGTGTGTCCAGAGGATCTCGAAATCCACTCGTCAGAATTCAATGAAACTTTCAGGGTAGACAAAACGAAATTATAACTGAATATTTGAACTTAATGAGTGAATTTAATTTTGTTTCATTAATAAATGCAACAACAAATGAACAGGGTGATTCTACTAGCTGCATTGATCACATATTCTTAAAAACTAAACAAGATATACAAAATACAAGCTTTTCCTTTACTTGTAGAACTGGTATAAATAATCACAAAAGTATAGTTGGCGGTGCTCTTTTAGAACGTGAAGAGACTAATGATACAGAGAAAAATATATATAAGTTTTTTATTAATTATCAAAAACTAAAGGAAGATATTGTTGATATAAATTGGAATACTTTTTACTCCTCCAAGGATCCAGTCTTTTTATCTGAATATTTAACGGAAAAAATAAAATATCTAATAAACTCGAATACAACTAAAGTTAAAATTAAAAAAAAACTACAACCACGTAAAGACTGGATTACAGATGGTATCATAAACTCCACAAAAACAAAAGCTGAACTATACAAAATTCATAAATCAGATCCGGATAATGCTACAAAAAAAAAGGATTACTCAAAATACAGAAATAGGTTAAATAGGCTAATAATTGATGCTAAATCGGTATACTATCAAAAACAAATTGAATATAATAAAGGTAACACAAAAAATCTTTGGAAGACTGTACAGGAAATAACTTGTGAAAATAAAGATCATACAATTAAAGAAATACAATCTGAAAATAATGAAATCTTAACTCAATCACTTGATATAGCTAATTATTTTAATGATCATTACTCATCGGTAGGCAAAAAGTATGCTTCCAAAATAAAAAAACCACATTCACCACCCCCTAAAACTCAAACAACTCTGAGATCCTTTTATCTGTTTCCAACCGAAAACAAAGAAATCTCCTCGTTAATAAAAAACCTGAAAACAGGAAAAGCACCTGGCGAAGACGGAATTAAATCAGAAACAGTTAAAATGATCTCAGATGAAATAACCCCAGCTTTAGTGTACTTAATAAACAAAATTTACGAGACGGGAATATGTCCCGATTTATTCAAAAAGGCTATAGTCATTCCAATCTACAAAAAGGGTGATAAAAAAAAAGTAGCTAATTATAGACCAATTTCATTAATTAACACCTTTGCTAAAATATTTGAAACTTCTTTGAAAAATAGGCTAAACGATTATCTGGATATAACGCACCAAATCTCAAATAAACAGTTTGGATTCCGCGCGGGTATCTCAACAAATGACGCGACAGCTGCGTTAATCGGTGAAGTTTATAATAGAGTTGACACTAGGAAACCTACTGCATGCATTTTCTTAGATCTTGCCAAGGCCTTTGACACTGTGGATCATACACAGCTGTTAGAAACCTTGGAGGATGCTGGTATAAGGGGACCAACACTAGCACTACTTAAAAATTATTTAAAAGATCGCAAACAAGCTGTAAAAATCAAACAAACACTAAGCAATGAAAAATTATTGGGTTACGGAGTGCCTCAAGGTTCCATCCTCGGGCCCTTATTATTCTCCTTATATATAAATGGATTACTAACCCAAAAAATTGCAGGGACCATATATAGTTTTGCTGATGATACTGCAATACTGTACTCATCTGATTCGTGGCTGAACCTAAAAACAAAAATGGAGTTAGATCTGGCAAAAATCTTCAATTGGTTTAATCACAAGTTACTATCCATAAACTTTGAGAAAACTTTTTACGTACCTTTTGCTAGCTATGAAAACCACTTACCGAATTTTAATACCCTTAGTATAGGTAATGACGCCGTAATACACCAATTAACTCATATAAAATATCTAGGTATTACCATCGACTCTCATTTAAGATGGGATCACCACATCGAATCTATAACTAAAACACTTAGGCTTCTAATTTACAAATTTAAATGTCTAAGTAAAATACTAACACTAAGTCAACTAAAAATTTTGTACCATGCACTAGTAGAATCACGCCTGCAGTATTGCATACTTAGCTGGGGTGCTTGCTCAAATACATACCTTAATAAACTTCAGGTCCTACAAAAATGAATTCTAAAAATAATCTATAAGAAACCAATACTATACCCCACAGATTTACTTTTTAAAGAAAGTCACATATTTGATCTAAGAAAACTGTACTTCTACAATCTCCTGATCTATACCTACAAACATAAACAGATATTAAAAAACATCGAACACAACTATGACACAAGACAAAAAATAAATAAATTTGTTATTACTAATTATGCCAACAAATTATTAGGCCAAATGTGCTATACTTACCTCTCCCTAAAAATTTATAATAACTTACCAGAATTCTACAAAACTCTTCTATTAACCTTAAACAACTTCAATTTATTTAAAAAATATTTCAAATCCTTCACATTTCAATTAGATAGTCATATAGTCTGTGATTTTATTGAAATCTCTGATATACAAACGCCCTTTTATAATAATTAAATTTGTTTTTATTTTTTCTTTAGAGTATTCTCATTCTTTAAATTCACGATTACATTTTTATATAACTACATGAGATTAAACAGCAATTAATACTAGAATACAAACAGCCATCCCTAATACAACCATAATGGTTTCTAAGGGATAACTGTTTATTTCATTTAAATGTAATATATTATAAAAATAAATGTAATAACTAAAAAATTTGAAATAAATATTATTATTATTATTATTATTACTAATTCCTATCTAAATGTAGGTCTCATGTCTGTGAAAATTCGATCTTCCGAGATATTTACAAGATAATTTTTTACTAACTATTGTAACCAATCAAATTACTTAATTTAGAGTCATGTGTCAAATTTCATCCAATCAGCTATGGATTACAGCGATAACACCCTACATGTGGTGTTTTCAGTTTGGTGTTTTCAGCAAGTCAAGTTTTTGATTAAAAATTAATTAAACGTCAAACTGACAACTAGTTTAAAAATGTTTAAATCTACAAAGTAAAAAATTATCTTATCGAATACCCCTCGGGCCTTGATAAATCCTCAAAATTTTGTCATAGAGAATCCTTCAAGCGTGTTGCTTAAGGATAATAGCCCTCGGCCTTCGGCCTCGGGCCATTATCAAGCAACACGCTTTCAGCATTCTCTATGACAAAATTATCTCGGTATTATCAAGGCCCTAGGGGTATTACTACTGAAAAGTTAAGCTTTTAGTTTTATTTCCTAGCAACGGCACATAATAATAACTTGTTTCTATAGTAATATATACTATAAAGGATAGATGAGTACAGTAAAAGTGGGGATATAACGTCACATTCCATAGGCGTACTTTGCAAAATAAGTTTCTATAATATAAATAAGGTCACAGCATATAAAATATATATACTTCGTAAATTAAATTTTTTTTAATCTCTTGGCATTAAAAGTAACGCTTCAGTACAAAAAAGTTAGTTCAAGAACTATCTTTAAAAGTCACTGTCTTCACTAAAACTACTGGTATCACTATAATTGTCTTTTCTGAGGTTTATTGTTATCGGTTCTATTAAATTATCCATTGATATATCCACTTTCCTAAATGAATTTTCCACATTTTTAACATGACCAATGCATTTTCCCCAATGTTCTCTATTTACATCTGAAACTGCCTTCAAAAACAAATTTCGCACATCAGGAAATTTAAATGTTTTATTGTTTTGAGAAACATAACCTTTTAATAATTGAGACCAGATCAGTTCAATGGAATTTAACTCTGCGTGGTTCGGAGGCAATCTGAGAATTTTAATTCCTTTTTCTCTGGCCATCTCATCTAAAATATATTTTTTGAATTTGTTTTTATGTTGCCTTGCTATTACTAATAATTCTGCCTTCAAGGATTTAGGGGACTGATAATATTTTTAGAATGAAGCCATTTTGAAATATATATTAATACAAAATTCTGAATCAATTAAAATACATACGATACGGCTATGAATAAATAAAGTCTGACTTATCTGTCAAAAGAACAGGTTTATCTAGACAAAAACTATATTAGGCCGATTAGATGTATTAAAATTTAAATTTTAACTACAAATAAGCATTGAAGGATGAGGTAAAAATAAAATTTCTACCTCTTGAATCTGAAAGAATTCAATTTTAAATTTGCCGCTTTATATAAAAAAGGAAAGGTTCATTTGATGGACATAAATAATTTGCTTGTCAAATGACAGCCATCTCATAAATTCAAAGTTGAAAATACAACGTTGCCAATTCAATTTCAGAAATCATGGGTTTAGGTAAATATTTATAGGAACGTTGAGTAACGCTGTTAAAATGGACACTTGTCAAAATGTGACACCTGTAAAAACGTGACAACTGTTAAAATGTGATACGTGTCAGAATGTAACAACTGTCAAAATGAACAAATCTCAAAATGAACAAATGTCAAAATATGACACCTGTCAGAATGTAACAAATGTCAAAATGTCACACGTATCGTACTTTTCTTTATTTATTACAAAGATCTAACCTAAACTAAAGCTAATCTTTTTTTTTTTGGCGGGTGGAAATGCTTTATGCACATCGGGTAGTAAAGGTTCTTCCCTTCCCCGATAATGTGAGACTACCCCTTACGGCTACTATTTTACTATGCGGACAGTTTTAATATTTAAGTTTTCATTATCATAGAGAGAGAGAGAGAGAGAGAAAAAGAATGAATGCTTGTACACGTGTACTATTAACATAGATTTCAATTTTTTATTTTACAAGAAACTTTAAAGAGACATTTAAAATTCTCTATTTTCATAGTACATTTTAAGGTTGATTGTGACTTTGTATTTTCCAAGAACAAATTGTAATGTAATGTACGAATGAACTATTTTTGTAACTGAAAATTTTTGAAAAAATATGATATCAATATCTGCCACACGTCGAGAGTCTGGTCACAGTTTTTGTGGAGGTTTTTACCCAAGTATGAATATCAGACCTATAATTTTCCTTCACTGCATATCAATAAATAATAAAATCAATTGAACATAGAGTTTTTCTTATACAGTGATAAATAGAGTGAGCTGAGCGATCTGTTGACGGGACCTGTGCCCTACACGCTGCTGTTGTCCGTCCCGGAAACGGGGCCTGTCTGCCGTGACTATTCGCGAAGATCAAGCGTCAGTAGATGTTGCCCTCTAAAAGGGTGAAATCCCCAGAAACTAGGCAACTTTAATGCATTTAACTAACCTCTGTGACAAGCAGTTGATAAACGTCAACAACAGCTGCAGCCAATTGAAAATTAACACTGACAGCTTTTTTAATTTTCCCGCCTACTTTCAAGCCAATCGCCAATCAACTTTTTATTTATCTCTTTTTCAGTAGTTCAAGTAGATGTCGCCCACTCCGTGATTTTCGCGAATTAATTAATAATTTGTCATGTTATAAATATACTTACATTATATACTCATTGGGCTGCTTAAAAATGTAGATTTGAATATTAAGAGCGAAGCTCGGTGACCAGATATTCGTATATGAAGCAGAAGAAACCAGCACAGCTCCAACCCTGACAATTATTATTCGGACTCTGCTCCATAAAGACAAACTGTAGAGAAGCGGTTTGCTGAAAGATTTGGTAACCCAAATTGGGCAGTAATTCCAGAAAACAAAAAAGCCTACGAAATAGCTTTAGCCGATAGTAAATTGAAGTTGCGTGAGATGGCTGACACCTTGAAGATATTAGAATGTAGCGTCGATGATTCAAGGATACGTTCGAAGAATAGAGACGTTAAATGTGATAAGGAGTCAAAATGATTCTATGTTTCCATTATAGGGTTAATATTGTTGTGTTAAAAATACCACAGTTGAAATATTTCTAAACGACGACCTTCTTCCAAAGTCCAGAGTTTTTAAAAAAAGCAACTGTAACTACTGAAACTGATGCTAACTACTAAAAAATTAAATATTTTATATTATATTATAGCACTATATAATAATACATTAATAAAAAACGCTAAAACTTCATACTATAAAAAAATCGATCTTAGTAAAGATGACAGTAAAATAATTTGGAATACAGTAAATGAATTATCAGCTGCCAAAAAAACAAAATACTATAAACCAAATACAATATGAGAATAGAACAATTACTGATAGAGTTGAAATAGCAAACTTATTCAATGAACATTATACATTGCTAGTGAAAAAACTCGCTGATAAAATTAAGGGACCCGCAATTCCACCACTACAAGGAGCTCAGATGCAATCTTCAATATTTCTTTGGGCGGATGTAATTTCGGCCGGAAAAAGGGCAGGTACTAAAAGCCGGTAGGTAAATTCGGCCGGAGGTTTTAAGTTGCTTCCTTATCTCATAGGTATTTTCGGCCGCAAATCAAATAAAATAACAGAATGCTTTATATTAAAATATTTCTTTATTTCAAAGTGACGTAGAAAGTGAAAACGAAGATAATACGGAGGCTCCGCCTCAGACATCAAAACAACAACAGCCTGCGGCTATTGATAAAAAAATTATACCTCAGCGGGCTACGCAGTCCTTTGCTCCGGCTACGCAGTCCGGCGTTGAAGCTGACGGCGTTGAGGGCCCCTCGGCCGAAATTACCCCTGTCATAAATGGTACCCCTTGATTTATGCAGGTAGGCCAAGGGATTACCGGCCGAAATTACGCCCGCCGATTTCTTTCACCTGTAACAGAAAATGAATTAATTACAACTATAAATAATTTAAAAGACAAAAAATTTGATGGATTTGATGGAATAAGGGCGGAATTACTAAAAGAAATCAGAAACGAAATTTCACAAATAAAATAAATGAATAAGGAGAATGGCCTGAAACACTTAAACTTGGAATAATAAAGCCACTATTCAAAAGTGGAAAAAATGATGAAATCCTCAACTACCGACCCATTTCTCTAATCAAAAGTTTTTGAAAAACTATTGAAGGTCAGAATAGTCAGTTACCTTGACAATTTAATGGCAGGATATTCTAAAAATTTCTCCCGCACGGTGGCGCTGTTGTAGATGTAGACCTGTCAAAAATCATTCGTGAACTGTTTTGTGTGGATTTATTCTGGTTTCTAAAATATATTTTGAAAATAGTCGATAAATACGGTAGCTGGACCGTTAATCAAAGGTAATACCACGAGTCCTCCAAATTTTATCGATTAAATTTTTGGTTTTCACGAAAACGGCTTTATTTGGAAAAACCACGAAAACAAACTGATTGATAAAATCACGAGTCCGCAGGACGAGTGATTTTATCTCAAATCAGTTTGTTTGAGTGGTTTTGCCTAAAATAAAGGCGTTTGAGTATGAAGATCAAAAATTTAATCTATAAAATTTCAAAGGACGAGTCGTATTTGAAAGGATTATTTTTTGAATCATTTTGTATTAAAAACAGAGAAAGACACTTTACACTCAAAAGTTCGATATTTTCTTTTACATTTAAACGCCAAATATTACAAACGTAATATAAGTTGCCTATCTAGTAGTAGGCATTTAAGATTATTTATTAAGTGTAACGTTTAGACGTTTTGACATTATGTTAGTTTTAAACGAATTTATGGATGGAGCTGTGTTGTATTGACAATAAACGAATAAAAACAGGTTAGTTTACAAATATATTTTGAAATTTGGGTATTAACATAGATTTGCAATACATTTTAGTATAATAATAATTGATAAATGTTTAAATTTGACATCTCAAAAAAGGTAAACATAGTTTAATCAAAAAACAAAAACGACGAAGCGGTTTTATCAAAGGTAATACCACGAGTCCTCCAAATTTTATCGATTAAATTTTTGGTTTTCACGAAAACGGCTTTATTTGGAAAAACCACGAAAACAAACTGATTGATAAAATCACGAGTCCGCAGGACGAGTGATTTTATCTTAAATCAGTCTGTTTGAGTGGTTTTGCCTAAAATAAAGGCGTTTGAGTATGAAGATCAAAAATTTAATCTATAAAATTTCAGAGGACGAGTCGTATTTGAAAGGATTATTTTTTGAATCATTTTGTATTAAAAACAGAGAACATAGTCATTTATGCAAAATACACTTTACACACAAATATTGAAAATTTTCTTTACCAATTTAAATTGAAACCTGAGCTGTTATAGTTTTACATACAGGGCCACCAAGGCGATTTTTTGACTGGCTACCCCGCGAAACGGCGCCTTAAATAAAAGCGAAGAAGAAGAATGTAATGAAGTCTTTCTTAATTTAATTAATTTTAAGTTTAGTGTTAAAGTGAGGTATCTAAAAATGTTAAATGAATGTTGAAATAAATTAATAAAAACAGGTTAGTTTACAAATACATTTTGAAATTTGGTTATTAACATAGATTTGCAATACATTTTAGTATAATAATAATTGATAAATGTTTACATTTGACATCTCAAATAGGTAAACACAGTTTAATCAAAAAACAAAAACGACGAAGCGGTTTTATCAAAGGTAATACCACGAGTCCTCCAAATTTTATCGATTAAATTTTTGGTTTTCACGAAAACGGCTTTATTTGGAAAAACCACGAAAACAAACTGATTGATAAAATCACGAGTCCGCAGGACGAGTGATTTTATCTTAAATCAGTTTGTTTGAGTGGTTTTGCCTAAAATAAAGGCGTTTGAGTATGAAGATCAAAAATTTAATCTATAAAATTTCAGAGGACGAGTCGTATTTGAAAGGATTATTTTTTGAATCATTTTGTATTAAAAACAGAGAACATAGTCATTTATGCAAAAGACACTTTACACACAAATATTGAAAATTTTCTTTACCAATTTAAATTGAAACCTGAGCTGTTAGGCTGTTATAGTTTTACATACAGGGCCACCAAGGCGATTTTTTGACTGGCTACCCCGCGAAACGCCGTAAATAAAAGCGAAGAAGAAGAATGAAATGAAGTCTTTCTTAATTTAATTAATTTTAAGTTTAGTGTTGAAGTGAGGTATGTAAAAATGTTAAAGGCGTTTTGGCGTTAATAAAAACAGGTTAGTTTACAAATACATTTTGAAATTTGGTTATTAACATAGATTTGCAATACATTTTAGTATAATAAAAATTGTTAAATGTTTACATTTGACATTTCAAAAAGGTAAACACAGTTTAATCAAGAAACAAATACGAAGAAGCGGTTTTATCAAAGGTAATACCACGAGTCCTCCAAATTTTATCGATTAAATTTTTGGTTTTCACGAAAACGGCTTTATTTGGAAAAACCACGAAAACAAACTGATTGATAAAATCACGAGTCCGCAGGACGAGTGATTTTATCTTAAATCAGTTTGTTTGAGTGGTTTTGCCTAAAATAAAGGCGTTTGAGTATGAAGATCAAAAATTTAATCTATAAAATTTCAGAGGACGAGTCGTATTTGAAAGGATTATTTTTTGAATCATTTTGTATTAAAAACAGAGAACATAGTCATTTATGCAAAAGACACTTTACACACAAATATTGAAAATTTTCTTTACCAATTTAAATTGAAACCTGAGATGTTATAGTTTTACATACAGGGCCACCAAGGCGATTTTTTGACTGGCTACCCCGCGAAACGGCGCCCTAAATAAAAGCGAAGAAGAAGAATGAAATGAAGTCTTTCTTAATTTAATTAATTTTAAGTTTAGTGTTAAAGTGAGGTATGTAAAAATGTTAAAGGCGTTTTTGAAATAAACTAATAAAAACAGGTTAGTTTACAAATACATTTTGAAATTTGGTTATTAACATAGATTTGCAATACATCTTAGTATAATAATAATTGATAAATGTTTACATTTGACATCTCAAATAGGTAAACACAGTTTAATCAAAAAACAAAAACGACGAAGCGGTTTTATCAGTATAAAACACAATGATTGGTTAGGATCCTGAGTTGTTATTGGCTGAAACCACAAAATCTGACTGTTTTGACAGATGAAAAAAATAATCAGTATAAAACACAATGATTGGTTAGGATCCTGAGCTGTTATTGGCTGAAACCACAAAATCTGACTGTATTGACAGATGAAAAAAATAATCAGTATAAAACACAATGATTGGTTAGGATCCTGAGTTGTTATTGGCTGAAACCACAAAATCTGACTGTTTTGACAGATGAAAAAAATAATCAAAGGTAATACCACGAGTCCTCCAAATTTTATCGATTAAATTTTTGGTTTTCACGAAAACGGCTTTATTTGGAAAAACCACGAAAACAAACTGATTGATAAAATCACGAGTCCGCAGGACGAGTGATTTTATCTTAAATCAGTTTGTTTGAGTGGTTTTGCCTAAAATAAAGGCGTTTGAGTACGAAGATCAAAAATTTAATCTATAAAATTTCAGAGGACGAGTCGTATTTGAAAGGATTATTTTTTGAATCATTTTGTATTAAAAACAGAGAACATAGTCATTTATGCAAAAGACACTTTACACACAAATATTGAAAATTTTCTTTACCAATTTAAATTGAAACCTGAGCTGTTAGGCTGTTATAGTTTTACATACAGGGCCACCAAGGCGATTTTTTGACTGGCTACCCCGCGAAACGCCGTAAATAAAAGCGAAGAAGAAGAATGAAATGAAGTCTTTCTTAATTTAATTAATTTTAAGTTTAGTGTTGAAGTGAGGTATGTAAAAATGTTAAAGGCGTTTTGGCGTTAATAAAAACAGGTTAGTTTACAAATACATTTTGAAATTTGGTTATTAACATAGATTTGCAATACATTTTAGTATAATAAAAATTGTTAAATGTTTACATTTGACATTTCAAAAAGGTAAACACAGTTTAATCAAGAAACAAATACGAAGAAGCGGTTTTATCAGTATAAAACACAATGATTGGTTAGGATCCTGAGCTGTTATTGGCTGAAACCACAAAATTTGACTGTATTGACAGATGAAAAAAATAATCAGTATAAAACACAATGATTGGTTAGGATCCTGAGCTGTTATTGGCTGAAACCACAAAATCTGACTGTTTTGACAGATGAAAAAAATAATCAGCTGAAAATTAAATTAAAGAATCGAAATGCGAAATGCGTAGGCAAGAAGGAAGATCTAATTGAGCGGTAAGTGGTAGAATTTAACCTCATCTTCTTTATATATAAAAATGAATGTATGTATGTATGTATGTTTGTATCTTATGCATTCCTAAACTGTTCGACCGATTTTGAGGGGTTGTTATATGGACCCCAGGGAATGTTTACCACCCTTTTTTACACCATTCCCTATGGGGAAAACAGTAACACTGCGCGAGATCTCAAACAACATAAAAGAAAGAGATAAACGGTCAACGGCAATGAAATCTGGGGGTGGGGCGGAGGTCATAGGCGTATTTTTACACCATTTCCTTCGGGGAAAATAGTGACACTGCGTGAGAGCTCAAACAACATAAAAGATAGAGACAAACGGTCCACGGCAATGAAATTTGGGAGTGGGGCGGAGGTCATAGGCGTATTTTTACACCATTCCCTATGGGGAAAATAGTGACACTGCTTGAGATCTCAAACAACATAAAGATAGAGACAAACGGTCAACTGCAATGAAATCTGGGGGTGGGGCGGAGGTCATAGGCGTATTTTTACACCATTCCCTTCGGGGAAAATAGTGACACTGCGCGAGATCTCAAACAACATAAAAGATAGAGATAAACGGTCAACGGCAATGAAATCTGGGGGTGGGGCGGAGGTCATAGGCGTATTTTTACACCATTTCCTTCGGGGAAAATAGTGACACTGCGTGAGAGCTCAAACAACATAAAAGATAGAGACAAACGGTCCACGGCAATGAAATTTGGGAGTGGGGCGGAGGTCATAGGCGTATTTTTACACCATTCCCTATGGGGAAAATAGTGACACTGCTTGAGGTCTCAAACAACATAAAGATAGAGACAAACGGTCAACTGCAATGAAATCTGGGGGTGGGGCGGAGGTCATAGGCGTATTTTTACACCATTCCCTTCGGGGAAAATAGTGACACTGCGCGAGATCTCAAACAACATAAAAGATAGAGATAAACGGTCAACGGCAATGAAATCTGGGGGTGGGGCGGAGGTCATAGGCGTATTTTTACACCATTCCCTTCGGGGAAAATAGTGACACTGCGTGAGAGCTCAAACAGCATAAAAGATAGAGACAAACGGTCAACGGCAATGAAATCTGGGGGTGGGGCGGAGGTCATAGGCGTATTTTTACACCATTTCCTTCGGGGAAAATAGTGACACTGCGTGAGAGCTCAAACAACATAAAAGATAGAGACAGACGGTCCACGGCAATGAAATCTGGGGGTGGGGCGGAGGTCATAGGCGTATTTTTACACCATTCCCTTCGGGGAAAATAGTGACACTGCGCGAGATCTCAAACAACATAAAAGATAGAGATAAACGGTCAACGGCAATGAAATCTGGGGGTGGGGCGGAGGTCATAGGCGTATTTTTACACCATTCCCTTCGGGGAAAATAGTGACACTGCGTGAGAGCTCAAACAGCATAAAAGATAGAGACAAACGGTCAACGGCAATGAAATCTGGGGGTGGGGCGGAGGTCATAGGCGTATTTTTACACCATTTCCTTCGGGGAAAATAGTGACACTGCGTGAGAGCTCAAACAACATAAAAGATAGAGACAGACGGTCCACGGCAATGAAATCTGGGGGTGGGGCGGAGGTCATAGGCGTATTTTTACACCATTCCCTTCGGGGAAAATAGTGACACTGCGCGAGATCTCAAACAACATAAAAGATAGAGATAAACGGTCAACGGCAATGAAATCTGGGGGTGGGGCGGAGGTCATAGGCGTATTTTTATACCATTTCCTTCGGGGAAAATAGTGACACTGCGTGAGAGCTCAAACAACATAAAAGATAGAGACAAACGGTCCACGGCAATGAAATTTGGGAGTGGGGCGGAGGTCATAGGCGTATTTTTACACCATTCCCTATGGGGAAAATAGTGACACTGCTTGAGATCTCAAACAACATAAAGATAGAGACAAACGGTCAACTGCAATGAAATCTGGGGGTGGGGCGGAGGTCATAGGCGTATTTTTACACCATTCCCTTCGGGGAAAATAGTGACACTGCGCGAGATCTCAAACAACATAAAAGATAGAGATAAACGGTCAACGGCAATGAAATCTGGGGGTGGGGCGGAGGTCATAGGCGTATTTTTACACCATTCCCTTCGGGGAAAATAGTGACACTGCGTGAGAGCTCAAACAACATAAAAGATAGAGACAAACGGTCAACGGCAATGAAATCTGGGGGTGGGGCGGAGGTCATAGGCGTATTTTTACACCATTTCCTTCGGGGAAAATAGTGACACTGCGTGAGAGCTCAAACAACATAAAAGATAGAGACAGACGGTCCACGGCAATGAAATTTGGGAGTGGGGCGGAGGTCATAGGCGTATTTTTACACCATTCCCTATGGGGAAAATAGTGACACTGCTTGAGATCTCAAACAACATAAAGATAGAGACAAACGGTCAACTGCAATGAAATCTGGGGGTGGGGCGGAGGTCATAGGCGTATTTTTACACCATTCCCTATGGGGAAAACAGTGACACTGCGCGAGATCTCAAACAACATAAAAGATAGAGATAAACGGTCAACGGCAATGAAATCTGGGGGTGGGGCGGAGGTCATAGGCGTATTTTTACACCATTCCCTATGGGGAAAATAGTGACACTGCTTGAGAGCTCAAACAACATAAAAGATAGAGACAGACGGTCCACGGCAATGAAATTTGGGAGTGGGGCGGAGGTCATAGGCGTATTTTTACACCATTCCCTATGGGGAAAATAGTGACACTGCTTGAGATCTCAAACAACATAAAGATAGAGACAAACGGTCAACTGCAATGAAATCTGGGGGTGGGGCGGAGGTCATAGGCGTATTTTTACACCATTCCCTTCGGGGAAAATAGTGACACTGCGTGAGAGCTCAAACAACATAAAAGATAGAGACAGACGGTCCACGGCAATGAAATTTGGGAGTGGGGCGGAGGTCATAGGCGTATTTTTACACCATTCCCTATGGGGAAAATAGTGACACTGCTTGAGATCTCAAACAACATAAAGATAGAGACAAACGGTCAACTGCAATGAAATCTGGTGGTGGGGCGGAGGTCATAGGCGTATTTTTACACCATTCCCTTCGGGGAAAATAGTGACACTGCGTGAGATCTCAAACAACATAAACAAACGGTTCACGGCAATGAAATTGCATCATATAATCGGATTTCAGGGTGGTTTTTGCATATGCGAGAATATGGTGTAGGTTTGAATTTATCTCGACGTATTTTAACGAGCCACATCTTTCTTCTATTTGTATCGCTAGGAAATCTTCTTGAAGAGCAATATGGTACAACACACAGCGAAGGCATGCTTTTATGGTTGATTACGTGAAGACTTATTAATTATAATCACTGAACCCATGAGACTAATGTTTATTTGTATTTGAAACTATGAAAACAACGATTTGACAGGTCTACATTGACTAGTGCGCCAACTGGTGTAAATTTTAAGAGCTACGCAAAATATCTAGCCATTCATGTATAAAAAATCCCATAAGCTGCGTGATTTTGTCATTATGACAGCGAAAAAAGTTTGCCCTAACTTTTCCAGCAACAATTGGTATCATGTTTTAAGATCGAAGCGACAGTGCGGACAAAAATCGAACTATAAAAAGTCAGTAGTCGTCTTTATTTACATAAGAGAACGTGCTTTGATTTTATCATTTATTACGATATTATTGATTTATTTTGAAGTTTCAATTATGAGTCGGTATTGTTCAGTGCCTTTGTGTAATTCCTGGGAGAAAAAAAATACTGAACTTGCGTTCCATTTATTTCCTAGACCCGGGCAACGAAAGGTTAGAATTGAAGACAAAATGGGCACACAGTCTCTAGTTGACCATCGGAAAGCTTGGATTTTGAGGTTAAAAATTGGAAAACCAGTTACCAAATTCATGAGAGTGTGTCTTTTTCAACATCCGTTTTTTGTAAACATTCTCAGCTGAAAAAAAGTTCAACATTAATTTGAAGAACCTTCACACCTTTATTGAAGTCACTTTCTGTGAAATCGAGAGAACGCTCTCTCATGAATTTGGTAATTGGTTTTTCAATTTTTAACCTCAAAATCCAAGCTTTCTGATGGTCAACTAGAGACTGTGTGCCCATTTTGTCTTGAATTCTAACCTTTCGTTGCCCGGGTCTAGGAAACAAATGGAACGCAAGTTCATTATTTTTTTTCTCCCAGGAATTACAAAAAGGCACTGAACAATACCGACTCATACTTGAAACTTCAAAATATATCAATAATATCGTAATAAATGATAAAATCAAAGCACGTTCTCTTATGTAAATAAAGACGACTACTGACTTTTTATAGTTCCGATTCAGTCCATCAGGTGTCGTACCTAACTTTTGAAAGCATGACAACCGTAAACAAATTTTTGATGACGTTATGTCAATTTTTCTCAAACTTGCGTTGTCAGAAAAGTTTTCATTTGTGGAAATGTCGCGAGAGACTTCGAGTGAAGAAATTGAAAAAGCCATCAATGATAATGTGCCTCGCAATACTGTGAATTTGCGATGTTTTATTTGGAAAAAAATATGAACTCATTGCAGAAACTTCCACTAAAGAGTTAGCTTCTATTTTATGTAACTGGGCATTAAACATAAAGAAGAACAGTGGAGAAGATTATAAAGAGAGTGCAGTCAAGACGATTTGGAACACTTCAGCAAAAATGTTACAAGAGAAGTACTTTAAAGATTATAACAGAATTTTTACAGTTTAAGAAAGCGAGAAATGCACGCGACACAAAACGCAAAATTTTAGAAGCAATCCCAGAAAAAAGGAAGGTGAGTTCTAATGCTCTCACAAAACGAGAAATGTTTGAAATGGCACTGTCCTGGAGTGAAGAAGAACCTGTATCACATTGTTGGGTATGAATTGGCTTGGAGAGGTGGAGAAGCAGCAAATCGTACGGTATTCTATTTTAAAATCGAGACAGACAACCGTGGAAGAGAGACCGGAAGAGTTGAATATAACCCAGTGTTTTCGAAGACAGCTCAAGGGGGAAATCAGAAGTTGGCCGACAGTAAATGGTTGGTAGCAAACACTGCAGAAGATTGTGTTTGTCCAGTAAGATTATTTAAACAAATTATGGGAAGACGGGGAAATCATATCACATGTGAAAAGTTTTTTTAACTCCAAATCCTTTTATTAAGCGGGTGACCACAACTATGATACCAGGGCAAAAAAAGAAAACAGGATGCGCACTGACTATAATACATAATCCGAATAAAATTCCATAAAGTAATATTTATTGAAAAACAAAAACATACTAATGACATTGTCCCAAAAATTTTTTTAATTTGTTCGCTGTATATTATTATCATTCTTTATTATTTTATTTAAGTAGTAGACATTATATTAAAATAATTACCAAATCTTGTTATGTTAAAACATTTCACGGAAAAATTTTACTATTGGGGCTCAGCCCCAATTTTGATGGGGTATTTTTTTTAGACTAATTTTGGGTCGCTGATCACGAATCTGCAATCAGTTTCCTGCGGTCTCATCAAACAACAAAGTTATGAATTTTTTTAAGTAAAATGGTCACCTGAATAGTGGTCAGAACGTAAACTCTTATCATATTTTTCGCTGTGGCTAGGGTCCCGTCCCTCGGAACTCCAATTTTTTCGCGTCTAATAAACGCATGCGCATTGCGTAACATAATAAATTTATTTACTTGAAATATTACTTTGTACCTAATTAATATGAGCACACCTGAACTTATCTTTTACCTGACCTCATTATTTTGCACATCATTAATCTGAGCACACCTGAACTTATCTTTTACCTCATTAATATGAACACACCTGTACTTATCTCTTACCTGACCTCATATTAATTTGTACCTCATTAATATGAGCACACCTGAACTTATCTTTTACCTGACCTCATATTATTTTGTACATCATTAATATGAGCACACTTGAACTTATCTCTTACCTGACCTCATATTATTTTGTACCTCATTAATATGAGCACACCTGAACTTATCTTTTACCTGACCTCATATTATTTTGTACATCATTAATATGAGAACACTTAAACTTATCTCTTACCTGACCTCATATTATTTTGTACCTCATTAATATGAGCACACCTGAACTTATCATTTACCTGACTTCATATTATTTTGTACCTCATTAATATGAGCACACCTGAACTTATCTTTTACCTGACCTCATCTTATTTTGTACATCATTAATATGAGCACACTTGAACTTATCTCTTACCTGACCTCATATTATTTTGTACCTCATTAATATGAGAACACTTAAACTTATCTCTTACCTGACCTCATATTATTTTGTACCTCATTAATATGAGCACACCTGAACTTATCATTTACCTGACCTTATATTATTTTGTACATCATTAATATGAGCACACCTGACCTTATCTCTTATCTGACCTTATTATTTTGTACATCGTTAATCTGATCACACCTGACCTTATCTCATCTGATCTCACCTGATCTGTTAAATTCTGGTTCATTCAGACGTCCATTGGATATTGGTTATTTTTCAAATCGTGCAAAAAAAGTCAAAAAAAATTTTTTTTTTGGGTCCATTCATCGTTATTTGGCCTGAAAAACGCGAAAAAATACGTATGGAACCGATCGGGTTGAGACCACTGAAATGATACAAGGATGACGCCTATTGATTTTGGGACAGGTCGGATATCTCCATTCGAAAAAATTCTTGGAAAAATTTAACATTGAGGAATCCTGATAACCAATGTTGTTTATTGAGAAATAACTAATTGTCGTCTGAATAAGCCAGATTCTATTAATTTCAAGTAATACGCAATACAGATGCGTTCATCACAGACGAGAAAAAAATTGAGTCCCGGAAGGACGGGACGCTAGCCACAGCGAGAGTTTACGCTAATCGCAACTCAAGTGACCCTAGTATTGCCAAATGTCAGTACGTCAAATTGCTGTATGAATTTTTAGGTTATCTTTTACAATTTAATATATTTAGCTGAAATATTACTGTGTACATCATTAATCTAACCAGACTTGACCTATCTTGTACCTTAAGTCTTTTGGTTTTAATATATATTTATATAAACCTACTTATATACACATTTTTCTGGTAAGTATCAAAGAAAAGTTGACAATTTAATTCACTTAAAAAATTCATAACTTTTTTGTTTAATGAGACCGCAAGCAACTGATTGCAGATTCGTGATCAGCGACCCCAAATTAGTCTAAAAAAAAATATCTCATCAAAATTGGAGCTGAGCCCCAATAGTAAAATTTTACCCATTTCACAACCACGCGCTGGCTTCTTAGCCTTAGTGGTTCTTTTTGTTTATTTCAAAAATACAAATTTTGTAGTTTTGATTAATGTTAAAAATGGTATATATTGTTAATATATATTTTTTTGAAATAGTTTTATTATTATTATTATTATTAAGTAATACATCTATGGCTCGACATGCCTAACTTTAATAACGCATTTTTTATTTAAAGTTATCAATGTTGATTACTTGATCCTGAATTGCAACCAATATTTATTTCATTTTTTAATAATCATTCGACAAATGAAAGAACAATGTAAACTCTTGCCGTCGTAGACACGTCTATACTGACCAAAAATTTTTTTGAACAATTTTTTTTTTGTTGACCAAATTTTTTTTTTTTAGAAGTTTTTATATATTTTCCTGTAACTGGCTAAAGGGACGTGGTTGTTATACAGGAAAAGGGGATATCGTGTATTGACAGAAAGAGGCATTTAATCCACCCTATTCACTACGGAATGTGATATTGAAAAGAGGGTGCATTTTATATCATCAAGAAAATCCTGAAAAATAGACAACAAAAATTATAAGACGCTATAATTTGAGGCTCGTTCTTTTCACATATTTATTTTTTTAGAAAAATTAGCGAGTTATGGTTTTATTTTTTCTCATATGGCTGCTCCAGACGTACCTAATGAAAGCGAATTAATAAGCGGAAACGTTGTGAAAATATCTAAAAAATTACATGAAATCTTAAAATCGATACCAAAATTGTTTTTCTTGAATTGAAATATGGAAGAATTGTGAATTTGAAAAATGCATACTCAATTGCCAAAATTGTTTAACGATTTTTCTATTTTTTAGGAAAAAATGCGAATAAAATGTGAAAATATCTGGAAATTTTACATCAAATCTTGCACGAAGGTGAAATTTTTTGAACCATAAAAATTCCAAAAAAGTACCTTGGGAGTGACAAAACTGCACAAATGATTTTTTGAATTGTTTATTTTTAATGTACGCTTGGTGTTCTTTAAGTCTTATATGAAAAGCTCCAGATGTTTCTCCTATATACAATTTATTACTTCGCATGGAATTTTTTGTATTCTGGATTTCATTAAAATATTTTGCATTTCCTATTAAAGATTTTAATGAATTATTTGTTTGAATAACTATTCTTTTTGGGATAATGTTTAAATGAAGTATTGGGCGATTAAATTCTCTTCTTTATTTTTTATATCTCGGTAAAGTTCACGATCTATAAGTTTATTTGGGAAGTTATTCTTAATTAAGATTTAATAAATGATTATTTCTTATTTAAAATATTGTCATTTGAACAAATTGTTTTTATCCAGAAAGAAGAAGACTTAAAAAAATTACAAAATCGTTTTTCTCCAACTGAAATATATAGATGTCAAATTACCAAAATATCCAATTTTCTAAAAAATTTTCTCACTTAGTTTTACGAAAAAAAAATAATTAAAATCCACTATAAAAATTGTACGAAATTAAAAAAAATATTAATGGGAAAAAGGGGAAAGGGGTATGAAAAAAATCGGAAAAGCGGTGGAAAATGCGGTCAAATCCTAAAATCAAGATCTAATTGTTTATTTTTCTGGAAATATCTTACTAGAAGTGTAATTATATCTGACGTACCCTTTAAGAAAGTTATGACCGCTATAATACATGATATTATGATGGTGTTGTGTGGTTTTATGATGGTGTTGTGTGGTTTAATGATGGTGTTGTGTGGTTTTTCTGGGTTTTCCCACAACTGTAAAGCAAATGCGCCATCAAGCATCAGTAAGTCGCCCCAGAGCGCCACGGCAAATAATAGTAATAGCCGTCCCTCCCCCGCAGAAGCTGCAGAGCTTCTGGGGTTCACTCGTAAGGGAGTGAATTGCAGGGCGTATATTATTATTATTATTATTATTATTATAAAAACAAAAAAGTTTGCTTGTGGACGCCATTTTTCCCAGCATGCTAAATTGCAAAAAATTTTTTTATAATATAATATAATAGATAAAATCATTTTTTACTTCAATAACTGAAAATTGACCTTTCGTAACCCCCAAAACAATCCCTTAAATACTCGGTGCTCAGCATCCAGCGCTCATGCGCCCTCCAACCATCCTTAGAGGAAAGATTCGATCGAATCCTGGCGACTAGATCACCCATTTATGTTTTCCTCCGCACCAAAAACAATCGAATATTACCGCATCCAGCCGAACGATACGAGATTGTTAAAATCGTCGCCAACGCGATATTTCCAACAATAATAACAAAATAAACGCGCGTTAGTCGTTTGTTTAATATCCTTGTCGCTCGCTTTTTTTGCGGAAGTTTGTTGTTTTTGTGAGTTCAGGATAGTACAGGAAAACAAAAAGAGGCCGAAATGACGGATCTGATAGGAGAGCAAGTGGTTGCAGACGATAAAAGACATTTGAACGGGAATCCTGGAAATACCGGTAAGGATTATTTTAATTTTAGTTTAGTTTTTAAGTTTTTTATTGTTAATATCCTTTGACAGTTACTACTGTCATTAAAAAATGAGACACTAATATAACTATTTACAATAAAACACATTACGATATATGTACCTTTATTTGTTCTTGTTAATTTCTTCTGTTATCCTGAGGATAGCGAAATAAATGCCGAAATGTCGGCTGATAAACATATAATTATTTGGCAAATACTTTGCAATACGATATCATAGGAAAATTATAAATATGTTTATAATTAGAATTTTTTATTGTTGGTGCATATTTTTTCTTTCATTTAATGAAAAACACAATTTTTCAAATTTTGAGCAAATTAGATGCAGAAATACCAAAATAATTTTAATGCACTAGCAAAATATATTTTTTTCTTCATTTTATATAAAAAATAAAAGCGAGAATTTTGTTGATAACGCGATATTTCTTAAAGAATTTGGAAAAAACCAAAACAATTTTTTAAAGGTGGAGAAAAAATCATAAAGCGGTTTAAAAATAAGTTTCATATCTGGAGTTCCGCAAGGATCGAATTTTGGACCTCTTGTGTGTTTAATACCTATTATGAATGCCCATTTTTTTTATTTATTGACATTGTTTTACGCTGATGACTCCAACATTTTCAAGTAGCATTTTAGGTTTAGTAAACAATCTCAAAACCTTTTATCAAAATAGAAAACTGTCACTTTCGTAAGAAAATAAATCATTGATGAACAGAATACAGAGTACAGAATACCACGTACTGCTTCTTTCCGGTATGAATGAGGAAACTTTTTTAACTCGTTCTTACCATTTCCTAATATTTCTTTTGGTACTGAAGATGATCTTGCAATTTAAAGATGCAAGATTTGTTACAATCCTAAGCATCTTTTTTAAAAAAAATATTGAATTTTTTTCTTTTTCTTTTAAAAAATGCTCGCACCATTTTTTTTTCGTACTGAAGATGACCTTGCGGTTTGATGAGAATATGTTTGACAGATTTGCTACGTCTATGAGCATCTTTTTTGAAAATTTTATTGAATTTTATTGATAGATTGTTAAGTTAAATATTTTTTATACAACCATTTTCAAAAAAAATACCACTGATGATGATTTTGCGAATTATTGCTGTTATACAGTATCTCTCAGTAAGTTGGAACCATGTGGAAAAATTTTTTATTACTAGTTTTAGGAAAAAAAGTTCTGCATGTCGTATATGAGGTTTGTCAAAAAATATGAATTTTGCTCAAGAGTAAAGTACCTTTATTTTTGAAATATGAAAAAAAAGTAATTAGAAAAATTGACGCTATTCCAGTCCAAATTAGATTTATTATTAATCGACCAGGATTTTTTTTGTATATTTTGGTCAATATTCTGAAATTTGTGGGGCTAATTATAGAATTAGACCAATCGTCTTAGAAAGAATTTCTCCTAATTATTTTACTAAATGAATTTTAAAAATAACCCAATTATCATTAGATGGTCAAAAGTAAGAATTGAAATTTTAACTAATTTTATAATGATGATCACGTATATTTCTAATGAAAAATTTAGTTAAAATCGTAAGCTAAAATTATTAAAAATTAATAATTTTTAATCCCACAAATAATACCATTAAATTGACTCAGATTAATATTATTTTTGATAATAAATTTATTCTCCTCATTTGCATGCATTTGTTAGATCATTAAACGTCTGTTTTGAAAATTATACCCAAATTATGTGATGTCTATATTTTTTTTCATTTTTGAACTATTCGTTTTTATAAAAACTTCATTTTCGCTGTGAGCCTGGCATCATTTATTGTAAATCTTTTAATATACAAGTAAAATAAAAATAGCAGTTGGTTTCTTATAACTTTTTTCTCCGAGTTGAATATCTCGCTTTTACACCTTGTATATTATCCTACAAATCTATTTTTATATCTCAGTTGACAAGATGACTTCATGTTTATTATACTAGATTAACCTGCCTTGTAAATATCGTTTTATTTTGATTTGTTTACAATATTGTGAAACTTAATCTTAATCTGATGTTTATTTAAATCTTTAATATACAAAAATCTTCATTTGAGTACAAGTCGATCTTTAAATTTTTATTGTTTAAAAGTATCCACAGTCTTACTGATTTTGTTTCTAAATATGTTTATACAGAGTGTTACTGAATGCGTTTGGAGCTTTGGTTGCGAAGCTAGAGCTCTTTGAAGATGGCCTCTTCGGCTCCATTTTTTCAAACGCCGCGTTTAAAAAATATAGAACTTGGCAGGGTTAGTAAACTTTACATACGTTCAGATTGTAACACGTATCCATTAACATCCTCTAGTGTATCAAATGATCGACTTCTTTCTGTATCTCGTTACAAATAGTTTATGATTATTTTAACCAACTTTTCATTCTGCTGGACTCAACTAAAAATTAACTGCGCTTTGTAAAATTATACACATATGTCACTTTAATCCTTTGAAAGACACTGTTATGTTCCATCGTAGTCGAGAGCCTGGCCTGGAATAATTAAGATACTCTCGTTGCTTCTTCGCTCTTTGCTAGATAGATCGTTTTCTACAGGGTGCGCCAATTATTTCCACTCGATCTCTAGCACCGAAACAAAAAGAGATATCAACAAGATTTTTTTGTAGGGGTAGACAGTGTCACTCGAACTACAATTTTAAAATATTTTGATGTATACAGGGTGGCTAATTTTTGTGGAATGAAAATTAATTTGGTTTTTTTAAATTGAACACCCTGTATACGATTATGTCTTCTGATTCTACTTAATATTAGATTTACGGTAGTTTTTTGTATTTGTAAATCCGACGCGGCGTTGACAAGTTATTCCTATTTTAAGCAGATTTAATGAAAAAACAGCACTTCAGAAATATTAGCACAAAAACCACATTTTTTAAAAAATTCCTCAAAAAAGCTACTATGATGTAAATGAAACATGCACCTATCATAATAATCACACAACATATTCACCTGTTGCACAGTATGTTTGCCGATGGCGTGCCAATAGTCTAGTTTTCAAATGGCAATAACTTAATTTTTCAAATGGGACGCCCTGTATATTTTTATTCAGTTAGAAGCTCTCCCTAATACGCATTAAAAAAATATAGGGTTTTGCACATCTAACTTTACTATTTACTTTAATAATTGACGTTAAGTGACAAACAGCATATTTTACACCCTGTATACATCAAAATATTTTAAAATTGTAGTCCGAGTGACACTGTCTACCCCTACAAAAAATCTTGTTGATATCTCTTTTAGTTTCGGTGCTAGAGATCGAGTGGAAATAATTGGCGCACCCTGTATATGTCGGTCATCCAATAGCAATACACTGGCGGTTTTGTCAGTAAATACGAAAATGTGCTTTTTAAAAAAATCTTTTTCAAAAGTTTATTTATATTGTTATGGTATAAAAAAAATGGGACAAAATTATGAAAAATGTGTTTGTTAAACGAATTAAAGAAAATATGTGAAAAGGACTTAAAAAAAGATTGGTGATGGTTGTTAGGGGAGGTTTGTTTATAGAGATTGGTGATTGTTGATATGAATTTTAAAAAATAAAATATTATTAAAAGTATAAAAATCTGAGAATTACAATATCTTCTCAATTGGCGCCCAACGTGGGGCTCGAAATTGAGTGAACCCAAAAGATGAAGGAAGATAATGATGGAATAAGGATGGTCTTAATGGAATTAAGAAGACTAAAGGAAGGAAGACAACAAGACAAAGAAGATTTGGGAAAAATGATGAAAAGTGTGGAAGAAAATATTATAGAAAAATTGGCTAAGAAAATAGAAAACAAATTTGAAGAAATAAATAGAAGATAGGAGATAACAGTACAAGAAACAAAGTCAGAACATACAGAAAAGGAAATTAAAAGAATAGAAAGAAGTGTAATAACAAATCATAATAATATAATACTATTGAAGAAAAATATGGAAGAAAACTAAAAGAAAATATGAAAATAGTTGAAGAAGAAAACTTGAGGACAAGAAGAGATTTAAATAAAAATATACAAATACAAGAAAGATTTTACAAGAAAACGCAAATCAATTTTAAAATATCTGAACAAGAAGATACGAGCAAAGAAAAAGAAGTAAATGGATACAGAATGTTAAAAATAGAACAAGGAAAAAGAGAAATAACAGAAAACAAGGAATATATAAGAATAGGCTTGTAGGAGGAAAGATCACGAATTAACGGATATTAAAAGATTACAACCAAAAATATTGACAAAAATGATAAATAATAAAATGAAACTAAACTTCCACAAATGGGAAATAAAATTAAAGAAAATAATTTAACATATAAAATATTTTTGGAACAATTTTGAAAATAACTAAAAATTAGAGGTACATTTAGCATTCATTTGTTATTCTCTCAAAAATACCAAATGAATACAAATTTGGGGGAAATTGTTATGGTATAAAAAAATGGGACAAAATTATAAAAAATGTGTATGTTAAACGAATTAAAAAAAATATCTGAAAAGGACTTAAAAAAAAGATTGGTGATGGTTGTTAGGGGAGGTTTGTTTATAGAGATTGGTGGTTGTTGATTTATAAAATGTCAGATATGAATTTTAAAAAACAAAGATTATTAAAAGTATAAAAATCTGATAATTACAATATCTTCTCAATATGTTGTTAATTTTCCTTCGCTTGTCGTTGTTAATTTTATGTAGGCAAATATTATCTTTCACCATATATGTACTGAATTCATCTCATTATCTTCAAAATACATAAACCACGTATTTTTAGCAAACAAGTAAATAATGTGACACTGATAAAATGAACATCTTTGTTAATATTTTAATTTAATTTAATCTTTTTTAATTTCATATCTAAAATCTAAAAACCTCTGGCTACGAACTAATATAAACAAGTATTCACAATTCTACAAATAAAATTCAGTATTGATCAAACTTGAATGTAATCTAGACTATTAATATTTGGTAAACGATGACATCATATTGGACATTAATCTTATTTCATTTTTGCCAGATATCAAACAATCTTCTTTTTTTCATTTACTGTTATCGAACGCACGCAAACCATAGCACGACTTTATGAATTTAGAAGTTTTTGATCGGTCCCTGTAGACGATCCATACCCATATTGTACAGGGTGTCCCAAATTGGTGAGTTTTGCAGGGTATCTCGTAAACTAGAAGAGATAGAAGAAAAGCAGTTAAGATGTTATGACTTCTTTTTTTGTTAAAGTAACGATAGCCTAATTAAATCTTTAGTAACTCCCTGCAGTTGGAAGATACAGGGCGATTATTGAAAACTGTCGAAAACTACAAGGTGCTATAACTTCTTAATTAAGAAAAATATAAAAAAACGTTATAAAAACTTTTGATAGATATAATATTAAAGAGTTCAGTGGCGCACAGATTATTTTTTTAGGGGGCTCACTAAGGAAATATAATGCAAACTTATGTTTTTTTAAATAGGACACCCTGTATATTTTGACGTTTTTCGTTTCCTTTTTTAATTCTCATTCACCTGATATAACATATTATATACCTATTTTCAATGGTTGGAGCTACAGTGCAAATAAACCATTTATGGATGTTATCAGGTGAAACACCCTTAAAAAATTGAACACTCAGTAACTAAATTTAACATTTTATTGTAAGGATACTGATGTGTGACACTTTTATTTATCAAAATTATAATTGATTAAAAAAATAAAAACAATAAACTTATGAAACAACAAGAAACATTGTAACAACTAATCTACCTATAACTAATTTTATTAGAATGTAAAAATTACATTAAATGTTCAAAATGCTCTCCGTTTTCATCGATTAAAAAGTTTTTCGTTTAAATAATCTCCAACCAATTCAGCATTACCAAAAATAAAATCATAAAATAATATTTACAAGACTAACTTCGAGAGTAGGGAAGATTTATTACAAAATATTCATGCCGCATTTAGAAAAATAAAGCCAGTGCACATACTCAATTGTGTAAGAACAGTAAGAAAAAGGTGTCAATTATTACTACAACAAAACGGAGGACATTTTGAACATTTAATATAATTTTCACATTCTAATAAAATTAGTTATAGGTAGATTAGTTGTTACAATGTTTCTTGTTGTTTCATAAGTTTATTGTTTTTATTTTTTTAATCTGGTTTTATTTTTTATTAATTATAATTTTGATAAATAAAATTGTCACACATCAGTATCCTTATAATAAAATGTTAAATTTCGTTACTGAGTGTTCAATTTTTTAAGGGTGTTTCACCTGATAACATCCATAAATGGTTTATTTGCACTGTAGCTCCAACCATTGAAAATAGATATATAATATGTCATATCAGGTGAATGAGAATTAAAAAAGAAAACGAAAAACGTTAAAATATACAGGGTGTCCCATTTAAAAAAACATAAGTTTGCATTATATTTCCTTAGTGAGCCCCCTAAAAAAAAATCTGTGCGCCACTGAACTCTTTAATATTATATCTATCAAAAGTTTTTATAACGTTTTTTTATATTTTTCTTCATTAAGAAGTTATAGTACCTTGTAGTTTTCGACAGTTTTCAATAATCGCCCTGTATCTTCCAACTGCAGGGAGTTACTAAAGATTTAATTAGGCTATCGTTACTTTAACAAAAAAAGAAGTCATAACATCTTAACTGCTTTTCTTCTATCTCTTCTAGTTTACGAGATACCCTGCAAAACGCACCAATTTGGGACAACCTGTACAAGTGTGGGTATAAAGTTTCAGTTTTATCTGAAAATTCAAAAATTTTATTCGTTGATATAATTTTAAATAAAACAAATAATTTTTTCTAAAATATTTTATTTTTCCACAAGGTATGTTAAGAACATTGTGTCAAACGGGTTATGTAGGTATAAGGGTTTAAACTTTGACTTTTAAACAACGTTACGTTCATAAATAATAATTTTAATATAAAAACTACTTCTTACCTACAAATCCAAATCGGAATCGAAATCAGAAGATGAACTGTCGCAACCAATATTTGCAATGAGTGGCTCGATCATTTCATCAGTAATATTGTCCAACTTCCACATTGTCTCTTCTTCTTTAATCGTATGATTTACTGCCTTTTCCCAGTTTTCAGGCTTCACATTATTTACAGCCTCCAAAAACAACTGTTTAACATCACTCATTTTAAAAGAATTATTTTTTCTTGAAACTTCTCCCTTTATCTGTGCCCATATCAGTTCAATCGGGTTTACTTCGCAATGATATGGTGGTGATCTAACCACCGTCATCCCACGATTTTTTGCAATTTCATATTTTTTAATTTCTCTTTATGAAGGGAACACAAATGATACAGTTCTCTTCTCACAGAACCGGGATGGAACTTAATATTCTTTGAATTTAGCCAATTCTGTAAATCTTTTTTTAACCACTTGGTTGTGGGCATTTTTTCTGTAAATCTCGAGTGATAACTTGCATTATCCATTACTATTATACAGTTCTGAGGAAGAAGATCTATCATTTGTTCGAACCACTCTTTAAAGACATCAGCATTCATGTCCTCATGGTAGTCACCGGTACGAGTAGATTCAAAAGTCAATAAACCACCTTTAACAAAACCGTTTGAACTACCGATGTGTACTATTATCAGTCTGCGCCCCTTTCCTGATGGTGGATTTAAACCAGTAGATAAATTATTTAAAAAAGCCTGTCTTCGACTTGTAACAGTTTCATCTTGCCAAAATTTATTTGGTGTATGTCCCTCATTGATCCATGTTTCATCTAAATAAAATATATTTCTTCTTTGGTTTCTCATTTCTTTTATAGTCCTTAGGTAATTTCTTCTTCATACTACAATATCGCTTCTTTCTATTAAAATAGACTTTCTGGAATGCTTTTTCCATCTTTTAAAAGTTTCCATAGTGTGCTTCGACTCATTTCAGGGTAATCCTTATCATCTCGAACCGTGGCAAGAACTTTGTCTACTGTCGGAAATTCTTTTCTAAAGAAGAACGCATGCACTTTCCTTCGAAGTCTTTCTTTCAAATGATTTTCTATTTGAAATTTTGGTTTTCCTGGAGCTTTACGTGCTGTTTGAAACTCGCCACATTTCTCTTCTTTAACAACTCTGTAAATCGTAGATTTCCCAACACCAAGCGTACTACTAACTAATTCCACTGTGTCATCAACACTTTTACATAAATGTTTGTCTGTAAATGATTTAAAATAATTAAATATTAATATTTTTTCATTAACTGTTAAAGGACCGATTTTTTGTCGTTTACGCGGTACTTCCAAATTTTCCATGATCACACTAGAATTCACAATAGACTGCACACTGCACCTTGCATGTTGCAACTAAACGACATTTAGTAAGCTGTCAAGAATACACAACCTACAATCGCATTTTCGGTGAAATTTGTTGGTAAGGGATTTATCTACTTATAATTCGATTACTGTAAGAAATTCTTGGAATTAAAATAAAACAAAATTGGCAAATAGGTACTTATTGAAAATAATCTTAAGATACGGCTATGTTATCTTTAATACACAGGGCTTTTGGCCTGTCCAAACCTTTTTCTATTGTTCTGTACAGCTTATGGTTATAAAAGACCAATAAAAGACCCAAAACTTGTATTAGCTCAGGTACATTTATGACAATTTTAGGAAATATTTAGATTATTCCGTAAAAATATTTAAAATGACCGTACTAAGTTTTGCATTAGAAATGCTGTTTTATTACTCTCTCATACATAAAAATACACTATAACAAACGTTTATGTGGGTCTCTTTCATTTCTCGACCAGCTATGGTATTATTTTGCAAGGTAACTCTGTGAATTCCAAATTCCAGAGCAATAAGAATACTAGCAATTGCGGGGAATCAAGAACTTTTTCTAGGATCACTCTCAAAAGTAGGCTTTTGCACATTCAAATCTAAGCGCCAAAGTTACTCTGGCGCTTGCCTATTTTCATTTACAATAAATAAAAGAGAAGTAACCTAATCGGGAATTTTAAAACAAAATGTAGATTAATCTCAATATTTTAGTTGAATAATATTTCAAGAAATTCAAATTAAACGATAACCCCGTTTTCAACAATTCATTTTAACGCTAATCATACATTAAGCTTTCAATCTGAACGTAAATAGGCAACACAACAAATACAGAACACAGGTTTCGCTAGTCAAGTTAGCGATGCCTGTCAGATATTGTAGTAAAATTGGAATTCGGTAATATTGCGTATGTATCTATTTGTCAATTTATTGTACTTTTAAAGACTAATAATTATGAATGTAAGTGAGAACGACTGAAATGCACCTCCAGAAATTGTTAAAGCTGATTTAAATCTGCTTCTTTTTGCTGCAACATTTATCTCTAGCGGAAAAGTAGCATCACTATTTAAAAGAACTACGTATTTATTCTCACTTACTGTCACTTTGACGACTTGTACACATTATTGCATAACCCTCGTATCTACCAATCTATTAAGCGCCATTTTGTAATTATTGCTTGGCTTATTAGTAGCTATTTACCTTTGTAGAAATATCGCTTGCTTCGTATTAGTGAAAATTGCTAAAAATAAAACTTGTGTAATGGGTATAGGTAAGGTTACTCGAGTGATAAAAATAGGATGACACTTGAACATTGCCAAACCTAATTCTGTTATTAACAACAATCTTATAATCAACGGTACAAACAATTGCTTTTGGCGTTACATTGTATGAAAAATAAAAAGCTGTAGGGGGAAACGGTTGAAATATAGCTGGGGGAAAATTCGACAATAAAAATAGTAAGTAATTAAAAATGTATGTTTGTGAAAATTGTAAAAATATCTAAATAATTACGATAAATCCTCAAAATGATGACAAAATCATTTTTCTCGGACGGAAATGCATAAAAAAGGGTGAAATTGAAAAATGTAGATATCGAATTGCTAACACAAATGAGTAATTTTAGAAAAAAATTCAACAGGCGTTATCAAAATTTACGAAAACAAGTGGAAAAATATGTTAAAACTTGTGGAAAATTACGACAAATTTGAAAGTTAATAACATTTATAGAAAACTGTGAAAATGAAAAATACAGATGTGTAAGAGCCAAAATAGCGAATTTTTCAAAGAGTTTTTCTTATTTTTTACTAGTTTCCACAATAAAAAGCATGCGAAATAAAAAATCAACAAAAGGGGGTAATTTTGAAAGAAACATCGATTAGCATTATTGAAATTTACGAAACAAAATTATTAGTTGGGAAAAAAATATACATAAATGCAAAAAAATATTAAAATATCTGTAAAATTACGTCAAATTCTAAAATAACTACCAAAAATCTATTTTTCCATATCCAGTAACCAAAATTTTTCAACTATTGTTTTCCACTTTTTTACAAATAACGAGAATATATTTTAAACTTTGTCGTTTGCTATGCTGAGAAAGTCAACGTTAAAAAATAAGGCCTCCACCTTACCTTACTCGCGCAAGCCTCCTCATGACGATAAAATACAATTTAGGAGAAAAAACAAATGTAAATATTTATTTTCGGCAGTCGTTGCACTGATGTGGAAACTTTATTGCCGAAACATAGGAAATTTGTGTTTTTAAAAACTATCAAAAAAATTCAAATCACACAGTGTTACATAAAATGTAAAATTTTATTAATTTTATATCTTAAAAATTATCAAATTTTGGTAGTATTGTGTTTGCATACTTGTAAAAAAAATACAGGAAATCAGACCGCCCAGAGCGCTTTCTTTGAACATCTTAAATCACACTATAAAATGAAATTATCCGAAAACAGTCTCAAAAAACATCTAAAACAAACATTTGCATCTAAAATTATTCTATTTTGAGGAAACATTAATGTTTTTTTCTAAAGAAAATAAAACTGGAAACAAGATAAACCAAGATTGACTTAATAAAATAATTAATGTGTTCAGGGCCGGTTTCACAAAAAATTGACAGAATCGCCAAAATTAAACATAATAATCGCTTTTATTCTAACCACTTTCGGTTTTGTTGGAAGAAAATTGCTTGGAAAATATTTTGTATAACATTTTAATATTTACAGCATATTTAAAAAAAATTTACTATTTTAAATTGTGCTTAGAGGTGCCTTAGAAATATTTTCGCACATATCGGGCTAAACCAAACAAAAGTTATGGTAATTTATTCCGCATACAAAAACAAATTTAATATGCAATTTATGACATCATTTCTGTTTTGACCATTTAAAAAATTATGTAATTCTCTAGACTAATCTTTAATTACAAGAAATGAATGGTGAAAAGATCCTTGGTATGTTAATGAAAATACTTTGGACTTAATTTTCTGATTTACATTTCATTTAAATCCAAATTGTTTATTTGTTTATTCCAAATTGTTTATTATTAAATTTAAATACAATAATTATTACAATAAAAATTAAACAGCTGACAAAGGGAACCTTAGAATAAGCATCTATAGTCTATTTTTATGTATGAGAGAGTATTAAAATAATAAAGCGTTCGTAATCCATAGGCGTACCACTTCTTTTAGTAGACAGTTAAAATATTTTGTGAAGTTATACCTCGAGTATTTATAAAATAACCTTTGTATAAATATAATAAATATATCGGGTGTACACTTATATTTTCACCTAATTAACCTGCTTATAACTTCTAAACAGCTGAAGGTAAAAAAGTGCAATTTTTTCTAAAATATTTTATTTTTCCACAAGGTATGTTAAGAACATTGTGTCAAACGGGTTATGTAGGTATAAGGGTTTAAACTTTGACTTTTAAACAACGTTACGTTCATAAATAATAATTTTAATATAAAAACTACTTCTTACCTACAAATCCAAATCGGAATCGAAATCAGAAGATGAACTGTCGCAACCAATATTTACAATGAGTGGCTCGATCATTTCATCAGTAATATTGTCCAACTTCCACATTTTCTCTTCTTCTTTAATCGTATGATTTACTGCCTTTTCCCAGTTTTCAGGCTTCACATTATTTACAGCCTCCAAAAACAACTGTTTAACATCACTCATTTTAAAAGAATTATTTTTTCTTGAAACTTCTCCCTTTATCTGTGCCCATATCAGTTCAATCGGGTTTACTTCGCAATGATATGGTGGTGATCTAACCACCGTCATCCCACGATTTTATGCAACTTCATCAATTTCATATTTTTTTAATTTCTCTTTATGAAGGGAACACAAATGATACAGTTCTTTTCTCACAGAACCGGGATGGATAATATTCTTTGAATTTAGCCAATTCTGTAAATCTTTTTTTAACCACTTGGTTGTGGGCATTTTTTCTGTAAGTCTCGAGTGATAACTTGCATTATCCATTACTATTATACAGTTCTGAGGAAGAAGATCTATCATTTGTTAGAACCACTCTTTAAAGACATCAGCATTCATGTCCTCATGGTAGTCACCGGTACGAGTAGATTCAAAAGTCAATAAACCACCTTTAACAAAACCGTTTGAACTACCGATGTGTACTATTATCAGTCTGCGCCCCTTTCCTGATGGTGGATTTAAACCAGTAGATAAATTATTTAAAAAAGCCTGTCTTCGACTTGTAACAGTTTCATCTTGCCAAAATTTATTTGGTGTATGTCCCTCGTTGATCCATGTTTCATCTAAATAAAATATATTTCTTCTTTGGTTTCTCATTTCTTTTATAGTCCTTAGGTAATTTCTTCTCCATACTACAATATCGCTTCTTTTTTCCATAGAAAACCTATTTCTTTTAAAAGTTTCCATAGTGTGCTTCGACTCATTTCAGGGTAATCCTTATCATCTCGAACCGTGGCAAGAACTTTGTCTACTGTCGGAAATTCTTTTCTAAAGAAGAACGCATGCACTTTCCTTCGAAGTCTTTCTTTCAAATGATTTTCTATTTGAAATTTTGGTTTTCCTGGAGCTTTACGTGCTGTTTGAAACTCGCCACATTTCTCTTCTTTAACAACTCTGTAAATCGTAGATTTCGCAACACCAAGCGTACTACTAACTAATTCCACTGTGTCATCAACACTTTTACATAAATGTTTGTCTGTAAATGATTTAAAACAATTAAATATTCATGTTTTTTCATTAACTGTTAAAGGACCGATTTTTTGTCGTTTACGCGGTACTTCCAAATTTTCCATGATCACACTAGAATTTACAGTAGACTGCACACTGCACCTTGCATGTTGCAACTAAACGACATTTAGTAAGCTGTCAAGAATACACAACTGGACCTCTTTATTAAATGGAAAACCTACAATCGCATTTTCGGTGAAGTTTGTTGGTAAGGGATTTATCTACTTATAATTCGATTACTGTAAGAAATTCTTGGAATTAAAATAAAACAAAATTGGCAAATAGGTACTTATTGAAAATAATCTTAAGATACGGCTATGTTATCTTTAATACACAGGGCTTTTGGCCTGTCCAAATCTTTTTCTATTGTTCTGTACAGCTTATGGTTATAAAAGACCAATAAAACACCCAAAACTTGTATTAGCTCAGGTACATTTATGACAATTTTAGGAAATATTTAGCTTATTCTGTAAAAATATTTAAAATGACCGTACTAAGTTTTGCATTAGAAATGCTGTTTTATTACTCTCTCATACATAAAAATAGACCATAGTCTAGGCTGTGTCGCCTGTGTTGCTATTCTGCTTATTCCAGATGCCCCATTTAAAGTGTATTATAATGTACCTAATTAAATGAAAGGTATGAGGAAAAAAAATAATATATCTGATGTATGGGATTTGGCAGATACAGGGTTAGACTTATTGGCGTTGGTTAAGTTAATGCATGAGTAGACACAGGGCATGTTTGACATTATCGATATATTTCTAGTTTTTTTTTTGTTAATTATTATTTGGTAAAACATTGCATCAGAAGAGAAACTTGCTATTGTGTGATGAAATATATTTCTTTACTTCAGTTTTAAATTTATTTATTTTAGTAATTTGTTTTATTTTTACAGGTAGAAGGTTATAGTATTTTGGGCCAAAATAAAAAAATGATCTTTGGGTAACTGATTTTTTAAAAAGTTGAGTGACCAGGACCATGTTGGCTGTAGAGCGGGTAACTCTAGAGTTTTTATATTGAAACTTTTTAGCACTACTATAAATATAATTTTTTATAATACATTGATATATAAATAGTGAGTTGATGTTAAAAATTTGTGTTTCGTCATAAAGTTTTTTGGTTTATTAAAAATATTTAAATTGTGATTGGATAATCTACAAACCATATTTTTAAGGAAATACTATGTCCTTGAATATTTTTTCATTTTCATCAAAAGTCGATTCTAAACCCTCCAAATTTAACGTAATTTTTCTGATTTTTATTTTTTTGGAAATAACTCCGTTAGCCACTGCCCCACCCTGTATGTAGTACTCACTCAATTTGTTAATGTTCACAATTTTTTTAATCTTAACAGCTATTATCTAAAATCAAGTAAAAAAGTATTGGCAAACTGTTAAGGGCATTTGAATCTTCAATAAAAAATTCTTCAGATTAAATATGCACCTTCCCTATTTTTTTTTTCCACCGACGCCCATGGTTTACGACTTCCTTTTAATAGTAATTGAATATTTGTCCAAAAAAATGTACCTGTAACATGTAACTTTTTTCTACCTACGTCGATGGTTGCCAACATGGTCTTACTAGCAATAAAATATTTTTGTTAAGGAAATAATGTGGTATTTAACTAATAATTCTGAATATTGCCTAAATGTTCAATAAAAACATTACTTAGAATTAATCCGTCCTACTTCTTATTTTTTTTACATTCTCTTACCTGTAAATCTATATTTCTATTAACAAAATCATGAGGTATTCACCAGGAATTGTCTATTATTTAAATCTAAGAATTGAGCTGTCCCTTCTCTAATTTTTTCTACCGACGTCCATGTACCAATAAAAAAATATTTTTGTTAAAAAAATCACGAGGTATTTGACCAGAAAACGAGACTTTCTTCATAAACAAATATTTTTGGCATTCCCATCGAAAAACATAATTAAAAAACTGTTTCGCTTTATTAAAAAATAGTTATTCTATAAATAATCCTGCCTGGGATCCCTTTGGAAAGTTGGCAAAGGCAAGTGTAACTAACAAATAACTGACGGGTTGCTGTGTTCGAAATATCGACGAGATGACTAGTCTAACTTACAAATAAACTAATAAAAATTTTAAAATAGATTTTTACCTGAAAATAATTAATAGGAAATCGGTGTCATTGTTCAAATTGATTGATGAATATTTGAAATGTGGTATCGAATTTAAAATCGATATGCAGCCGTGATGCTGCTATTTAGTCCTTTGGGGTGATTGATAAACATTTCAGATAAATAATTATTAACTAGATAAAATAGTTGCTCCATTCAATGGAGAAGATTTTTTTTCGAATAAGTCATTAATTAAATTATTTTAAATTTTTTTTGACCTACTAGACCAGGGCCAATCATTTTTTAAACAAAAAGTTCTTATCAGTGTGGTCGGAAACTTTAGGGTAAATTATAAGTAAAGATCCGAATTTTTTTTTTGATATTTTACATTGCCAATCGAGATTTTAATAACAAAAACAAATTATATTATAATCATAGATGGCAGCACATCTAAAAATTATATTATGTTTAAAATGTACCGTTTGGTTGCATTATAATTTTTTGCTACCCTGAATAGAATAAAATAGTTTATTATCTCTAATCAGTACATTTACAATACATACATTTATAGAAAGTCAATAATAGAAAAAGAAAAGCACAAAAGTTCAACAGAAAATTATGCAATTGAAATAATTACAATATTAAAAGTGACATACAAAATGCAAAACATATACAGGGTGTTTCATTGGGAGAGGGTAATATTTTAACAGAGGATAGGAGTGACAGGTGATTCCAAATAACCCATATTTTATGGGTCTACGGGCCCTTATAGCTGAGATACAGAGTGTTTTGGTCATTTTGGTCATTCCTTCATTGCCTCATTTGCTTTTAACCACTCTGTATAATTTTATAATATTTGGTACACATACTCTATGTATCTTAAGAAATTAATTGAGATATTATTAATATCGAAAATACAGGCCCGGCTTCACTAAAAATTGACAAATTCGTTCCACTCACAAACAACACCCTGTATGTTAAAATTTCAAAAATAAAAAGAGGACAAAAAATTGAATTTAATGATATACTTTCTATTTTTTCACATATGATTTTACTACTCATAATTTGTTGTAAATATTATTTGGCCTAATTAACTATTTTGTTTAAAAGTATGTTATACAAAAAATTTTTATCGTCATCTAGGCCTATGAAAACATATTTACAGGACTGTACTAGGAACTAAATATCACATTAGATTTATCTATACATCACGCATTTTATTTCTTTTTTTTTAACCTTCATTATGAAAAATTGTGTATTTTAGAGTAGTTAAAGAATCTAAAATCTATTTTTTGTAAAGGATAAAAGTACTTGAAAACGCGTTCTTTATTTAATTAAGTAAGTTTGGTAATAACTTTTATCATTTATAAACATTTGATTATAGTTTCTTTTACTCTTCTACTCCAAACTACACAATTTTTCATAAGGAAATAAATAAAATGGGTGTTGAATAGGTAAATTTAATGTGACGTTTAATTCCTAGTACGGTCCTATCTTTTTTTTTGTTTTTATAGGCCTAGGTGACGATAAAAATTTTTTGTATAACATGCTTTTAAACAAAATAGTTAATTAGGCCATGTAATATTGATTACAACTTAATAGGATTAATTAACCACGTTGGTGCCCCAAAAATATGAGTAGTAAAATCATTTGTGCAAAAATAAAAAGTATATTCAATTTTTTGTCCTCTTTTTAGATATGGTAAAATATTTTTGAAAATTTAACATACAGGGTGTTGTTTATGAGTGGGACGAATTTGTCAATTTCTAGTGAAGCCGAGCCTGTATTTTCAATATTAATAATATCTCAATTAATTTGTTAAGATACGGAGACTATGTGTACCAAATATTATAAAATTATACAGAGTGGTTAAAAGCACAGGAGCCAATGAAGAAATGACCAAAATGAACAAAACACTCTGTATCTCAGGTATAAGGGACCGTAGACCCATAAAATATGGGTTATTTGGAATCACCCCAGTCACTCCTATTCACTTTTAAAATATTACCCTCTCCCAATGAAACACCCTGTATATGTTTTGCATTTTGTATGTCACTTTTAATATTGTAATAATTTCAATTGCATAATTTTCTGTTAAACTTTTGTGCTTTTCTTTTTCCCTGTATACATACGAAAGTTCAAAAGTTAATAAATTTAAACAATTTGAAATTCTTTAAATGTTAGAATAAGAAATAAGAAATAAGAAAAAGTAATAAAATTCAACAATTTAAAATTATTTAGATATTAGATAAGAGAGATACAAAATGCAAAATAACGTATCTAACTAAGAAGGTTCAAAAATTCATAAAAGTTAAACAATTTGAACAATTTGTCAATTTGCAATTAACAAACATAACCATGCAAATCAAAATATAATAAAAATAGACAATTTGAAATTATTAATTAATATTAAAGAGAGACACAAAATGCAAAAAAAAAAACATATATTTAAATTGGGGTTAGCCATATGTGAGTAGTAGGTAATGAGGTTGTTTTCTTTCTAACCTCATTAAAAACATACATAACTATGAAAGTTAAGAAATTAATAAAATTAAACAATTTGAAATCCTCCGAATAAAAACAATTGTTCTGAAAGAAGAACTTTAATTTCTTCTTGAAGTTAAATATATTCAACGATTTTATTTTCATGGGTCGAACATTATATAATTTAACATTAATCGAGTTTTTCTTTGACTTGGAAAGTCGGAATTTCTGTTATCTAATCAGATTTGCAGCTCTTGTTTGATAGGTATATACATCTGGGTTACGAATTGAAGTTGTAAATAAATAACGAAGGAAAAGTGATTATTTTATGATATACAAATAATGGACGAGTCCGTATATTGGGCCCCTAATATTCTATTAGCTTTTTTCTGATGGGGAAAAATCACATCTACTTCAGAAGTTTTACCCAAAGCAGAATACCATAAGAAACATGAGAATGACATAGGGCAAAGCAGGTCATTTTTAATACTTAATAACGCAGAGATTAAGAATGTGAACCTACCAATTCAATCTGTTGTCTAAGTTAAAACCAAGTAATTTGGTAGTTTCTTGCTCAGGTAGAGTTAGTTGTAATAGTCATATATTGAGATTTGTTTTTGTTCAGCTTGAGTTTGTTGGCAGTAAACCACTCTTCAGCCTTCCTTCCCACCATATTTAAGTTATCCTGAAGACTACTGTGGGTATCACTAAAATAAATGAAGGATGTATTATCAGCAAAATGAATGGTTTGACGTGGACTCATATAACAATGTAGGTCATTAATGTATATCCTGTATCTCCAGACAATTACCCAAAATTGCCAAATTACAAGGTTTTCTTTAATCAAACGGGGATTAATCTAAAAAGGATATAACCAACGACAAATCTTGTTAAATTCTAGTGTTCCTATTAATTTACTGATAAACCATATCGTAGATACTTAATTAATGTTCATATTCGACTAGCAGTCAAATCTTCAGTTGCGTTTCACAATGTAAGTATTAGAAATTTATATATTTTTAATAAATAAATAATAATAATAGACATTTTTTCACCCCTTTCTCACCTAAAAACTTTTTTTGTAAACTTGTTATTCTTTGAGAAGTAAATATCATTCCTATCTTGAATGATAATTATTCAATATGAACAAATTAAACTTAAAATCAATTTATTTTGTTTTTCAACACACCACAAGTTTCGGCTCTAGTGCCACCTTCAGGTGTGGAATAAAGTATACATTACAGTTTTTTGCTTATAACTTATTTTGGTTAAGTTTTATCAAAAAATGTCGAATTTAAATGTTGTTAGCTATAACGTTTATATTTAACATTTTTTTATAGAAGTTAACCAAAAAAAGTATTAGCTAAAAATCGTTTATTACTCATTCAACCCCTCTAGCGGTGATGCGGGTGTGTTGGGGCTCTAAACTTTTTTGTTCCTTGTTTCTTATCTGCCAAAGAATATGAATCGACTTTTTCTTTTGCAATAATTTTTTCCTAATTCAAATGTATAGTTTAATATAGAAATATTCCAAGTTTATTTTTATTTTAATGAACTCATTATGGTGACTTCATGAAGGTCACTTAGCAAAAATACTAGTTTTTGAATTGAGTAAATTACTTAGTCATATATTGTTAAAAATCCGATGCAACCTACGTAATATTGTAAAATTATTTTTTTATAGAATTTCTGGGATATTCCATATCAAACTAAGCATGTCTTAAAACCAAATAAATCACTTATTTTTCATCTAAACTTCAACAAATTATACATTTTCGGAAAGGAAAAGAGTTCGCCTCTCAGGTAGAATAAAAATATATAGGGCGTTTCGTTAAAAAAATCGACGATATTTGCATTTGAAAAAGACCCTATGTAAGATTTTACTACATAAACATTTTTACTGAAAAAAACTTTATATAAGTAAAAAGAAATTGTGAAAACCGCACCTCCCTATCATTTCTGAGTTCCGAGATATTTACAGTTAAAATGGGTCAGAAACTTCTAGGACACTCGGTATTAAACCGCGCTAAGTTCTAATGAAACAATCCGACCCTGTCAAGGCTATCTGCGTCGGGAATCTAGTACGCTCCCCTTTGTGCAATTATCAAATTTAAATCGTATAAACATTATATTAAACCTACGATTGTTCTCTTTGGTTGTTTAACACTTTAATTTCGGCACACCCACAACCTACACGCCGGGCAACCTTTAACCGTCATCTTTTTGTTTTTATCCCATCAATATCATCATTTTCCGATGGCTGATCAATTGGAAGAATTAGTGCTAGGTGTCAAGGTTATTTTAAACCACTCTCATACGGTCAGTAGTATTGTTGAGAATAAACTTGTGTAATTATATTTTACCTAAGTAGCTACAGAACGTGAACAATAATGGCTATTTTCGTAAGCAGCAAATAGATTTCCGCCCGAACTATACACGAAATATACAGGGTGGGCCACGCTCAACGGGACGGAGCTTACTGGGAAAACGAAAAATGTTATGAAAAAGTTATTTGGCAGGAGTACGTAGGTTAGTGAGGACTACATTTCTAAATTAGGGTGTTCCAAAAAAGCGTGATATATCAAAGTTATGTTTTTTTTAATGGAACACCCTGTATTTTATTTTATTTTTGAAGTATATTGAACAAAATAATGTCACTTTATTAAGGGCTCCCTATACCCATTCTTGATAGTTTTCGATTTAAATGACTTTTTTTGCGAAATTAATATGGCTTAAATACATTCATTACACTTCGTCCCATAAAAATTAACTAACGCATTTTTGTTTATTAATTGCCAATTAGGAAGGCCATCGATACGAATTATTGTAATGTAAAGTTTATTTACAGGGTGTTGTTAATTGAGAGTTTCATGACAATACAATATTTTATACGATTACTGCGTTATTCTAAATGGGACACCCTGTATTTTGTTATTGTAATAAAAGGGTAAAACAATTCCCTTTCAAATTACTACAAGGTTCCCTATACCAATATCCACCAATTTCAGACTTATTTGCATTATTTTACCTGCATCAATAAAAATCGGTAATTTTATAACACGTTTTTATTAAGTAAGCTATGAAATAGACAAAACAAATAACTTTACAACAAATGGTGCCCATTTTGTTCGATACATAATCGGACTCTCTTCTCAAAATTTTTTTTTACACTTCTTAGCATTTCTGGCGTTACGGTTGCAAACGCTTCACGGATACGAATTTTCATATCTTGGGCAGTCGTGGGTGGAGTCTGATACACTAAATTTTTAATGTACCCCCATAAAAAGTAGTCCATGTTGGTTAAACAGAGAGATCTAGGGGGCCAATTGTTAGGACTACCTCTACCAATCCACTTTTCCGGAAATTTTCGATTTAAATATGATCTTACAATGAGAGAAAAATGTGCGGGAGCACCATCGAGCTGTACCCACATTCTGCTTCTTACATTCAAAGGGATATTCTCTTACAGAACAGAAAAATCTCTCTGAAGGAATCTGGAAAACTTACGTCCATTTAAAATGCCATTAAAAAAATACGGTCCCACAACATATTCTCCTATTAATCCTCCATAAACGTTTAAAGACCATCGGTTTTGACGATCTATCGTTCTAAATTCTTTTTTATTTTCGGTACTGTAATAGTGAAAGTTGTGTCTATTCACTAGTCCACTATTATGGAACGTAGATTCGTCTGTGAATAATATTTTATCAAAAAAGAATTCGTCTTCTCCCGCTTTTTCGAGAAATCATAAACAAAATTCCAATCTACGGTGAAAATCCGTTCCATACAAATGTTGGTGCATCTGAATGTGGTATGGATGGTAACAATGATTTTTAATAATTCTTCTAATACTAGTCCGACTTATTTCCAATTCCCTGGCCATAACTCTTGTGCTAGTGTTTGGTTTTTCAATAAGTGATTGGAGAACTTCCAACTCTGTATTTTCGTTGCGAGTTACGAGCTTTCTAATATTTCGTTTTTTTTGTAAGAAACACTACCGGTTTCACGAAACCTTGCTAGCAGCCTTTCAAATACCTCTTTGCGAGGATGATCTTTTAAGGGATATCTCTCGGCATAAACTCGTGATGCTAATAGACAGTTTTGAAAACATTCTCCGAGTATGAAAATCATATTAACTCTATCTTTAACTGTATATTCTTTCATTTTGTATCTGAACGACAGCTAATAACACGGTAAAAATTAAACTATTGTCACAGTTTGACAGCAAACTAGTGTTTTGTCTATTTCATAGCTTACTTAATAAAAACGGTATAAAATTACCGATTTTTATTGATGCAGGTAAAATAATGCAAATAAGTCTGAAATTGGTGGATATTGGTATAGGGAACCTTTTAGTAATTTGAAAGGGAATTGTTTTACCCTTTTATTACAATACCAAAATACAGGGTGTCCCATTTAGAATAACGCAGTAATCGTATAAAATATTGTATTGTCATGAAACTCTCAATTGACAACACCCTGTAAATAAACTTTACATTACAATAATTCGTATCGATGGCCTTCCTAATTGGCAATTAATAAACAAAAATGCGTTAGTTAATTTTTATGGGACGAAGTGTAATGAATGTATTTAAACCATATTAATTTCGCAAAAATAGTCATTTAAATCGAAAACTATCAAGAATGGGTATAGGGAGCCCTTAATAAAGTGACATTATTTTGTTCGATATACTTCAAAAATAAAATAAGATACAGGGTGTTCCATTAAAAAAAACATAACTTTGATATATCACGCTTTTTTGGAACACCCTGTATATGTCTAACTAATTTAGAAATGTAGTCGTCACTAACCTACGTACTCCTGCCAAATAACTTTTTCATAACATTTTTCGTTTTCCCAGTAAGCTCCGTCCCGTTGAGCGTGGCCCATCCTGTATAATCTTTTTATATTTTATTAGACCAGAATACAAAAATATTTTCTATCTTTTCTTGACTCACACCAACTTATGAAAGGCTGCATTCATTTTCATATATCATTTTTTATTTTTCTGGAAGCAGATTTAATGTCCTATTGCGCCAAAGTAACTTTAGAGCAAAGAGAACACCATCTAACAAGAGGCGAAAGCTTTATCGGTTCCTTTGATGTTGGATAGACACAATATTGAAAGGAAATACGTCACAGCATTGACACAAATACTCTTTGAGATACACTGAGAAAAGTAACATGTATTGATTCAAATTCTTACAAACCGAACTACACTAAGAAAAATAATAGTGTTGGTGAATATACCTCCCCGTTTAGTGTAGATAGTTTATTATTTTGGTCTAAACCTATTGAATATACACTTTTTTTTCAAGGATCTTAGTTCAGATATTTCCCAGCAGCATTTCTCATTTTCGGCCAATGCCAGTAATTACCCGCGAAACGGCAATACCGCGACAATCGGAATAACGGAAATGATGATTGACATTGACAGTAATACTACTTAAATCGCGCATGCGCATACAAATGCCAGATCAGTATACAATTGGAGTCAGAAAATAGGTTTCAAATTTCTTGAGAGATGGTACAATAGCTACTATATAAAAGCTTGAGATTTTTCTACTAAAATCACAGTGTTCTACTGTATGAAATAATTTTAAATTGAGTTGAAATTTTCTTTTCTACGACCAAATATATTTATATCACTAACCTAAAAACTTTATTTTTTATTAAATTACAAATCATAAACGAAAATACTCATTTCTGGATGAATGAAGAGTGGCAAAAGAAAAAATGCGAAAGCATTGTAAAAATGTTCAAAAAATTACGTTAAATTATAAATAAATTTAAAAAATACAAACGTTTATTCCTTTATATAGTTGATTGTTCACAAAAACTGCTGGTGGTTTTTAATAAAAATATCTGAAAAATGATGTAAAAACAGCTGCCACAATCGTTTTATTTTTGTATTGAATGAAAATACAAGTAAATACAAAACGCTTTTATTCGAACGGTTGTCAAGTACATTAAAATAATTTCCAATAATTTCTGCCCAAACAATTTACATTTTTTGGTTATAAAGCTAATGAAGAAATAAAGAGGTGATGTGAAACATTATGGTCGAATACGCTTCTACGTTAATGAAGAGGCGCTCTAACTACTTGGTAACACTCAACAGGAGGCTCAAGAGAAATAAGCCATTCGAATTCATGCAGTGACAGTTAGTGTTAGTGCAAAACAGTGTACTAATTCATCACCTTGTAATTATTTTATCCCAGAATTAAATAAGACATACCAATAAAAACTTCTTAAATAAGTCCCATGAAGCAAAAAATATTTTGTAACAGTTACACTTTGCAAAGACGATCCAAATAATTCAAACAAGATAGTTTTTAGTACGAAGGTATTAAAACGAAACAAACAATTTTCATTACATTGACTATTTCCCTCGTCTTAATTTCCAACAATCAAAAACGCGCAATTTTGAATTACAAATGGTTTCTAGATGAAAAAACTGTATGACAGCTCCTGTCAGTAGTTTTTTCGAGTTTACCCGCGCAAAACTTGACAGCTGTTGTCACCAAAAATTATATTACCTTTGATAACAAGTAATTATGGTCTCCTAGGACACCAGAAAACGACGCTAAGCAATTTTTTTGATTTTATTGTCAATAAATTTTGTAATATTGAGACAATGGCGCCTTTAGAAATTCATGTCAAGATGGTACAATAGCTACTGTATATAGAAAATGATCAACGTAAACTAAAAAAATAAATAAAATACATTACAAAATAGAAAATATCCATCAATACATATTTCTGTAAATTTTCCCCCCTCTTACCCTTCCACGGGTCTCTTACTGGTTAGTAACAATCGATAAACATATTTTAAAAATTCAAATTCTTTATATATAGATCCAAAAATGTATTATTAATAAATTATAGAGATTGCGTGCTATTAAAACCGTTTATTGATTTGAAATAGGAGAATACCCTATGTTTTATTGACTAAATTATTTAAATTGAAATGTCAGTGATCGACAAGGTCTAATTTTAGGTTATTTATAAGGTGTGAGTAAAATAAAGTTAAGTAGAATTGCGTTATTGTCGTAACGACACGATAAGGTCAATTTCAAGGTGAAATTTTTATTTTTTTTTAATTTATGAATGCCTCTCTAAGAAAGTTAGGTTTCATCTTCGTAACTGGGTCTAGAATTAAATCAGGAATATGGATTCTTAATTTTTAAGATTATACGCTTTGTTTCTTAATCTAACTTCAAAATACTTGACTTAATTCACTTACGAACGGATAATGATATATCAGATGACATAAAGACATATCATAAATGACTGATGACAGAAATGGCAGAAGACTGAAATTACGGATGACAGAAATGTCATATAAAATTGAAGAGAGAGGTAGGAAAAATAGCAGATTAGAAGAATAACGAATGAAAAGAATGATGGATGAAAAAAGGACAGATAACAGGAACGACAAATTACAGTAATGACAGATAATAAGTATGACAGAAGTAATAGATGACATGAATGAGAGATGACAGGCAGCAGCCAGGGTAGATAAATGGGAGGAATTAAAATAATTTCTTAAATACAAAACTTTCTTAAAACTTATATAGGCACATCAACATATTTTACTAGTCTTGTCCTGTTTCTTATTACTTATTTATTTTACAATTAAAGTTGTAACGTTTAAATTCGGTATTAAGACCTTACTACATTAATTAGTTTCCATACCTTGTTTTTCTTGGGTATGTGAGCCACTGTAAGGACCGAATTATATTATTTAGGAACCGCATATCACATAAGATATTTTACATTTAGCCTCAAGTTTTTGACTCACTTTATATCCATTTATACGAGCTAGTTAGTTTCGTATAAAGTATTTCGAACATTAAAATAGATTGTTGTTTACGTCTATTTTATCGATGTCATGTTTCGATCTGTCGTTCCGGTCATTTCTTCTGTTAAATTTGAGGTACTGTGCGGCTGTGTTAGCCAGTCACCTGTGATATGATTGGTCAAGTCGCAGAATTTGACCAGTCATCTTATATGATTGGTCAAGTCGTTTTTAGTCACCCGTGCGATTCCCGTATTGTTAGACTTGCAGGGTGCCTATTTGATTTGGTGTGTTTACCCTGGTCTCATTCTCTTGAAGAGGAATTGATATTTTGTACCAAACCAAGCCACGTTCGTAACGACGCCATTTTTGTCAGGTAAGGCGTTTTTCATGACAGTCGAGTTTTATGTTATTTGGCAAGTGTGTAAGGCCTATTAATATTATAGGGATAGCACCTTCCACGGGAGACGATTTGATTCTCCGAGGATTCACCTTCCATGGAAGCATTTGTCAGGAAAGTTCCTGATTCGCCGAGAATTCCCCTTCACTGTATAAAAGGGTATGTTGAGATATTTAAATGTTTTTATTGTATAAACTGTTAGAGTTTGTAAATTTCTTTCTGAGCCGAGGGGTATTCGATTAGGGGTTTAATGTATATTATTTTAGGATTCTCGTGTTGGGCATTCTCGTGTTGGGCGGAGTGTTGACCACATTCTCGTGTTGGGCGGAGTGTTGACCACATTCTCGTGTTGGGCAGAGTGTTAACCAGATTTTCGTATTGAGCTGACCTGACGAGTTAGTTGCTGCAGGTTGCCGCAATTTAATTTAGGAACAACCGCAAGTTTTTCATATTTTTTTTATATTTGTTCATGTACATTATTTGTTAATTAGTAATTTTTAAAGGTCTCTAAATTAATATTTTCATATATTTTCTCTAATTTTTTTTGGACTTATAGGGGCGAGTGGTATTTTTTTTACGCCCAATTCCAACGACCTTGAGAGCTCTCGCGGACGGTGTAACACCCCTATTGTTCGTAATCATTTAATTAATTCAATCATTTTTTTTTAACTAGCGCAATTTTCTTACAATTTTAGTGGGATCCCTTTTTCTTTTTTTGACCTGTGTAATTTTAATTAAGTGACAATTAAGTGAGTAATTAGTTACTTTTCTTTCATTTACTAATAGTCACAAATAGTCTTGACCCGAACTAAGGTAAGCAAATTTTTGGTTGCGACGTAGTTTATTTTTTTATTTGTGGGTTCAATTTAGATCCATTCTGGAGGTTTAGTGACTAAATTGACCATATTTTGGATGAGGGTAAAACAATCTCCTGGCGCCCATTTTTCTTTTTAATTAACAACATTTATCAATCCACACCCCTCTTCATTGTGGTTAGGCTGCATCCAAACCGGATTACATAATCCCACGAAGGAATATCTTTAACCGAGAATAACTCGTGGCAAAGTCTTTCTCGAAAGAAAAAATTCTCATTAAAGTTGAAGTACCTCCAATCAAATTTCTTATCAATTACAAGAATTCCTCTTCAAAGAACCGTTTTTTTTCTAATATCGAATTAGGTATGTGTAGGTACTATCTACTCAGTTTGGTGTTAATACTTTCATCATTATGATAAGGCCCCCATAATTTTTTGCTGAACATAACAGTAAGAAAGGTATTAATGACTGCGCTTATATGGTTTTAATTGTCTCAAAGCAATGGCGTACCACAAAAAATGGGTTTTCGCGCTGGTACGAAAAAATTTTTATTTGTTGTAAATATTTTTACACAAATGTGCTACCATCAGACTGATAAATGAATCTTAGGAGCAAGTTTTGACAACTTTATAAAGCAACAAATTCCCAACTTGCATTGGGGGTTGAAAATGCAATTTTCATTGGGGGTTGTAAAGTTTTTTGACCAATATTCGAATTATTTATCGCGTCTCTAGCAAACTGGACTTTATCTATAAATAAGGTGCGACGAATTACTGTTTTTTTTTGGCATATACATGCAAGTCATTGACCCAACTACGATTCGTCTATAAGGGAAGAACCTATAAATCTAACATCCAGAAAATTAAATCAAAGAAATACAAGCCTCATCACACTTAAGGCTAGCAATCCGAATATTCATAAACCTTTCAATCCAGCATATTATAATTTTTTTTCAAAAATTTCTTCTCTTGGGTAGCAACAACCTTTATTTTTTTTAACTCCTAACTATATCTATCTATCTATCTTTCTTAAAAGATGTTAGCTTTGATATTCAAATATTTACCAGATTTTTTTCTATTCTCTGCAATTTACAATCTACTCATAGTATATACAGAGTAATTATCAAATAAGATGGTAACGAGAGCTCTGGAATTTTTATCTATCAAGATCTTCTGGCCATAATCTTCTAAGTCTTCTTTCGATTGGTTGATTGAAGAGTTCATTAATCATTTGTTTACGGTTTCTATATTTGTTGGCATTGGCTCTTATCACTTCTGTTATGAATGGAATGTCCAGGTCGTTGTGCAGCGTTTGATTTGAAACATACCAAGGGGCGGCGTTTACCACTCTGAGCACGTTTGGAACATTTTAAGTCCAAATTGGATTGAGTACAGCCTTATATAATATTCTTTTGTTTACCATGGATAGTTTAGATTTTCTGTTTATTAGCCAGCTTATGTTTTTTGTTTTGAGATCCAGTTGTCGTCGTTTGATTTATATGTGCGTCTTCCATGTTAATTTTTGGTTCAGTTTAAGTCCAAGATATTTCATCTCAGCTTTGACAGGTATGGGCGTGTTGTTTAAATATACTTGAGGACAGATATTTCGACGTGTTGTAAATGTTATATGGACGGACTTTGTTGGATTCACTTTAATTTTTCATTTTTCTAGCCAATTTTGCAGCAGATTGAGGTGATATTGTAATTTCCGTGTAGCTCTTATTGGATCAAATTCCGATGAAAGTATTGCTGTGTGCAATTACCGTATCGTCCGTTGATTGGATATCAGCTGTATATATGAGATAGAGAATTGGACCTAGAACGCTACCTTGCGGTACTCTTGCGTTTATAGGTTGATAGGCTGTCGAGTTTGTCTTGAAAATAGCGTTCGCTTTAGATTTTATGGTTAGAATTTACCAGATTTTAAAAAAAATAAGCAATGGATGTGGAATTAAAGAAATTGCCGGTAAAATGTTGGCATAGTATATTGTACAACAAGTGCGTGTCTTTTTTTGGGTCCTCTAAAGGTTCGTAGTCTATTTTTGATCTCCAGTTAGGTCCTTAAAGTTTCGGCAGCTCCGGTTAGGTCCTTTTTAAATTTCGGCAGGTCCGGTTAGACTCGTGGAAAGTGGAGAGGTGCAAACGTTGTTCATCTACTCTCTTTAATAGTGTACTTATAGGAAATGCTTATTTCGCGCGGTTGTACACTGTAAATTTTCTACGATGTTTATATTTTTATTTGATGTTACTGAATAGCTATTTTTGAGAAAGTAACGTTTGGAGGAGTTAAAGTAAATCTTTCACAGGTATCTTCTCTACTACTATCCATTTTTTCAATTTAATTCAAGCAAACTTATTGAAATTATTGCGTTTAAAAACTGTCAGTTGCTGTCAGTGAAGTTTTATCAAACTGTTTGTTCATTTCATACACAATATCTGGTCACCGAGCTTCGCTCTTAATATTCAAATCTACATTTTTAAGCAGCCCAATGAGTATATAATTTAAGTATATTTATAACATGACAAATTATTAATTAATTCGCGAAAATCACGGAGTGGGCGACATCTACTTGAACTACTGATAGGGAGATAAATAAAAAGTTGATTGGCGATTGGCTTGAAAGTAGGCGGGAAAATTAAAAAAGCTGTCAGTGTTAATTTTCAATTGGCTGCAGCTGTTGTTGACGTTTATCAACTGCTTGTCACAGAGGTTAGTTAAATGCATTAAAGTTGCCTAGTTTCTGGGGATTTCACCCTTTTAGGGCAACTTCTACTGACGCTTGATCTTCGCGAATTGTCACGGTGGACAGGCCCCGTTTCCGGGACGTGCAACAGCAGCGTGTAGGGCACACGTCCCGTCAACAGAAGATCGCTCAGCTCACTCTATTTATCACTATATAAGAAAAACTCTATGTTCAATTGATTTTATTATTTTTTGATCTGCAGTGAAGGAAAATTATAGGTCTGATATTCATACTTGGGTAAAAACCTCCACAAAAACCTGTGACCAGACTCTCGAGGTGTGGCAGATATTGATATCATATTTTTTCAAAAATTCTTTCTCTCTCTCTCTCTCTCTCTCTCTCTCTCTCTGATCATGAAAACTTAAATATTAAAACTGTCCGCATAATAAAATAGTAGCCGTAAGGGGTAGTCTCACACTATCGGGGAAGGGAAGACAGGTGTCCATTTTAACAGTGTTACTCAACGTTCCTATAAATATTTACCTAAACCCATGATTTCTGCAATTGAATTGGCAACGTTGTATTTTCAACTTTGAATTAATAAGATGGCTGTCATTTGACAAGCAAATTATTTATGTCCGTCAAATGAACCTTTCCTTTTTTATATAAAGCGACAAATTTAAAATCGAATTCTTTCTGATTAAAACGCCAGAAATTAAATAAAGTCAAACCTTTTTACTACTATACTATACAGAAGAAAGGAGTGCAGTATTTAATTTGCAGAACGTAGTACAGGTTCAAGAGATAGAAATTTTATTTTTACCTCATCCTTCAATGCTTATTTGTAGTTAAAATTTAAATTTTAATACATCTGATCGGCCTAATATAGTTTTTGTCTAGATTCTTGTTTCCATGGTTTTTACTGTAATAAATTTGTTCTTTTGACAGATAAGTCAGACTTTATTTATTCATAGCCGTATCGTATGTATTTTAATTGATTCAGAATTTTGTATTAATATATATTTCAAAATGGCTTCATTCTAAAAATATTATCAGTCCTCCTAAATCCTTGAAGGCAGAATTATTAGTAATAGCAAGGCAACATAAAAACAAATTCAAAAAATATATTATGGATGAGATGGCCAGAGAAAAAGGAATTAAAATTCTCAGATTTCCTCCGAACCACGCAGAGTTAAATTCCATTGAACTGATCTGGTCTCAATTATTAAAAGGTTATGTTTCTCAAAACAATAAAACATTTAAATTTCCTGATGTGCGAAATTTGTTTTTGAAGGCAGTTTCAGATGTAAATAGAGAACATTGGGGAAAATGCATTGATCATGTTTAAAAATGTGGAAAATTCATTTAGGAAAGTGGACATATCAATGGATAATTTAATAGAACCGATAATAATAAACATCAGAAAAGACAATTATAGTGATGCCAGTAGTTTTAGTGAAGACAGTGACTTTTAAAGATAGTTCTTGAACTAACTTTTTTTTTAATCTTTGAGTTTAGGTAAGTACTGAAGCGTTACTTTTAATGCCAAGAGATTAAAAAAAGTTTAATCCCAACATATAATCCTCCTTGTTATTTATTGGTTAAATTTAATTCGTTCAATGTTAAAGTGTCGGATGCATAAAGTTTATTTTTATTTTTTGTAAATAATATAACTTCAAAATTTAATCTACGAAGTGCGTATATATATTTTATATGCTGTGACCTTATTTATATTATAGAAACTTATTTTGCAAAGTACGCCTATGGAATGTGACGTTATATCCCCACTTTGACTGTACTCATCTATCCTTTATAGTATATATTACTATAGAAACAAGTTATTATTATGTGCCGTTGCTAGGAAATAAAACTAAAAGCTTAACTTTTCTTGTAAATATCTCGGAAGATCGAATTTTCACAGACATGAGACCTACATTTTTTGCCGATTTAGATAGGAATTAGTCTACCCTGAAAGTTTCATTGAATTCTGACGAGTGGATTGCGAGATCCTCTGGACACACACACACACACATACACACACACACACACACACACACATACAAACCTTGCTCGTTTAATAGTATTTGATAAGTCCTATATAACTATGTATGTTTCTTAATTGACGATGCATTCTTTATTATCGTAGAAAATAGTTATTTCTCTGCATTTAGATATTTTTATAAAAATGTTATTATACTTTTAAACGATACTTCAGTCTCTATTAGTAAAAAGTTAACATTTAAGAACTTTTTTGTCAAGAATCGAGCAACTGTATTTTACCATAACCACAAACAAATAAAAACTGCGTAGTGTAGTCCTGGGCGCTACATGAAGCATTCCAAATTCTTGTCTCTACCTTTATTATTTATTATATTTTATCATTATAATCGATAATCCCCATATTAAATTTCCTCATACCGACTCCAAAGTTCCGTTTCCGCTCGAATAACACGAATAAAACTAAGAAGAAAAGAAAAAGAAATTGGAAAATGCGACACATCCACCACCAGGTGCCGCCTATGGCGGCGATTCCATGGAGTCCCGATCGATGAGAATCCAGCGCACTAGGTGCTGGTGGTTTCCTTTCTTTCTAGCTCATTCAGACAGCCGGTCAGTGTTGTCTACGCTAAACATAGTGAACCACCCTTTTTCGTTGTTGTCACTCGTTTTTTTTGTGGGGTAAAGTAAGGTAAAAATCACCTGTGCACTTCAGCTTGTAATTGCAATTTTGGTAAAATCGCACTGTAATAATTTTGGTATAAGATTTGCTTTATTTGATTCATTATTTTTAAGGTTGATATAAATGTTTGCTCTTAAAAAAACGGCTACAGTTACAGCATCCCTTAAATAATAAATAAGGAAGTTAAGAGGCTTTTTTGCTACGTTTCTGTGTAAACATCGTTAAATTATTCGTATTCCAAGATAGGGAAAATTTGAGTAATTATTTAATTACTCTTAAAAATACCGGTAGATTTGACATATACTATTAAAAATATGACTTTTTAGCCAATATCTAACAAAGACAACTAGTTTCGGTCTATAAACATCTTCAGTGACAAGTTTCATTAGATTCCCTATTATTAGAAAAACATTTATTTGTACAATTAGTGCATGAAATATAGTTGAAATTGATGTTTTCCTCCATCCCACGACCAGAGACGAGGCGTAGTTTATGGTACACCGCATGGATCCGAGTGGAGGTATCATTTTTGATATTTTTAACCTTCAAAGGTACAATTTTATGAAAACGGTAAATTAAATATTTATTTTTTCTTTTGTACGCCATTTAGAAGCTTTAAAAACTGAAACTAGTCGCCCTTTGTACAATATTGGATTCGGTGGTGATTCACACTTTGTGTAGCCATATTTGAGCATGAACAGCATCCTGTATTTACTAGTGTTAAAGTGCATTTACACATATTTTGAATCATAAGATTTTTTAAATTTTTTATTATAAAATTATAAATGTTTACACTATGCGATTTAAAAATAATCTTCATATATCAAAAATATTTTATACTGTTAAGAATAAATCTAATGCAGTCAAATCTGGCGATCTTGCCGGTCATCCTTGGTGTTAACTTCATCTTTCTGAAAAAACATAACCTAAATAATTGGGCACAACTACTTGTGTGAGCCATCTTGTTGAAAAATTAATTACTGAGTATATTTTACCCTCAACTTCAAAAATGACATATGTTCGACTTGCGCTTTTTGCATTTTAGGGGTGAAATCCACCCCTTTTGTTAAAAATGGTAAAAAAATGCAGGTTTAAGCATTCTGGCAATCTCGATGAATTAAATAATTTAAATATTACATATGCATGATTTATGATTTTAATTAATTTTTCAACCCTTTTAGCAACCACCCCTTAAATCGAAAATCATGAAAAAATCATTTTCTATTTTCTGAAATATGAAATCGCATATTAACATTACACAAACAGTTTGTTTAATGTTTATGATATAATTTTTGGTTGACTTTGAAATTTCAACCCTCAAAAACCACCCCCTTAAAACAGAATCATTGAAAAAATTGGTTTCAAAAAAGAGTATTAAAATCTTTATTTATTTATTGCGAAATTTTCCACCCTTAAAAACTACCCCTTGTCATAAAAATAATGGAAAATTTCTTACTATCTTTTTTCCTACGTGTACATACAAAATCTCTGCTCCAAAAATTTTTCCAAAAAAATGTTATTGGTTTTTTTACAATAACTCCGTTAATTTTTATGATATCAGGTTCATCCAAAAATCATTTGAAAGGTAATTTCAAGGGCTATAACATCGTATTAAATTTAATATTTTAAATCCCTTATTTTTTAAAAGATAAAAGGTTAAAGGGCCCCGGTTACATGGTTCTCGCAGTAAAATTTAGGCTTCTTTCTCAGTTATTTTTTATCCTACAAAAATAAAAAAAAAAGTAAAATCTTTGATAAAAAAAACTCAAATTTGGTTCTTTATCATTTTTTACGTCTATCGAGTATTTTTGGAGTTATTATCAAAAGAAAATGAAATTTACGAAAATTTGAAAATTTCTGATTTGTTTAAATCATATTTTTTTTAAAAATATGCATTCTAAACCGGTCAAAATTTTTGAGGTCATTACTTATGCTAAAATAAAGAAAGTCTTATAGGGATTACTATAAATTTTAATTTTTGTGGAAATGGCGTAAGTTTTATTTTTCACTTTTTCCTAAAAAAATCGAAAGGGTCCTCTTATTTTAATCATAACTTCTTCTAGAGCTCATTTGATAGGCATTTCTGAGTACTTTGAAAAGTGTTCAGTAAGTATATTTTATAAAATGTATCGTTTTCTCGTTATTTAAGCTTGAATACTTAGATTTGAGTACTCGCCGAAAAAAATATACATTCAATTACCTATAACTCACTTTGAATTAATATTAAAAGATTTTTCAAGTAAGTAATTTATTCGATTTTTTATTAGCTTCAATTTTGGTAATGACAACTTTTTTGTAAAAAGTTATAGTTTTTGAGTTATTTATGAAAAACCGCTTTAAAACATGCATTTTTTTCACGAAAAATCAAAATCTTTGATCTTTAATAACTCAAAAAGTATTGATTTATTTTAATAACTTTATATAACAATTTTTGCTTAGAATTGGTACCTCTATCGATTACTGGGGTTATTTTTAATAAAATAATGTCCACCCCTTAGAAGGGGTGGCATCCACCCCCAGGGTAAAAGCGCAAGTTGGCACCATGTCACTTTTGTTTCTTGAGGTATCCTCTAACTACTCACCAATTTTCATGAAAATCGATGGAGGTTCAACGAAATCGGAGGTGAAAAGCTTCAGTGACTGTACTAAATCATCACTAAATTATTCGATGTTACTTCTGGCTTAAAAACTTATTTTCTTCAATAAATAGTGGATACAGAATGGGATCACCAAGTATCACTTCCACACTTAAATTTTGTGCTGGAAATACCTTACATTTTACTGATGTTCTTGGACATTTAGGAGTAGATTTGTCGCTAAAACAATCATTTTGATTTTGTAAAATTAAGTTGTCTTGTAGTTCTTAGATTCTATTTTATTTTAAGGTCGTTTTGTAGAGGGCTGTTTGATAAGTCAAGAGTTTTTGGCAAATAAGCGTTTCATTTCTCAACATAATCTCCTTTTAGCTCGATACATTTTAGTCCCGCGTTTTTCCAATTTTTTTATTCCTTCCAAATAATAGGTTTCCTGAAGGCCCTCAAAATAGGCGTTTGTTTCCGTGATGACCTCTTCATTCGACCCAAATCTCTTACCACCAAACCATTTCTTCAGGTTTGGGAACAGGAAATAGTCGCGGGGGGCTAAATCTGGAGAATATGCTGGATGAGGTAGCAGTTCGTAGCCCAATTTATGGAATTTTGCCATCGTGACTACACACCTGTGCACTCGTGCATTGTCCTGATGGAACAGCACTTTTTTCTTCGACAAATGCGGTCGTTTTTGCTTCAAATCAATATCGAATCTGTCCAAAAGCTCTGAATAATATTGGCCGTTGATCGTTTTACCCTTTTGAAGGTAATCGATGTGAATGATACCGCGTACATCCCAAAAAACTGTGGCCATGACCTTGTAGGCCGACAGACCCTTCTTGGCCTTCTTTGGTGCACGTTCACCCAGAAAAACCCACTGTTTTGATTGTTCCTTGGTCTCTGGTGTCTCTGGTGTGTTGTGGTTGATCCATGTTTTGTCCACGGTTATGAAACGGCGCATTGCAGCAGAACATCGCCAAACACCCCTTTGAAATGGTCGCACGGTTGCGCTTATGGTCCAGTGTGAGCAATCGTGGCACCCATCTCGCGGATAGTTTTTTCATGCCCAAATATTCATGTAAAATGTGATGTACCCGCTCAGTTGAGATACCTACAGCCTCAGCAAACTCATTCTCCTATCATCCAATATCATTCCATGGATTTTATCGACGATTTCTGGTGTAAGGACCTCTTTTGGGCGACCTGAACGTTCGGCGTCACTTGTAGTGGTACGACCACAACGGAACTCAGTAAACCACTTCTTAACCATTGAAATTGATGGAGCGGAGTTCCCATAGTATTTATCAAGCCTTTCCTTGGTTTCAGTGATAGTTTTTTTAGGTTCTCTGCTCTCAATGGCTGTCAAACACAAACTAAATGACCCAGCTTGCTCAAAATTTAATAGTAGTCTACTCATAGATGGCGTTGATGGTAGCTGTGTTGCATTTAAAGTTACTGCGCGGGAAATTCAAAAAGTCACTGACTTATCAAACAGGCCTCGTATATTGTCAAAACATCTTCTAAGCATTATTTTAGAATTCTTTGGGCATTCTTTCCTTCCCATATGTAACTTCTTTCTGGACTATCATAAATTCTGTTGTGTTGCGTGATTTTCATCACCCGATATTTTAAAACCAGCATTCAAGGATAATACCCGAAAACGCCAAGGCTAAAATTTATTTTTTCATATCAGGATTAATTAAAAAAATATCCTCATTGTGTGCGTCACCAGTCATAAATATTTAAATAATGTACCGTTGTAATTAGGAAATGGTGAAAAGCTAAACTTACATATTGATCTGTGCTATTTTTAGCTTTTAGATTTATCAGAAAGTGCCCGACCTGGGTCAGTAATGTTGTTATTGTTTTTTCACCCTATTTTCTAGAACGCAATCTATGAAAGTGTAGCAATTTTATTCATTCATAATATTTTTACTATTTTACTACGGGAAATAAAAGACACGAATTTTTGTGTCACACTAACACAGAGTGGTGAAAATTTTATTTTTCTACGATTATAAAGAAAAGTAAAAGTTTTATATACGTCATCAAGTAAGAAACATACATAGTTGTATACGGATGTTCATTTCCTATGGCCGAACCCGTAGGAAATAATCCATTTCCTACAGATTTCATATATTACAGTAAATAGAGACAAAAAATTAGGGGCAAGCTGAAAATTTGCAGGTAGTTTTCGGTCAAAGGGACGAACTCAAATCCAAGTTTTCGACCTTCAACCCCTTGCAGAAGGGTGGCTTTTGGGGGTGAGTTTGTTTTTTGCAAATAACTCCCTCATTTTTAATCTTACAGAAAAATTTTCAAGAGCAATTTTGTAGAGAATTACATTTGCAACAACTTTTAATTCTTGACTATTTTTCATAACTGCATTATTTTGTTTATAATAATTGTTTGAAAAATTGCAGAAGTGGTTTTTTCGTTTTTTTTTTACAGTTTTCCATCGATTTGATTAAAAAAAACTTCCAAACTGAACGAGACCGCATTATTCTGCATTCCGAAGAAAAATTGGAATTGTAAAGACCCAGTGGAATGGGGATGGAACAAAAGTTTGCATTGTAAAACTACTGAAGGTCCTGCTCCAGACTCGCTTCTCAAACTGATATCGTGCAAATGTTCGAAAAATTGCGGACCAGCTTGTGGCTGCCGAAAAGGTGGCCTCAAATATATACCAATTTGCAAGAATTGGAGTGGAGAAACTTGCGACAACAGTCGTGAGATTTTCTGTCTCGACGAAGACGACGAGTACCATGGAGATGAAACTTTGCCAAATGAAAAACGGGTTTCGTTGAGCTGCCAGTCCCTTCTCAAAAACGGACGCAATTCAAATAAAACAATTTTTGAGACGACTTATTGCACGTGGATTAGGCCTACAGGGGAAAATACGTAAAAATTTTAAAAATTTTCCGGAGCGCGCAACTTGAGCGCGCTGAGGAGCAAAAAGTACGTTCCCTATGAAAAAATAGTTCCGACAAAAAATGTAGAGAATATAAACAGCTACAAATATAATGTATAGTTTTTTTCAATCAAATCAGTGGAAACTGTAAAAAAACGAAAAAACCACTTTTTCAATTTTTTAAACAATTGTTATAAACGAAATAATGCAATTATGAAAAAAAGTCAAGAATTGAAAGTTGTTGCAAATGTAATTCTCTACCAAATTGCGCTTAAAAGTTTTTTATAAGATTAAAAATGAGGGAGTTATTGGCAAAAAACAAACTCACCCCCAAAAACCACCCTTCTGCAAGGGGTTGAAGGTCGAAAACTTGGATTTGAGTTCGTCCCTTTGACCAAAAACAACCTGCAAAATTTCAGCTTGTCCCTAATTTTGTCCATTTACAATTCTAATTTTATTGTACTAATATACAACTACACTGGTATGTGTATAAAATTAACAGCGTCTGGTTGTCTTCACAGTTTGATAAAACGCAACTGACAGTTCTTAAACGCGATAAATTCAATAAGTTTGCTAAGATATGAATGGTAGTAATGAAAATACAAGTGAAACATTTACTTCAACTCCTCCAAACATCACAGAAATGGTCCAAATAGCCTGTATAAATTTACTTCCTCAAAAGTCAAAGAAAAAATACGAAAATTCGTACAAAAATTGTAAAGACCAGCACATCAGCTCGTTTTGGAAGTCCATTTCATTTCGCCAAGTATTGTATTGAATAACTGTTTAAATGTAACGTTTACTTTCAACAATAGTAATTAAATGCAAATAAGAAATACATAATCTCGCGCTTGTTGTACAATATACTATTCCATACTGACAATGGAATTCCGAAAGATTTCATGGAAAATTATAACGCTCCAAAATATTCAAAATCTTTTGTTTATTCCTTTAATTAATTTAAAGAAATAGTTCATTTCAGAAACCATTTTTAAAGCTTAAAATTATCTCCTAATGTAAAAACATGAAATTTGAAATAATATTTTCCGATCCAGTGGAAGATAATAATAAAATAATACGCCATTTTCTTGGTATCAGTCTGACGTTCAATGTCACAGAATATTTGATGTTAAAATCGTTTCCAGCGACCTCTTTTTGCTTGAAATGAAATCATTAGCAAAGAAAAATAAGAACAGAACAGCTGATCTGCTACAGATACTTTTGAGTGATTAGGGCGATTTTTTTGGAGAAACTCGTGCATTTAGACGACATCTAGATAGTAGGAAATATAAATAACCATTATTAAGAACCATTCCATACATTCCGGTATACTTTTCTAATAAAAATGCATAAAATAACACTCAATGTGTCTTAGAACTTTTTTTATAAATAATTTCAACATTTAATGTATCAACCTGTACAGAATCAGTAGTATCTCCCTGTAAGCTAATTCCAGCACCCTGTACAAAATTGTTTGGAATTGACTTGTCATTTTGACAGTCTTTGACAATTCCTTCAGTCCAAGTATTCGATTTAGAAGTGTTTCCTCTAAATTGCTCATTCTTTTTCATATTTGATTGTTCCTGACCAGATCTGCCACGGACTCGAATATAAACACTTTGCAGAAGCAGATATTTTCTCAAATCGCAAAATTTCATGTAAAAGTTCATCGGTATCAGCCATTTTAGCGGCCATCAAACCAGGAATATTTTCTTTGTGGTATAAACCAACTCAAATCTGTTCTTTGATTTCATAAAAATCATATCCAAGAATTTGACATAATGAAAGTACGAAAATATTGGTTCATTCTTACCTTGAACTCTCCTTTTCATCTTTTCCCAAGTTTCATCTTTACTGACTTTCATGTCGAAGGTCTTCTTGAACTTTACCTTGAAGTCATCAAACGTTTTGATTTGGTGTGATTGTTTCGCAAACCATTTCTTTGCCGTACCTTTCAAATGAACTTTGGCAGTTTCTAGTTGAAATTCTGCTGGCCATTTATGTAATACTGCCGAATTTCCATTGCTGCTTTTCCCATGCACACATTCTGCTTCTCCAGCAATTTCAAGAATTTCTCCTCACTGGCTAAACGATTCTGTTCCATCATCATTTTCATTAAATTATCCATCAAATCGACATTTACTACTGCCTACTGATATACCATCTTTTGTATCTTGTTGGGTATTTCTTCCTTTCATTTTGATTATTCGAATTTCAAGTTTATCTGGTTCTCCATGTTCGTTTTCAGTTCTCCACTTCTGATTAATTTGGATTCGTCAGTAGGCACCTCGTCAGACACGTAAAAGACTGAACTGAACTAATAAACTTTAATAAATCCAAAAGAACAATAATACAATAACTTTACAAAAATATCCCACTGTCACTCTGACCAAAAACAACAACCCTCCTATCATATACAGGGTAACAAAATATATGACACTTTTACAAACACTTTTAACAATATCAGTTAACTATAATGAACCGACATCCCTCAACAAATAATTCAAAATCCTTGCATATAATTATTTAAGTTGGCTAAAACTTTCATTTTAAGATCACGTCACCTTATCGCTATCAGTAGTTAGGCCGAATAGATAAATTTCGCATTCTTTAGACATAAGTATGTATGTGGCAGAAGCACAAATATTTTATCTACTTCATAATCTTTCTCAGAAATCTGAGTTACAATTATTTACAACACCTATGACGTTGTGAATCTTAACGTTGAACACTGAATATCTAAACTCCGATGCGATTTTTTGTTTTGTATGGTAGGACAGATGTTAAAAATGCTAGGAGGGATTGATCCGGAAGCATGGTGTAAATTGTAACTATTTTACCAGAAATATCGGAATCGTATAATTAATCTATTTAGGCAAACAAGAAATTATGTAGCAGTTGAAAAACATGTATACTGAACAATATGAATTTTACAGCGTCGTTTATGATTACAGTTACGATATTGCTCGTGGATTAAATGTTTAACATACTTTTTTGTACACCTTGAAGTTTATCCTTCATGTTCAAACCATTGTCATATCCTTGTCCGGGTAAATAAGTGGCTAATTTTCTAATTTTCATTAAAAAGTTGTTTAAAACTTTACCTTTTACAGGATAAAATATTAAAAAGCGTTCTTTCACTCACATTGAGAATACAATAAAGTATTATAGAGAATTATTTGGATAAGTTTCACCACTAACGCCTCACCCTGTAAGTTCATTGGAAAACAGTTGTAAATTTCTTAACTTTAAGATTTCACGATGAAAAATATTTACTTGCAACGCATCCGGACCAACCCCTCTTGATCAAGCAAATATTAGGTAAATCCCCTAGCTGCCCATTTAATATCCGGTAGAGAAAATGCACTGCGGTTAGTTTATTAGGTTTAATATACGTTGTGTAAAAATTTCACTTCATGTAGAGAGTATAATAAGGTATGTAGACTCAATCGATAACACTTTGGTTGATTAAATAGAGTAGGAGTAGATGAAATATTTTTATCTAAAAGAGGTGTTTTTAAAAAAGGAATTTTTGCCTTTATTAGACTATGTCACAACAGCCTCTACTAAATGGTCCTACAGCTGAATATAACCAAGCACCTAAGGATGAAGTCAAAGATATGGTAAGAAAATTAAAGAAATAAGAAAATATAATTTCTGTTGTTTCGGTAGAATAATATTTAAAAACTATCATTTTTTATGGCTTTTTTTCGTAAAAAACACTCCATATCGATGGTATTTTTGTATATGGAAAATGCCACTTTACATAAAGAGAAAAATTCCCCAATTAAAAAAAATCTAAAAAAAAACGATTTCATGATTTGACACAGGGTTTCAGCGTTTTCCTTTGTTTTACCAATAATCTTGACCTGTTTCTCCCATTATTTTATTATATTGAATACGTTTTAGATGAAAAAAATTATAAAAATCTCGAAAATTGTGAAGTGAAATTCTTTTAAACTATTTTTTTTTTTTCGAAAATACAATTTATCACAAAAAATGTGTTCAAAAGAAAAGAAAAAGTAGTTTGCCAAAAAGTTTAAAGAAAAAAAATCAATAAAAACCAAATAAATTTCGTCAGAAAAACTGTAAAAAATGCTGAATAAATTTTGTCGAAAACAATTCCCTCGTTGGTGTTGTTTCTTCTTATGAAACTCCTTCACTTTTACGTCTTTGCTTGATCTAACCCTTGAAAAAGTCAAGTACATACCTATTAGGGTGGGCCGAAGAACCCTTTTTTTTATTTCGAGGTTGTAATAGCGCGAAAAACTTCATCATCATATAGACTAAAAAAAGAAAGAAATTATCAAAATCGATTGACATCTTCCGATCGCGCATAGGCCTTAAAGTTTGTAACGTCTTCAAATAGAGCCTAAAAACCTTGTGTTTTAATTTGGTTTAAATCTTCCGATCGCGCATAAGCCCCAAAATTTTTCAATATATTGAAAATTTCACATTTTTACGCATTTTTGGTATCACAGGCCCACAAAAAAAATGTAGAATGAACTTTACATGTGAGTATACTACCCCTATGGATTTGAGCCGCTGAATCCGAATCTGGTCTCGAAATTTCCCCAGGACCCCCCAATTTTCCCTTAGCCTAGGGGAAATGCGTGAAATCTTAGAAATTTCAGTATGTGTGAAAGCAATTTCGATCTATGCAAAACGATAATGTTTTCACGTATCTCGAGTCTTACTGTAGAATTTCCCTAGAGTACCTCAGAATTCCACTAGCCTAGGGGAAAAAGTGTTAAGCTGAGCAAAACTTGTGATTTCTGGAAGGTTCTATTTTTGCGCAAGAAAGCTTATATATTTTCGTATTTTGGGTTCCTGAATTAATATCTGACGTACAAAATGTTCCACAGTACTTCAGAATTTCCCTAGCCTAGGGAAAAACGTAGAAAATTGTGCAAGGAAGTTGTCGAAAATTTCTTAACTTTAAAAGCGACGACTATAAGAAAATAGTGGTTGCCTCATGAGCATAAAATTACACTTCCTTCATTCCCATCTCGAACACTTCCCTGAAAATCTTGGTGATTACAGTGAGGAACAAGGAGAACGTTTCCACCAAGATATCAAAGAAATGGAGCGACATTATCAGGGACGATGGGATGAACACTTGATGGCAGATTTTTGCTGCTTGTTTAGGGATGTTGCAGGTGAAAGCAAAAAAAGGAAGAGGAATCCGCTCGGTCGGACGTTTGCCGATAAAAGAACAAGGAAAAGACGAACAAACTAATAATATATCAATAATGGAATTTTCCGTAGGCTAGGGCAATTATGAGAAGCTGGATGAAAATTCTGATGACAGAAATGAACACGGCAACTCAGAAGACGGAAAGATATCAGCTTTTCCGTACGAAAAAGGCCTGCATGAAACTTCGATTTTTTCACAATTTTTCCCTAGGCTAGGGAAATTCTGAATTACTGTGGAACATTTTCAGGAACTCAAAATACGAAAATATACAATCTTTCTTGCGCAAAAATAGAACCATCCAGAAATCACAAGTTTTGCTCAGCTTAACACTTTTTCCCCTAGGCTAGTGGAATTCTGAGGTACTCTAGGGAAATTCTACAGTGAGATTAGAACTACCCAGCCAGCAGCAATACGTCATTTTCACGTAATCTGTTACGTCAAATGAAGGTCGATTCTACGTCAATTTGTCACATCGAATCGACTTCGACAAGTGACCAAGATTCGACGTCTATAAGTGACCAAGAAATGACGTCGACAAGATACCAAAAATCGACGTCTCCAAAAAGGTTATGCGATACTAAATAATTCTAGACAGCTCGTACGTTTTGTCCGATGTTGGCGTTTTCAAACTTGTTCGTATTCTTGACAATATGTACAAAACGAGAGTTTAATATCTAAAGAAAAATATTTTTTTAATTTCAAAAATGATGCTATAAATGAAGTTAATTTTTAATAATACACGTTTATTTTACGTCATTTTGACGTCGTATAAAGCACGTGGTGCCTTTAAACACGTCTTATCGACGTCATTTTTTCGTCTGCGTGAAATGACGTATCGTGCTGGCTGGGTAACCGACTCGAGATACGTGAAAACATTATCGTTTTGCGTAGATCGAAATTGCTTTCACAGATACTAAAATTTCTAAGATTTCACATATTTCCCCTAGGCTTGGGGAAAACTGGGGGGGTCCATGGGAAATTCTGAGACCAGATTCGGATTCAGCGGTTGAAAATCCATAGAGGTAGTATACTCACATGTAAAGTTCATTCCACTTTTTTTTGTGGGCCTGTGATACCAAAAATGCGTAAAAATGTGAAATTTTCAATATTTTGTCGAACTTTAGGGCCTATGCGCGATCGGAAGATGTCAACCGATTTTGATATTTTTTTATTTTTTTTAGTCTATATGATTCGCAAGTTTTTCGCGCTATTACAACTTCGAAATAAAAAAAATAGTATTGTGCAACAAGTGGGAAAAGTTCAACTTTTCTCGCGAGTGTGAAAGTTTCTGGCACGAGCCTGAAGGGCGAGTGCCGCAAACACACGAGTGAGAAAAGTACTTTCCCCACGTGTTGCACACTATACTTTTTCTACAACTGCACAAATTTAAAGAATACAAGTAATGTAACTTGTAACTTAATATTTATTTTTATGGTTAGCAAATCTAAAATGACATGAAAGTAACCTACCTCTTAACAGTTGAATAATTTTTTTAATTTTATTTTTGTATTTCTTCTCCATTTCATAAATTTTTCGTATGCCAATTCAAACTTTTTTCTTGAAATTATCGGCAACAAATCTAACGTTATTTTTGCGGCTCTTTCCAATATCTCTGACCTAATATTATCAAAATCGTCACTACTGTCATTCATTACCCATATTATTTATTATAAATAGGTATGTCTTATTACAATAATATTTAATGGAAATTGCGTTTTTTATCAAAGCACGAATGAAAACTACCTTAAGAATTTAAAAAAACTTCTACAATCTGACAGTCGTGACAACAATTTAAAGCTGAACAGCAGCCTACTAAGTTTTTGTCGATTTTTGTTGATTCTCCATATAAATGTATGTGGTGTGAGGCAAAGTGCCGTGAGGAAAAGTATTCCCTCACGGTGTGGGCAATACATGGTTTGGAATTAAGTAAGCTATGAGAAATTCGCTACTTTTCATAGCAGTTGTAGAAAAATAACTTTGGACACCGCCCATCCCCTCCATTTGTTATTTATTTATTTTCTTTTCCTAAATATTTTAGCTTCCTCCGCTTATGATGGATTCCTAACCTCACCAAAGTATTTAACAAATTTTATCACGCAAGATTTTAATTTAACGCTTCTCTTCAATGTTTAAAGGGTCGAAGTGATTCAAACAAACAACCCATTTTTGACTTCGTGTCACTGGTGCGTAAACTAACCCAATTCAACTTTGAATCGATACTTCAGCTCGTTCTATATTTTTTTTTCTTAATAAATTTACATAACATAAACTCTCAAAGAAGCCACCTCGATTTTATGGTGGTTATTCTTAAAATTGGAACTTTTGGAACCTGGCACTGTCACGGAGACGATGTTTCGGCATATTTTGCTTTCATAAGAGGAATTTTTTTCTCAAGAATGTTTAGATATTCGTAAGTAATATAAGGGCATCTAATTTTTCCGAAAAAAATCGAAAAAACACGTTGCTAAGTAATATTTTAACAAGAAGCATGAGTGCTGGTCAGAGCCGGCCTAAGAGCAAAATGTTGTGTGTGCATGAATGAGTTTTGGCGCCCCTTGAAATCAAAAAACCTTCAAAAAAATGTTATTTGTGCTATAAAACGAATTTGTCAGAATAATTATTGAATTTGGCATTTTTTCATGTTTTTTTTTCATGTTTTTTCTTATTTCGGTACCCCTTCCCAAATCGCACACGCCTTAGGCCGGCTCTGGTACTGGTGGCAACAAAAACCCGAATAGAAGACGAGGTGTTTTTTTTTTATTTTTTTTTCACAGGAAAAATTTGATGCCCGAAGGTATTTGACAAGACTATTTCATGAGTAACAGATTATTCTGCATACACATAGCTTACAAAACATACTACCTATTATATATGCGTACATAATAAATATGTACCTAGGTATTAATTTGGAAACTGAAAAACAGGTAATTTCTTTAATCACAAAATACTACAAACGTAATTATTTACGGTACAATTAAAATATAAATTGCAATTTTTGTTAACTCATTGATAACGTTGGGTGTAGGTAAATCATTAATGTTGTTGATGGGCCCAGCTGTAGAGTGAGAAGCTCGAGGAGTGGCTGCAGGATCTTCTGTTTTCTGTTTTTTAGCTGGAGGTTCTGAGGCGTCACTTCTAAGGGTGTTTATGATGTTGGAATAATGCTTATTATCCATTTGCAGATAAGGCTTAATTGAGTTGGCTGAACTGTGGCCAGTAATTTTAATTAATTGTTGTTCACCTGTCCCTCCTTTAGAAAGGTTACTGACTGCTGTCCACCGCATAGAGTGGTTCTCTGCTGCTTCTTTAGTCCATTTCGAGACCCGCCGGACTGTCTTCGTCCAATATTAAAACCATTGCGTAGTATTCTTCCAAATTTAATGAAGCAGAGCTCGATTTCATTTTATTGGCGCACATCTGCAAATTCCTTCGTTTCGCATTACGAGCTTCCCTACTAGACTTGAAGATAATGGATCAAAAATTATTTTCCACTTCATAAAATACATCTCTTGCATTTTTTTGCAACGGTGTTCCACATTGTCTTCACAACTAGTTCTTTGTAATTTTCACCGTTTTCTTTCTTCCTATTCCACGCCCAATCTTTCAGGATTAGGTTTAGTTGCTCTAAACTTGAAGTTTCCAAAAGCTCGTATTTCTTTGCCATTCAGAATTCGGTAAACTGTTTCCATATGTACTTATGGGTTTTCTCAATCGCCAGATCAATATTAGTCATAGAATCACTTCCAAAGAGACTCATTTTAAAAACAACATTACAAAATTTATTGACAATAAAATCAGAAAAATTCTTTAGCGTCATTTTCTGGTGTCCTAGGAGACCATAATTACTTGTTATCAAAGGTGTTGTAATTTTTGGTGACAGCAGCTGTCAAGTAAACTCGAAAAAAATACTGACAGGAGCTGTCATACAGTTTTTTCATCTAGAAACCATTTGTAATTCAAAATTGCGCATTTGCGATTGGTGGAAATTAAGATGAGTGAAATAGTCGACAGTAATATCCCAACACCTTGACAAATAGCCGACTATTTTTATTGTATCTAAATTTCGAGTTTATTTTAGGATCAATTCGTCGAGACTTAATTTTGGCATTAATAATCTGAATAACTCCCGAGAGCTTTAGCTCGAGGGAGTTATTCTTTGATTATTACTGCCACAATTGTCGAGACAAATTGTAAAATATACGAGAAATTTAGTAGCAATAAAAATAGTAGCTAATTTGTCAAGGTCGCGTTATATTTAATAAGATTATTTCCCGAGTCACAAAAAATTCTGTACGTACGTATAAATTATACTAGTTTTGATCTTTACTGTCTTGGCAGGTACGTTTAATTTAATTATATTATCAATTTCTTGAAGATTTTTACTCCCGAATCTACTCATTGTTAATACTTTTTAACAAAATGTGTCAAATTTAATTCTGTAATAAACTTTAATGGCAAACTGTCAAAATTCAGATGACGCGCGCCTACTATGTTTGTCGTAAAATGGACGGTATTACATAGAAAGGAATGAATGAATATATTTATAGTTTCAGTTGGATTTGTGTATTTGCTACTAAAGATCGATAATTTATTAACTATAAGCAATTTTATAATACCATTAGTATAGGTTTTATTTGAAAAATTTGAAATTTACGGGCGGCTTCGTTATTATTGGAAATAATCGTAGAAAAATCCGAAGTGTCTATAATAAGTTGCCTCCTTTTCGCCCCATCTAAAAAATACCAACAAATCGATTTTTACATTGTTTTATGTAACAGTGACTGACGTGCTACTTCCACACTCATTCGAATGAGACGTCAAAGTTAGTTTTGTTGCCTTTATGGTTTGCGGGAACACAATTTCGGTTACGAAATTAAAGTTTGGGCTTCTAAAGTCAATAGTCATTATATCAAAAACACGAAATAATTCTTAACACTCCTATTTCCTAAACTATTTTTTTTTAAATTCATTTCTGAAGCTCATAGTGGTTTCCTTGTTAGTTCAAGTATCTATTCTTATGGAATAAAACCACTTATTTTGTTAAAAAAACTGTTTTTTAATAAAATAAGTGGTTTTATTCCATAAGAAGACATATTTGAACTAATTTTTTTAAATTTGTTAGAGTTTTCCTTCTATATTTGGTCAGTGTTATTTTGAGCGTCGCTTAGCTGACTCAATGTCATAGAAGGTTGTTTTAATTTTGCCTTTTAATGACATTATTTTGTTTTGTAGATATTTTACTTTTCCTTTTTTTATTTCTATTCTTCTACTCATTAATTTTGATTTTTTTTACCACTCTCAAAAGTCTCCAACTTTTTTAGCTTTTCCTTGATTTTTTAGGTTTTGTTGAACTCCCTGATCTTCTTAGATCTCCAAAATTCACAAATTTTTTGATTTTCCAGATTTTCGCTCTGGATTTCTCTAGTGTTCTAAAATTTTCTAGAATTTCTTGATTTTTTTTAGTCAACTGCCACATTTTTATGATTTTTTTCAAGTTTTTAAAGATTCCTTGCTAAATTTTCAGATCTATATACCAAATTCTACACTTTAAATTTACTAATTTTTCCAGGTTTTCATCAATTTTCAGATATTTGTTTTTAATTTCTTAACTTTCCCGGTTTTTTTAGATTTTATTTATTTTTTGATTACATAACTTCAATCGCCATGTTCTCCTCTAATTTTTCAGATTCTCATCGGTTTTTATAAGTTTCATTTACATACTTTTGCATGTTTTCAGAATTTTTTTGCAACATCCTACATTTTGAATTCAGAAATGCTTCCAGGTTTTTATAATTTTTTAGTAAATTTCATAATTTTTCAGATTTTCGCTCTGGATTTTCCAGGACTTTCTAGATTGCTTAATTTTTTTAATTTCTTGATTCTTTAATCACAAGAATTCTCTAACATTTTGTTTATTAATATATAATTTACGTTTAAAAGTTAACGATGTTAGCAATTTAGATTTTTTAAATAGGTAATTCTCTAAATAGCATAATAAAGGCAACAAATAAATCGAAAAAAAAAAATCAGTGCCATTCGAATCAAGTTGGCGTGTATTATTCCAATAATCAGATAATACCTTCGATATAAGAACGAAGACATGGTATTGGAAGGACATGATATCGAATAGAAAATGAATCTGACACGTTGTTTCCATTTTTGCAAAAACCATTGACCTACCCTTGAACTATTTTTATTTCAGTTCAGTTTTATAGGCCGGGAAAAGTCAGAAATTTATTTCAAATTCAAAAATACGTTTAAGAATAATTAATAGTGCCAATTCAGAATTGAAAATACAGGGCCGTCATCATATTTATTTAGGGGAGGAGGTGGTAAAAGATCCAAGGCACGTCCTGATTATAAATATATATTTTTTTAAGCACCATAAACTATTTAAGAAATATTTATTTAATTCGGTGTTTTCAATGCAAATATCAATGTAATTTATGTATCTACCTACTAAAAATTGAAATTTTTTACGATTTATAATGGAATATGAGTTTGAAAGTTGGTGAAAATGAACAAATTCAAACGGCAATCCAAAAGCAATCTGACATCATGACGTTTGTTGACATTTGAAGTGTGATTATTGTAATTAGAGTTGCTTTGTTATTTGTTTTAAATGAATCGTAGCTGGTTTTATTTAAAAAATGCCGTCAGAAGCATCTTCAAATAATTTATAAATAACGGATACGACAGATGCTAGGCATATAGGCTTATCTTGAAATCACCTTCACAGCAGAAAAACATTGATTTCGATTTATAGCTGCTTTAAACCATTTTCTTTTTCGAGGTGTATCTTGTGGCATACACAGAAATGTCTTATGTTGCATACTTAGAGAAGTATGGGTACAACTTGGCACAAAACACCACTTATTTTGTGATTTCTGCATTTTGATGGGTGTTTAACGTGTTTATTGATAAAATCAGTCAAAACGCTTAAAATTCAGGAACAGAAATTGACCATTAACTTTCTCACTACTTCGCAAACGTAGTTTACAATTGAATCCAGACTTGTTAACTAACCTCTATATGAGCAGTGACGTATAACCATGCCGCTATTTACGCGGCAAAATTCTCAATTTGAAATTGAATATAGAATAACTCGGGAGTTTTTACTTTTATTTTTTTTTCAACTTTTTTCTTGCATATGCCATCTAAGGGTTGTCTTCTAGCAGGGCTTTCAAAAAAATTGAAAACACCGAATTATTAAAAGCGTAAAGGTACACATACCAAATCGTTATTTCCGCCACTTTTTAAATTTGTCCTAATTTTTCTATATTTTCATTTCATTGCCGTTTTAAATCGGAAATAATCAAGACGGTCAAAAAACATTAGACAAATTGTTATATCGTTTAGTGCCAACGGAAATGAATTGAAAAGGGTGCTATGTAAAGAATAAAAAAGGGATTAACTTCCATACAATATCAATAAAAATGTATTTGCACCTTCTTTATTTAAAACGCTTTGAAATATGTCAGTAGATGGATGTTGGTAGTGCAAATCAGGAGCACATCTACACCTGGAAACATCACCTGGCGACTACCTGCGTCCGGTTGATGGCAATTTTAAAAATAGATAAAGATGATCCTCCTGTTCGAATGGTATATTTTAGACGCATGAAACGGGAAAATATTCGTAATCACTTTGGCACATATACTCCACATTTTGCACTGTCAACATCCCTCTACTTATAATAAATTCACAAAATTAAGCCGCTGATAACCAGGTAAAAATCCGGAACTATTAAAAAAGTCTACTGATGTTCATTTTAAATATATTTTTCCTGTATAAAAGTAGCCTAAAAACGATTGTATTTAAAGACAATACAAATAATCACCGATAAAAACTAAAAATCGATTATACCTATTTCTATTCGTATCATAGACAATGTTCTTTGCATGAAACATAAAAATTTACATAAAAATAAACTGACTATGATTTATTACAATATACCATTCGATCGTTCGTACCATCCCAATATTAAAGTCGATATTACTCTTTACGTGTCATTTTGTACAGTTGTTTTAGGTACATTTAAAGGGTATACGTCATAAATGATCATGTAGGTAGAATGGGGTTACGTCTAGCTTTCAAAATAATTTTAAAGATAAAGTACAAAACTTTGTCACTTATAATTACACGAGAGCTTTTTTTTGTCAAAGTAAACAATAAGAATTTTGTTGCCTGGCAATTTAACGAAAAAAACTGCATCTGAAAAAATTACGAGTCATTTTGATTTACCATTTCCAAAATACCCTCTTTTTGGTCTTGTCAGGCGCTCACCACGTTCTTTCACAAACTGTCAAAATGGACGTCAAAGCGAATTCAAAGCCTACTTGCATTTTCACAATTATCAAAAGTAATAATTTTTTCTTTGACGTTACAGAAAGAACATTTGTACAACTCGCTTTACAGGGTGTTGTTTTTACAGTGTCAATAAAAACTTTAAAAAAATAAATACGGCCCTGCAATTTCAACGGTTGATTGAATAATACTTTATATCAAGTAAAATGAACTGTCCTTATGATTTTTGTTAAAAAATGATAATATGCTATCAATGTAGTGCCGCATCATTCATATGAAGAATGTGAATCTCCATTAAAATTATACTATTTTTCAAAGTTTTATTTTTTTCTGCAGAGAACAAAAAGTTGCGCGTTCAATTTTTTTAACTGTTGCTTAGTATCATCCTTCAGCTTTAAAGTGAGAAAAATAAAAATTGTCTGATCTGGCTTACAAGGTGTTGTTTTCAAAAAACCAATAAAAATCTAAAAAAAACTAAGTCCGGACCTGAAATTAAAATTTTTTTAAAACCTATTTTATTGAGCTCAGGGAGCACATTCAGTGTGCCAAATTTGATTGGTCTGAGATTTTTACTTTTAGATATACCTGTCAACAACGCAAAAAGGCATTTTTTAATACCAGAAATGAAATGGCCTCGGTCCATAGTACTTATGGTTGGACTGTGTACAGTACGTCGTGGGCCACCCTGTATAAAACTTTTTGTTCAAAGTTGGAAAGCTGAATTCCTGTACAAAAAAACAAAAAGAAAAAAAAGGATACTTTTTGTAACAGCGTAAATCTAAATATTTCAAGCTGGCTTTGAAGTAGAAATAGAAATATTAAGTAGTGGTCAAATAAATATCTATTTGTTAGCTAAAGGATCAGTATAATGCCGCACCCTGTATAAAACGAATGACAGAAAACAGTTGTTTTAAATAGAAATTATGAATTTATCTATGGACAAATTGCATTTTGAATTTTTCCTTTAAAGTATTAAACTGTCGAAAAAAGAACTTTCCCACTCTAATTTCATGACCTTTTGTGACATACACCCCCTAAATATGAGTTTCACGATAAAGTTTTGATCCATATATTATTCTAACTTCTGTCTTGTTAGCTTCAGGAAATTATTATTTGTTTTTCACTACCATTTACTAACTTTTATATTACACTATAAACACGAAACGCTCGAATAATTGATAAAAAAACTAAACGACTGCAGTTCAGTGACAGCCAGAAACATTTATTACAATCAAAAGTTTGTACTACAAAAAATTGATTCGTAGCATACCGCAAAATTGGTGCAATTTTAATTAGGGCACCCTGTATACATTATTACACTTTTGGGGGACCCCTCTTTAAAGCTAATTCTACAAAGTAAAATAATGATAAACTGCCATTTTAAAATTAAAAAGTGTTATTTTTAAAGAAAATGTAGATAGCCTAAAAACAAAAAAAGTATCCCAGCAATCAAAGAATATCACTATTGTCAATTTTGAGTTTTGTCACGCGACCGTATATGGAAACGTACTGATCCATAATCATAAATTACTGTGATATTCAGGCGAAACGATATATTATTCCGCCTCTTGTTCATTCCGCCTGATTTGCCTAATTTTTAAAAATATTTTCATTAGCAAAAAACACAACAAAACGGAAACGGATCACAACCACCGTTCCCATCAGGACCTCAAGTACCCAACGCACAACGCCCTCTAAGCCGGAACGACAGCAGAACAAACTTCCCCTATCGTCCTCCATTCCCCAACCAGCCACCACCACAAGGAGGCATACCACCAAGACCACAGCAAGTACGACCGCCAGGTTTACAACAATTCCCTCCAAGAATCCCGACACCCGCACCTGGACATCGTCCTCCTGGTCCTCCAGGAATCCCCTCGGGTATTCCTCCAGGTCAAGGTCCTCCACCGGGTCAACCGTTTCCAGGGACTCAACAAAGAGCTAATTTCAGACCGTTGTCTCCATTTCCAAGACCTGGAGTGCCGAATCAAAGACCTCCAGGAGTATTTCACCAAAGATCTGTACCAGCATTTGGTAGTGTAAGACCGCAAATACCTGAAGAAGGGATTATTAGAAGTCAAACTCTGGATTCATCAGAGATTGAACCTTCTAAAAATGATGATATCAAAAACCCCACTCAAGATTACATTAAACCACCCTCCATAGCTGCTATGAACAACAGAAGCTACAGTCTAAGTTCAAATCCACCAGAAGTAGCTGTAGATCCAAAAGAAGAAGCCAGAAGAAAATCTGTTAGTAGCGTTGATAGTTATGGAGAAGGAAGGCCAACATCTAGACCATCATCGAGACAGGGTTCTACAGGATCTACAGAAAACCTGGATAAACAAGAAGATATTCCATCAAGACCGGAATCTAGATCCATGTCGAGAATGAACAAGATTGTAGAAGATGAAGATCGATCAAGCTCGCTAACCGACGTTTCTCAAAAAAGCGTAGAACTAAGTACTAATGAAAAAAGCTTAAATCCAATAAGCAAAACTACAGATAACGTCGACAAATCGCCAAAAACTCCAGATTTAAGCAGCAAACCACCCACTGGAAGTCATCTAGCAAATGGTAATAAAGAGGGATCTAGTAGGAATGATAAGTACTTAGAATTGAACAAGTCTCCAAGGGTGAAGTCTTCAAAGAAATCAGGTTATTATTGTAGACTTAAGATTTCATTGAAAAGTGATGAACATTTATCTAAATAGTTTTTCTTTGTTTCAGAAGGCGACAATGATAGTGGAGTGGACGAATCTACTCAAGGAAATGTAAGTACCATTCACAGATGCAAAATTAAGCAATTTAAAAAACTGTTTCTTTCCTATTCTCCAAACTCTCTTTCTACTCAATTTAAAATAAATGTCTAAAAATCTTTCTTCAAGTTTTGTTTCGATCTGCACAACTATTTTGTAGGAACTGTCAAGTAACGGTGAAACCAAATCTCCCAGAAAGAGTTCAAAGTCTAGAACATCGTCAGCATCCACACCGGTAGCTAGGTCTTTATCCAGGGGATCGAAATCGCCCAGTCTAAAGAGTCCAGATTCAAACGCTACAACCCCAGGTTCGGCCACAGAAAAGAAAAGTGAGTATCTATTGTGTATTAATCAGATAAAGATAAAAAGATGTTCAGACCAGGTGCAGGTAACTTGGGATATTTGAATGTTTTTTAAGGGATTATTTTATTAATTTAAAATATTTTTTTTATTTTTAGAAATTCCAATGAACAAAGTACAAGTAGGCAATGCTCCGTCGCCAAATCTCAAAGTAGTTAAATCAAAAATCGGTTCTTTGGACAACGCAAGTTACAAACCAGGTGGTGGACATGTAAAAATAGAAAACAAAAAGATAGAGATCAAGGCTACGCCCAGGATAGAAGCTAAAAACGATAAATACGTACCTAAAGGTGGTGAGAAAAAGGTAAGTTCAAAAAAATACGTTATAATTCAAATTTGATGTAACTGTGGTAATAATTGGCTATATATGTTTTGTGGTATTATTTTTAAGTGAAAAACATAATTCTTAAATTAATTACGAAAGGCCAAAACTGAATACTGGAGAATACCGTCATTTTCTTGTTATTAAATTATAGTTCATTAAAAATAATGCCAATAAACATCACAAAACTCACATACATATATGCAGTATTTATTTGAAAATAGATGAAATTGGCAAAAGCGTGGTGAAAACAATAAAAAATTGGCTTAGATCAAATGTAGTTTAGACAGTAGTTAATAGTTTAAAAAAAATTAGAATCATAAACAGGTCCGAAATCTAAATTCTATAACTCTATTTGGAATACTGCAGTTACTGCCCATAAGAAATTGAAGAGGGGTATGTATCAAAATTGCTAAAAAAAAAGTTCAAACAATTTTTTTACACATTGTACAGACCACAACTTTTTTTGAGCACACTGGTTCCAAAATTAAATCACATTCGTATTATAAAAAATTCAAATTCGTTTTTCCGTTATAAATTTAGCAAAATAATTAATTTTTAAAATTTGACAAATTGATCTAGGTAAACAAAGTACGCAAAATGGGTCCCAGTCGAATTGGCTGAGAATTTAGTATAATGTAGTTTATGATGTCCTGATCAAATGTCTCCATGGGCCCAACGAGATCTTATGCACAGTTTTTAAGATACAGGGTGTTAAACATGCCGATGTAGGATTATTACAAACCTTTAGAAAATCAATAATCTGTCGATTATTTTGTTACAAAAAGGATAATAATTGCAATCTTAATATTGTCGACACGAGTTGTAATAAGAAGTTCTAAGACTCCGTATACAGGGATATTCTTTTGCTACAAGTCATTGTTAAGATTTTTTTGTAATTCTTTAACAAACTCATTCAAACGCAAAAGCTCGTAGACAAAGCTCTAAGTTTATAGAGGACCGCAGGCGTGCGTGATATATTTATAAAAACGAGTGCGCTCACTGAGTCGCTGTAAAATTAGATGCCGGAATAGGAGCTAAGCGCTCCCTTTTATCTCTCGTCTCTCTCACATTATCTATCTGCTCTCTCACAAATACTATTCCCCACTTTACTCTTTCGTTGCGAAAATCGAAAAATAAAATTTGCAAAATCCGAAATTCGGTCGTCATTTGTCCGTTTTCGCGAAAACCATCATCTTCTTAATTCATCCTGTAGCAGTGTCCTCATGAAAGAGTTTGCCATTTTGCTGAGCCGGATTGGTCAAGAATTAAAAAAGTTACCTCGAGTCAAAAATTAATCAGTGTTTGCCCTCCCTTTCCCCCTTAAATTAAACTAGCGGGTTGAAATTTGGACACAATGCTTGGGTCATGACTATCTAGCGGAGGAAAAAAATCAAGTCTCGAAGTCATTTTCTTCCATACGAAAAGCGCGAACACTGGACTACGGAAAACAACATCCAACTAATATTCGACGCCAAAGAGAGGGGCTCGTTCAAATCAAGGGTGTGGAATAGATAATATAACCCTGACTTAACGTTTGTAACAACCAGCAACTCCGGCCAACCAATTCATGCCCAAAGATCCATCCTGAAGGACTTTCCTAAAAGCCAACATAGACCGGCACTCACTAAATTGGGCATCCAGATCCCTATTATACGATCTCTCCCTAGACCGAGGTGGAATTTCTCTAAAGCCAACTGGCCCGCCTTCTCCAGAGACTTGGACAAGTGCTTAATATGGATACCTCCTACATACAAACATTACAAGAGATTTGTAGGTGCTGTTATCTCAACAGCCAAGAAACACATTCCGAGAAGGTTTCGCAAAGATTATATACCAGGTTGGAACAACGAGAGCGAAACAAAATACCAGGAATACCTTGACAGTGGTGATGCTGAAATAGGAGAAGACCTGCTACTCACTTTGGATGCTGCCCGTAGACAAAAATGGATCCAAACTACAGAGAATGTGGATTTCAAGCACTCAAGTAGAAAAGCATGGGCCTTGCTGAAGAAACACATAATATCCTCGTCACGTGCACCCAAGGAGAAGGAGCATACCAGACATATTAAACAAGAACTTAGGGAGATCAAAGCCTCATGTCAGGAAAGGACTGATTACTCGATACCTTTTACGTACGCTGAAGTTTCAATCGCACTCCAACAGATGAAGATCGGTAAATCTCCGGGATTTGACGGTATGCATAATGAGTTTCTCATCAACTGTAGCCCATTTGCCAAAAACTGGCTAGCTAATTTTTTCACAGACATCCTACATAGCGGCAACATGCCAAAGGAATTCAAGAAAACGAAGATTATCTCCATTCTAAAACCAGGGAAGCCTGCCGAACAGGCTAGCAGTTATCGACCAATTGCATTACTGAGTGCCTGTTTTAAACTCCTAGAACGCCTTATTCTTAACCGAATTGCTGAGAAGATTTCAGAACACATCCCCGTCGAACAGGCAGGCTTCAGACAAGGCCGTAGCTGTGTAGACCAGGTTCTCAGCCTTACGACCTACGTCGAGGCAGGATTCCAAAATCGACAGAAAACATCAACGGTCTTCGTGGACCTATCAGCCGCCTACGACACAGTTTGGAGAGAAGGACTTTTGTACAAGTTTTTAAAACTGATTCCTTGCAACACACTGGGCTCACTCTTGAATAATATGCTCTGCAATAGGTCATTCCAGGTGATTATGGGACAAACACAAAGCCACACAAAAATCCTAAATAATGGGCTGCCCCAGGGTCCTGTTCTTGCTCCGACACTTTTTAATCTCTACACTGCGGACATGCCGGATACTACTAGTTTAAAATTCGCCTATGCAGATGATCTGGCCCTTGCCGTAAGCCGCAACACAGTGGAGGATACAGAAAGAATCCTAACAAACGATCTGGCTATATTGGGAGCATATTACAGAAAATGGAGACTGACACCAAATCCAAACAAGACAGAGTGCATATGTTTCCATCTCAACAACAAGGAAGCCGCACGCCAACTGAACATCCAGTTTGATGGACACCCTGTGAAACATAACCCAACCCCGAAGTACCTTGGTATCACTCTTGATAGGTCCCTCACATACAACTCTCACTTGCAAAAAACAGCAGCTAAAGCCCGCACAAGAAACAACATCATCCAGAAGTTATGCGGTACAACGTGGGGATCTACAGCCTCAACCCTGCGAAGTGCAGCTCTTGGACTTGTGTATGGCTCGGCCGAGTATGGCGCTCCCATATGGCTTAATAGTAGTCATACTGGCAAATTAGACGTTCAACTAAACTCTACTATGAGAACAATCACTGGCTGCATAAAGAGTACCCCGACCCATTGGCTCCCCACTCTCAGCCATATCCCACCACCTCAATTAAGAAGACAAGGAGCTCTAATCCGAGAATATAGAAAAATACTGCATAACGAACAACTCCCAATCCATAACTACATCCCGGCAGCCACATCCACTAGGCTTAAATCCAGATGCCCCGTAATAAAAACAGCTAAAAACCTGCTCGACGAGAATTTGTCCATCGAGCAGAGATGGGAATCATCATGGAATCGAGCTGTCCCTCCTGAAGTAAGTCAGCACTTGAACACGCATGATAAGCCAGCCGGTTTCGACCTACCACGACGCATCTGGAAAATCGCTAACCGAATTCGGACAAATCACGGTCTTTGTAGGGACTCACTACATAAATGGGATAAAATTCGGGACCCACTGTGTGACTGCGGAAGGGAAAACCAGACCATTCAGCATATTGTGGAGAACTGCGAGACCACGGCCTACCCTGGTGTAATGTCTGATTTCCTCACACTCCCACATACGGCGATTCAATGGATTGAAAATTTATCGATAGAGATATAAATGTATTATTTCTTTTATGTTTCTACGTTTATGTTTGTGTATGTGTTTTATATATACACCTTTACATTTTTGTATTTTATAAATTCTGTTTTGCTTACACGTGTCTAGGTGTGTTCTCGCTGCGGCGAAAATCCATATACTTTCAAATCGCAATATCTCAAGAACCGCTAGACCGATTTGGACGGGTTAAAATTCATTTTAAGCGTTTTCGCGAGCACTTTATTTTATATATAGAAGTCGTTTCGAACCGAAGAAACTTCAGAGAGCTACGTGCGAAAAACCGATTTTCCATATCTTTACATGTTAATTTACCCCCCCTCCACACCTAGTGATCACGTGAAAGAGGGACCTCGAATCTATGAAATCACAAAAAAAAAAATTCGAAAAGAGCGACTTCGTTTTCAAAACCAGACCTACTCCATTACATGGAGACATTTGATCAGAACATCAGAAACTACATTATACTAAATTTTCAGCCAATTCGACTGGGACCCATTTTGCATAAGAAACGTGCGGGGTACTTTATAAGTTTTGAATTTAATAATTAATAAATTTCATTCGTTCGTATCTGCATAATTATAAACACTGTTTGTTTTTTTTGTTTAACAATCTCATTAATGATAGTATTGTAGGAATTATCAATCTCGTTTTGTGAATTATTTAAAAAAATATAATTCCATTTCTAAACATGCAGACTCTGAATATACTAATAATTGAAAATATGCCTTTAAATAAACTTTTATAATTATATTTCACCCTTTTTGTCCTAAATGGCTGATAAATAAAATGTAAAACTATTAAATTTCTCCATATCTAATCCTATAAATAACTGTGTAGGACAATATGTGGTTAATTATTATCGGTATTATGCACGATGTAATTGTTCTCAGAATTCATACCCCAATTCGGCTTTATCTTCTCCATATTTACTGAACTAAGTTTAGATTTGGAATCAGTAACTTTAAAAAAAAGTCCGCTGGTCTGTACTATCGAAATTTTTTCGTAGCTTAGTATGCACAGTAAATTTACAGCCAATTTCTATACACTTAGATATTACACCAAAAATTGCAATGGAACGCATCATCAAAAATAGGGTCGCTAGAAAATGCTACGCATAAACCTAAAGGTGGAGACAAAAAAATCGAAAGCATCAAATTGGACTTCAAGGGCAAAGCCAAGCCAAAGGTGGGGTCGAAAGACAACATCAAACATGTACCGGGAGGGGGCGATATAAAGGTAAGTTATGCAAGAACTGATTTTTTTGTCTTTTCTGACATACATTTTTGTAAATCTATCATCTCCAGGGCTAATTCTACCGTTCGTTCGAAACGTAGTAAACCTACTTTTGGTAAATTGGAAAAAATAAATTAAACCGTCATATGCACATTTTCTTTAAGAAATCTGTAAAGAATAACAAATATATCAAACGTAGGTGTTTGTCATCACTCGGTATAGTTTATAAGTTTATGGTTTATAAAAAAAGTTAAGAAAACAATTATTATCATACATCGCATGTTTTCTGAGACATGTGTCATCATTCATCTGTTAAATGTCAACTATCATTTTGTTCATAAATCTATTTGGGGTTTTCTACTATCTTTAAGTATTTAGAAAAAATATCTGTATTATACAACGTATACCAATGCCTCTGTATTTAATTATTAAAAAATACTGCAAATAATCCATTGGACATTTTTTTATCGGCTTACAAAATTGAAATTTAGCATTTTATTGTTTATTTTAATGTGTATAATTTCTCGAAAACTAGTCCGAAGAGATACTGGAGGATAAAGATATTGCTAACGAAAAAGCAAAATCTGACAATGCCGGTAATATTGGTAATTCTGGTAAAACCGATAATTCCGCTAAAGTGAGTAAAAAAATATTTGAAACAAGAAGTGTACATACACCTGCTATACTAGTGTTGTTTGGAAATGTATTTGTATAGTATTTTTATTAAAGAAAGGAGAATTTGTGTACAATCGATTTGTTTACACTTTTGATTGTTTTCCCAAAGGGAGCATTTTGTTTGCATTTTCGAACAAGTTATTATTGTATTTTTCTTTGCCCGCGGGCCATAAATTATCTATCTATCTATCTGCGACCTATAAGATATATTGTGCCCCCTACTGCTGCCCAATCGTTAAAGATCTCTCAACGATTAAATTCCTCCAGTCCTATTGCTTTCAAAAAGTTCATGAAGTCGGTAGGCTATTCTAGCTAGGTTAGGTAGATCTTCCTCTTCTATTTGATATTCTCCGAGGTATGGTACCCTTGGATTTTGCAGGGTAATGCATTCTGAGAGAATGTGGATAGAAGTTTCCTCCTCTTCCTCGCAGAATCTGCATTCTTCTTTGTCTACTAATCCGAGTTTCTTTAGGTGGCCTCTCAGCCGGCAATGCCCTGTTAGGATACCCGTTAGTATTCTGAGCTTATTTTTACTTTTACTGATGCAGTCGTCAGATCTCTTCTGGTTATAGTTTCCCAGTAGTATCTTGGCCTGCCTCATTCCTTGTAGTCCTATCCAGTATTGGGATCTTTTGTTATTTACTTCTTTTCCAAGACACTCCAGTGTGTCCCGGAACCCATAAGAGGGCAACAGTGTTGTTCTTGCCTAGTTCGTTTAGATTCTCTAGGCACTCCCAAACTATCTTGTAGTGGGAGTTCAAGGCATTAATGGCTGCTTGGCTGTCTGACATGATGATGATCTGTTGTCTGCGAAAATTTCTTTCTATGTTGAACTGGACACATTTTCCGCTGGCGTATATTTCAGCTTGGAAAATGCTCGATTTGTCTAAACTTTCGGAATATTTGGTTCCAGACCCATATACTCCTATCCCTATTCCTTCTGTTGTTCTAGAACCATCTGTGTACCATTTAATGGCACTTCTCTTGAGTTTTGGGATGGTATCTTTGTCCCATTCGCTTTTGTTACTTAGCTTTGTGTTGAATTCTTTCACAAAGCTAAACTCAGAATGCCTAAACTCATCTTGGGGCATGGTGATTTCCAGGAAGGAGTCGAAACGGGCCATAAAGTAACCCGCAGGCGTCAAGCGCAAATTTTTAACCCACGGATAATAAACCTAAACATAGAAAACTATGTTTAGGTTTATTATTAACATAGAAAACTATGTTTAGGTTTATTATCCGTGGGTTAAAAATTTGCGCTTGACGCCTGCGGGTTACTTTATGGCCCGTTTCGACTCCTTCCTGGAAATCACGTAAAAAGACAAATTTAAAACACTCTTTATAACTTTTTTTTTCAAAATGTTTGATAATCTACCAGAATGCGTAACTGCAATAAATCAAAATTGTAAATAAATACCATGTACAATATATTTTTCTTAATGCATCATCTCCACCAACACCTGAAAAGTGTAGGTAAAAACTAGCAGCAAAATATCTAGAAAATTCCGATTATAGTTTATCGCAAAACTGTCACAAGATAACGAGATAATTTGTTGCCAGTTAATTAACATTTTTCACTAAAAATTTTGTTTGGAAGTTATTTTTCACTTATTTTTAGAACAAGCACTATTATACACTATGTGTACGAAAGAAACATAAGAGGTAGTGGTAGATAATTTTTTAAAGAAAATTATTAATTCCTCCTAACCGTTTTCTGAGGTCTCGTTATGTTTGTAGTTTCCCTACCCCAAGGCCACCGTAGCCAGTGGTAGGAGGGATTACGTGGGTCAAAATACATACGAAATTGTAAATTTTGAAGATATAAATAGTATAAATAACGAATTTTTCAATACCAGTTTAAAATATACGTTGGTTCCCATGTCTCTGTCTCTCTCTCTCTCTCTCTCCCTCTTTATTTAGTAACATATTCTTACATACTACTTAGTGATTATTTGAAACATATATAAAATATTGTACCCTTACTCTTTAATTTTGAATTTCCTTATAAATGACCGTCGAACCCATTTGTAAAAGTCATTAGGTTTGGAAAATTTCTATTTAATTACGTCCAAATAAACTTAGGGATAATTATAAAAGCAGTAACAATATGCGATAATATACACTCAATAACATTTTAAAAATTTACTATTTAGAAAAAAACACTATTACTTCAGCACCTTTTTTTTAAAAAATCGTTTCATCTAAAATTAGATTGTAAGTCTGTATAAAGCATGTTTGAGCCCTTAAATAATATTTTAGATCGAAAACAGGAAGATCGACTTGAAAGTGAACAGCAAAGTTGGATCTTTGGATAACGTGAAATACAAGCCAAGAGGTGGAGACAAAAAAATCTTTGATGATAAGGAATATATGAGGCAGATGTCGGCAGTGTCAAGCATTGAACATTCTTTGTCCACGTCTCAAGTAAGTAGACACATTTCTTGAACGAATCGTACCAATAATTTTTAAATATTTTCATTTTTAATACCTGGTGGCTCATAAATTCATTTCCTGCTTAAATGTTTGTAGCGGGTCTAATCATTATCTAGATCGTGGGCCATCTGGCATAGCAACACATAATTAGGAAGTAATTTTAAAGTTGTTGGATGGATAAAGACAGGTCTACAGAAATAGTTATCTATTTTTTTTTAATATTAAGTAGGTACAACTATAATGCTTTGTCTATTTTTATTATTTCCAGGACCCTGGCTATCTTTATACATATTACTGATAATCATCACTCTATCATTCATTAAGGTATATGATGCTTTAATTTTTCATTTTTAAAAGTACTAACAAGGTTAATCTAACACAAGTAAAAGGATGAGCGACTTTACTCGTTGGTTTTTATGTTAGTTTGGTAACCGTTTGTAACAGGATATAGAATTTTTACGCCATTTACCCCTATTAGGATCTCCAGTTAAGTTGGTTATTGAATCTTTGCACAGTGGTCCTAATAGCCCAAATATTATTTTATTTTTATGTACTCAAGTACTCAAAAATGTCCAAATCCATCAGCATTTCTTCTATTGGCGGTATCCTTTGTTTTTATAGCGTTTTTCATTCTCATAAAGCACTATGCAAACAACAGATAATTGTCAAAAAATAATAGAATCACCACTTACCTCATTTCATTGCAGAAACATGTAGTTTAGCGAACTAACCATTAACTAACATCAAATTATTAAAACAACTTTTGTTTTTTATTCGATTTTTGTGTTACAACTCGATTAAACGTAATTGCATGCTCAGTAGATATTAAAACAGGCACCTATCGATTAAACTTGGAAAACATAATTTGCGTTTAACACGTAAAATTGTGTCATTTTCTCAACTGTTAAACTTTTCACTTTCACTAGATTCTCTCCCATAACTTTACAGGATCATTACATAAACGGGTTGGGGAGGGGCCAAATCGTATGCACGATATTTTATAATGGTCAAAAAACTATTTGGTAAACAGGAAATTAGATTAGTGTTAATTATTTTTATTTGATATTCATTAAATCTAAAGGTAATTATTTATTTTGAAAGTTATTTAATAATCAATATGTTTTAAGTATTATGTATAATTACTGAACTATAAAAACGCGAAAAAAAGTAAAGTAAAATCAGCAAAGATGGAGCATAACTTCTCTTTTTCCAGTTTTGTTAACGCTTGATATGTAATTCTTATTGATAAGGATTGTAAAACACATGTGTAAGGGATCATAAGCATTTATCGACAAATTTAGAGGAGTGGCTAAAGTTTTGAGGCAAATTAAAGATATATAATCACTAATTTTTTGGTGTTTATTGCGGATAAGGAATTTTGAAAACAAATCTTTCATTATTTTTTTTTGAACTCTTAATATAAGTTAAAACCAATCTTTGAAAAAAGAATTATTATTACCCTACTAATGGAGTAGATCTGGCGAAAAAAAAACCCGTTAAACGAAGTCGCTCTTTTCGAAAAAAATTTTTTGTGATTTTATAGATTCGAGGTCCCTCTTTCACGTGATCACTATATGAAAGATAAGGGAGGTGTGCAGGGGGGGTAAATTAACATGTAAAGATATGGAAAATCGATTTTTCGCACGTAGCTCTCTGAGGTTTCTTCGGATCGAAACGACGTCTATATATAAATTAAAGTACTCGCGAAAACGCTTAAACTGAATTTTAACCCGTCTAAATCGGTCTAGCGGCTCTTGAGATATTGCGATTTTCGCCGCGGCGAGAACACACCTAGACCCATGTTCGCGTTTTTCGCATGGAAGAAAGTGACTTCGAGACTTGATTTTTTTCCTCCAATAGATTTAATTGGGGGGGAGAGGGAGGGCAAACACTGATTAATTTTTGACTCGAGGTAACTTTTTTATTTCTTGACCAATCCGGTTCATCAAAATGGCAAACTCTTTCTTGAGAACACTGCTACAGGATGTATTAAGGAGATCATGGTTTTCGCGAAAACTGACAAATGGCGACCGAATTTCGTATTTTGCATATTTTAATTTTTGATTTTCGCAACGAAAAAAAATCTTTAATGCGCCATCGGTTGCGGAATTTTTTTCTCTTTGATTTGAGCCCTACAGGGACTCGATCCTATAAGCGGGAAGGGAGGGAGGGTGGTGAACGCGTTTTGCACTGTAGAAGGGCAAGTGATAGGGTTAGTGACTTCGTCTCAGGCTCATTTTCTAGGGCAATCAGTTCTCTTTCAAGATTTTTTTACCACAAAGCTCTAAGTTTATAGAGGACCGCAAGTGTGCGTGATATATTTATAAAAGCGAGTGCGTCCGCTGATCCGCTGTAAAATTAAATGCCGAGATACGAGCTAAGCGCTCCCTTTTATCTCTCGTCTCGCTCACATTATCTATCTGCTCTCTCACAAATACTATTCCGGCATCTAATTTCACAGCGGTTAATGTAGATAGAGCTTTGGGGTAAAAAAATTTAGAAAGAGAACTGACTGCCCTTGAAAATGAGCCTAGCTTGAAGTCACTAACCCTATCAGTTGCCCTTCTACAGTGCAAAACGCGTTCACCTCCCTCCCTCCCTTCCCGCTTATAGGATCGAGTCCCTGTAGGGCTCAAATCAAAGAGAAAAAATTCCGCAACCGATGATTCTGATTTTACTCTTTCATTGCGAAAATCAAAAATTAAAATATGCAAAATCCGAAATTCGGTCGCCATTTGTCCGTTTTTGCGAAAACCATCATCTCCTTAATACATCCTGTAGCAGTGTCCTCATGAAAGAGTTCGTCATTTTGATGAACCGGATTGGTCCAGAAATAAAAAAGTTACCTCGAGTCAAAAATTAATCAGTGTTTGCCCTCCCTCTCCCCCCCAAATTAAACTAGCGGGTTGAAATTTGGACACAATGCTTGGGTCATGACTATCTATCGGAGGAAAAAAACTCAAGTCTCGAAGTCACTTTCTTCCATGCGAAAAACGCGAACACGGGTCTAGGTGTGTTCTCGCCGCGGCGAAAATCCTCATACTTTCAAATCGCAATATCTCAAGAACCGCTACACCCCCTGCACACCTCTCTTAGCTTTCATATAGTGATCACGTGAAAGAGGGACCTCGAATCTATGAAATCACAAAAAAAAATTCGAAAAGAGCGACTTCGTTTTCAAAACCAGATCTACTCCTTTATACTGAAATTTAATTTTTTTCCTACACATGATTTTTAAACAAACTTAAAAAGCTTCTTATGTATTTATATTAGACCACACCTTGGTAGATGATAATATAGTATATACTCATAAATATCCGTTACTGTTGTACGTACCCAGCTATATCACCAACGTATTTACTGTAGTAGTTAGTATCACGTTAATATTGTTTTTTTTTTTGCTATAGAATTCGATTCCATCACAACCAGACAAAACACCAGTTGCTGATGAAAACCTGAACCAGGAACACTAAATCAGTAGATAGTTGTGTTTTATCTGTTTCTAAAAAAGGACTTGATTTTTACAAAAGCGCTATCGAGACGCTTACAAAAGTATTTGTCACTAAAACTACAACATCGCATGTCCAGTATACAAACTTAAAAATTATTAGCATGCACTTTTTGAAGTAACAATAAATATTTTAGCAAGTAACGTTGTAAGATGGAATTAACTATAGTTTCCACTAACTATATTTTTGGTTATTTCGCAAAAATGGCGTCACATTTATCAATCGGATTAAAAATACCACATAGAAGAAAAAAATCGGTATAGGATTTTGGATGCCCAGTACATATAGACAAAAATTTAAAACTAAAAGTAGATATGCTGCAGATGACCGAAATTAATGATCTGATCTGATTGGCCAGACGATCGAGTTCACTAACCTACTCCACGTTATGCTGTCAACCAACATCTACTAATATTAGAAAATTTAGTCAGGCCAGTTCAGCGTATTCGCTTGCGCTTGCGTCGTATTTGTGACATCTGTGACATGTGCCATGTACTACGGATGTCGTAGGGAAGTAAAAACTCTTTGTAAACAACAACAATTATAATTTGGGAATTAACCCCTAATAATGGATACAAGACTTATCATAGGTATGAACCAATCTTAGGTTATATCTAATCTATATCTACAGTATACCTAATTATATCTAATCTAACGCCTACAATAATTTGGTATATATATACATGTATTGACCTCTAGTCAAGAGCATCTACCGGTCGTTCACATACGATCAAGGATCGACCTTGTCGCACAAGTCGATGTCTTGATAACAAATACAACATTAACATAACAATAATAATTATACACTATACGGGGTGCTCGATATACCTGTGGTATATCACATATTTGTCTGTTATTTCCGGTTGTTTCATTAAAAAAAAATACCTTTTGAATCGAAATCAAAAAGTTGCAGTTAATGGTTTTTTCTATAATTGTTTGTGTCCCATTGAACAACTTTTACTGAACGTAGGATACTTCTACTGATCACCCAGTATTTTTGTGAGTTTTGGATTAATTCAAATGTACAAGCAACTTAACTATAGTATTAATCTGTTTGATAAAATGTGATGTCTGTATCAAGAGTAAAATACTTTATTGTATTACATTTTAGTGTTTAGACGCATTAAAGCATTAAAATAATACAGTATACAGTTAGTTTTGGTGTTGTGATACATAGATATGTGACCAAAAATTATAATATGTATTTTCTATTTCAGATTATACGGTGCGTGTCAAAAAGTTTCTTAGTTATTTACAAAAAGTTATCTAAATAGTTTTTTTTTTAATAAATGGTAAACAAGGGAAGCACAATTAAAGGTATGAGGGACATTAATTGAAAAAAGCAGGCTGAAATGTGACAATTAATTTTAAAAAATAATGTTAGGAGTTGTATCTGTTATTAATTTCTATGTCACAAATAAAGAAGCAAAAGCGAGATAAAACATCTGATACAATTACGTGATTTATGACAGTTTTTCAACAGGTTTGCGTAAAAATTATGTATTAAAAAATAACTTAAAACTTTTTTGGCCAGCACCGTATACCGGGTATTTTAAAATACTTTCTTTTTTTTACTTACGTAACAGTAAGTAATTTAAGGTAGGAAGATATGGAGATTGACATCTGTATAACAGTATATTGAATACCCGGTATAATTTAGCAATACTATGAGTATGAAAATAAATATAAAAAAATTCTTATGAAAAATTTTGACAACAGGTTTTTTAAGAATACGTGCTGTTGTAAAGGCTTTTTAAAGTTATTTAGGTTCTTAAAATTTAACATAAGAAATTGATACAAAAAAAAAATTAAAAACTCACCGCTTTGTATTATTTACGTCACATTTCTGTTTTTATTTAGGTATAAAAACTTTAACAATTAATTTTTTTCACTTACTTATAGCGTAGATTCGTTTTTATTGTTGTATTTTGAAATATTTGTAACTATAGTGCATTTTCACAAGTGCTATATGTTTATTTTTTCGTATTTCATATCAGAATATTATTGTTAATTTTTTTGATTATGAATAAACTTTGCATATTACGTCTGTAGTTGCTTTTTTCACCTTACTTTAAGAGCACTTATAACGTAGCTCGGAATTTTGGAGAAACAGCGAAAAAGGCAATAAAATCGTTGCTTCGATAGCCGCTATTTAAATGGTTCAAATTGCAATTATACCTTTTCGAATATGCGGAACCACAAACCAATGTAATTTTTTTTAAAGGCAGAAAACTTTTTTACTATTACTACTACATTCGAAATATACAGGGTGTCCCAAGATTTTTTTTACAGGCTATAACTCAGGAACTAACGAATAGATTTTTTTGAAAATTGGGTAATCTTTTTGGGACCTACAGTCATTTCATCTGAGGTATACAGAGTATCTGTGACGTCATCACAGAAGCAGGGACGTCATCGCAATGAAAAAAATTAAATGGAAAGGGGGAATCAAACTTAGCTCAAATGAAAGGGTTTTTTATTTCAAATTCAACGGTGTATCACAATGAGGGTACCTAAGTAATAATTTTACCAAATTTTCAATTTTTTTTTTTTCAATTTTTCAACTGTTTTCTTCAGCTTACAAAAAACTAGTTAAAAGTAAAAATAGGCCAATCAGAAGTAAATTTGGACATGATAATTGCGGCATTTTAAATATCACTGGTTATTGTTGCAAATAAACATTAAATTGAAAATTTGGTAAAATTATTACTTTGGTACCCTCATTGTGATACACCGTTGAATTTGAAATAAAAAACCCTTTCATTAGATCTAAGTTTGATTCCCCCTTTCCATTTAATTTTTTTCATTGTGATGACGTCCCTGCTTCTGTGAAGAGGTATACAGAGTACTGTAGGTCACAAAAAGATTACCCAATTTTCAAAAAAAGCTATTCGTTAGTTCTTGAGTTATAGCCTGTAAAAAAAATCTTGGGACACCCTGTATTTCTTTAGAACTGCTATATGGAACAGCCAAAGTTAATACAGGCCGGCTTTTAACCAGACTGCACAGATTAGATAGTTACAGATAGGAAGGTAAGACAAGACAAACGAAATTAGACATTTAGACAATTTAAAACCCACTTTAAAGGCTGTCAGCAGCTTATGTGATGTGTCAGATTGAATATTTATTCGGATAATTCAGAAACACTATGACATAAAAAACACAATATACTTGCATACTAGTGCATTTGCCAGTTCATAAAATTTATTTATTTATTTTATTTATTTATTGTTACACTGTTCAAACAGGACAAACCCAACTACAGAACAGGAATACACGTATATTATTTAACAAGAATATCATTTTTCAAAGAAAAATGCATTAATCGCAGATATACGACAGTGGAAAATATCAAGCTGGTAATTTACAGTATTACAAATTGAACACATCCTGTAAAGTGGCGAAAATTTTAAAATATTTGTTCGAGGGGTAGGAAGGTAAAATGTATTGTCAACTCTAGAAACTAATCTCGGGATATTAAACCTCAGTTTTTGAAGAAAATTGGGGTCGCTGATTTTATTATTTACGAGTTTAAACAAGTAGGTGACAGTCACGACGAGAACTTAAGCTATCCACACAATGTCTCATTTGAAGCGTACTATTAAGAACTCCAATAGGAGGATAAATAGCGTCCATTTTGAAAGAAAGGAGCTTCAGAAATCTCCGTTGAACTGATTCAAGTTTCTGAATATGTACGTCATAAAATGGACTCCAGATAACATCCGCGTACTCAATTTTAGATCTAACATAGGCATAGTACAGCACCTTTACAGTATCCTGATCAGTGAAGTCACGCGAGTTTCGAGCTAAGAAACCATACATTTTGTTAGCAGACGAATAAGCAGCCTCAATATGAGGAACGAACGAAAGTTTGGAGTCAAAAGTGACACCCAAATCGACAAATGTCGTCGGGCGCTCAAGAACAGAATTATTAATTTCATAATGATGTAAAATCTTGTCAGTTTTAAGAGAAAATGTACCTTACATTTATCAGCGTTAAGTGACACTTTATTACTTATACACCAAACCTCAACACGTCGTAAGTTAGCTGAAAGTGAAACACAATCACTTATATCATCGATTTGGCAGAATAATTTTAAGTCATCAGCATACAGTAAATAGTTAACGTCAAGGTCATCAACTATATCATTGATGACAACATTAAATAATAGAGGGCCCAGATTACTTCCCTGAGGAACTCCGGATGTTACTAAGTGTTCGACGGACTTGTAACCATTAAAGACCACAAACTGCCGTCTACTACTTAAATAGGAGCTAAATAATTTAATCAGAGGTGCCGATAATCCATACCGAGATAGTTTTTTTAAAAGAATTCCGTGGTCTAGTCTAAAATGATTGTATTAACAATTTACTTTGATTTTAAATTTCTAATGTTTATTTATGCCAATAATATTATCTTTAAGACTTCGAAACATTTGTGTGTCACCTGGGCTGCTGTGTTAATCTGTTCACTGGTGCAGTCTGTATTATTAGAGTAAACGTTTAGGATTATTTCCTTAGCATTAACGCGAAACGCGTTTTATTATTCAGACTACCAGTAATATGTTTTGGTTAATTTTCTAACTATATTATGTTATTTTGCAATATATGTAGTGTTTCACTATTTAGTTTCTATATTAAAATATTTTATTATTACGGTGTCGCCCCACCTCAGTTCGGAATCGCCCCCCCCCCTCAAAAAAATTCTAAATCCGCCTCTGAAAGATAAAGTACAATTTTTTAAGCCAGAAAAAGCACAGCTTCAATAATTCTAATCTTTATTAACATTTTTAAATTCAGACTATCTACGAGAACTATTTCAAACCAGTAACAGATTTCTTCCACTTAATGCTGCCCTCTATTGAAAAAGCGTTAAAGGTGAAAAGAAAAATCTACTTGACAAAAAGAAGAAAATTTGTATTACAAATAGAGTTGCCTAAGGTTGTGAAATAAAATCACACTTATTAAAAATGTCCTACACTGCACCAGCGTCTGGACTTCAACAACTACTCCTTGGACTATATGCCCCCTCCAGGTATTGAATTACGAAAGTCCAGACGTGGTTTGGCGCCCGACCAAGTCGGGGCTTTAAACCAAAAACTTCGATTTTATTATTAAAGGAGCTTGCCATTCTTAGACCGGTTTCGGAATTATTGTTCCTCGTCAGTAAGAAGCAGGCTAGCTCGACATCCCATCTCTAAGGGCTGTCTGAAAATGAATTCGACTCGCCTCGTTCCTGATAAAAGTGTTTGCGATACAACATGTACGTATATCACGAACGCCATCTTCACTTTCATAATAAAATCAAAGCTTGCAAAACTATAACGACGGTGGAATTTTTTGAACCATAAAAATACCAAAAAAGGACCATGGGCGTAACAAAACTGCCTAAGGCTGTGAAATAAAATCACACTTGTTCCCAAGAACAAAGACATTAAAAATGTCCTACACTGCACCAACGTCTGGACTTAACAACTACTCCTTGGGCTATATGCCCCCCCAGGTATTGAATTACGAAAGTCCAGACGTGGTTTGGCGACCGACCAAGTCAGGGTTTTAAACCAAGAACTTCGATTTTATTATTAAAGGAGCTTGCCATTCTTAGACCGGTTTCGGGGCATATAGCCCAAGGAGTAGTTGTTGAAGTCCAGACGCTGGTGCAGTGTAGGACATTTTTAATATCTTTGTTCTTGGGAACAAGTGTGGTTTTATTTCACAACCTTAGGCAGTTTTGTTACGCCCATGGTCCTTTATTGGTATTTTTAATGGTTCAAAAAATTCCACCGTCGTTACAAATAGAGTATTTTATTCTTAGAGCCATTGTTCAACAGATGGCGACAGTCATTTAAAAATGTTTTTAAAATTTTCTTTTATAATATAGCTATTATAACACTAAAAGTAGTGCTATAATAGGCCATAACGCGCATATTATAGCACGCCTTTTCACAGTTGGTAGCATAATTTCCTACATGTCAAATCAGCTACCCGTTGACTCTAAATTTGCCTCTGAATGATAAATGTCAAAAGTATAATAGCTGATTTAGACGTATCCAGTAGCTGTCGACAGTCTCACTGTCCGTCAGCGCTGTCGAGTAGTTGGCTCCATGTAAACACTTTTTTGTGACAGTACAGCGCTGTCTCGAATAGAAAGTCCGTCTATTTTTGACGACAGTAGTCCTCACCCGCGTCCCCCCAAACACCCGAATCAGTCCATAGCACATCTTTATAGATTGAACAGTGGCGGCGTTTAAAAATTGACCCGAAAATGAAGCGAATTAGAAACGTTGAACTTGGTTAAACTTTATAGAGAACACGAATGTTTATGGAATCTGCGTTGTAATGCGTATAAAAACAAACAGCCCATTTTCTGACGTACGTCGTAACGCCAACCTGTACTGTATTCGTTGTTGTAGCAAAGCAAAACCTCCCATTATATTTCTATTTTTTTTATTTAATAATTCTTCCTCCAACATATCTGTAAGCTCCTGTAATAAGAGCGAGGGCATTATCTTAACAGATTTCCTTTTAAAGAACCCCACATTCATTTTCGTACGCACCTGATCATAAGCACACATTCACGACAAACTGGACTCGTGTAAACGACCAGTTCCAGCAGTGGGTGTGTCCTAGCAAGCGTGACAGTGACACTGTCGACAGCTACTGGATACGTCTAAATCAGATTTAAAGGTAAAAAATACATAATCTAACTACATTTTTTAATAAACATAAAAGTACACATTATACATAATTATAAATTATACATATTTATAAAAGTAATAACTTAATTCATCTTACTGTTAATAGTACAATTGTTGTACACATTATTTAGACATCTTAACATTGAGTAAGTCGTCCATAAGGTAGATGATTTAAATTTTTGGCGTTGGGTTTCAAAATATGCAAGTAACACATTTTCTGAGATGTTTTCAATATTACTTTCACGACACCAATCTTGAAACTTATCATATGCTTTCTCATAAAGATGCCGAGATTTGTCGGGAATTAAATTACCTATACTATTTTCCGCAATTTTTCGAATTTTTGGTGGCGTACACATTTCATCACTCATTTTCACATAGGTTTTACAAACTTTAAAATACAAGAAATGAAAATTCAAACTTGAAATGACTGTCAAGTATAAATGTCAAATCATTGTTACCAACTGCTACAAAATTAAGGAACTACGTTACTATTAAAAGTACGAAATATTTTTAATTATATAATAAAAATAGGCGAAAATTTTAAAAAATAGCGTAAAGAACTCGTTTCATAATCCGTTTATTGTATTCGTTCGTTATAATTTCGAATTCATACAATAAACATCGTCTTATGAAACTCGTTCTTTAATATACTATTATTTGCTTACATTAACGTGAATATGTACTTATACAGAGGCGGATCTAGGGAGTTTTTCAGGGGGGAGGGGATAAAAATTTGGGAGTCTTTAAGAAAACATTCAATACAACGAATAATTTTGGTTTGTATAACGTGTGTTTTCTTCTTGTTGAAAACCAATCAAAAGGTTTACTTGCATATCCAGACTCTAGTTGTTGAACGAATGTCAACTATTCAGAACTCTATGGGGGGCCATGACCCCTCCCCATCCGCCAGTGTATATGTGAATATATTAAAGCTCTCTACCTTGAAAATGAGTAAAGCTCTTATAATAGGGTATTAGGAAAATAAATATTAAAAAAAAAATGATAAACCCCATTTTTAATTAAAATATCGCCGATTCTGCAATGAAAAGTATTAATGCAAATTTTTACCATTTACTTACCGTACGCTGACATTTCAAGAGTTCATTTGCCGATGCCCCTTTTTCTTTCGTACAATTTTTTTTTATAAAAAATGTTTGAAACAAAAATCAGCATAAAGCGCTTATATGCTGCTTTAACACTTAAATTAAATTCAATATTTTTTGCGATATCACATCAAAATTGTTGGATTTTTTGTTATTTTGTATTTTTAGGCTAAAAAACGCTTCGCAGGAGGATAGCACGCAATATAAGTTGGGTATTTATATTTTTTTATACGAATATTGAAAACTTGACAATATCAAAAGTAATATATTCAATTACGAACGTCTAATTAAAATCTTATAAATTACAGCAAAAGAAAATCCACTTAAAAAGACCACAAAGTGCAAGAATTCTACACACTCTTCACGAAGACGAAATTGATTTAACATCAAGATGCTTTTCTAGAGGTGGATCGTTGAGACGAAAGAAAAATAAAGACAAAGATGCAGAAAAACCAATGTGGAGATATTAAATTAAAATTAAAAAAGATATAACTCACACAAATGGTAGTTCAAAAATGTGTTATCTCATTGAAGCACCTGAAAATGTACACTATACACATAAGATTATGTGTATAAACCTGTTATAACAGGATTGCAACTTTAGAATTTGTATATTAACAAAAATGATGCAATAAATATATCAACAGATAAAAAAATGACAATTCTGTAAAGTGACACAACAGATAAACTTTATTTTGACAGTCCTCTGACGTCATATTTTGACGTTTGACAGTAGACACTATTTTTATGACAATACACATTGTTGTTATGTAATTTGCGTATTTACAACATTTTTGAAATGGGAAATAAATGTCTAAACGGCCAGAAAGACGTAAAGCTAATCTTTTAAGACAATGTTTTACCAAATTTAGCTACAGAATTGTGACTTGGCAAAGCTCATCCTTTATTAGCAAATTGTAAACGTAGATTGTGAAATATATCAAATGAATTCAAGTTCTCTATATATTCATGAACCGATATTGAAGACTTTGAAACACGTAAAATGTTGGTTTTACTCAATATTTTATAATGATTATAAAATTATATGAGTACACCTAGATTAAATTGCAAAGAAAAAGAAAAAGAGTCACTTTATCAAAAGTCATAATTGAAAACTATATACGCCTGCCCATTTCGATTTTACTTGACACGAGCGCCGCTCTAACGGAATTTTAGGTAAACAAACACAACTATTAACTTATGGGCCGCGCCACAAGATGTCGCTTTAGGTAAACACACATAACTGTTAAGGTAAACAAACATAACATTTTGAGCGTTTTGAACTTGACACAAGCGCCGCTCTAACGGAGTTTTAGGTAAACAAACAGTATATTTTTTTTAAATTCAAACCTAGACAAGATATTACAAGCAAATAAAATTGGAAAAAGTAAATTAAATAATGTCACTAATTATTAAGTGCGCAATCACTAGAGAAAATGTGAATTTGACAAGTCTGACACTTGACACGAGCGGCGCTCTAACGGAATTTGAGGTAAACAAACACTATTAACTTACGGGCCGTGCCACAAGATATCGCTTTGAGCGTTGCTGGGTTGGCGTATACAATTTTGTTTGTTGAATAATATGAAGTGGAAAATGAAAATACGAAATAACCTTTCAAATCAAATCCTTAAACTTACGTTAAATTCACGTAAAAGTTATTTTGGCAAAGTAACGCTAATAACTCTTAATAAACAAACGAGTTAGGAATTTAATTTATTCGATTCGATATCCTAAGACCGGTTTCTGCCTTTCGGATTCGTCAGTTAGGTTATCAAATCCAATGAATTACATTCCAAACAAGCGTACGTCAATAGCTGTAAGATAAAATTTGCAAATTTGCTACCATCTATCAGAAAACTGATAAATCAAGCTTAGAAGTGAGTTTTTACATCTTTACAAAGCAACATACCAAGAAGAGAGTAACCCCCAACACAAGTTGGGAATTTGTTCCTTTGTAAAGTTGTCAAAACTCCCTTCTAAGCTTCATTTATCAGTTTTACTGGTAGATGGCATCAGAATTGAGATTTCAAAAAATTGTTCTTGTACTTAACCAGATTATATTTGTGTATGTTTTGCACTAATAAATTTATTAGAAATAAATGAGTTTTCATCCTAATATTATCCACCCATTTTATGTACAAAAGTGAGACAAAATTTTGACCAGACATATTGTAATGAAACTATTTTTCACAGCATAAATAATTTGGATTTGTTGTTCGTTTCGGCATCCTGAGCAAAAATCTCAATGGGCACAAAGCTCAATTTAATCTAATGCCAATATAATAATATTGACAGTTGGCAGCTGTCAAACTAACTGTCAAACACACAAAAATTAATATGTAGACATATGTTTTTAAGGTTTCTCGATTCAAATCTGTTGTCAAAAAGACGATATTGACAGTTGACAGCTGTCAAACAACAAGCAATAATCAAAATTGATAAAATCCACATGTAAATATATGTTTTTGAGGTTGCTATGTTCAAAACTGATGTTAAAAAATCGATATGGACCGTTGACAGCTGTCAAATAACTATCAAACTATATGTAACAATCGAAATTGATACAATTGACATGTAAGCATATACCTTTAAGGTTGCTTAATTCAAATCTGATGCCAAAAAGACGATATTGGCAGTTGAGTACTATCATTAATGAAATATTTTAATATCGTTTTTTTTACCTTCAGTTTTGAATTTAGCGATCTCAGAAACATGTAGCTTGCTTTTTGGCAGCTAGTTTTGACAGCTTTTAACAATTTTTTGATATTAGATTATCACGTATTTTCCTAAGGCTCCTTAGCCAATTTTATCAATTTTGATTGTTACATGCTGTTTGACAGCTGTCAACTGTCAATATTGGCATTATATTTGAATGCAGCGACCTCGAAAACATAAGAGGGTACTTTTTTTAACGCAGCAAATACTAAAGTTTTGAAAAGATTACCTTTTTAAGTAGTAAATAATGTTAAATGCGTGGAGCTTTAGAGATCCGTAGGAGCCGAAATACGCAAAATTGAGCTTTGTGGATAGAATAGAATCGCGTTAATTTTGCTCCGAAATCACATTTGCTTATTTTAAAAGATAAGACGCAGACACCATTTCACTGTTTACGTTTTTTTTTAGTTTCGATTCTTTTTACTTGCTTTTCGTCCGATTGTTTTGCCGCTCTTTAATTTGGGAATAATTTAGTTATTCATTTAATGATGAGAGTTTATTGAATGGACATTACGTTCGCCAGACCTGTCATCGCTAGACTTTATTTGGAGAGTCGACTAGTAATAAAAACTTCATTCATTTGTCACTTATTTCGTTTAGTAGGTAGATAAGAAAAACAAAATACTTTAATTCTGTAGAAAAATAGTATATAATATCTTTGTTTGAGGAAAATACTGAAATAACAATTTTTTATATATACCTATATAAACAAGAAAAAAAAAAAATTTAATTTTAATGAACAAAATTAAACATAAAACATTTTTTGTTCGACTAAAAGCAAATACTTTAATAAAAATATTTTAAAAAGTTAACTGAACATTTAAAAAATATCACAGTAACACTCTAGTTAAAAAAAAATCAAAATTGACTTAAGTACTTAGGTATTGGAGAATAATATTCAAAACTTATTTTAACCCCCTTCCCTTACTCCCAATACAAGCTTACAAAGAATAATCACTAATATTTGATTCTATAAAAGCAAAGAAATTTTAGTTTAGCAATACTGCAAAATCTATTCCAACGCTTTGTTTCTCTTCAGACCAAGGCTGAAGCATTTGAAAATGGTAAAAAGTGAAAAAAAAATAATGGTAAGATGAAGGGTAAAAAACTGTTTATCTCGATTTGCAGCAAAACTACAAGTACTATGGAAAAAAGTTAAATGGCAAAGTTGTAGGCAATAAAAAGATCTACAACTTTTGTATTTACACTTTTTTCACATAACCTCAAAATTTATGTGAAAAATTCAAATAACAAAGTTCTTGGTTTTTTATTTTTATCTTTTACAAAAAACTTTTTTTTTTCACGAAATTTGGTAAAAACTTACCTTTTTATGTCCCAAACACACTGTAATTCTTTTGATTTAAAATATTTATTTTTTCACCTTATTTTGACTTAATATCGAAAAAGCACCCTAATTTTCAATCGAAAATTCTCACGTCAAAATATCTGCTTTTTTAAAAAACTCGGTGGGCTTTTTGTTCATTGAAATCTCTACTTTTTGATGGTGTAAAAAAATATACATTACTATGGTAAATGTTTTCAAAAACAAACAAAAAAATTTTAATAAATAGCCAAAATTGTGCATGATTAAAAAAAAATTTCTGATTCGAATTTTTTTCGTTTCTTTGCATTTTTTGAGAACATTTACCATAGTAATGTATATTTTTTTACACCATCAAAAAGTAGAGATTTCAACGAACAGAAAGCCCACCGAGTTTTTTAAAAAAGCAGATATTTTGGCGCGAGAATTCTCGATTGAAAATTAGGGTACTTTTTCGATATTAAGTCAAAATAAGGTGAAAAAATAAATATTTTAAATCAAAAAAATTACAGTGTGTTTGGGACATAAAAAGGTAAGTTTACACCCAATTTCGTGGAAAAAAAAAATTTTTTGTAAAAGATAAAAATAAAAAACCAAAAACTTGGTTATTTCAATTTTTGACATAAATTTTGAGGTTATGTGAAAAAAGTGTAAATACAAAAGTTGTAGATCTTTTTATTGCCTACAACTTTGTCATTTAACTTTTTTCCATATGACTTGTAGTTTTGCCGGAAATCGATATAAACAGTTTTCTACCCTTAAAAACTCACCCTCAGATCGCCCGTAAATTATTATATTCTCTTCCTTTTCCCATGGGTTTCATCCTACTATTATTTTTTTTTGTTTCAAAAATTATCGACCGTGGTCTACTTCTTAGACGTGTCCCATTGGAGTAAACGAGTAAATTTTTAATCTTCTAACGCTCCACCGAGCGTGGGATCCAAAACAGAAAGCGCAGCGCCGATTAAATGAATAGAACCCGTAACTAATATGTTATATTCGCCGAATTTTTTCAAAAAATCCACCGCTTTCAAGAAATTAGGAAATACTTCGACATTTTCAGTTAGACACTTTTCCATTTCCAACCATTTCTTTTTATATTCTTGGCATTTAAGTAGCTGTTTATCTTCCGGAAATTTAAAGTCAGCTGTATCTTGAAAAATTGTAGGTAAGTGTTAAATCATTTTAAATTGATGAGAATAATGGATTTGTTAGATATAATAGTAAAACTCCCTAATACTGTCAAATAATGTTGACATCAATGTCAATGTCTTATCTTTTGTTTCATGATTAAGGTTATATGTATTGCAAGAGATTCAAGTGTTGAATAAATAAAACTGTAAAGATAATCGAGGTTTATTTAAATAATAAAAACTCTTTTCCTTCTTTTTTTAACCAGTGTCAAACTATTAAACGATGTTCAAACTGTCAACTGTCTAGAGTAAAACTGTTAACTGGTAACAGAAACTGTCAGTTGTCAACAAATGTCAAAATATGAATATAAGTTGCCTGAAAGGTGAAAGTTTGGATAGAAAACATGAAAGAATGAATTTTCGATATTATTTTTGAACATTTTTACCTGCTTTATCTGCTACACCGCCAACGTTTGGTACAAAAATAACCGTATGGAATTCGCATTTCTTGAGTTCGTTAAAAAACAAATCTGGCCCTCTTTCTCCTGTCAGATTAAAAATTAAGCATCTCTTTTTGTTACTGTTTTGCACATGCGATATATACCAATCTTGGCAGACACGAGAACTATCTAAAGTATGTGCCCCGTCTAAGTAAAATCTGAAAAAAATCGGAACGTTCAGATAAAAATTCAAAGACAAAATATAGAATATATTACGTAAGATCGTGGAATTGTTTTATTTCGTATCTACCGGGCCAGTTTGTTTCTTCGATCGATTTTTTTGCTAATTCGATATCGAATTTTTTGAAGTTATTATTGGTATCTAAAACAAAGAAAGACTAAAAATATCTAAAGAATGAAAATAATTTATATTTTTTAAACGCGCTATAATATTAATAAAAATATGAATCGTTAATATCACATTTTTATTATAAACTGTAACTTGATAGTTGTCAACTAAAATCAAGATGGCGTACTGATTGTGTTTTATTAAAAACAAGTGTTTGATCTGTCGCTTGTCAATAAACGTCAAACTAGAAGCTAAAATTATGATAGAATTAGAGTAAGGAACAAAATATAATGGTTACAGTCACGGCTTGGATTTTAATTCAACTGAGCCACAAATATAATATAAAAATATAATTTTTTTATTCTAACCTTTCTTCATAAAAGCTTCTATTAAAGCTAAAGCCAAACTGGCGTTTGTTTTTCTCACATGGGGCGGAACACATGAGTTGTTTCCTCCATAAAAATTGCTATCTACTACTTTAAGCGAACACTACAAATAAAAAAGTAGTAGATATAAACATATCGATTAAAAACGAAAAATAAAAAAAAATTGTGGTCAATTATTTAATATAATTTTATTTACTTTTTTCTCCATGCTGCGATCTTGAAAAACCTTTAAAACATTTGGAGGTTGATTTGTTGTAAAGGCTGCACAATTTTCTTTCATAATGCCACTTTTATTCCAAGCTATAGATTCTATTGAACCGCCTAAAAGAGCCACATGGTCCATATCTAGTGGGGTTATTCCTGCGACTACAGTGTTCCTAAATAAAAATTTGGATCCCAGGATAAAAATTGTAGGAACGTAAAAATCCGCAGAAAAATCAATTGAGGTAAGTAAAATTTATTAAAAAAATATTTTTAAGTTTAAAAAAAAACGAGAAAGAGAAAACCATGGAAAATTGTAAATTTTAAAAATACAGATGTCCAGTAATCCAATTATTTAACAAGAATCATAATTAAAATCGTACGAAGTTGAAAATCCACACAAACTCGTGATTTTTTATAAAAAATGAATGGGATTATTGAAATTTAATAAAAGTGCTGACAAGGTGTGGAAAATCGATGCCAAAATCCTTCTTTTTAGGCGAAATTGGGGTATAAAATTATGAATTGGTCCAATAAAATGAATAAAAAATATTTCGAGAATTTTTCAATTTTTTTTTAAATAAAAACCTCAGTAGGTCTGGCCTTGAGAAACGAAACATCAAAATAATTAATAGCAATCAAAAAAAATAATAAAGTGGTCAAAAATATCGAATAACAAAAATATGAAAAAAGGCGAATATTTTCAAAAGATAAAAAATTAAACTCCTTGGATTTAATTTCCGACTCAATTTGTATCATTTTGAATGAATAATAAACTGAGAATCTCTAACAGAATTACATAAAAAATACAATCTATTTACATTATATAGATAAATATTTAAATTATTTATAATATTTACCTAACAATGTTTGTACAATCATATTCACCTCCAATACCAACTTCTAAAATAGCCACATCAACTTTCTTATCCAAAAATATATGAAAAGCTAGAATAGTTAAAAATCTAAAATAAAGAGGCATATCTCCCGCATGTTCCTAAAAATTTAAAGCTGAATTGGATATTTTTTAAATATTTGCATTTTACCTTTTGACTGGAAAGCATATCATGTATTTTCCAAAAATACTCGGAAAATTCTGATTTAGAAATTGGTTTACCATTCAATCTTATCCTCTCCCTAACATCCAGTAAATGGGGAGAGGAAAAGAATCCTGTAGTGTACCCATGATTTCTTAAAATCTGTTCACTATAAGCACAAGTTGTACCTTTACCATTTGTACCTGTTACATGGATTATTGAAAGTTTATCTAGATCTGCTAATGACAAACCAGTTCTAAAAGCAATAATTACATACTAGGGGATATAGTAATAAAAAATAAATGTAATTAATTACATGAACTTGAAATTGTATAAATTACTATACAAATATTAATTCGAAAAAATATTATACACACAACATTATTATATTGTTTTTAAATTTTAATGTTTTGAAATTATTAAAACAAAATATTAGATATAAAATTTAACCTAACTTATTTATTGTTAGCACTGTAATTACCTATTTAGATATTTCGTAACTTCCGGTAGGTTCGTTTCACTCTTAGGCCTATTAACAGCAGTTTTTAAAAAATCAGCGTTAGTCTGTACCTCATTTAAAGCTTGAATAGCCCCCTGAAGAAGTGAGTAATGAAAAAATTATTACTTAGTTTAAATAAATTATTTACCTGATAATTCCTAGCTGACATGTTGCTCTCTAGTATCTTTATTGCGTGTGAAAAGTACCTCTTATAACTAGTAATTATCATGCCATGTAAAACCTTCATATCTTATACATAACCTCCCAAAAAAAATCTGTTAAGCTTACAGATAATAATACAAGTAAATTGTCAACATTAAAAAGTAATTATTATTACGAATTCTAGTTTTTAGATATGGAGTAACTTATCTATGGTCCTTGAAATTAATGAAAACATCTTTATCAGGTTTTTATTTTTTTAAATTTAAAATTTGACATTTATTACGTGATAAGTAGAAGCAGTGTGACCAACTGATATTTTTTGTCAAAATCCTTTCCCCATTAATGTAGAGAAAAAGACCACTTACTAGAAGAAAATTAAAATAGCACATTAGCATTTTGAGGTTACATTTTTATAAGTAGAAAATTAAAAAATTGTTAAAAATGGTAATATAAACGTATATATTTTTTATTTAACTTAATATTCTCATGTTTCAGCCAAAGGTAAAACAAATGGAGAAATTGAAACATCCTAACAGCAGAAAAACAAAAGTGTTGGCTAAGCAAATACACAAGTATATTAAAAGTGATTGTTAGTTGTATAAAACTTTTATTCAAAGGGGGGTTTACAAAACTGAATCCTGGACAAACGTTTTATACAGCTTTGCTTAAAAAATGATTCACTTTTAAATTTTTAGGCAAAAATCTCGAGAGAAAAGTAAACTTACAACAAACATAAAACTAAATGTCCAAGGAGAAAAGTTCCAATGGTTTAGGGACAATTTAGAACCAGAATGGACAATTTGTACACCAAAATTATTAGAAGAATTGATTAGAAAGTATTTATCAAGATTCAATGAGGAATTGGAACAAATAAGATTAAAACATTCAATAGGGAATAGAAAGAATAGACAGCATGCTAGTAGAGAAGATATTATTAAAATGACTGTAAAAAGGGAGTTTGAAGATTTTCATTCTTGTGGAATAGGTAAAATAATATTGTTTGTTTTTAACCATTTTAATAATTATTCGCCTTTCACAGAATTACCAAATTTACTGGATCCCTTGCAATTTAATCAACTAAAAGACTGGGGTGGCGAACTAAGATTTTTACAGAATTTTAAGCTAAAAAAATTTAGTAAAAATACTTTGGAAGAGGAAGGGAAGAAAACAAAGAAAAGCAAAAACACCCAAAATATTTCTAGTCTCTCTGTTAATGAAATGGATGTAGAAAATGTTGAATAAATTTATACATATTTTTTTAATATAATTTGAAATTCCCTGAAATCTGTAATCTGAAACTTTTGACTTTTGGAATAGTCTGATAGATTTTAAATTAACCGAAAAAACGCGATTTCCAAACTGTAGGTTTTGAAAGCTTTAAATTAATAAACAAATATGTTAAACTGGTTTTATTTGATGCACAGTCAAAATCTAAGATTTTGATGTGCTTAATAATTTCCAGGTAATTAAACAATTATTTTTGGTAATTCATTCCTATTTTAATACAAAAAATTATTCTTATCTAATGTTTGTGGACTTTGAAATCTTGCACGACAGCATGTAAATGTTCCAGTAAATATTCAATATTCGCCTCAGGTCTAAGTCCGGCATTATAGGGATAATTTTTGATAAGTTGATTACAAGATTTCGTTTCTGGGCAGTACACAGAAGTTAACAAAACTGTTGGTTTTTCTTGTGGAAACTTAGCACCTAAAATTTTAACTTTTTTGTCACCAAGTCCCAAAAATTAAAGAAAAAAAAAACTTACCTATACTAACAGTCACCAAGCAATTGTAATCATCTATAGTATAAATGAAAACTGCCTTACTGAAAGTGAGTACATCATATTCGATTATATTCTTAAATATGACTGCTACGTTCATGATAAAAGTTTTCTTCAGTCTATAATGATTGGCGATTTGTTGGAGCTTGTTTTCAAGAATTTTGGATACCGAAGCGACTATTTCTACCAGTGGAGCGTCATTTTTAAAATCCGTACTGGGAAATTTAAAGTTTCCTAAAACTTGTTCGAGGCTAGGCGAAAGTTGCACTGACCAATTGGAACGGGTGCCGTCTAGCTTTGATACTGAGACTTTTAAGTGACAGAAATCGTCTCCCTGGTTGATAAGGGTATGTTCAGAAAAGTTATTTCCTTTATGAACTCTAAAATTTGAAAATAAACTCAAATAATTGACAATTACAATGGCAAATTAATTTTAGACTACAACAACGAAGGCATTAATAATTAAATACTTACGATGGGTGTATATACTCTGGCAAATAAGAACAGTCTACTTTTAGGGCTATTAAGAACACAAGATTATTGTTTCCTTCAATACTAACTTGAACATTTTGCGCCTCTAAATCGCCGCTTATAAGAGCCTTATATTCTTCAGAATATCTTGAATATATGTTTTCAATATTTAATTTTTCAATCTAAAAAAAAATATACATAATCTAGAATATTTTCTATTGGTAATGAATTTAATAGCGAACCTTACCTGGTGTTTTTTGTACAGCATTAAAAATTCATTTAACACCTGGGCTAAAGCTTTTGGATTTTTTATATTCCAATTTTTCCAACTCGGAACATATTCAGAAAGATGCTCAACATCGGAATAACTCAAAAATTCATCGTCGTTAAAGTCAAAATCGGGAGCAATATAAAAATTTTCGGGATCAAAAATTACTTCCCATTTCAGTTTCTTTCCTGCATAAGGAACTTTTAAGACGAAATGGAAATTGTTTAAAACATCCTGATCTATGTTGTGATTATTTATGGAAATTCCGATATCTTCTAAATTTATCGGGAGGAAACCTTCAAATAATTATTAATCATCAAGTACTTAAATTGATTTTGTGCATGTACTTACCTATCGTGCTTCGTAAACATAATTCTTCTATATTTCTTCTCAGGCAATGAGGAAAATTACTTAAAATGTTATCATTATTATTAGATAATTCACTCATTTTTTAGAAAACTCCACATAAAACTTAAAAATTTAGAAGAAACGAATCATTACCTCTATAAAAACAAACATAAGTGAAATTAGAAATGCGACGTTGCCACTACTGAACCAAAGCACCAGAATGTTCCTAAACGTACTAGATTGGCTATATTGGCTACTCAGTAGGTGTCATGAATGATTATAATACTGGCATAAGTAACACAATATCCTCTTTTCTTTATTTTGACCCTGTTTCTACTTATGTGTGATGTCTTCTTCCTTATAGTGTCATAACTCAGAGGAAGCTCACAATATCGGCAACCCACCATGCCTCGGAGGGCATGTAAAGCCGTCGGTTTTGGTTCTATAACACTAGTAATAAAGCGGCCTGAAAATTTCTATACTAGACGCACTGATTCAGACCCATTACACAAATATTGCATTACTTAGTTGGTCTCAGTTTAATTAAACGGGCTCAGCGGGCAAAGGCGGTTACATTTCAGTATGTACCATTAAGAGGCCTGTCCGTGCTCTTGTTCGGGCCCAGGTCTAAACAGTGAGATTTTTAAATAGAAATTTTCATTGCCTACTTCTGGGCTTGATTTGTAGCGTATCTAACATTAATTTACTTCAATGTTGTGAGGTTTTTCTGGGTTTTCCCACAACTGTAAAGCAAATGCGCCATCAATCATCAGTAAGTCGCCCCAGAGCGCCACGGCAAATAATAATAGCCGTCCCTACCCCGCACAAGCTGCAGAGAGCTTCTGGGGTTCACTCGGAAGAGAGTGAATTGCAGGGCGTATATTATTATTATTATTATTAAACTTCTTGTGGTGTAAATAAAACAAAAATGTATGGTTTAATTAAAAATGGTACTCATTTATATTTACATCTTTTAAACAATCCTTGGGAACAGTTTTACAAATCATTTAAAATAAATAAAAGGAAAAATAGTACATTTGAACTAAATTAAAAAATATTTACAAGTTCATTGGACAAAGTAGGTGTACATAAATAAAAATCCACTTAAAAAATTGTACTTAACAAAATACACCATAAAAATATTAAGATTTCCGTTTTAAAAATAAAAACGGTACAAATTAATACTAGAAATTTAAAAATATAAATATGTTTATATGCATATATATCTCTCTCATGTAATAATCTAGTTAAAAATGAATATGAGGGTATATCTCGAAAATAGCGCATAACCGACTTTTTTTTACAACAAATTTCAACTGAAATAAATAATTCTCAAAACATCTAATTAATGATATTTTTTTTCTAAATTTTAGGTATTATCAACAACAAATTGTTACTATCCTTTGGTGACAAAAGTGTAAGTACTAAAGAAATGTGTTGTTAGTTGTTTTATATATTATTAATTTTTGTATTTTATAATTTCCTACGGCAAAGTCGTACTTTTCCCAAAATTTAAAAAAAAACTCATACATCAGAAGAGGATTAAATTATCTTTTTTTTAAATAAAATTATGCTTTGACTGTCCTAATTGTGGATTTATCTTTTGTGAAAAACGGAAATTATTCCCATTGGGAGAAAATCTACTACTTTAGTTCCACAACTTGAAATTTTTTCGAATACTATTTAATCAGTTAAAATATTTAGATACTGAGGAACCAATAGATGTAGCCCATTCCAACACTAAATAAACCTTGAAAAACAATTATTCGAAAAGGAATGGAAAAGTATTATTTGAAAATATTAATAATTTATAACAATTAACAATTTATTTAAACATGTGTCACAATTGTCGGATTATAGAATGCTAAGTACTTAGTCGACGACAGCTGTCAAATGATGGGTAACTGTCGGTTGTCAAATTTTTGTGAATAACAGTACGGTTTTTATGCTTGACTCAAATTTAAATGCAATAAATATACAAAAAATAATATATTTTACGAGTACAGTAAAATTTAGTGTCTCTTTTGGCTCTCGGGGGATAATTATAAAATTATAAAAAGAGGGACGAGAGCAAAAGTATTTTGAGTTTGTATGATTTAAGTGCCTGGGTAAAAATTGTTGCTTCCAAGGATATATTAAATAAATTTTGAATGGTGAACTAGCAACAACAAATTTAGAAAAACAGAATAACAAATTTTTTTAAATAATATCCTTTAAACAAAACCGCGCCTCAAATTAAGCGAAATGAAAGGCAGAGAAATATTTATTTTTTTAACAATTTGCCATTAAGAACAGCTTGTTTTAATTAAAAATGAAAACAAAGTCATAATGACAAATTTTGAAAAATAATGACAAACAGCATGCAGTAAAAAGAACCGCCAAAAATAATGCCAGAGTTATTTTTGTCAAAGATTTTCCTTCGTGGGATTATATAATCCGCTTTGGATGCCGGCCAACCACAGTGAAGAATGGTCGTGGGTTAATGAATGTTGTTAATTTTGCTAAATAATGACTTTCAAACAATTTTCCAGAAAAAAAGTGTGAAAAAAAAAACTGTTTATATCAAATTTAGCGAAACAAAGTTAGTGCAAAAAAGATTGCTAAATAATGTCTTTCAAACAATTTTCCAGTAAAAACGGCTCGGCGCAAATACCCCGTATGCATTAAATTATGGGAAATTAATGGCATATGGTATATTTTTGTTTGAAGCAAATTTGATAGGTTGCATTTAAATTTAAATCACCCGGTGTGTTTTATAGAAGGGCAGTTGTTACTCTTTCAAACAATCTTTTATAGAGCATTTAATAGAAAAAAATCAAATTTTTTTCAAAATAAAAAACTTCGGCGACGCTCTATTTCTGAAATGTACAAAACAGGCCTACCTCTTACAGTGTGACTATTATATTCTTATTTTATTTTCAATTATCCCGTAAAACGGACCTGTCAGGTTTTTTTAAACGCAAAACGCTTTCGCGCATTCTTTCGTAACGAGCGAGAAACAAAAATTCGGAGAGATTTGATAAAACGATCGATCAGGTCCGTTCTACATGTTGTCATCAAATCCATATGTTCACAAACGCTATATGAGTAAGTCCAACAATAAACGAAAAAAAAAAAACTACGATGTTAACCTATAACTCAAATCCATACCGATGCATTCGTAAAAGGCGGGAGGCTTGTCTGAGGCTGGATCATCAGGCGATGGGGGCTTATCACACTCTTCCAAGAATTTTATCACTTTTTCTGTCGCTTTGACTGCACACACGCTCGATGCTTCCGTCTGAAACCATACAAAATGTATCAGTAGTCGATTTGACAGAAATAATGTCATCTGTCAACAACAAATTACAGACTGGTTGTCAAAATAATAATCGATTTAACTCACCGACGCTGTCAGATTCATGAAATTGAAGAACTTCTTGAGCAACTCGACCATGTCTGCGAAGTTACTACCTTTCAAGAACTGTCTAATGAATTGCTGCCATTCGGGGTGGTTCATAATTAGAAAGCCGACTAACATGACGATATAGGAAGCTAGGAATGTGAATTCCATGTGAGTACCGGCTTTTTGTAATACTGAAATAGAAAAAATAAATAAGAAAATTGCTACGAGCGTGGCAAAAATATGCTTTTAATTAGTATTTAATTTTAGCTTTAAGTTAATTTTATGAAACCGACTTCAGACTAAAAGTCGAAACGTCCAATAATAACATTTTAATAAAGAGTGGGTTTTTTATCCATAAGGAATTTAACTTTAAAATAATTAAAAATATATATTTTGTTTATGGAATAAAACAGCTCAAAGGCGGTACCACATATATTTATTAACGATGAAAATTAAAGTTTGGGATACTACTTTCGGCTATAAGCAGCCATCTTCAGGCCTAGAAAAAATTTTTCCTAGTGGAAATGATCAAACATTTACAAAAAAGTCTTAACAACTTACCCATGGGTAACGAAAAAACATCAAAAAATTTAAGTAATGGTAATAAAATTTAAAATTTAGAAAAATAATTATTTTTCTAAATTTTAATACTTTAATTACTTAAATTTTTTGATGTTTTTTCGTTATCCATGGGTAAGATGTTAAAAGACTTTTTTGTAAATGTTTGATCATTTCCACTAGGAAAACTTTTTTCTAGGTCTGAAGAGGGCTGCTTGCAGCCGAAACTAGTAGCCTAAACATTTTCATCGTTAATAAATATATGTGGTACCGACTGTGAGCTGTTTTATTTCATAAAATTTTTTGGCCACTTAATCGTAAGTGTCATTATTTTTCATTTATTATTACAATGTGAGCCAAAAAACCCGCAAATTAAGGAAAATAAATATCACATCATCAACTAGTTGCCTGATTTTGAACTATTATTCACAAAGAATTTTTGTTAAAAAAAAAAACGCACTAATGACTTTTAAACAATTTCCAGGAAAAAAACAGCTTGCAAAAAAAAAGATTCTTTAAATTTGGGAAAATGAAATAAAAAACCACAAACTTTGCTAAATAGCTATAATTTTCCAGTAAAATAGCGCGGGTTTCAAATATGGAGAAATATTTAAACTATTTTTCACAAAAAATCGCGCGGCAAAATAACCGCGTGTCTACAATTAGGAGAAATTAATTGCAAAGCATCATCACAGTTTTGCTAATTAGAGTTTTCGACAGAACAAAAAATTTTGTTATAATATGACTCTTTAATGATTTCCAGAAAAAAACGCATGCCAAAAAGACACATTCATTAAATTTAATGAAATTTAATGAAAAACGAGAGATTTTGCTGAATAATTATAATTTTCTGACCAACATACCGCGTCTTTCAAATTTAAGGAAACATCGCATACAATATTTGAGTCGTTCATTTCCAAAGTGCCTCTTGACGGTTTCAAACAACTTTACAGGATTTAACATTTAAGCTAGTTGTAAGATTTTTAACATTTATATAACGCGATTAGAACATTTTCATTTTAGGCATGTTTTAAGAGTCCGTCACCTGCACACTGCTCGGGGATCTCTCCGGGGTCGGCGCGAGAAGGGGTAGCGCGGTAGGCGGATCGGCTATTCCTACTCCGCAAATTTTTGGAGACCGTATTCAAAAGATTTGACGATTGTCGAATATCGAATACGTAATACGTATTTAATTTAGTCGGGCACGGGTACAAACAATCGTTGGCGTTGTCTTTGTAGGATGAAATAAGAAATATCAATCTATAGACGTACAACCGTGCGAAGCCGGAACGGTCAGCTAGTTTGGAATAAAAACAACTCTATTATGATTTTGCACAATAGTTATACTTAAAAAAATATATTTACAATATACCTGGAGGAATATAAATTTAAGTTACTATCAATATTTATGTTTTTGCGGTTGGTAAATATTAATTAAAGGCCGAACATTGCAAATTTAGAAAGAGAGGAACGAAAATAGTGACCAGAAATACAATTTTAAAGCTTAAGATATCGTCGAATTGTTATGTTATGACAAACTTTTTCATTGGAATGACCGTTTTTTTAATATTTCACCCGAAAAAATGACATTGACGGTTATAAATGGAAATGTCTCGTTACAGGCAAAAGATAAAAAAAAATGGAAATTATTCGGAAGAACTAAAAGTCTTGTCTCCTTAAATTTTTTTCAATAATCAATACTTTTCACGCTAGTGGCCAAAAATTGAAAATGTCTTATAAAAAACAAAAATTTAGCTCAACTTTAACAGACCAAAACTTAAAAACTAATTATCCCATAGGGCTAAAAATTACTAGTCAATTGTAGAAACATATGTTACGACTTTCTGCAAAAGGATTTTTTTTCAACTACCACAGTCTAGATAGCGCTAAAAAAATGGCGTAAAAAAATTTTAAACAAATTTATTTTGTCCATAATTTTTTTCTGCTTATGTTAAACGGTTCTGGATGGTCTTAAAATGTTCCCAATATTGTCCTCTCATTAGGATGTTATATATTTTTTTTTTGTGGAAGTCATATTTTTCCAGATATTTACGCTAGAACGATCCAGTCTCTTTAAACACCCATTTTTGAATTGCCATATCTTCCTTCGAATTAATCGTAGAAAAATCAAAATAATTTTAATTGTTAATACTAACAGATTTTCGGTTATATTTAAAAAACTTTTTGAAATGTACGATTTTTGTAGTGAAAATCATAATTTTCTACGCCCTATAACTCGGGATGGGTTTATTTTTATGAAAAATTGTTTTTAACATTAATTCATTAAAAAAGGATAATTTAACGATTGCACGAGTTTTTTTTCTTTTTTATTCCCCTCACATAACCTTCCTCTATTGTATAGTGGAGGGCGGAGAAGTAAATGCGGTAAAAAATAACATAAACATTTAAGTATGTAGTGTCAAAAACACATTCCAAAAGAGAAAATAATAATTCGATCACTGCCAACTTTGTTCGAGGTATAAATCTATTTTTAAAAACCGAAGAAATTTGGGAATTTTTTCACGAGCATAAAACACAATATTATTATTATACATATATTGCATTTAAAAAATATATCTTAGCATCTTATCAAACAAAATTTTAAGGAATTTTGAGGAATGCACTAATTTTGAAATCACAAGTGTGTGATTTTATTTACATACGTTCTGCAATTGGAAATAGATAAACTGTATATTTAGTTTTTAGATGTGCTGCCATCTAGGATTAGAAGAGAGTATTGACAATTATTAAAAGCAAAAAATTCCCGGTGTATTGGGGTTGCATACACAATTTGCATTGTGTGTTGCAAAGCTTTTATATTTAGTGCTAGTGAAAGGGTGGTGGTTATAATAGGTGAATGAATATGGATGCAGAAAGGAAAGGAGATAAAACGCGTTTGCGTTTATCTTCTAGGAGAAAGAAACAAAAGAATATTTTAAAATATAATCGTTTACAGCACTATACTATATAGTAGACCATATGAGAACGTAACAGTTGAAAAAATAGAGTGCCGAAATCATTTATTAAGGAATTACTGTAATAAAGTTAGAGAAGTTACAAAAGTTAGAGGAGTTCCAGGAAATTTAAAAAAAATTCTTTTAAATAATATTTTAAAAATTAGGTCCTCCATTTCTAAGGCAATGTTATATAGGAACAAAGAAACCGGAAAGTCACAGGATGAAAAGGTTCTAAATCTTAGGAAAGATATTTTAAATAGTGTTAGTCACATTTTTAGAGAACACAAAAGTTGTGCAGAATTAAAAGATTTTTGTACAAAGGCTAATCCTGATGAACAAAATTTAATCGAAGACTTTAAATTGTGGGGCATTGAAGAAAAACTCATGGATGCGGTAAGATATCTAGCGGGACATTCTAGAAGTCTTTTAGAAAATGTTGACAACAATGTTGTAGAACAATTTAATGATATGATAGCCCAAAAAATTGGAGGAAAAAGGGTAAATTATACTTTAAGAAGGAGTTACAGAGGAAGATGTTTTTGTGCAGTAATAGCAAAAAATACAAGGATGCCATTGTATAAAACATATAAACACATTAGTGGCTATAGTCCCGGAAAAATTATTAAGAAAAACGAACAACTTAGTATCAAATTAAACAAAAAAAATGTGAAAAGTCGAAAGAGATTTATTTTCCCTAAAGAAAAACATGGTCCTGATGATCAATACGGCGAGCACTGTACTAAACCAGACATGGATGATCAAACGTTCAATAGTTTCAAAGATATGTTCTTGAAGGAATTGTTTAACAAAAATGAAAATGAGCTTAAAACAATAGAAGAAAGCACATTGTTAACTTCATCCAATTTTGGAAAAATTTGCCGAATGCTTCCAAAGACCAGTTGTGCTTCTACAGTGAAAAGTTTCCTGTATGAAGAAGTTTTTTCGAGAGCAATTGCTTGGGGGAAAAATAACGAAGATCGGGCCAAAGAAAAATTCAAAGATTTGAATAATCTTAATTTATTTGATTGCGGTTTATTTTTGTAAATATAACTATTGGGCAAAATCATAAGGGTTGTTTTTATTCCAATCTAGCTGCCCGTTCCAACTTCACATGGTTTACTAATTATTGTCATTTTCATTTTTCACTTTTCATTTTTCATTTTTCATTTTTCATTTTTCATTTTTCATTTTTCATTTTTCATTTTTCATTTTTCATTTTTCATTTTTCATTTTTCATTTTTCATTTTTCATTTTTCATTTTTCATTTTTCATTTTTCATTTTTCATTTTTCATTTTTCATTTTTCATTTTCATATTTCACTTTTCAGTTTTCATGTGAAATTCATTCAAATAACATTACTTTTTTAATACACCAAATCTCACATCACTGCAGTACATAATAATATAGTTCCATATTAATTACAACTATCTACAATCTACACATATTTGAAAATGTTTATATAAACTCACAGAACCGAATCCGACCCTGTTAATATGCAGTGGGCGTGGAAACACCGAAATTTAAAGGAGTAGCGATAAGAAATTACAAAATATTTTCATATTTATAATGTTGATTACTCATGCAGAGGTTTCGTGCATGACATAGATTTTTGAGTAATTTTTGTTCAATCTTTTTCAACCTAGTGTCAAATGAAAGATAAATGTGCAAGTGAGGATCGTACTGTAATATTTTTTTAAATTTATTTGCCAAATTTTATAAAAAAAATTCTCAAAGTTTGTCTATTTGGGATACTTTCACTACTGATAGTAAAAAAAATGGTACAATATTTTGAAAAAATATTACAGTAGGATCTTAAAACAGGTCTTTATCTTCATTCCAGTGTTTATCTTATTTTTTTAAATAACACCGTTTTGAAGTAATCGTACATTTTCTAGCGCTCTACAGGCACATAAATTTTGACCAGGGTACGGACTCTTAATGTTCCTATGTATATCATAATTATTTTACTGTCCCTTATCATAAGTAGTTCTAGTTAACTAATTAACTAAGGGCAACAACCACTGGGTTGTCACCCCACATTTACTCATTGTTCTCCTGTATGAATAGATTGTAAATTAATTGGGAATAAAAAAAATAATTGTGGGCGCGGTTTGGAAATAAACTAATTTTAGTTTTTAAAGATTTTAGGTTGGTTTTGGAAATGTTTTAAGTGTACCGTCGTATTCCTTGGATCTGTCGTATTCCTTGGATCTTTTTCTATAAGATTAGATACTTTGCTCAATTTCCGAAAAAAAGTTTAAGGCGCACTTTGAAAATGAACGACTCATTTGAACTATTTTTCTCAAAAAATCGCTCGGCAAGAAACAGCGTACCTTAAATTTACGGTAATTAATAGCAGAGTTTCAAAATTTTTTTTAAGTAACAACTTTAAACAATTAAAAAAAAATCATTATTTAACGCAATTTAATCATGTTTCGATTCGTCAGTAGGTACAGAAAAATATCAAAGAGAAACAATTTATAGTATTATTCCTGTTGGAAAGAAATAAATAAAAAAAACCATTAAAAATACTTACATTTTGCTACAGTCTCTTCGATAAATTCTTCATTGGATTTAGGCGTAGGAGTAGTATCTTCGCCGTCTTTCTCGCCATCCAAAATGGCGTTCGTTTTGTTCTCAGCTATTTTAGCGCAACCCTCCCAGTGGTAGAACTGCGCTATTAAAGCCTCAACTGCACTTTCTTCACCTATAAAATCAAAACCAAATATTATATTTCATTTCTATAGTTCATAGTGGTTTGTTCTTTTTTTCTGGATAATAAATATTTTTTTTTGTATTTATACAAAAAAACATACGTGAGTATATGCTCTCCAGTTTAGAAGGAGCCTTCGCTGCCATAAGAAGTTTCTTATTGGAATCTTGATCTTGTATGAGATTTATTAACAACATAAGAACCTGGAAAAAAGCAAAAATATTTTTATTTAAGCTCATTTCAAAGGCTCTCAACTACACTTACAAGCACTCCTAATTCGAATTTCTTTTGATCGGGAATGTAATTGGGCACTTGCAATAACAAATGAAGACTCGTTTCTATGATTCCCGCTCTGGTTCCAATCAATTGACTACCAATAGCTAAAAATTAAAACAAAAAAAATATATATACATAGAACAAACTAAAAAACTAATCGAATCTAGGATTAAGGAACATAGATATTTATTTCGGAAAATGAACTTACATTGGTTGTTAAAATGATGAGTTAAGTTAATCAGCACCTTTAACGTAACCAAAAGTGCCTCCCTAATTATTGTGCCAGTAGATAATTTGTCGGTAATATCGGTGATTGGATAAAGAGGTATTTCACCATCACATAGTTTGTACAGGTTGACAAGAGTATCTAAAATGGCGCCGTCGTTATATTTGAGAATGTAATTTTGGTTTTCTTCATTATTATGCGTTACCTAGAATAAGTTTCAAATTAATTGATGAAGAAATAATAATAATTAAACTTACATTTTCTAAAACCCTCAAGCACCGATCAACTTTTCGTAATTTGTCTAACAAAGTATCAGTCCATGTTACTACGTAGTCGGAAACTTGACGACAACATTCGTGAATGGTTTTCATGATATGTTCCAGCCCACCGAGTTCCCTGAGTTCTTCCTTGAACCACTCTCCCGCCCTTTTCGATGTCAAACTTAATAAAGTCTCCATTGCCAGTTGCCCCACCTTTAACAACATTCAAATTATTAGAGGGTAGAATGGAAAATACGTTAAAATTAGTGTATTAAAACGGGAAAAACTACGAGATCATTCAAAAATTCAAACCTACCGTTATGGACTCAAGGTTTAAATGCATGGCATGACCCTGACTTTGGATTTCGGCACATATCTCCCTGACTTTTTGCTTGTTCTTCTCCAACTGTGCAGAACTAAGTCCGCAATCGTCTAAGGCTTGTTGATAGGTGACGTCAGATTCTAGGAGGTTCAACATGAGTTCTAAACAATCCCTGTCTAGATCCATATTAAGTCTGTCTTGGCTAAGGACAAACATTACAGTGGCTGTACATAAACCAAGACTCTGAAATAAAAAAGAAATATTTTAAAGGTTCAGTTTTTAAACAAATAAACGTGAAATTATATTATGTATTCTACAATGTTGAGGGAACTTTCAAATATTATTAATATCAGCAGGAATTTTGGGCAAATAGTATTTTTCTTGGGTCAACAACTGTCCAACAAAATTTTTGGCTAACAGCAATTATGGACATATATTTTTTTGAGCCAACGATTGCATAATTTTGAGCCAACAGAATAAAAAAGTGGCAGACTTTAAAACTAATTATACAATAAAATGTACAGAGTGTTAAAATAAATAATTGTAAGTTAAACCTGCTAATAATTTGGGTTATCAGGAATTTTTATTGAGTCAAAAATTGTTTAACAGGATATTTGAATCACTAGGAAACAAACTTGGATTAAGAGGATATTTGAGAATGCAGAAATTTTGAGCAAACAAAAAATTTGAACAAAGGGAAAGTTTGAGCCAACAGGATGGGCTAGCAGGATAAAAAGGTGTCAATAAGGCACTAAAACTGTAATTATACAATAAAATGTACAGAGTGTTAAAATAAATAATTGTAAATTAAACCTGTTAATAATTTGGACTAGCAGGAATTTCTATTGAGTAAAAAAATTATCTAACAGGATATTTGAATCACTAGGAAACAAACTTGGATTAAGAGGACATTTGAGAATGCAGAAATTTTGAGCAAACAAAAAATTTGACAAAGGGAAAGTTTGAGCCAACAGGATATATGGGCTAGCAGGATAAAAAGTGGCAATAAGGCATTAAAACTGTAATTATACAATAAAATGTACAGAGTGTTAAAATAAATAATTGTAAGTTAAACCTGCTAATAATTTGGGCTATCAGGAATTTCTATTGAGTAAAAAATTGTCTAAGAAATTTTGAGAAAACAAAAAATTTGACAAAGGGAAAGTTTCAGCCAACAGGATATATGGGCTAGCAGGATAAAAAAGTGGCAATAAGGCATTAAAACTGTAATTATACAATAAAATGTACAGAGTGTTAAAATAAATAATTGTAAGTTAAACCTGCTAATAATTTGGGCTATCAGGAATTTCTATTGAGTAAAAAATTGTCTAAGAAATTTTGAGAAAACAAAAAATTTGACAAAGGGAAAGTTTCAGCCAACAGGATATATGGGCTAGCAGGATAAAAAAGTGGCAATAAGGCATTAAAACTGTAATTATACAATAACATGTACATAGTGTTAAAATAAATAATTGTAAGTTAAACCTGCTAATAATTTGGGCTGTCAGGAATTTCTATTGAGTAAAAAATTGTCTAACAGGATATTTGAATCACTAGGAAACAAACTTGGATTAAGAGGATATTTGAGAATGCAGAAATTTTGAGCAAACAAAAAATTTGACAAAGGGAAAGTTTGAGCCAACAGGAAATATGGGCTAGCAGGATAAAAAAGTGGGAATAAGGCATTAAAACTGTAACAGGATTCTGAACAAACAAAAAATTTGAAAATGGAGGAATTTTGAGCCAAAAGGTATTAAAACTGTAATTATACAATAAAATGTACATAGTGTTAAAATAAATAATAAAGTTAAACCTGCTAACAGGAATTTTTATTGAGTTAAAAATTGTCTAACAAGAGGATATTTGAGAATGCAGAAATTTCGAGCAAATGAAAAATTTAAAAAAGAAGCAATTTTGATCCAGCAGGAAGTCTTAGCCAACAGGATATTTGGGCTAGTAGGAGATAACAATGTTATAAGGCAATAAAATGTACAGAGAGTTAAAATAAATAATTTTAAGTTAAACCTGCTAGCAGGAATTTTTATTGAGTGAAAAATTGTCTAACAAGAGGATATTTGAGAATGCAGAAATTTCGACCAAACGAAAAATTTTAAAAAGGAGCAATTTTGATCCAGCAGGAAGTCTTAGCCAACAGGATATTTGGGCTAGAAGGATAACAATGTTTTGAGGCAATAAAATGTACAGAGAGTTAAAATAAATAATTGTTATAAAGTTAAACCGGCTAGCAGGAATTTTTATTGAGTGAAAAATTGTCAAACAGGAACAAAAAAACCTATCTAGAAACTTTTCCGATTGTTGGGCGTTTAAATTATTTAGTTAGTTACTTACTTGATTCCTCGGGGCATCGTGCAAGGCTTTGAAGAATTTCGCAACGGTCCCATGCGCTCTAACGTGCATCCTGAACGCGGGCACCATACACTTGGATGCCAACGTTATCGCCGATAGACATCTAGTGCTGATTGGATTGTTATCCTGCAATGCGTCCAGGATATATTCGACATCGTCGTTGAATTCTTGGAATTCGCCGATTTCCTGAATTTGATGCGCTTTTTTCACGTTCCTCACGACCGTGTAGTACTGATAATAACAAAAATTAAATAATTAAAAGTAATGCTAACACACCAAAACATTCTGTAGCAGAATAAGGAACAAAAAAGTTAGTTTTTAATAAAGTACATATTTTCGTTTTTTTAAATAATAATTTCGAAAATCATTCGCCTTACACCCCAGACATGACCCCTTGTGTTTTTTTTTGTTTTTCCAAAATAAGTTTATAGAAATTTTCGGGGTTACCCTGTCCAGTGGGCGATATTTAATTGCTAAATCAATTAATTCAAGAATCAATAATTTTTTGCAACAAACTGTCTTATATTTAAAAAAAATCACAGTTATGGTCTTGCAAAGTGACTTTACAATAATTATTTTTGTCATGACGCTTTATCTAGAACTAACCGGTTTATTACTCCTTGTACATCTGAGGCTCGTTACCTCGCCTTGATCCTGTTCGTTTATCACTCTCTCCAATACTTCTTCCTGAAATTCGAATCCGTCGCCGGGCGTTTTGCCTTCCGCGCTAGAAACTTCGGTTTCTTCGCTCGGCTTCGGCGGCTCCTTGTTGTCATCTGTCCATTTGTGTTTGTAGAGGGCGCGGCGTTTCTTCGTTACTCCGTCATCCACCAGGGTGCGACTCTTAAAAATGCTACCCTTCTTCTTGGAGATGACGAGTTTCACTGGGGGCGCGGCCGATTCGGGAGGTTTTTCCAGGATTTTGTCGAGGATTTCGGATTTGTGCTCTTCTACCTGATTAACCTGCAAGAAAGATGACAACCGTATCCCTGGCATGGTTTTTACTTATGTATTAATACTATACCTTGTAATCAGGATCCGGTAATATTTGTTTCACTTCCATTTCAGGCGATGTACTATTCGAATCGCTGTCGGTGCTCCATTCCTCCTCGATGATCGCCTGACTGCTTCTAGGTTCAACTTCTGGTTCCGGTTCTGGTTCTTCCGTTTCGGGTTCTTCGGTTTCGATCGGCGTCGCCGTTTCGACTCCGCTTTCTTCCGCGTCGTTTTCGATTTCATTCTCATTTTCGTCTGCTGCCTCTTCGATCTCCTCGTATTCTTCATCTTCTTCCTCTTCGGGAGGAGGTGGGTTCTCATTGACAGCTTCCGTTATAACCGGGTTGGTGTCGATTTCCATGTCTACCTCGCTTCTGTCTTCTCCCTCTAGTTGTTTGTGAAACAAGGGTTAAAGTGAATATACATATTCAAAAATTTAAAATTCAAATTCAAAAATTATATATATTATATAAAGTGACAGGAAGAACAGTTAAACCAACAGGGGGCTCGTATATTTTTTTGTGGAATTCCATTAACTATGCATTATTGCGGCTGGATTTAAAAAATTTCCATATTTTTTACACACATTTTCTCGCTAAAAATTATGTTTTGGTAAATTTCGATACTGTCAACAGATTCTTCTTTTTTAACGCCGCAAAATCCGCTATTTACACTAGTTTAGTCTTTTACAGAACTTCTTGAGTCCTTTTCGACTAAAAATATTTTTTTCGTAAATTCCGATACCAAAATATTTATCCTAAAAAAAAATTACCGTCTCGGATATTCTCGATTTTCATTTAAGGGATATCGTATCCACAAAGGATTGAAAATTACAATAGTGATCAAGTAAATTTGCATAACCCTGTACAAGGTACGCTAAATGACAGATAGTGGGACCAGAGGTTAATTATACATTAAATGACAAGTGACAGATGACTGGTAGGTCATTTAATGACAAGTGACAGATGTCTGGTAGGTCATTAAATGACAAGTGAGAGATGTCTGGTAGGTCATTAAATGACAAGTGAGAGATGCCTGGTAGGTCATTAAATGACAAGTGAGAGACGTCTGGTAGGTCATTAAACGACAAGTGACAGATATCTGGTAGGTTAAATACGCCAGGCCCATATTGACAATAATATTGTATTTGTCAGTTGTAAAAAGTAAAATATAATTGAAATAATAACTTACCTCCGTTTTCCTCGACTTCCTCATTGTCCTCTTTACTCGTCTCATTAGGACTGGCGTCATCTAGCGGCGAGTTGAGTTTGATATCGAAATTCGTGTGCTCGCTAGACTCAGTATTCGTCTCTTTAGGAGAATTCGGTCTGAGGAGATTATCGTACATCGCCTTCCGCTCTAATTCGTATTTTTCGGCGGGAATGTACTGCGGAGAGAGATCGCTGTCGTTTTTCGGGCTGGTGAAGAGAGAAAACTCGGCGGGCGTATCAGCTGTGGCCGGGGAACTACTCGGATCTTGTTGCATGCTACGTCTAGCTGATCTGTTGGAAAAAATACTTTTCACACCGACAACGGGCGATAATATAAAATAAAATTGGGTAAAAAATGGTTGTGGTTTAAATAAATTATGTATATGATACGTTTTAAAATTAATCTTAAACATTTTCTCGTATTTTTGTCTTTTTCGGGACGAAAGTAGGTTGTTTTTTCTTCTTCTATTTTTTAGGACCATTTATGTTGGGATTATAGGATGTAAAGAAATATTAAATTGGTCTTAAAGAAGTACTTTTTGTATTTAAAAAATGTAGCGTTAAATGTATATGAAGATTTTACTAATATCCTAAGTGTTCGACAATAGCCGGAGATTTTTTAAAACCTTCTCATTATTTTACTTCAATTAACAGTAATTAAGCTAAAACAAATATCTGACTAAACAGCAAATTTTTTTAATCTGAGATAAAACTAGTTGAACAACGTCAATTTCGATAACAAAACTATGAGTACGAATATAGTAAAACGCATCTAAAAATTCAATTAAATCTTTATTATCGATTGAAAAATGAAAATTAAATTTTTTCTACTGTAAGAATACAAAGCTAGAATAATTTGTATCATATGAAACGCTGTTTCGATTCATTTACTATTATCTGCACCTAGGTAAATACAAAAGGTATAATTGTACGTAGTTTAATTGTTATAAACTTGTGTTTACTCCACTTAACTAGATTTTTTCCATTTTTAAAAATAATAAAAGATGTATTACGGTAAAAATTCTCGCATCCTTATTTATTTTTTACCTTCTTACCTCTCCATATCTACGCCTATGTATATATTTATTTGTATTTGGAAATATTCCTCATAACATTCAAAGTGGTTATATAAAATAATTAATATACAACTCACCTTCGAAATTTTGTTAAAATTATATTTAACAACGCTGTTACTCATTATGATAAGCAATCAAATTTAAAAAATTCCTATTACAAACTCACGAAAACATGAAATAATTCACAAATTTAATTTCTCGTCATTGGGTTGATTTTCTTACAAAAATAGTTACCGTTAACACAAACGTTTATATAAATATATAAAACTAAAACACATAACACGCGACCAAATACAATAATTTAACTTCATTATCTCAGCATAAATAATTAAAAATAAGATGTAAAAAAAATAAAACCTTGAACAGTAAATATGAATCGAAAATTAACTAACGCTATGATTACTGTTTTTCGAATAAATTAATTTACAAGAAGTTTTTTCAACCGGCGCATCTAACTAAGCATTTTGCGTTTGACCTAAATAACGACGCGCGATACGCGAGCACACGTTAGAAAGTTCGTCTACCAGTGGTGGGGAATAGGGTTCGAAGAGGGGGACGTTAGTAGAGGATTTGAGATTTAAATGACTGTCATTCATTATCACTGCTGTAATTAAATAAGGTTGGTTTTGCACGGTACGGTAAAAAAGACGCGCGAGGGGTAACTGAGATTTTTTTAGAACTGTATAAAGTACTTAAGTAGTAAGAAAAATGTGATATTTTGGGTGATTGCGGATTTTGATTGGATTGAAGAAGTGTTATATTATCACAAATGCTATGATGAATTAAATGAATTTAGTTTGAAGTTAAATCAATCGGATAATTCCTCAATTGAGAGGATTCAAAAACATTTCATTTCAGAACAGTTGTATACAGATTTAGATTGTATTAAAACAAATTTTGAAGTATTGGTAAAGGAAATGAAAAGTTTACAGAATAATGACTTAACACTGAACGATACTTTTTTGCATATTGATAGAGTTTTTGATAAGCTGGAAGAAGCTAAAGGAATAATTGGTTTGACAGTGTACCATAAGTGTTAAACCGAAATCCAGGCTATGAAACAATGTGTGAAATTCAGAAAAAAATTAACTCTGATGAGGACATAGATAAAGTGACAAAATGTTTATTTTATGCTCCCCTTGTATCTATTGATGTTAAAAAACCCTACGTTGTAACTTTTTATTGCATTGAGATGAACACTTCTCTTTTAAATAAAAAATTGGAATTTTTATTATAATTGGAAAAATAGTGTTCCATACTTTTTTACCATTTTCTCATTTTCATCCATTTTACCATTAAAAATTTAAAAAAAAAAAATGTTAAAATCAAATCAATTTTTCATTCAAAATTACCCTTTTATGAGAATTTTCAAGATCGTAGGCCATTGATTTTTGATTTTATTATTTCTTTAGTTTCTCTATTTTCATATTTTCAATTTTTTTTTAGCTTAATTAACCCCTTAACTCACACCTTTTTTGAAAAAAACAATTTTAAAACCTCGTTCTGACAAAAAGTAAAAAAAAAAAAACAAAATTTTGTTAATAAAAAACGACTTACCTTGTGATTCGACAATTGCTAGGCCTGGTGGTGTCCCTCAAAGCTCTCGGGCTGGTCGCGTTCGAAGTAGATGGCGTACTAGACGGGGTAGGCGTGCTTTCCGATTCGTCGGAATCGTTAAGCAACTGAGACTTCCCTCGGCATATTCTTAATACTATAGGCGGTTTTGTGGGTTCGTTATTTTTACTTTTATTTACATTTGAACTCAAGACAGTCTTTTCTGTGGTGGTGCTGCTGCTACTACTACTACTGCTAGTTTTAGACGAGAAGAATTTACGGGGCGAGGTGGCTCTAGTCGTCCTTAAATAATTTTCTATTTAGTTTATATCCCAGATAAGTAATAAGTGTATCATGTAGGACGTTATATAGAATTAAAATGCACGTTTTTTTAATGAAACTTCTCGATCTTGGCATATTAGCCTGCACTAGAGCATTACAAAAAAAAAATCCAATGAGATTTGAGATATTAATAGAAGATGAATGAAATTACCTTTAAAATGAGGTGTCACTCAATCTAATTTATAAAAAAAGCGAGGGGACAAGGCCTACTGAGGTAACTTTAAAGTAATTCGCCTTTGAGGGTAACCACCATGGTCCCAAAAAATTGTTTTTTCTCAAACTATAATTATTCAGAAATAGGTACGTAAAATTCCCATTAACGACGGAGTTACCTAAGTTTATAAATTTCAATTTTTCAAATTTTAGGGGAGCGGAATCAATTTTTTCTGAAAATTGTGGAAAAATCACTAACAAAATTCGACATTTTTCAGCGATTTTCACATTTTAAAGGCAAAAATAAATTTATTCAGTACATATTAAATTCAATAATTCATGAATTTCTTACAAATTTGGAACCTGATGATGACAATAACGTTTTAAAAAAATATGACACTTACCTGTCACTGGGTTCAACAGACTGCCTCGATTTCTTGGGGGGTGGGTGGCCTGAAGGAGACTTTGAATAAGAGGGGGTTAAATCAGGAGGGTCTGTGTTCCGACTTTTGAAGAACTTTTTTGGTTTTGGGGCTCCATCTGGAGTGGCTGGTTTGGAATTCTTTTCAGTTGAGCGTAAACCTACAAATTTCTCATTAAATTGTAGCGCGCAATGATTTTAAATTAAGACTTTTTAGGTAGTTTAGCTCAAAAATAATTGCTTCATTTGGTTGTACAATTTTTGCATATAAACTTAAAAATTTTAAAACTAAACAACTGTTAGATGGATATTTGAAAACGAGATTAATGTTTCACTAAGTACTTTCTATAAAATATTTCTAGAAAATTTTTCAAAATACTTGAACAATGACATACTGCAAATATGCTACCATCTATCAGTAAAATGATAATAAATGAAGGTTAGAATTGAGTTTTGACAACTTTATTAATAATTCAAGGAACTTTTTTATTTTAAAATATACTTTTTAATTTAAATCTTAAAATACCTTGGTCAAAACTAGTTATCAAATTGACGTCCATGTGATTCTGAACAGATTTTCTTGTTAGACTACCTGCCCATTTTAAGTACATGTGCTTTCTTATCTTTGAAATGAGATAAATTTCTTATCATTATTTGATAAAAGTTATTTACAATCTATGATAAATTGTTCCATTTATTCATAAAAGCACATGGTAAAGTTGAAACTTAATTTTATGAAATTTCGAAAGGATTTTAAAAGGTAACAAAATTAATTATAAATTTTGTTTTAACATTCTACAATCATTTTTAACATTTATTGTTTTTAAAGTGATCTAAATCATAATTTGTATACATTTCCTCAGTTTTTTGAGCACCGATACAATGAGTCTTTATCAAATAATGGCAGACTTTTGCGATTCATTCTTAACTACTTTTAAAAGATAAATTAAGCCAGAATGACACAAGTTTTTCTTCAAAGTAAGCAAACGAATCGAATAAATTAAATTCCTAATTTGTTTACTTACTTTGTATTTTTCCCTTGAGGGGATGCAAAGAAGAGAGTGTTAACCAGAATCGGTCAGAAAACTCTCAATGTAAATTGGGTTTAAAATACTTCAATTTTTTCTTTTGTATTTTGATAAATTGTTGCTGATAACATTTAAAATTTACCTTTTACACTTTATACTTTCAATTATCAATCAAGCAAACAACGTAATCCTAAAATATTGCATTTTGTGTAATACATAGAATATAAATAGATGCATGGACAGATTCTAGAAATCAACATGATAAAATATACCAAAATCCAACTTTAATGTTTAACAAACTTTCTAGGTAGTAAACACAAAATAATTCTTAGTAAATTAATAAATTAGTGAGTGATTCAATATACTAACCATTAATAGTACGAATAGATGTAAATGAGGTTATACCCCATTTTCCCACAGTAGCTGCTGATCTAGCAGCCGAGGGTCTATTGCTATTTTCTTTAAATAAATTATCAAAGTGAAAACTAGAGTGGGAACCTCCACCACGGCGATATTTTCCATATCCTCTAGACATTTTTTGTTCAAGTATAAACTTTTGTATGAGTCTGTTTCACTATTGTTATTCTGCACCAAACATGATCCATCTTAAAAACTCATTCTACAACTTGTTTGCTATCGTTAAAAATCATTTTATTATTCGAATAAAATCTGCATCCGAGTTAAATATCTTTTAAAAATTGATTGTAAAATCGCCATTTTTTGGTCCAACATCAAGCATAACAGTTTAAATGGCCAATCCGTCACTTCGATTTGACCATATGGTTTTTGATAAAAATCAGCATGGGAGTCTTTTGGTTTTGTAACTGAAACAATGTTTTGAGAATCAAGAAAAATTGTTTTTTCACTTGTCAAAAAGCAGATTTTCACATTCATAAACACGCCAGTAAATAACACCTACGAGATTGCTACGAGAATAAGCGACGTTGTCAACAAACACAAGCTCATATATTTCTAAATAAATAAATGATTGCTATACAGATTTATTCTCAAACAAATTAAATGATATATTTTGTTTTGTTAAAAATGAAGTCAATTTTATTTGTTCTGTGGTTAATAATTGATGCATTAATAAAATATTACAAATGTTATGATCTGGCAACATTGGTTAATTAAACGCTACGATTTTGGCCTTATGAAATTTTATGTTGAGGACAAACGCAACAATAATTTCATCTTCTTTTTCTTTATGCTTTTTCCTCATTATGTTACAGTTTCTTATTTTATACCGGTTACCGGTCTTAAACCAAATAGGTTATAGAGAAAATTTTCTACTTTTTTATTGAGACGTTTATTAAAAGTAATTTTTGTATATAAATATTTGAATTCCACTATTATGAAGTTTAATAAAATTTGTCGGACTTGTCTACTAGAAAAAGCTAATTTAAGACCGTTGTTTGAGGCATGTGTTCCAAATATGTTAATGTCGTGCGCTTCAATACAAATAATACAAGGAGACGGTTTACCGAGCCATATATGCAGGCAGTGTCTCCAGAATGTAAATAGATTCTACTCTTTTAAACAACTTTGTGAAAAATCTGATATGGAGTTAAAGAATTATCTTAATATAAATCTGCAACATATATCTTTGCCTACAGATAACATAATGAACGACGTAAAGTCAGATTTATTTAGTACCAGCGAAGTATTGCAACAAAGCTCCTTATTTCAAGACATTTTTAATGACGCCACAACTCATTCATTTGTAGAAACATTTACTAACCAAAATACCAGTACAGATTTGGCTGAAACTATGCAAAGTTTACAAACCATTGCAGAACAGTGTTTACCAGACTCATGGGAAAGTGATGCTAACATTGTACCCTGTAATTCAGATGAAGCTACAGATAATTTTAATTTAGGACCAATTTATAAGTGCCAGTTTTGTGAGAATATTTTTAAAGGTAAGTCATTGTTTTAACTTACTAGTTAATGAAAAAAAAACCACCAAACTGTTTTGTTTTAGACGAATGGTCTTTATCGGAACATATTAAAATTCACACTGTACAAAATAAGCTTTTTTGCAATATGTGTAGCAAAATTTGCGATGATTCTGATGAATTAAATAAGCATATTATGGAACACACGTTTGTAGATGATAAAAGCCATTTAAATCATGCACCTCCTAAAAACTTTAGATGTCAAGTAAGTTGTAAGATAATGTTATTTTACTCGGATTTTCATACATTTAGTACAATTTTGCCTTGAATATATTGATCCATAGATAAAATGTTTTTTGTATATGTAGAAAATCACGCTATGTGCTCCTCAAATAGTTCCTTAAAAACATAAATATATTTTTTAGATATGTAATAGAGACTTTACAGATTCGAGATATTTAAAGAAACATTTAAAAGAAATTCATTTTATAGAAACAGTGCAGGAAATTGAGGTAGAAAAAAAGTTCGGATGTAATATTTGTGGAAAAAGGTAAGAAAGACAAAATGTATAGTTTTGTAGATAGCGATAGATATATTTTTTCAGATATAAACAAAATAAGCTTCTTTCGATACATATGAGGATACATACTGGTGAAAGGCCTTTCAGCTGTGATATTTGTAGCAGGACTTTTGCCTTATCCTCATCATTACACAAACATAAAAACATTCATAATGCCGAAAAAAAATTTGAATGTAATATATGTAATAAAAAATTTAGTCAATCATCTCATTTGAATGAACATATTCGTAAGCACACAGGTAAATATGTTACACTTTCCAAGAATAGTTTTTTTGAAATTATAATTTTTAGGACAAAAACCTCATGTGTGTAACATTTGTGGTAAAAATTTTATTATAAATTCAAAGTTATTGGTACATATGAGAATACATACAGGGATCAAGCCGTATAGTTGTGATTTTTGTAAAATGTCTTTTGCAAGTAAGTAAAAAATATTGAACCCCTTAAAGGTAAGAAAACTCGATGTATGTGCAAGCTTGCAATATTTGGTTCTTTTCTGCAATGTGGATCAAAATCCAAAATTAAAATTGATTTTTTAGACGGTTTTTTTTTAAATGTGTGTGTTAAGGGGTTAAATTTAAATATCTAGCAGTTAAAGCTAAAAAAATAACATGTAGAACTTTGTACAATGCGATTTTTTTAGCAAACAGTCATTTGAAAAAACACAATAAGATTCATACTGGAGAAAAACCGTATCCTTGTTGGCAGTGCGGTAGATCGTTTCGTCATAAAGAAACTAGAGACACTCATGTTCGCTACCACACTGGAGAACGACCATATACCTGCGGAATATGTTCAAAGAAATATGTGGCAGCCAGCCATTTACGGGTAAGTACCGTGCAAGGATGATAAACCAGAGAGTTTATCATCCTTGAGTACCATGTGCTTACAAAACTCTTTGTGTGGAACAGTTCCGAATAATACCGGACCGATCTTGATCTCACGGTCACTGTGAATTTTTCGTTTACCAATGACCATGAGCGCGCGTAATTTAATTTTTATTGGAAATTTAATTATTTGATTTTAATTTTTTTGATTTGATTTTTATTTAGTGTACAGGATTGGCTTTTACTATTTAGATTATTTAAATATGTTGCATGTTTTCTAACAAGATCGTTTATTTTTATTACTAAAATACTAATACATTTTTATCTTCAAAAATAAGGCGACTAGGAAATTACAAATATAACTATTTATTGGTATTTACATTAAATTAGTCTTTTTTATAAAACATGAATAGTTAAATAATAAAATATAATAGATAAACATAATTAACTCCACTCTCACCACCAAATACATTTAAAAAAAGCCTTCCCTTATTTCTCCCCAACAAAACCAAAAAAATATAGTAAAAATATTTAAAATGGTAGGCGAGTAATTTTTTTCCATTAGACAATGCGTTTCCAAATGCTCGAATATTAAAATCATTCAAAAACTAACATTACAACACCAAATATTCAACAGTCATCTTCTTTAATACAAGTTTCGACCATTTCTCTCAAATTAGGATTCTCCATTGCGGCAGCTATCCTCTCCTTGTCATTAATTTGCTTATTTATCTCCTCTTCTGTGGTATGCGTCCCCTTTTTAATAAATATATCCAACTTTATGCGATTAGGAACGTTTCTTTCCGTTTTTATTCTGATACATAATCCTATTAATGTTGCTAGGGAGCAATGAGGTATTGTTGGGTTAAATTCAACCCTTACTGCTAAAAAATCGCTTGCTTTCGGTTGGGTTACCGTAACTCCATCTTCATAAACAACTTCAAGTTGTTCGAGGGTGTTTGGTTTTTCGGGATCTTTTATTGTTCTTATTAAATCGTAGATGGTGTCTTTTAATTCGTTTGCATCTGTATTGTTATAAGGTATTATTGAAGACGTTGTTTCTTCAATTTCTGTTGATTTTTTGCGAAGAAAATTAAACATTTTGAACCTTAACCTTACTCTTACATAAACAACAGATATATATGATAAACAGTGTAAAATGTAAATACAAACAGCGGCGTTGCCAAGTTTTCGTTTTCATAAGGAAATTTTGGTAGGCACGTTGCGCAAGTTATTTTCAGACAATTACAGTACAAAAATGTGGTTTTTTTTCAGGGGCATATGAAAACTCACAGCAACGATCGAAAACACCAATGTATGATATGTCTCCAGAAATTTTTCGACTCAAAGACATTAAAAAGTCACCTGCATACCCATTCTGGTCAGAAGCCATATTGCTGTCAGTTTTGCGCTAAAGAATTTTCACAAAACGGTGCTCTTTTGACTCATGTCAAACATTGTCATAACAAATAAAAAATTACTAGAATTCATTTTGTGTTTATATTGCTCTAATTTGCGTCATTTTTGGATAATTCGCATAACTTTTGTAATTCTCTTTGACTGGGCCTATGGTGCTTACTCAGTCACTGATCAGTAATGGAGATGAGCTTAAAAAGAGGCAGATGACATGTAACTCTGTTTGTCAATAAGCATTCTTTGCAAACATGGTTTGGTAGTTTACGAACATTTATATGACATCGTGTTTAATGCGCGCTGGCCATCGATGAATTTGACAGTGCTCAATTTTTATGAGTGGTTATGTCTGTAAAGCCGGTCCCGAATATGGTAATCGCGAGTTGTGTGGGACCGGCTTAATAGATTGGTTACTGTTTGTCAAGTGTCCGATTTTCATATTGGCAGCACTGGTAAGAAAACCGAGGTTAAATTTCGGGCACCATTTTAAATATTGTTTTGAAGTGAAGTATTTACTATTTAACTACTGAATGTAAGAAATGTTGAGAATATGCTAAATTATTGAATGAAATTACTTGGGTTATGTGCGTGTTTTTTGACTTTATGAAAAAGGTAGATAATGAAAGGTTAATTGTTAGGATTCGAATGAGTACTTTATTTGTATTTACTGTATGCATTTACTAAAAATTTCGCGAAATATGATTCAAAGCTGCTGTCTCGTACAAATTTGAAAGTCAATAGGGAGTTTTAATGAAAATCAACTCGTTTTTTACCTCGATAATTTAGTAGTTGTACAGTTACGAAAAGAACTTTCAAATAAATAATATCATTTAATATTTTTTAGATTCAGATACATTAAAGAAATGTATTAAAGACACCAAATAAAAAACTAAACTATAAACTTATTTTCTAGTTAATGGGAACAACGTCATTAATCCATTTCAGGTAAGCGTCATTACCGTTTTGAATAGGTAGGGAAATAACTTCACACACTGTATAGGGATGATTGGCCTTAACGTAATCGGTTAGAGTGTTTACTTTGGAAGTTCTGGTCTTAACCATCATTAATACTTCCGAATCTTCGTTAACTTTTCCTTCCCACTCGTATATGGAGGTTATTTTTGGAATGATATTGACGCAAGCCGCTAGTTTGTTGGATACTATACCGTGAGCGAGTTTTTTAGCAACGTCCTCGCTTGGTACGGTAATGTATGCGACAGACTGTTCACCAGGAATAAGAGATGATGTTTTATTAAAGCCTGATATTTCTCCAGACATTTCTTTTACCGCTTTAACTGAATATCGCCGGAAGATCCTAAAAATAAACATAACCTCAATGTTTCTCACAAAATACACTACTTCAAACCCTCATAAATTTGTTGTAACATACCCCAAAAATAATGTTGAAATTAATAAGCCTTTTTGAATTATCATTCCAGTAAGTTTTTTGCTTTAGAAGGTAATTAACTCTACTTACCAAGTATAATTGTTTATAAATATAAACGCGCAAGACGGTTTTGATGGATTTTGACAGGTTTGTCAGTGAAGACAACTTGTAATACTTTTTGTTGAAATTTAAGTTGCCTATATTTGGGAACAATTTAAAGGTATATTTAGATACAGAAATATATTTTGAATTAGTTGTGTAAATTTTACTGATTCATTGTAAGAAAATTAAATGAATTTTTTTTTACTTCTTAATATACTTTTCATAACAGTATTATCTTCGTAAGTTTCACTTAAATTTTTTCCAAAATTAAAACTTTAAAAGTATCCAAAGAATGTAGTTTGCAATGTTGGCACACATTTACTAACAGAGCACTCTGGTGGCTGCCGCCAGTTGTTATATTTTGACGTTAAGTAGTGTTGAAAAGATTTTTAAAATTATGATGAAAACAACAGTGTAGTGTACGGTGTATATTTGATTCTGCAATCTTATATCTTCTTGAAGCTATCTTTTGAAAACTATCGGATATCTTGTGCTGTATTAAAAAGGTATTTATTAGTTTCTTACAGTACCTACCTCAGATTTAAATTGTACCTTGAGTTGTACTTGATAAATTAGCTTTTGTAGTTTATTTAAACTTAAAGGAAATCTTTTGTTAGTTTAAATTTAGTGTTCTTAACTGAGAAACATATTTTTTTAAAATAAAATAATTAAAAGTCATACAAAACAGTATTTATTATTACAAAATATATTAGTTAACTTCTTCAAAGTCGATCTGCAGTAGCAGTACATTTGTACATTGCCTTTTGCGCAGTAAGAAGTCGGTGCATATCTATCCAATCTATTAATCTCTTTTACCATCATTTTGTCATCTTCCTTATCAAAGGTCACCTTGATGGTAGCTTCAAAATTAGCTTCTGGATTGGTCACAATACCGATAAGGTAGTTTTCTTCTAAACCTGGTTGGAGAACGAGATTTTTAATGTTAGAAATCCTCTCCAAGGAAAAAGAAGCACAGTCTTTTGAAGCAGATCCATAGGATCCAATAAGTTTGTTCAGTTCTCTAACGAAGAAAGCTGCAATTTTTTTAGCTACGAATGAATTTTTATCGATCTTTTCATACTTGGAACAGGTGCAGTAATGTTCGGGGATTCCCGCGTCCGTACAGGTTCGTTTTGGTTGAATTTTCTTAAATAAGGAATGGCACAAGGGGCAGCCTTGGGCTGGTTGTTGGATGAAGTCTGGGTTGGATAGAGATATAATGTGTTGTGCTGTCATGTGGAGGTCATAAGGGGATGTTAGTTTTTCGCTATTTTCTAGAAGATACTGGTATTCTTCGACGTGTATTTGTCTGAAAAATATATTTAGTTATTAGTAAAGCAGCTGCAAGGCTTATACCTGTTAGAGAAATATCCAAGATTAAAAATATCCCAATGTGATAATGTCATAGCAATTTAGGGGTAGTGTTTTTGTAGAATATAGTATATTAAGTTTGGAGAACGGTAAGGGCCTAAGAAGGATGCGCAATAATTCTTGAAAAATCAAAATTTCGGTATGAGAATACCTATACAATTCTGAACGGTAAGTAAATCACTTACCGTTCAGCGAATTTAGTCGTTAGTAAATGCTCCTTTCCTTAAAAATAGATATGGTAAACAGTCAAAAATGGCAAATCATGCAAAAAGGTAATTTAGAGCATAGTTTTGGACGGTTTGAGCAACTCATAATTCATTATACCAAGCTGATCCCACCAAATACACAATAGGAGTTTTTTCCCATGAATATTTGGCTTAGCTGTAGATGTTGAAGCGTGGACAAGTGATCACTAATATTTTAAGCTTATCAGGTTTTACATCTGATAGTTTTACACCTGATAATTTAACAGTCCATTCCTGCTTATGTAGGATTAATTTATTACATTTTAAATAAAAAAAATAAAAGGCGTACCTATAATTCTCTGGTATCCATATGTAAATGAAAGGTAGCCTTTCCTCCATCCAACCAGTCGGTGTTAGTCTCATTTTCCCAAATCTGAATCCGTGGTCACTGAAAAATACTATAATGGTGTTTTTCAAGTGACCTTTGATGGCTAAATCCTTAAAAAATACTTCGAAATCTTCGTCCATCGAGGAAGGACAGTTGACATCTTCATGACTGAAAAAAAGTCACAATTAAGATAAATGTACTACAATCACAAGGTTTTTTTTTTTTAGTTTATTATTTATTTTCATTTGGTATATATTACATTTTCTAGGACATTTCATTTTCCTAATTCCCTGCTATAGGAGTTTTCCTCCTTTTCAGGGTGAGGCCCTGATTACAATATTTGTAACCTAGCTAGCTAATTTTTCCTAAGGTTTCTGTGCGCGTTGGTGTGTTATGTTTTGTGTGTGTTGGTTGGGGCCTGTGTGGGCAGGAGCTGTTTCCCAGTTTTTTTTATCTAAGAATCGCCAATTTTGCTATTTCCACCCTTATGTTTGGGGAAAACGGTGCCCAATCTAAGGGGGGAAATATGATTTAGGAAAACCACGAAAACCTAAATCACGATTCTGTACAGGTGGTTCTTATGTTCTATTTATTATGTTCTATAATGTTATGGTATTGTATGTTGGGGGTTGGGGTTTGTGGGGGGTTTACCTTATGGTGAGGGGGGCGGAGTCCATTAGATCCTGGTGTTCGGGGGGGAGGGGGAGGTCTTGGGCGTCAGCCAGAAGTCTGAGGTTGGGCTGTGGGAGTTTAGCTTTGGGTTTCCTGGAGAGGGGGAGACGACGAGGTCGCCAAGGGGTGAGGAGGGTGTTTTGGGCTTGGGTGTTTGAGCCATTCAGGGTGCGAGAGACGTATTTTTTCCGTAGGAGTTGGAAACGAGAGAGAATTGGGGTGCTGGAGACGTTGTTGTAGACTTCTCTAGAAGGAAACAGATAGGGGAGATATTGACATCGTCGTAGGATACGTCTCAGGAAATTTTTCGGGCTAGATGGGGGGGTAGTACGCCATATGGGACTACTCTGTATTCGGCAACGGGGCGGATGTAGCAGTTGTATGTGTGTATTAGGGCAATCACAAGGCATACTCTCTTAAATTAATATCCAGTAACGCGCCGTCCATAAGGGCGAGGTCGAGATGTGGCATCCAGATGGCCAAAATGAAATCATGAAACAACCGAAAGTAGAATCTGTGATATTGACGGGGAATCGTTAACAAAGTCCCCAGGAAATAGAACTTACCTCCAAATCATACCTGTTCCTAAACGTGATTTTTTCGTGAATCCGTAAATATAAATTTCATGGTTGAATAAACAAAGTGAAAATTTTTCTTCATGGCTCAAATTCGGATATTTTGAACAAGACACAACATTTTTTGGCTCAAAAATAGTGAAAATTGTAGCCAGAAAAAATCTCTTTCCGAATAATACATTGAAAAATATTAATTTTGCCATTATATATGAGCAGAGCCACAAAATATATACTCATACTCGCGTTGCTTAAAAAGCAGATTTTATTCAAAAATGCTAAATGTCCGACGTTCCGTTGGGTTGAGAATGTCCAGAAACTGTCCCTTGAGACTCAGAAAAGTTTTTAAGGGATGAAATAAGGGACCTAAAGGTTATGAAATACTTAGATCAGTGAAAAGCATTGTTAGAAATGACAACATATTTAATTCATTACGACACATGATTATTATTGCATATTTATTCAATTGCACATTTATTCAATTGATACAACTCAGTGAAGATATTATGAAATAACAGTCTGGTCGAATATATTCCAAAAGTGTGTCTACTTTGATACAATTCATTCTTTTTCTGTGGAAATTCAAATATGTTTTGACGAGAAATCAACAACAGCTGCTTTCAATCTAAGCAGGTAATCTGGATCATCTAGATTATTAATTTGACGTCTATTCCAAAACTTTAGGAATTCTCTATGTATCGATTCTCCAGCCTGCTCGGACCATAAACCAAAACCTTCATCATCGTTCAAGAATTCGAGACATTCTTCAATGTGGCATAGAGTAATGTGAATTTTAAGAGTTTCAGTTACGTCTATTGCGAAAAGAGCTGTCTTCAAATCTTTAATATGATGACTCAATTCAGATTGAACCCTCCTGACCGCAAAGCATGAGTGCACAATTTTATCCATAGCTCTAAGCCGTAATGAATGGTTGAAGATCTAGAGATCCGCCCAAGTGTTCACTGATTTCTGGGTCCAATAGCACATCTGCTCGCTTAAGTAAAGTTCTGCAGGCATTCCCTTCGAACGCCTCTCCATGATAGTTTTTTGATACGAATTTTAATTTCTGGGGCCAGAGCAGAGCTTTTTCCTTGCCGAGAAGAGGTACGAGAACTGTCCAAAACAAATGATTCACAAACCCTTGGAGAATGTGCAATTCGGGGATAATGCACTTCTGCAGTACTGGAACATTACCATCCTCGACGAATAGAGGTGTATTTATGGTACTCCTAGACTTGTTCGCAACTTTTTTATCGCAACCCAAAGATACGAATTCTTGATAATCTTTGTGCAGATCACCGTAAGTTTTCTTCGCCAGAAGTTCTTCATCGGCAAAATCTCTTCTGTTCTTCTGTTCTCGTCATTTGTGGGGGGATCAACTCTATTAATGTCCGTGCGATTCCTTAAATCTTGCAGCTTCACGAAGCAATAAGGGCAAGGGAACGAGGAGGTAGCTGTTTGTTGGCCGTTGACAATTAGCAAGAGTTTCAGGTCAGAAACAAATTTGAACGGAATGTCGGTTTATTTTCATCAAATCAAATAATATCTTCACATTCTCATAACTCTCCTTGATCGCAGGTACTGTTGCCAACATAATTAGTTTATGGACACTTATCCCAGTTTGTGAAATTCGGAGACAATGTTTTTGCCCAATTTCGACCCAACCGAACGTCGGACATTTAGCATTTTTGAATAAAATCTGCTTTTTAAGCAACGCGAGTATGAGTATACAGGGTGCGCCAATTATTTCCACTCGATCTCTAGCACAGAAACTAAAAGAGATATCAACAAGATTTTTTGTAGGGGTAGACAGTGTCACTCGAACTACAATTTTAAAATATTTTGATGTATACAGGGTGGCTAATTTTTGTGAAATGAAAATTAATTTGGTTTTTTTAAATTTAACACCCTGTATTCGATTATGTCTTCTGATTCTACTTAATATTAGATTTACGGTAGTTTTTTGTATTTGTAAATCCGACGCGGCGTTGACAAGTTATTCCTATTTTAAGCAGATTTAATGAAAAAACAGCACTTCAGAAATATTAGCACAAAAACCACATTTTTTAAAAAAATCCTCAAAAAAGCTACTATGATGTAAATGAAACATGCACCTATCACAATAATCACACAACATCTTCACCTGTTGCACAGGGTGTTTGCCGATGGCGTGCCAATAGTCTAGTTTTCAAATGGCAATAAGTTAATTTTTTCAAATGGGACACCCTGTATATTTTTCTTCAGTTAGAAGCTCTCCCTAATACGTATTAAAAAAATATAGGGTTTTGCACATCTAACTTTACTATTTACTTTAATATTTTATGGCTCTGCTCATATATAATGGCAAAATTAATATTTTTCAATGTATTATTCGGAAAGAGACACCTGTGTGTGAATAACATATATATTTAATTTTTGTGTTTTTTAAAAATGTTTACTTATAACTTTTAATTTTTAAAATTTTATTAAGTACGTAGTTAAGTATTTGATTTTTGTTTTTTTAGAAATTTGCAATATTTTTGTTTTAAAAATTTATGTTTTTGTTTTATACCTTTTACAGTTTTTTTTTTGTTACTGTTGTTTGCTTCTCGTGCAATAAAAAATTTAATAATACTTTTTTGTGCATACTTTTGCCTTCTAAAAAAAATACATATGAGTCCTAACAAATCTAAAGAGGCGCCTATCAGTATTTCGCACGACGGCGTCGAAGAGGTCCCTGTTAATATCGTTAAAATAAAATTTACTTTACCCACCTGAATGTGTTCATCCAAAACATGCCGAATCCCGGCTTTCTTCCTTTTACCGTCTCTAGAAATTCTATAACTAAATTCTGCATTCTGGTACCGGTTTTTTCCGGACCCGTGCAATACGGTTTTAGACATAAATACTTCGGTGTTAGTTGCTCTGCTGTTAAAAAATAAGGACGGAAGTAATAATCTGTGGGCGCTGTTACGAAGCCGGCTTTGTTACTGTTAAAAGTACCTAAAAATTACGTTTTAGTAGTAAAATAAGGAAATATAGGATTTTCACATGTTTTTTGTGAAAATCCTGACGCTAATCCTTCATGAATAAGTTATGGTGAGTCTAATTTCACTAACTTCGATTTTATTTTATTTTTCAAACTTAATTGCTGTTTTGACAATTAATTTTTTTAAACCCATAACTTTTCCATCTAGATGTGCCTGATGATGACATAATATTGTCGAAACCGGTCGCCAATGAATAACTTTGTCAGATATAAAGGAATTTTCATCCCCCAGGATCAAAAGTGGAGACCAACAAACTTACAGCTGGTAGTTTGTTTATAGTTTGTTTATATAATTATTGTTTAATTTTCAGACAATTAAACATGTAAACTCATACTCATTCAACCGGCAACGCCGCACCGGGATACATTTGCAAAACAGCGCTCAAACACGAGTCATCGACAAATAGTTTTTTTTAGTTTTTTTTCCCATTACGCTACGATTGACACGTAGGCCAATATTTACCGCGCAGAATCTATAACGAACTTTCTAAGATTATGCTACTAATGTCACGTCCGCCCTGAAATTCATAATGACGTAATTTGAGTTAATCCTTGTCTTCTCAAGCGGGAGAGAGAGACAGCATAAAAAACTTACAATCTTTCTAGAAGTAATCGTGCGACCCGGGGAGGGATAAATTTGAAACCGACAAACTTCGCCGATCTTAAAACAGTGTGTTTCGAGCCCTCATTATGAGCGCATACTTCGGGGTTACAGAAAACCTCGTAAATAAACTCATTTTTCATAATGCCTCTTAGTACGGCAAGTTAGTGTGTCTCTAGCTGCGAATCAGGCTAGGACCCTCCAGTGTCTATTCATCACTCACGCAGAACACACGCAAAAATAATATTTTCTGAATGATGTGATCATTTTTTTTAATTCGTTTCATTAATATGTGTTAGTGCTTGTTAAACAACAATTATCACTTTTAAAAATAATAAAAGTATATTTACCAATTTTTGGAGTATCTTCACCGTAAGCGGTACTATAATTCACACTTTTAAACATTTTCCAAAGAAAATTGCACGATTCCAATTTAGCTGGGTCGTAAGGATTGCAGTTTTCAGGAGAATAATCATCGTGGTAAGAAAATTTAGATCCCGCTAGTACAGCTATGATGTTAGGAAATGTATTATCTTCAACTTTATTGTATCCTTTCAAACTGATCCACCCTGTATCTATTAGGCGACGATAAGTATTTGGCATGGTTCGGATGAAATTTGATGTTGAAACGCCATCTATACCTGAAATTGAATTATCAGAGAATAGTTTTAACAGCTCATCTCATAATTTCGAAAGTAAGGGTATCAGATTCGGGCGTTACGACTAGTAGCAAAGATAAAACTCGATAGTTTTATAATGTTGGTATAGTTCGTTTTGAGATATGGCTTTCTAAGTACAGCAATAGGATTATCCTTAAGGTTGTAAATTTCTCATTATAAAATAAACAATACCAGATCCGTATCCTGTTTTCGATGTAGGTATGACTACGAATTTCGTTTATTTTAGGAAATTATGAGTAATTAAAGTAATAGAACCAGGACCAGAGTTAATATTGCCTCGTTAATATTGCCTCACTTTTTCTATTGTTGTTCGCTGATATATACAGGATGCTCAAATTATGATAGACTTCAAATTCTTCAAAATAAGGCAATGCGAGTAATACTAGAATGCAATCGATATAGTCGAATACAAGACATGTTAAATACACTAAATTGGCTTAGGGTGGAACATTTTATATATGTGCAGTCAATGATATTCATATTTAAGATGGTAAACCATATACTACCTGATTATTTGAACAATCAGCTGGTGCTAACTTCAAGTGTTCATTCACATAACACTAGAGCTGCAGAATCATTATGTTAAAGCCACCAACAAGGCCAGTTCGATGAAAAGTTTGTTTCACAAGGGAATTGTGCAGTTTAATAATCTACCGAGGCATATTAAAAATAGCCATAATGTAGGTGCCTTTAAGGCTGCGACAATTCCGCCAGTTTTCATATAGCAAACTAAAACTTCAATACATTGTACATAGATGGCGAGAGGTGTACCATTAGCGCGATTTATAATTAGACCTTCCAGGAGCAACCGATGTTGCCAAATCGACGCAGACTTATTTAATTATTTTAGAAGAATAATGTGTATTTTGCGATATGCATTTTATATTGAATAATTGCACTGTAATATGAAAACTTAATCTGTAAAAAATTGTACCTAGTTGGTAAGTGTTAAATAGGTTAATTTGAAAAAAATAAAACAAAAAACAAATAACAAATTGTGCTATAAGAGCGACATCCTAGAGAACGTTTAAGGCCATAGACCTGCTTCCTAGCCGACAACGGTAAATGTAATGTAAACACCCGATGAATAATATCGAGATTTAATAGTGATTTTGATATTGAACGAGAGAGATTGTGTTATATTTGGTTCTGGAATATAAGTAAATTTTTAATTCATTTTGGGTGTGTTTTATTTAGTCGTTTGCAAATGGTTATAAAAGAATGTTTCATTCCAGATTTTATGGTCGTAATAAAAATTTTAATCTTAAAGAACCAGGGGCAATTGAACTATTCTGCTAAACATTTGCTTTCTCCAAGTATTAGAAATAATCAATAATCTATTTTTGGTTTTTGGATTGAGTTCAAAGGTCACTCCTTTGAATGGGGTGAAAATTTTTACTTTTATATAAAACCGAGCGAAATCGATTATTTTATAATTTGAATAATTTCTCGATTTATTTTGATAATAATTATTTGAAATGTATGCTTAATTGAGTAATAGGTAGTAGGTATATCGGTATATTATTATCTCTTTTAAATGCATATTGTTATAAAAATACACTCTGACAAGTACTGTTTTGATATATTAGACTGCGAAATTTAATAATCGATTCTAATGTCAATTTGTTGAAGCACGAGATGAAGCTTTCTGGAAGGACAAGATGCTACCAAAATTAGTGTCGTTTTATAATGATTTTGTCCTTCCTGAAATAATTTACAGGAACATTCCAAAAGGTTTAACCCTTAAGTAGCATAACCGTGTGTTACCAAAAATTGAGATTTGTGAAATTATGGTAGAAGTTTTTTTTTGTAATATTGTATCCATGTATCTCATTTTTTAATAAAATACTTTTAAATATTTTATACCTATTTATTACCTTCCCCTTCCTAACGTGTCCTTAATATCAATAATTACAATTGAAGAGCTTATTGTATTAATCTGATAAGCCTCATTATTGTAGACAAGAGAGATGTCACATTTATTGGTAATTATAAAGAATCAAACTTAAAATTAACCTTTGCACAGAAAAATCAACTTAAACGTGAGTGCACAGGCATCACTACTTAATATTAGTTAAGATGGTATGCATTCAGTCATTTTTGTAATGAATTTAATATGTTGTCAATCTTCTAATTAGCCTTCCCTACAGCACAGTTTCCAACTTAGAAACAAAATTACAATTGCCTAAAAATCTTATTTTGTCACACTATACTAATATCTTTGTAACCTGTGTAAAAATATAGATAACGGCAACGTCGTATCATAAAATACAATTATTTGTAAACATCGTTTCGTATTGCGCGTTGAAATATTTTGACACATGCCGTTGGCATTTCTGATTGGTCAACCATTAATAATGTATGCATAGACTTAGTTTCTATCGAGATTCCAAGACATATGCCAACGCATCTTTGCATGTCGCATCAGTGGTGAACACCCTGTACTAAAATGACAAGGTAATTAACGCGTCAATTTTAAAAATTGTGTCAAAATTTGCAAAACGACATCATGCGTTTTGAGTTACTTATCCCACGCGCAGTCATTATATTTTGTGAAAGTTTTTAAAAAATGATAGAGAATTGATTGAATATAATTTTTTCATCAATCCTTGCAATTAAAATTTTAAAGTTTTTTATGATAATGTGAAATTATGTTTAGTTATTAAAGAGTATGTTTATATTCAATTCATTCTTACAACATTGCTGCTTATATTTATAGCTCAATTTACTCATAATTTTGCTTTATTATTCTGAAACGCATGAAGTAGTAAAACCACCAAAACGGCCGCCATTTTTAGTCCATTGTCGGGAATGTCGCAGCCTTAAGAGAACATTAATCTTTATAAAAACCAACATTTAACATTTACTCATTTGGCTAATTTAATGTTATCTTATTTTCTTTTATGTAATTTGGACATTTATATGGTAAAATATGTTTTTTTTTGTTTGTAAAAATTATCTATCATGATATTAAATAAATCATTTCATTTCATTTCAATTGTAGATTTTGTTTGAAAATTGTACAATCAAAAGTTCTGGTTCTTCTTTGCAGCTTTTACATTTTTAAACCAGTTGTACAGCAGATGATCGATATCCCGAAAACGGAATTCGTAACAGGATCGTTTCCGTGGTCTGCGCTATTACCAGATTTATAGCCACTTGAAATATATAACAATGTACCGTTTTGTCTGATGTTATAGAATGTATACTTTAAGTTAGACAACCATCACTACAACTCATGTCATTAGGAGTTGGCAACCCTGATAAGGAGGGCAGTCGAACACGAGTAGCCAAAATGGAAGCTTATTAAATGTTTACTATTAAGTTAAAGTGTTTGATTCATATTTGTGTATACAAATAAAACATGGTGTCAGAAGTGAACAAGTAAGAATAACAAGTAAAGAACGTTTCAACTGGTTTGGAGAAACGGATCGTAAAACAATAGAGCAAATCTTAGAGAAGATTACAGTTTCGAGGTTAGGCGGGAATAAGCGGCACATGAGAACATAAAAGGTATCTTCATTTATATTGATATTTAGGTAGTTCTTTTGAAATTGCTTGCTTGCTTGCTATAAAATAATTCCTAGAAGATGGATAAAGAGGCTATGCTTGCCTTGATCCAGCAACAAACGGAAACTTTGAGGTTAATGACTGAAAAATTGAGTAACTCAGAAAAGAAAAAACCTGCTACTAATATACCATGGCCAACGCCTTTAAATGTTGAGAAAGGTGATATTAGCAAAAATTTTGATCATTTTATTGAAAGCTGGCAAATATACTGTACAGCAAATGGCATTGATGAATGGCAAGATGAAGATGAACCTAAGAAAGTTAGCACGTTTTTAGCAGCTGTAGGTGATGCAGCATTACAGAAATACAATCGATTTAATTTAAGTGAAGATGACAAGAAATCTGTTGACAATGTTGTTCAAGCGATTAAAAAGCAGATAGGTGCTAAAGTAAATATCATTTACGAAAGGGCAATGTTTAATAGTTGTAGTCAGGCACCAGAAGAAACATTTGACGAATATTTGAGAAAGTTACAAGTATTAATACAAAGTTGTAATTACGGAAATTTTGAAAACGATCTATTGCGTGATAGAATAGTACTAGGCATAAATAATAGAGACATACGAAAGAAATTAATGTCAAAACCAAACTTACGTTTAGAAGAAGCTGTTGATCTATGTAGAATTGATGAGATTACTTCTAAAAGATTACAAAACTTAGAAAATGAAGAAAAGATTGTGCACAAGATAAAGGAGACAAAGAAAAAAGAGAAACAAAAGAAATGCTTATTTTGTGGCAATCGACATGAGTTTATAAAAGGCGAATGTCCTGCCTACGGTAAAAAATGCAACAATTGTTTAGGCAAGAACCATTTTTCAGCTGTTTGTAAAAAGAAGAAAAGTAAGAAAGATAGAAAAAAGGTAAAAGAAGTAAAAGAGAATTCTAGTGATACTAGTTCAGAAGAAGAAGAAGACACAGACGATGAGAAAAAATATGACATAGGAAAAATCATAAATGACACAAAAAATGGCACTATAAAAACAGAAATAAATTTTAAAATAAATAAAAAATCCATAAAGACGATGTGTGAAATAGATACAGGAGCAAATGTTTGCTTAATTGGTTTTAAAAATGTATGTAAATTATTAGAAAATGATGAACCGAAATTAACACATACTCAGCAGAAACTATATGGATTTGGTGGAACAAGTATAAAAGTTTTGGGAGAGAAACTGTTAAGGTGCATTCACAAAGGTAAAAAATATAATATAAAATTTTATGTTGTAGAAGTTAATCACCCCCCTTTACTATCAGCGAAAGTCAGTATGGAGTTAGGGCTGATAAAATTTTGCAATGCAATTTATGAAGAGAAATGCAATAATGTAAATGACAAAAAGTTACTAGAAGATCAAGCAAAGAAAATTATAGAAAAATATAAAGATGTATTTAAAGGGTACGGAGAAATTAAAGATCCTATAGATCTAGAAATTGATGAGTCAGTAAAACCTACAATTCAAAAAGCTAGAAGAATTCCAATTCATATGAGAGAAAAGCTAAAAGCAGAATTGGACAATTTAGTTGAAAACAAAATTATTGAAAAAACCAACGAGCACACAGACTGGGTGAGCAATATTCTGATGGTATCAAAGGGCGAAAAACTTAGAATTTGCCTTGATCCCATACCTTTAAACGAGGCATTAAAAAGACCCAATTACCAGTTCAATACTCTGGATGAAATATTACCTGAATTAGGCAATGCCAAAGTCTTCAGCATAGTGGATACAAAAAAAGGTTTCTGGCATGTTAAATTAAATGAGAAAAGCAGTTTACTAACCACTTTCTGGACCCCGTTTGGTCGCTATAGATGGTTACGAATGCCTTTTGGGATAGCACCTGCACCTGAAATTTTCCAAATTAAAATGCAGAATATTCTACAAGATTTGAAAGGCATAGAAATTCTCGCAGATGACATAATAATATATGGTTGTGGAATAAATGATATCGAAGCGTTACAAGATCATAATAAAAATCTAGAAAATTTATTAATCAGATTGAGACAAGAAAATTGTAAATTAAATAAAGATAAGTTAAAACTATGTAGACAATCAGTAAGATATTATGGGCACATTTTAACCCCCGATGGTTTGAAAGCTGATGATAAAAAAATAAAAGCAATAAAGGAATATCCTGAGCCAAAAGATAAAAAAGAGCTTCATAGATTCCTTGGAATGATAACTTACCTAAGTCGATATATACCCAATTTAAGTAGTGAAGTTAGACAGTTAAGAATTTTACTTTCTGATAAGATAGAGTGGAAATGGACAGAGATCGAGAAAAGAGAATTCGAAAAGATCAAAGAAAAAGTAACTATATCTAACACTTTGAAGTATTTCGAAAGAGGAAAAACAATTACGATTGAATGTGATGCTAGCGCTTTTGGCCTTGGAGCAGCACTATATCAAGAAAACCGAGTAATTGCATTTGCTTCTCGAACTCTTACCAAAACAGAAAGCAATTATGCACAGATAGAAAAGGAATTACTATCAATAGTTTTCGCTTGTGTACGTTTTGATCAATTTATTATTGGTAACTCACAAACCATAATAAAGACGGATCATAAACCACTAGTCAATATTTTCAAGAAACCCCTACTAAGTACTCCAAAACGATTGCAAAGAATGCTAATGACTTTACAAAGATATAACTTTACGATTCAGTATGTAGCTGGAAAGGATAACATCGTAGCAGACGCGCTTTCAAGAGCACCTATAGAAAACGTGAGCTTTGAAAATAACGATGTAAATTTGTCCACAATATTGAAAATTACAGAAAAACAGTTGTATATAGATTTGGAAGAAACAGAACTTACCAAACAGGTCAGTATTTCAGAAGAAAGATTGGAAGAAATAAGAGAAGAAACGAAACAAGATAGTTGTTTGCAGAAAATTAAGAAATACATACTTAATGGTTGGCCAAACACAATCAGTATTCTTCCAGATGATGTAAAAAGATATAATCAATACAAACATGAATTATGTCTACAAAATGAAATAATATATAGAAATGACAGAATCCTAATTCCTTTTAATCTCAGAAAGAAGATTATAAACAAATTACATACCAGCCATAGTGGAATGGAAGCTACTCTTAAGTTAGCAAGAAAAAATATATTTTGGCCTGGCATGTCAAATGAAATACGTGACAAAATAAAAGAATGCTCAGTTTGCACACAATTATCCAGTTCTCAGTGTAAACCATCCATGCAATCACATGAGACTCCAGATTACCCATTCCAATATGTTTCCATGGATGTTTTTCAAGTCGAATATAACAAAAAACAAACATACTTTCTAGTAAGTGTTGATCATTATTCAGATTTTTATGAACTTGACATATTAAAAGATTTAAGCGCTGCAACAGTGATAAAAGTTTGTAAACAGAACTTTAGCCGTCATGGCATACCCCAAGTCATATGTACAGATAATGGTACAAACTTTGCCAACAAGGACTTTGCAAATTTTGCTAAAACATGGGACTTTAAACATGTTACCTCCTCACCACATTACCCCCAATCAAATGGCAAGGCAGAGGCATCTGTTAAAATAGCAAAAAAGCTAATACAAAAAAGTAACAAAAACAATGAAGATATATGGTATAACTTACTTCATCAGAGGAATATACCAAATAAAATTGAGTCAAGTCCTTCTCAAAGAATATTTTCAAGATTCACAAGAACATCGATTCCAACCGCGACAAAAAATCTTCAACCAAAAGTAGTGACAGGCGTTGCAGAGAAAATTGAAAGCAATAAAGAAAATAGCAAGTATTATTATGATAAAAAAGCAAAGCATCTACCTAATATATCAATCGGTCAAGAAGTAGTAGTTCAACTACAACCAGAACACACAAATAAATGGTCAGAAGGTAAGGTTGAACAACAATTAAGCGACAGATCATATATGGTCAATTGCAATGGAAAAACATACAGAAGAAATATAGTCCATATAAAGCCAATGTATTCAAAAAAAGAGGAAGAAAATAATGAAGCATCTCTACAAGAACATCAATCAACTCTACAGGAACTTCCTACAGTATCATCTACACAGCAGAAACAACATAGCAGCAACGTAGAAAGTGAAAGTGTAGTGCAACACTATAATGCACAAGAGCAGAGTATAAAAGATAAAAGTATGCGCGATAAAGAGAACAGTGAAAGTGTAAAAAAGCAGAGTATAAAAGTAAATCCGAAAAATGCATGCATTAATAATGAAAGTGAAAAAAGTGTAGAAAACAAAGAAATACAGGACAGACCTAAAAGAGAACATAAGTTACCCAGTAGATATAAAGACTATGTTTGTAATTAGATTTAAAAAAAAAAAAAAATGTTTTTGTTTTGTTTAATTTAGGTTAATTTTTATGATACATAATGTAGAAAATGTTCTTGGTTTGTTTAATTCATGTTAATTTTTGTGTTACATAACAATGTTTAAATAAGTCATTTTTTAAAGAAAACGGCATGTTATAGAATGTATACTTTAAGTTAGACAACCATCACTACAACTCATGTCATTAGGAGTTGGCAACCCTGATAAGGAGGGCAGTCGAACACGAGTAGCCAAAATGGAAGCTTATTAAATGTTTACTATTAAGTTAAAGTTTTTGATTCATATTTGTGTATACAAATAAAACATCTGACAAATATGAAATTTGCTAGTTTTCAAATACAGCTTTTGGTCTTTGATTTATATTTATCTGCTAAATTTTGTGCGAATTTTTTTAACAGTTTAAGATAAAATGTACTGACCTATAAGAATCACATTGGGATCATCTTTGTTTGGTGTCTCTTCTGGTGGTTTAAAGATTGCGTGTACATTTTCGTAAACAGTGTGAAATATATTCGTACATTTCACTTTGACTATCTCATCGCTAACGATAACACTTTCTTCGAAAGGAATACATTCTGAAAAACTAAAATTTAAAAAATATTTAGCTTTCCCGAACATAACAATACTTGGCCGTAATAAAAAATAATTAGATTTTATACAAATTTAATCTTCATCTCTTTCACAAATGTGCGAATAATACCCATTATATGCTGTTGACACAAAAGTAAAAAAGAGTCAAAACATTTAAAACAGCAGTAATGAGCATTTATTATGACAAAAATTCCAAACATTCAAAATGTTTGCATTTTTATACTGTAATACAAAAAACTAAATCGCATACTAAACTGGAATTTAACTTTTCCAATTTCAAGTATACCTATTATGTACAGGGTGGCCAAATAAGAATGCGAGGTACTGTATCTGGGAAATTATCCATCGTAGAGGCTTGCGGAAAAAAAAGTTATAACTAAAACGGCTAAGAGAAAAACCTGGAAAATATTTTCAAGTTTCTAAAATGGCCGCTAGGGGGCGTAACTGCAATCTTGAATCTAAGAAAGTGATGTTTCTGTGAATTCCGCTATATTAACCTAACAAAAAATACATGATCTTTAAAGTAGAGGATAATCTGAATCTTTTTTGTTTGACAATTTTTGCTGCATCTCTAAAAATAAAGTGGTGGGGGGTATTCAAAGGTTTCAGTAAAAAACACCCTGTATATTCGAAACGGCTGAGCCGACTTTAACAAACTTGGGCTAGTTGAAAAGAGCTATTCTTGGGCTAAAAATGCTATAATATTTGAAGTTTTGTTAGTTTCAGATGTCGCCGCTAGAGGGCTTTTTTTTTTCGACATTTCGACAAAAATGGTTAATTTTCTCAAAAAAATTAAATGCATTGGTATGATTTCTTTTTCATGAAAAAGTAGCTAAATGATGCCTAAACAAGCTCGTTATCTTGTTCCTAACCTAAAATTTAGGCCAAAGAAAATTTTACACGGAAATCCCTTAAATTTTTATTTTTTAAACTAATTAATTCCTTTTATTATGTAAGTTGTCGCTATAAAAAGCACCGATTTAAAAAAGAAAGGTTTTTAATGTCCCCGTAAATGCTCGAAATTCTGAAGCCTCTCATGGGTAGACAAAACTGCAGCTTCAATTTCGGCTCTCGGTATGTTACGTAATGCATTACAAATCCGATTTTTCGTATCTCTCTGGTCGTAGGTTGAGTCTGAAAATTCAAGACAAGTTAAGTCTGGTGATCGCGCAGGCCATGGAAACATACTTCCTCTTCCAATCCAACGCTGTTGTAATACTGCATTAATATGCTCTCACACAATAATGGAGAATTTTTATTTCTAATTCGTTGGACCGATGAAGCTACCTTTAAAATCTGCATAATATGCATTATTGGTCTGCAGAAAATCCGCAATTACCGTTGTTGTTGGAAGATGTTTCACTGTAAACGCGTCAAAACTTGTTTTTGAAGTTGAATGGTTGTCCAGCACAGTATGCTATTATTGTGCGAGAGCATATTAATGCAGTATTCCAACAGTGGTAGATTGGAACAGGAAGTCTGTTTCCATGGCCTGCGCGATCACCAGACTTAACTTGTTTTGATTTTCAGACTCAACCTACGACCAGATACATATGAAAAACCGGATTCGTTAATGCATTACGTAACATACCGTGAGCCGAAATTGAAGGTGCAGGTTTGTCTACCCATGAGAGGCTTCAGAAATGCATAGAGCGTGATGATCAGCATTTAGAGCATTTACGGGGGCACTAAAAACTTTTCTTTTTTAAATCGGTCCTTTTTAGGGCCACAACTTACATAATAAAAGGAATTAGTTTAAAAAATAAAAATTTAAGGGATTTCCGTATAAAATTTTCTTTGGGCTAAATTTTAGGTTAGGAACCAGATATCGAGATGCGGTTTTCGGGAGCTTGTTTAGGCATCATTTAGCTACTTTTTCATGAAAAAGAAATCATACCAATGCGTTTAACTTTTTTGAGAAAATTAACCATTTTTGACGAGATGTCGAAAAAAGCCCTCTAGCGGCGACAGCTGAAACTAATTTGTTAAAATCGACTCAGCCGTTTCGAATATACAGGGTATTTTTTACTGAAACCTTTGAATAACCCCCACCACTTTATTTTTAGAGATATAGCAAAAATTGTTAAACAAAAAAGGTTCAGATTATCCTCTACTTTAAAGATCAGGTATTTTTTTGGTAGGTTAATATAGCGGAATTCGCAGAAACATCACTTTCTTAGCTTCAAGATACAGTACCTCGCATTCTTATTTGGCCACCCTGTATATTGCATCGGAAAATGTCGATTCCTTGCGTCAAGGCCTCGTATATAACATGTAATTTCTCCATTTATTCTTTATTAGAATAATCAACTTCACAAATAGTTTAAAAATGTCCACACGCAATTAGGAAATTATGTTCAGAGCTTCGTCAATTGTAAAAGCATAGACGTCGGCTCTTAAAATTCCACATGGGATTTCTAGAAATACGGCAAATATTTTCCAACTTATTACTTTGTTGAAATATAGTTTGTATGTATGGATTGGGGATAATAACGCTAAATTCAACTTGGACAAGTTGAAAATCGGTCCTGAAATAAACATGCATTGCGGTTTTGTAAATAATCACGAAATAAAAAAAGCAAGAAATTCCTGCCACCAGAAAAGGTTCCATATGTAATTTAAGCACATTTACGCTGATTAATTTTGAATGAAAAAAATATTAGCTCAGTTAATTTAACAATGAAAAACTTTATACTCATTTATTAAAAAAATATATACATATAATTAACAAAAATGTTTTAAATCCAAGAAATACGAGGATTAATCTTGAGGATGAAAGAAGAAAGGTTAAAGAATACTCTTTGTTATATGGTCGAGCTTTCGGAAATGTTTATTTCCTTTATCAAGATATCTACAAAAGATTACAAAAATGTGACTATCACTATTTAAAAAATAGATTATAAACTACTTACTAACTTGAGATTAAATTGATAAAGTACAAAACGTACATGTCAGGAACAAACGAAAACAGTTAAAAATTTTCACAAAACAGTAATAAAATATGTAATGATTGCAGATTAAAAGTTATATTCAATATCATATTCTTATTTCAAGGTGCACAAACAATTGAGACAAAAAACCGACAAAGTAAAATTTTGAAAATTGACAATGACATACATCAAAACTGGAGGAAAGCACTGATACCAACTGTACTACCAACCTAAAAATTGGGTGGGAGTTTTGAATTAATTTTCAAAACCTTTATTATTAATTACAAATTTAAAAATACAAACTTTATTTATTATTATATATAATATTGTTATCAATAATGGGAAATATTTAGTTAAATCATATTAAACCTGGCCTGTGTAAAAAATCAATCGGGTTTAATATGATTTCGTTTGTACTTTATCAATTTAATCTCAAGTTAGTAAGTATTTTATAGTCCTTTTAAAGCAACTTTGGTTGCACGTCATCAACTACGTCATAAATCTTATTACGTGTTAGATGCCCAGCGTTGCCAAATCGAAAAAAAAGACATGTAAATGCAATAAATACCAAAAATGTATTGTTATTAAATTTATTCTTCTTATATAACATTTCTCTAAACTATTTATTGCAAAAATCAATATCAGAAAGTTCCATTAGCTTTTTTCCATTTACCTAAATCCAATTTCTTTTAGCAACTTCCATAAAGAAGCAACACATCCATTAAATAGTTGTTTTTCTTTTAATATCTCTAGCAATGACGTCAAAGTTACATGTTGCTCTACAATTAAATGTTTAGAATAATACTTGCATTTGCTAATAATAAGTATTTAAATATTACTTTTGTTTTTATTTGTATTTTGTCCAATAGAAATTATTTATTAACTTAATTCAATATAGATATAGATAGGTACTTACTTTCTTTATACATATCATAAATAACATCCCTAATAGTACTTGTATCTAATATTAGTGTATTAGTAATTCTCTTTTGTAATAAACAATATTTAAATAGAATAGCAATACGATGTCAACGTAACCTCACTTAATGACACTTATAAAATAATAATAGCGGCAACGCTGTTTTTCATCAAGCAGCTTCACCAACATTGAAAAACAATAAGTTCAAAATGCAAATTTAACAAATATTTACTGTGAAGTAAGATCTTTTGAGTATTAATATTAAGGAAATATACGTTTAAGATTTAAATTTAATGAATATTCAAGTGCATTTGTGACATTTAAAATCAATTTCGCATAATTAGTTTTATTGTTAAATATTCTGTAGGTGTTAGTACTTTTAAATTATTGTTACGTCATTGATGACGTGCAAACAAAGTTGTTTTAAACGAACTATATATATAACCTATTTTTTAAATATGCGACTATCACTTTTGTAATCTTTTGTTGATGTCTTGATAAATAATAATAATATACGCCCTGCAATTCACTCCCTTACGAGTGAACCCCAGAAGCTCTGCAGCTTGTGCGGGGGAGGGACGGCTATTATTATTATTTGCCGTGGCGCTCTGGGGCGACTTACTGATGCTTGATGGTGCATTTGCTTTACAGTTGTGGGAAAACCCAGAAAAACCACACAACACCATCATATAAAGGAAATAAAAATTTAGAAATTGATTTTCATATACCAGGTGTGATTCCTCACTCGACCATTCACTGTTGGGTTCTAATTAACAGTGCTGTTCCTAAAGTGGCGCTGGGAAACAGTAACAAAGACTACACAGAACACGAGGCTAATGGCCATAGTAGTCGATGCCGTTGACACAGAAGTAAAAAAAAAAAAAAAATAACGTTACACTGTGGAATAAAATGAGGCACATCTCAAAAAATGTAGCCTTGTGATTTTACCAGAGTTAGCTGTTCGCATAAGTTTCTTATTGTCTGGAGTTTTCTTTTCATCTTTATTTTCCTAATTTTTCCAGTGATTTGAACACTACTGATTTTCACGTAGATCCAAAGAATTTCACTACTTTCAAAATCTTTTTTTTTTGATAAAATGTAAAATTTTCGACGACTAATAGGTACTTTTCACTACAAATGTCTCCATAACTATTTAAAAAATTGTATGTGTACACTTTATACAAACAAAGTTGTTCAATAACTAATTTGCTGAATATTGAATGATTTATTATACCTACATAAGCGAGGAGACCTTGTTAACAGGGACTGGTGCGCAAATTTCATCTAGGATTACAGGACCATTTCTAGTGACAGGTAGTCCACCTTTTTTGGTCCGCATTTTAAACCCGCCGGTTTATGTATCGAATAAATTGTATTATTTGGTAAATGATTGTTATCATAACACCAAGAACACGGCATTTTTATTACATAAATAAAAATTTCAGTTATTTTATCAGCTTTGAGTTATTTGTTGTTTAATATTTACGTAGTACCTATATTTACAGAGTAATGAGATAATCCAAGTAAAACTAGTATTATTATTATTATTTAATACAATATGAGCCTCGGTTTTAAGGTATCTGGCTTATTTTAGAACATAAAACTTTGTAGTTATTTGTCGTAAAATTTGATAATGTTAACCGATTTTTCATACAAAATTATTCCCTTAAAAAACTGGCAAAAAAATAATTTTTCTTTTATTTAAGAAAACACATTTTAGAACCTTGTTTTTGATCCACATTGGCAGTGGGAATAATAAAGTCAAATAAATATTACTATTATTCTATGGTAAAAGCATTAAAGCTTCCTAATTATACGATATACTCCTTGATACTCACCAGTGGCGGATCTAGGGAGTTTTCCAGGGGGGGGCCATCAGTTAATGGAAATTTGTAACCAAAGTGATTAAGTTATAAAAATTTGGGATGTCTTTGAGAAAATATTCAATACAACGAATAATCTTGGTTTGTGTGTTTTCTTCTTGTTGAAAACCAATCAAAAGGTTTACTTATAGTCCAGTAAATTAACGCCAGAAAAGTCCCAAACCTGAGCAACAAGTCTGTCCGTCAATTTTTTTTTAATTTGCAGTTATTCATAGGTACATTTACTTCCGAAAATCTCAGCTACGTGGAATTTGTGGAAGGGTCGGAAAATGGCTCTAGAATTCTCGAAAATCCGTTTTCGACGATATGTTCCGAAATATGACCCTTAGAGCATTTTTGTTTAGACAAAAAAATGAAGAGCAGTTCATTACACAAAAGTTGTCTCTATGATTTTTTTCCCTATACTAATATTTTTTGCAAAAACGGCGTTTCAAAAATTCATTTAGTAATTCTCAAAATTATTGTGGTGAAAACGGAAAATTTGAATATCGTCCCAAAACAGAGAAATCGATAAAAGGAGAAGTAACATGATATTATAGCTACAGGTTCCTTCTTTCAACTGAACTTTGAATCATGAAAAAATATTAATTTTTACGTGATTTATTGAAAAATTTGTATTCCGCTTGGGAGTGTCATTCCTTTAGAGCGTGCTTTGGAGCTGATGATCATTTTTGTAGGTAATGAACTCATCTTCATTTTCGTCCAAAAAAAAATTCTCTAAGTGTCATATTTTCGGAAATATCGGCGAAAATAGGCGAAAAAAAACACATTTTTGAGACCAATGGGCCATTTTCCCTTCCACAAATTTCAGACAGCTGAGATTTTCGGGGGTGAATGTACCCATGAATACCTGCAAATTAAAAAAAAAATGGTGCCGGACAGACCTGATGCCCGGGTTGGCACCTTCGTTTATTGGACTACTAGTTGTTGAACCAATATCAACTATTCAGAACCTAGGGGGGGGGGGGGCATGTCCCCCTTGGCCCCCGCCTCAGATCCGCCAATGATACTCACATAATATTGTCATCTGGATTTGGTCCCACAGGATATCTTTTACCAGTTTCATAACAACAATACACTGCGGTATAACTATACTCATCAATAACCTCTTTCTTTATGTTCAGTATCACTTTATTTCCATGTTTGGTGATGTATGTTAAGAGCGGTTTTTCTGTACAGGAAATAGGACTCACTTGGTATAATAACTCTATTATTTCTGGATTGTAGATATCGATGTTTTCTATGGTGCATCCTGGAGTATTTACTAGATACTTTTTATCTACAAAATAAATAAAAGATAGTTAATAAATATATCTATTTGAAGTATTTATTTATTTTTAATAAAAGAAGTTTAACACGTGCGGTGCTGAGTCGTAGGTGTGAGTGATGTTATAATAATATCGGAAAGCTGGGGTGTTCACATATCTCACATGACGTTATCGTTTCTTTGGGAGTATTCTGGTCATTTTTCCTCCAGTACTCGGTTCAACTTTATCAATTGTTCGATCGCCAGAAATCGTTTCAACGGCTTTCAACAGTTCTTAATACACAGCTCCTCTAATATCCCACTAAATACACACCAAATCTTTCTTTCCAAGTATACTGGGTACTGGTTGTGATGATTTGTTGCGCTTTGGATTATCGAAATTGATCCATTTTTCATCACCTGTTAGAACTCGATGCAAAAATCATTTTATCTTCTGTCTGGGTAGCAAAATTTCACAAGTGGTTTTTCTCCTTTCGTTATTTCTTTCCTTTAATTCATATTAAACCCATTTTCTTCCCGTTTGGAACTTTTCCAATGCATGTAGAATGGTGGACTATGCAACATTTAATGCTTCTGCCAATAGTTTTAACGCTTGAGTTGAGTCTTCATCCAATAATGCTTGTCCTTGTCTTTTATATAAAAATGACCACGTTGAACACAAGTTTTTTGTGTTGGAGCATGTTCACTATAAGCTTCAACCAACTTTTAACTTTAGCAGCCGTTTTCTTAAAATAAAAGAAGGTTATTCCATGAAAAACGTATTTTTCTGGTACCAAATTCGACATATTCAAAGCTATTTTCCCGCAATGATAATTAACAACTAACTGTCTTTTGATGGTTTATGTTTATCTTCCAAAACGCCATAAATATCAGTTGGCTATATCAACGAGTGCATAAGTAACGCCATCTCTTAGCAAAACCGAATCACCTATTATAATCCTCATCAGCCAGTAGTATTATCAGAAAAATAACACTCACCGTACTTTGAGGTACTAAACAAAGCAAATATTTCTTCATCAATCGGCAGGTAGTATGTGTATAAGGTAAACAATAAAAAGCACAGACTTGTTATAAAAACCAATAAAATTTTATGATGTTTAACAATAAACATGGCAATAAAAGGACTAGTAACGCTTATAGTATGTCATTTATTGATCGTTCTGATATTTGGTTGTTATCAGTAAGATTTATTAAGTTAACATTCGGTTCTTATCTGTGATTGAAAAAATAATATTTTCATATGAATCAATAAATACTATATGACTGATTATTATTTTTGAAACAAATTTTACTTATATACACCAGCGCCAAAACCGATTTTAATACCCGGTAGAACACTGGACTCATAATCCAAGGGTTGTGGGTTCGAATCACACCAAAGGCAGAAATCTTTTTCTGATTTTTAATTAATTAAAAATTTAGAAATTGATTTTCATATACCAGGTGTGATTCCTCACTCGACCATTCACTGTTGGGTTCTAATTAACAGTGCTGCTCCTAAAGTGGCGCTGGGAAACAGTAACAAAGCCTACACAGAACACGAGGCTAATGGCCATAGTAGTCGATGCCGTTGACACAGAAGTAAAAAAAAAAAATACCCGAATTCATGGTTAATTCTTAGCAGCGGGTGGTCGGAAAATTTATGGTAAACTATAAGTAAATTAAGAAAAATCAAGACGATAATGGTTTTTTACGATTTGTGACTGAAATTTTAATATAAATGTTGTAGATAATTAAAAAATCTAAAACCATTTTTCAACATAACCTCAAACTTGTCGAGAAAACGCTAAAAACCGTTTTTTTCACTTATAATTTTTTGTATAAGAATTTTGCCATTAAGTAATTCAACTCAAAAGACTGCCAGGCAACAAAATTCGAATTATAAATGTCAAGTTTACTTCAACTCAAAAAAAAAGCTAGAGTGTAATTCGGTAAGACAATTTAATGAATATGTAAATCAATAAATTAAAAAATGAGATGTAAATTAGTTTATTTAATTTAACGGAAAAGTACAATTGTTAAAAACACAATTATTAAAAATAGCTTGATTTTCAGAACTTTCGTGTCTTTTGTTAATATTTTGCTGCATGCTAGTATTTTCGAGATCTCGAGATAAATTCATTTTGATAACAATATAGAAACCGATAGAAACATCAGCCAAATTACTTTGACTTTGAGAAAGGAGTGATTGATTAACGAATGTATTATTAATACATGATTGTAGCTAAGCCAAAAAAGGTAGGGTTAGGTTTTTAGCAACCTATATTAGCAGATGCTAAAAATTATGGCCTACTCGTAAATTGTGTTTTTACTCATTTACTCATATTATTCACTCTAATTTCGATTTTTTCCGAAAGTTAATTAACCCTGTTGTTAGAGATGTATCCAAATTTGTAAAACACCCACCTATCAATTAAAAAACACACAGTACTTTTTTACTTTGCGTTTATAATTGTTAGGTTCTTTTAATCAGTTAGTTGAAGAACTCCTCTGTACATTATGGCCAAAATCTGAAGCATGTTCACATATTTTTTATTTTTAGAATTTTCTCTACTTTGAACTGTACCTATTTCGGCATTTTGCCTTTGTTTCTACGGCATTTTGAAGACTGGTCTATTGGTGTTCTTCACTTATGACCGTATTTTGATCTTTTTCTCCAATAATTTCTAAATCGCCTTCAGTTTTTGCTTTAGCTTTTGCTTGACCAATGGACCAAATGCAGCGGTCTGCTGCTTGTCTATAAGCTGGTCAAATCTACATTTTTAAGCAGCCCAATGAGTATATAATTTAAGTATATTTATAACATGACAAATTATTAATTAATTCGCGAAAATCACGGAGTGGGCGACATCTACTTGAACTACTGATAGGGAGATAAATAAAAAGTTGATTGGCGATTGGCTTGAAAGTAGGCGGGAAAATTAAAAAAGCTGTCAGTGTTAATTTTCAATTGGCTGCAGCTGTTGTTGACGTTTATCAACTGCTTGTCACAGAGGTTAGTTAAATGCATTAGTTGCCTAGTTTCTGGGGATTTCACCCTTTTAGGGCAACATCTACTGACGCTTGATCTTCGCGAATTGTCACGGTGGACAGGCCCCGTTTCCGGGACGGGCAACAGCAGCGTGTAGGGCACACGTCCCGTCAACAGAAGGATCGCTCAGCTCACTCTATTTATCACTATATAAGAAAAACTATGTTCAATTGATTTTATTATTTATTGATCTGCAGTGAAGGAAAATTATAGGTCTGTTATTCATACTTGGGTAAAAACCTCCACAAAAACCTGTGACCAGACTCTCGACGTGTGACAGATATTGATATCATATTTTTTCAAAAATTTTCAGTTACAAAAATAGTTCATTCGTACATTACATTACAATTTGTTCTTGGAAAATACAAAGTCACAATCAACCTCGTCTAACTGAAGGTACGGTTTTAATGACGATGGGTTGCTATGTCCCATAATTTGTTTAAACAATCTTACGGGACAAACACAATCTTCTGCCAACCATTTATTGTCGGCCAACTTCTGATTTCCCCCTTGTGCTGTCTTCGAAAACACTGGGTTATATTCAACTCTTCCGGTCTCTCTTCCACGGTTGTCTGTCTCGATTTTAGAATAGAATACCTTACAATTTGCTGCTTCTCCACCTCTCCAAGCCAATTCATACGCAGCAATGTGATAAAATTTTCTTTGGAGGCCTACAGGTTCTTCTCCACTCCAGGACAGTGCCATTTCAAACATTTTTCGTTTTGTGAGAGCATTAGAACTCACCTTCCTTTTTTCTGGGATTGCTTGTAAAATTTTGCGTTTTGTGTCGCGTGCATTTCTCGCTTTCTTAAACTGTATGTCCGTGAACGGATTAAAAATTCTTTTATAATCTTTAAAGTACTTCTCTTGTAACATTTTTGCTGAAGCGTTCCAAATCGTCTTGACTGCACTCTCTATATAATCTTCTCCATTGTTCTTCTTCATGTTGAATGCCCAGTCACATAAAATAGTTGAAGTTTCTGCAATGAGTTCATATTTTTTTTCCAAACAAAACATCGCAAATTGTCGCCAAATTGATGTAGTTGAATTCACAGTATTGCGAGGCACATTATCATTGATGGCTTTTTCAATTTCTCTACTCGAAGACTCTCCAAATCGCGACATTTCCACAAATGAAAACTTTTCTGACAACGCAAGTTTGAGAAAAATTGACATAACGTCATCAAAAATTTGTTTACAATGCTGGTTGTCATGCTTTCAAAAGTTAGGTTCCGTTATTGTGGCTGTAAAAGTTAGGGTAAACTTCGCTGTCATAATGACAAAATCACGCGGCTTATGGGATTTTTTAATACATGAATTAAGGGCGCGGTCTTCCTGTGTATAAAATCCTATGCTGCAGACCAAAAGTTAAATCGACTGATTTCCGAATGTAATGGGATTTAAAATATAATTTTCAGACAAATTAAAGATAAAGGTCTAACTTAGGTAGTCTTACTATTCTAAATGGATAAATTTATTATTTTCTATGGAAACGACAGCTTCAAAATCATCCAATTTTTTTAACCTTAAAAGTGGCATTTAACAATCTATATATCCTCGATTCTGAAAAAATAAGAAAAATAAACATTAACTTGACCTAAGTTAAACCTTTATCTACAATGTGGTTTAATCAGAATACATCAAAATACTTTAATTTATGAAATCAGTCGATTTGAAATTTTGAAGTCATTTCAAATTAATTTGAAAGTTTGGTCAAACAATGGCGTCTAAAAATTCTTTACCCATAGGTATTCAGTATATATATATATATATATATATATATATATATATATATATATATATATATATAATTATATATAGATCATATAGGTTTTAACACTGTAAGAAAGATGGTGCCCGAAGCAAATCAAATTTGCAATGGATGCCAACCCATCAGCTGAGATATTTAGCGGGGTGATACCATAATTAGCCCAGTTGTGAGAGACTTTGACCTCTCATAAAATGTGATATCGCTTTAAAAGGTGTAGAAAACGATAAAAAAATCTTTGCGGCTCTAAAGTGTATGCTAAATTCGAAAAACTAATAGCACAACCACGTGAAACAGCAAAAAATTTTACTATTATTTATATTTCAGATAACATTTGTTCACTTTAAATTTTATTTTAATGTAATATACTTAAATGTTTCTTTTCAAATTATATTGCTAATTTTATATTTTGTTTGTTAACTGTTTCATTTTATTCATTGAATTGTTTTCATTATTCTACAATAAATTATTGATATTTTGTAAACTATAAACGTCACTTATAGCAAATTTTATCTCAAACTATAAAAATGCCATTTTTGGTTTTACTGTACAACTCAAGAAAATCAATAAACTCTGTAGATTTTTTTTATCTCTAATTTTTTCCAAAAATTCAATTTTTTTCCCATTTCATCGTATTCCTATCTGTTATGGTTTAGAATATAGCAATGTTGGCACATAATAAAAGAAACATGCACTCAAAACACAAAAAGAACGCTGCAATTGTATTTATTGTCTTTGTAATTAAAGTAAAGTAAAGTTTTTGCTCTCCAAACATTTAAAAAACTTTAATCAGAAAGGAACATTCTAAGTACGCCGAATATAATAATATATCATGAATTTAAATTTTCGCGGGAACTCACAGCTGTTGGTTGAAACTGTTCATTTGGCAACGTGGGTTAGCTAACGTTTCGTCTGAAAGTTGACGAGATTTTAGAGCATTTATATTTGCATGTATATTTTTTATTACTCTGAACACGAGATGCTTGTTGCGCATGTCGTTTAACTGTCATAACGCGGGAATTTTTAAAAATAATTCAACATTATTTGTGTCGATATGTTATCTATCCATTAGAATAAAAATATATAAAGTATTTTAGAAAAGAATTAGAGGTAATATTATAAAGTAAACGATAAGAATATATATTGAGATGAATTCCGTAAATTATACGATTTTACTTTTTTTTTAAAATTTATTTTCCATTTGTCCACTTTGACATCTTTCAAACATCTCCTCTTCCCAAACCAAAAAAAAATCAACATCCCATAGCAACCCTGTCAAATTTTAAATACCCCTACACATAATTTTAAAATAACTAAATTCCTAAATAACAATTGACAACATTTACATCATTACAATATATTCAAAATAAATGATATTTTGTATGACTTTCATAATAAATTAATTTTTACTTTTTAATAGTTAGTATGTGTAGGAATCAGGATTTTTCTTAATCAGTTATAATCACTACTAAATTGTCAATGTTTCAAATTATTACTTCCCATGGAACACTTATTTATCAAATTAAAAAAATGTAATAATTTTGTGTATAGACCAATATAATGAAAAAATTAAATATGCGAATTTTGTCATGAAAATCGGTATATGGGGTTAAAATAATATTCTGAACAACTGTTTCTAATGTTTTTCGATATCTCTAACGCGAAGCAAAATATCGAGAGTTTGAAGTTCTGATTTTATCTGATTATCTTAAAAAATATGACCCGTCACTTTGTCCAATTGTGCAAAAATTTAAAAGAAAACCTAATTTTCAATCGAAAAAGTTGGTTTACAAATTTTCAATTGTTTAACTTTATCAGAGTGCTCGATTTCTTCGTAAAACCTCGGCTTTAAGATGATTTGAAAAAAATATTGTTCGTATAGAATTTCAATTCGTATAAAATCTAAAAATAAAAATTTTGCTTTGAAAAAATTACAGCTGCTTATTTAAAACACAAAAAAGAACGTTTTCACAAAAAAAATATTTTTCGGTCTTCCGTGCAGAAACAATAATAGACCAAAAGTTAAATCGACTGATTTCCGAAATTTAATTTCCAGACAATTTTTTTTAATCTTTAATAGTACTTTTATCAACGCTGCTTTGTACACTCTATGGAATATTTTTTTCAAGAAATACAGCAGTAAGATTTTTTTAGGCTTCAAAGAACACTAAACGACAAAAGAATTTAACAGTGTAAACTGTAAACACACTGAAATCAAAACAAATCCCAAGTTCACACACGAATGCGCAGGCAGCAGGACTCTTGTGCAATTCCGGACCTTTGCCATTTATCACTTCGTGAATATTTTGGATTAGTAAAAAGGTAAAAAGTTAATATTTATAATACGGTAAGCGTATTGTATTATTTGCCTCAGTAACCCGAGTTAAATAACGCCGGCGCCGTCCGATTGCTCACGAAATCTTTTCCGACCTTACACCGGCTTGGCGGATAATTTGAAATTTGAGATTGTATAAGTACTGTGATTCTTCCATGATTGAGATGTTCACAAAACCATAGCATAACGAGTGTTGTCTGTATATACCTTTATAGAGACAACGGCATAACCTATTACAGTGGGATGCGAGATTTTGCATTTTTTAATTCTATTTAGGTCTTAGTTAAGGATTAACAAATTAAACATTGAGCTATAGTCAATATTCATTTTCAAAGGTGTAGAAAATAATAAGCATAGTTCAACAACAAAAATATAAATAGATGATAAAGCTTACTTTTTATCAGATAAAATCAAGGATCTGGGGTTTAAATAGTCTTCAAGAAAAATTCGGGAGAAAATTTGAACCAATAAAACCGAGGAAACAATATTGCTAAAGCGGCTTACTCCTTTGATACAATTATCTAGGAGTCTAGGGCCACCGTGAGCTGAACCAAAGTTCAAAGGAAGCCTGCCGCCTTGACTTAAAGAGTGGCTCTTTGATCTACAAAGAAGCGCCGATGCAACTTGACACGTGTCGATAGTTATCATAGCTATATACTAACTTTGAAATGAGCAATAACATCACTCTGTATCTATACATTTGAAAAGGGCATTTTATTTCGAATTGTTTCCGACTTGTAAATATCTTTGAAATCGTAATTATTCATCGTTCGCGTGGTTAATTTTTCTTTCGTTTCTCACATAAGTAGGTACTTCATAACGAGGAACAAATAACTGAAAAGAAAATGTTATTTTGATATTATCAATGCCGCAGTAACAAATTATTTTAATTTTAAGAATTAAAAGAAAGATCTTAAGGAAGTATCGTTTTCATTGAAAGGCTCTGTATAAATGTACCTACAAAGAAAATAAATGAAAAATAAAAAGTTAAGATTATACATTTTGATGATACTAAATATTGTTCTCCCCTTGTATTACACATAATAAACAGTGAATTTCTAGAATGATTTCTGTAACGAGAAAATTTCAAAGGAAGGTTTCTGTAACTATTTTGTTTAATTTAAGCATTTATCACGAGATACCAGCACCTCCCGGGCAGCATCTTATTTGACATAATTTGGCTGATATTTGACGTACAAGACCGCGCCCTTAAATTGGCGTTTTTAATTTTCATTCTCTTATTTAAAACACAAAAAGGACGTTTTCAGCAAGTTCATAAAAAAATTATTTTTACGGGAGATAAAAACTAAAAACGACCAAAACGGTTTTTTAGGGATTTTCTTGATAATTTTGAGGTTATGTTGAAAGATGATCATTACAAAACGTCGTGGCGCCCGCCACTGTAATTTTCCTTTTCCCCTTTTTCTAAGAACGGCTGTCGCGCAGAATGGAAATTGGACTGGAGTCATAAAGTTACAGCAAAGGGATCGTCGCGTCGCCGAACTAATAGGTCATATTAGACGAGGTAAACAAGGTTTTTTGTCGAACCTGGAACATGAATTTCTAGCAAAATATTTTAGTATAGTTGCATTTTGAAATAAATAAATGTCCTGTAGACTTCCATGTTCCTTTAGCAATTTTAAAGAAGCCTTATATATTCACTGTTTCTAACGCTTAAAAATAGTTCGTAAATACACTTCAGAAAAAATCGAAATACAACACAATATCAGTAAATTGTTGCCCTACTTCCAAAATAATAATTAATCCTAAAATATTTAAGGCCGAAACTCGATCGATCTGTTTGTTGGAAGGCACAGGGCACTTAAAATAATTGGACTTTATATCCAATTAGGTCTAAAATCGTTACAACTCCTGGCAATATTGGCAGGATGCAACGAGTTCCGAATTAGAATACCAGAAAATCGTTATGCAAAGATTTACAGGCTGTAATTTCGTCTCGTATCAGAAACTTTAAGGGGGTACTCGCATGCATTTTCCGGAAAAGCGATACGGTTTTGAATAGGGATAAAAAGGGGCAGAAGGTACGCAGGGAATCAAACTTTTTTGCCACCTTCATGTTCGAATCGTTGTCATATCCTTGTCCTCGTATACTGTAAAGAATAATTAGTGATTTTACGTTAAGCTTGCCGAAAAATTACATATAAGGCTCGTTCAAACTTTACAAGTTACTTGAATTCAGGTGCAATAATTGGTGCAAATTGAAACAAATTGAAAGGTGTGAACATCATTTCACTTGAATTCAAGTAACTTGAAAGGTGCTTTCAAGTTTCAAGTAGAAGTAGAGACCAAGTCAACTTTTGCTTTCAAGTTAGGGACTTGAAGGTCGAGTTGAATCACAGTTGAAAAGCTCGTTCAGACTTTACAAGTTACTTGAATTCAAGTAACTTGAAAGGAGTAACCTGAATTCAAGTGAACGTTCATACTATTTCTATATTTGATTCAAGTCATTTCAAGTTGAAATTTTTACTTGAATGATTCCTGTTTCAAGTTACAAAAATGGCATAGAATGATGTGATTCCTGCTAGAATAAAAGTTGTAAATAAGCTAATTATGGATGGATTACTAAAAATCAGAGAAAAAATTCTACACTTCATTTCACAAAAAAATACAAAACAAAATAACCTCACAATTAGAACTTGAACTCAAGTGAAATGATGTTCACACCTTTCAATTTGTTTCAAGTTGCACCAATTATTGCACTTGAATTCAAGTAACTTGTAAAGTCTGAGCGAGCCTTTTTAACACCTACCTAATACATCAAATTGTGAGGTTATGTTGTTTTTATTTTCTGTTTGAATTTTTTTGTAAAATGGAGTGTAGAATTTTTTCTCTGATTTTAGTAATCCATCCACAATTAGCTTATTTATAACTTTTATTCCTGCAGGAATCACATCATTCGACGCCATTTTTGTAACTTGAAACAGGAATCATTCAAGTAAAAATGTCAACTTGAAATGACTTGAATCACATATTGAAATAGTATGAACAGAGACAACTATGAGACGGGTAACTTAATAGGAAAAAGTGTTCGGCAGCCCATATAAATTCTACATGTAACTTTCTTTCTCTCTTACAATAATCTGGACATACATCTGTCTCTGTTGTTCAGGAGGGAGGCAGCGGTTGAGGTCGCTGGTGTTGCATATTTTGCGATTGACGTTTGAGGTTTTCGACAGTGTCAGACGTTGGATGTTATTGGTTGTTGATATGTATTTGAAGAATCCATTTTGTTTTTATGATTTCGTTTATTTCTCTGTGTGTGATATTGTTCATTGTTGAGTAATTTTAGTTTGTATAGTGATGATTGTGAGACTTTTAAAAATAATGGTGAATTCTTGCTTAATTTATGGTTGCAGTGACGTCGAAGTTCAGAAACTGCGTTGTTTTCCAAGAAATAGTGACATGTAAGCATTTTATCTTCTCATTTATTTAGGCAATACACATGCAAAAAATACAGTTTTATTAGTAATGATTTTAATTCATATTAGGTGCAACTTGTGGTGCCAAAGTCTGGGTGTAACCTATCCAAAAATGAGGAACTACACAATCTGCAGAAATCATTTTAGTAGAAATAATTATACTAATCAAATTGATTGGAAGTTAAAACCAAGCGCTGTACCACTTAAATTCAAAGAGGCAGATCTCAACACTGTACATGTAGTGGAAGAGGGCGGAATTAAAGTCGAGTGCTCTACAGCTGAGCCACCAACCCCCATTATTTTGTATTATTGTTTATTGTATTACTATTTTTACGTATGAGAGAGTAATAAAACAGCATTTCTAATGCAAAACTTAGTACGGTCATTTTAAATATTTTTACGGAATAATCTAAATATTTCCTAAAATTGTCATAAATGTACCTGAGCTAATACAAGTTTTGCGTCTTTTATAACCATAAGCTGTACAGAACAATAGAAAAAGGTTTAGACAGGCCAAAAGCCCTGTGTATTAAAGATAACATAGCCGTATCTTAAGATTATTTTCAATAAGTACCTATTTGCCAATTTTGTTTTATTTTAATTCCAAGAATTTCTTACAGTAATCGAATTATAAGTAGATAAATCTCTTACCAACAAATTTCACCGAAAATGCGATTGTAGGTTTTCCATTTAGTAAGGAGGTCCAGTTGTGTATTCTTGACAGCTTACTAAATGTCGTTTAGTTGCAACATGCAAGGTGCAGTGTGCAGTCTATTGTGAATTCTAGTGTGATCATGGAAAATTTGGAAGTACCGCGTAAACGACAAAAAATCGGTCCTTTAACAGTTAATGAAATAACATTAATATTTAATTGTTTTAAATCATTTACAGACAAACATTTATGTAAAAGTGTTGATGACACAGTGGAATTAGTTAGTAGTACGCTTGGTGTTGGGAAATCTACGATTTACAGAGTTGTTAAAGAAGAGAAATGTGGCGAGTTTCAAACAGCACGTAAAGCTCCAGGAAAACCAAAATTTCAAATAGAAAATCATTTGAAAGAAAAACTTCGAAGGACAGTGCATGCGTTTTTCTTTAGAAAAGAATTTCCGACAGTAGACAAAGTTCTTGCCACGGTTCGAGATGATAAGGATTACCCTGAAATGAGTCGAAGCACACTATGGAAACATTTAAAAGAAATAGGTTTTCTATGGAAAAAGCATTCCAGAAAGTCTATTTTAATAGAAAGAAGCGATATTGTAGTATGGAGAAGAAATTACATAAGGACTATAAAAGAAATGAGAAACCAAAGAAGAAATATATTTTATTTAGATGAAACATGGATCAACGAGGGACATACACCAAATAAATTTTGGCAAGATGAAACTGTTACAAGTCGAAGACAGGCTTTTTTAAATAATTTATCTACTGGTTTAAATCCACCATCAGGAAAGGGGCGCAGACTGATAATAGTACACATCGGTAGTTCAAACGGTTTTGTTAAAGGTGGTTTATTGACTTTTGAATCTACTCGTACCGGTGACTACCATGAGGACATGAATGCTGATGTCTTTAAAGAGTGGTTCGAACAAATGATAGATCTTCTTCCTCAGAACTGTATAATAGTAATGGATAATGCAAGTTATCACTCGAGACTTACAGAAAAAATGCCCACAACCAAGTGGTTAAAAAAAGATTTACAGAATTGGCTAAATTCAAAGAATATTAAGTTCCATCCCGGTTCTGTGAGAAGAGAACTGTATCATTTGTGTTCCCTTCATAAAGAGAAATTAAAAAAATATGAAATTGATGAAATTGCAAAAAATCCGATTGAACTGATATGGGCACAGATAAAGGGAGAAGTTTCAGGAAAAAATAATTCTTTTAAAATGAGTGATGTTAAACAGTTGTTTTTGGAGGCTGTAAATAATGTGAAGCCTGAAAACTGGGAAAAGGCACTAAATCATACGATTAAAGAAGAAGAGAAAATGTGGAAGTTGGACAATATTACTGATGAAATGATCGAGCCACTCATTGTAAATATTGGTTGCGACAGTTCATCTTCTGATTTCGATTCTGATTTGGATTTGTAGGTAAGAAGTAGTTTTTATATTAAAATTATTATTTATGAACGTAACGTTGTTTAAAAGTCAAAGTTTAAACCCTTATACCTACATAGCCCGTTTGACACAATGTTCTTAACATACCTTGTGGAAAAATAAAATATTTTAGCTGCTTAGAAGTTATAAGCAGGTTAATTAGGTGAAAATATAAGTGTACACCCGATATATTTATTATATTTATACAAAGGTTATTTCATACGAAAATACTCGAGGTATAACTTCACAAAATATTTTAACTGTCTACTAAAAGAAGTGGTACGCCTATGGATTACGAACGCTTTATTATTTTAATACTCTCTCATACATAAAAATAGACTATAGTGTAGTTTGTTATTCTGTATCTTAAACCAATACACAATTTATAGAAAGCAAAAAGAGATATTAATAATCTAGTGTAATTTGTGTTTCTTTGGCAAAATTTACAGGAGCAATAAAAACGTTATTTTCACTACAGATATTGAACTGTAATTTTAACACTTTTCAAGTTTGTAGTAAATTATAGTTTTTATTGTCCTGTAAATTTTGTATAGAAATATATACATTTTTTGGTCCAGTATAATTTTAAATTTTCCCGCCACTGATGAATGGATACTCACAGCAGTAAGAGGCCTTGAGAAAGAAGAATATTGACTAGTGCGCCCTCTCCTATTGCCTTCCGTTTACAATCGTCCAAACAACTTTTACCGAACAAGAATAATACATTGAGTTGCCCGTCTCTGGTATGCACGTTCACTTGAATTCAGGTTCAGTGTTGCCAGAAAGGACGACAAGTCGTCAAAATGACGACTTTTTACCTCTATGAGAGAAGGACGACAATTTTCAATAAAAACCATATTTTTGACGACTTTTTACAGGTGAAAAAATTTCGATATTCATAGAAGCATATCAATATTTTTAATCGTTTTATACAATACATAGGAAAAAATAACGTTATACTTAATAATAATTATTATTGTTCCGAAAGATTTCTCAAAGAGAATAATCTGAACGCGCCACGAATTGTACCTGATGTACGTCAAATTTTGGGAATTCCCCGATGCAAGGGTCTGGATTAAGCGGCATTTTATTTTATATGTTTTATGAGTGTGTTTACTTTTAATGACTTTTGCGTGTATTCACTGAATTCTTTGGTCACTGGCGATACTGAAATGAGTGATATTACGACATATTTTAGCTCGGCGTCCACTTCTACAATGGCTAGGTTGTTTTCTTAGCCCAATAAATTGGGCAACTAATTTTTAAATTTTGTTAAAAGATACAACTGGTGCTTATAGCAGTAGTTCTGATTCTGATGAAAGTGTTTCATCACTTCAAGAATGAAGAATAATTATGATTCAACCCAGGAAAAAATTAAATCAGATTCAGACAGTGAAATCTGATTAAAACAATTTTTTAGCTTTGTTTGTTAAATTTTTATTCTTTGTGTTACTTTAATAAAGTTTATTTTGGTTTCTTCCATAAAAACAAAATATTTTATTTAATACTGACCCCAATATCTCAAAAAAGCTGTGACGACAAAGTGACGACTTTTCATATTGATCGATGACGACTTTTGACTTTGTTAGCCTGGCAACACTGTTCAGGTTACTCCTTTCAAGTTACTTGAATTCAAGTAACTTGTAAAGTCTGAACGCCGCTATATAGTCGTAAAATTACAAATAAAAATTCCCATGACCAAAATAGTACCCGCTCAATCACGAAAAATTAACAGATTTATCGAAAAATTACGATAATTTACGTGTAATATTCCACAATTATTAATTTAGTTAGTGATTTTATCTATTTCACCGTAATAATACATAATACGGTAGGATATTTAAGTAAAAATGCACTATTTTATTAAAATATTGTTAAATACAACGTATTTTATTTTATGACATAAAAATACGTTAAAAATTATGTTTTTTAGACAAGTTTAATGTAATTTTCACCCTATTTTTTACAGTGTAATGTTAAAGGTTTTAAGAAAAAAGAACTGGCAAATTTTATGAACTGAAATTGGTTTTGGCCAACGATTTTATTTTTGTAATATTTACTTTACTATGTACTATGATTTTCAATAATAATACAATAAGCTTTCATTACTATCGAGTTAACGAGTATGTGATACTTATGAGTCTTTAATTTGTGCCACATTTAGGCGCCGCTACTGAGTAAACATGCGCTACCTGAAAAGTTACTTTCCTCTTCTATTACCGTCTCTCTTGATCTCGTTATACAATAAATAACAAAAGCAACGTTAACCAAAACAATAAAACTTATACACAATTTTTGACAGGCACTAAAATTCCTCACTTTGATCATTTTTAAGGTAAAATTTTTGTTTAAAAATATTAAAACGGTTCCTTGAAAGCGACATGAGTCCGTTTGGAATGTTTCGCGGTGTTGTTAAAAACTGTAGTTGTTTGGGGAACTGAAAGGTTGCACGTGGAGCAGATAGGACTACACCTACTCCGTTTGAGAGAATTTCGATAACTAAAATCGTTTGCGTTTTGCGTTTTCACTCGGTCGCGAATTGCAGCAGCGTGTATTCTGCTTCTGCACGCGACGTTCTGTTTTGAGCAGGCACTCCCACAACTCAACCAGATGGAAAATAAATAAGCCGTTAATTCGTCTTTGATTCAAGATCAATCACATTATTATTTTCTACTTCTCATCTTTTTTATATTTAATACAAACCGGTTATGTAGAAACAACTTTTGAAATTTTATGATTAATTCATGCAATTTAAGTTAAAAAAAATAAACATTTGTGGAGCAAACATGCAAAAACCGATCAGTGGCGGATCTAGGGAGTTTTCCAGGGGGGGGGGGGCCATCAGTTAATGGAAATTTGTAACCAAAGTGATTAAGTTATAAAAATTTGGGATGTCTTTGAGAAAATATTCAATACAACGAATAATTTTGGTTTGTTTGTTTTCTTCTTGTTGAAAACCAATCAAACGGTTTACACCGGTGTGAAGTTAGCAATAACTTTTAGCAATAAAAATAACCGATAATGCCCGATCGGGAAAACAGTGGCGTACGATCTACAACTATTAAAATAACATTGTCAATACGTATTTCGTACATTAATATCAACCTTTCTGTCACAATATAGCGATAATATAAACTACAAATTAATAATATTTCAAAAATTATATATAGTAGGTATAGTTCTTCCATTATCAATTGCAGAACACAGTTATGTAAGGAGTTATCAATATTTAATATATACGCACGGCACTCATGCCAAGCTAAGAAACAAAAAATAATGTTTATTCCCCTTATAAAATGCGGTAAATATCAAACGAATCGTCAGTCCACGTTGACTTGATTGATGTGTGTCAAAATCCATCATATTCGTTGTTTACCAATGAAAACATCGAATCGTAAACTTAAATGCACAGTATTGGCCGAAGGTTCACGAAGGCACAACAGCTATAAATCATCTCGTTTTTGTTCCAAAACATATCAGTGGGGTAGTCTCGCGAGTTTGTTGGTGGGTATAATTTAGAAATTTCTTTAAATAAATATGGCGTTCTGGAGACCATGGGCGAATGGAGATAATGAAATTACACAGTGTAGTAAGATTCAAGACAGGTATATATTTAACAATAAAGATTTAGATATACAAACACAACAAGTTATTTTAAATATATTCGAATGTTTAAAAAAGGAAAATATTCAGCAATCTGATAATGCTATCATAATATTGCCGAATTAACTAAAATAAATAAATTTTCCGTTTATCGAGTAGTCATGAAAGGGGTTACTGTGGATCATTCACAGAACCGAAAAACATGTAAAGAAAAACTGAAATCAGTTGACAAAAGTACTCAAGATTTTATACGTAGGACAATTTATAGTTTATATAAGGAGAACACGGTTGCGACATTGGAAGTAATCCAGCAAAAGCTAGCAGATTATCCAGAATACAATTATACCAGTTTAGAGACATTGCGTCAAGTTTTGTCAGTATGTGGTTTTAAACACAAAAAACTGAATAAACGGATGGCAATCACCGAATCGTCAAGAATAATTCACTGGCGACAAGATTATTTGCGTCAGATAAAAGAGTACAGAAGTTCTAATAGACACATAATTTATTTAGATGAAACATGGTCTGACATTCATGATGTAGTAAATTTCGGTTGGGTTGACAATAGTAAAAATTGCTGTTTGAATGGGCCATGCTCTAAAGGGAAACGCATATTATAATAGTACACGCTGGAAGCAAAGATGGTTTCGTGCCTAATGCTTTTTTATTATCTGCTAAAAAAATTAACAACTGTGCAGCTGATTATCATGAAGATATGACAGCAGAATTATTTGAAAAGTGGTTTAATGAACAGTTTTTACCTAACATTCCACCACAGTCAGTAATTGTTATGGACAACGCATCCTACCACTCGCGGCAACTCCTTAAGATACCAAATAGTAGCAGTAACAAAGATTTTCATTTACCAGGTGTGATTCCTCACTCGACCATTCACTGTTGGGTTCTAATTAACAGTGATGTTCCTAAAGTGGCGCTGGGAAACAGTAACAAAGCCTACACAGAACACGAGGCTAATGGCCATAGTAGTCGATGCCGTTGACACAGAAGTAAAAAAAAAAAAAAATAATAATAATAATAATAATAATAATAATAATAATAATAATAATAATAATAATAATAATAATAATAATAATAATAATACTTTCTCACATATCACATATTTTTAAAAATAATAAATTTATAAAATGAGGTATCTACGCGCGCCTGTGGCAGATCAAACAGAATTGTCGGTGAGGGTTCAGAACGAGTTTTTATATTCTGCAATTGATAATGGAAGAACTTATACACTCATTAGGGAAAATAACGTAACAGTAAAATAACTCAAACTAATCTTAAAATTATTAAATTAAAATACGATAAAAGCTGTTACTTACAACGTAAGCGACAATCCCGTCGATCAGGGTGAAATTAACCCCTAATATATAAAATAAATATTTACCCAATGAAGGCGATCAGATCCCAACTTGATTTTACTTTTAAAAAATCACAAATTAAGTTACTAACTTACACCGTAAGCGACAATCCCTTCGGACGCGTCGATCAGGGTGAAATTAACCCCTAATATATAAAATAAATATTTACCCTATGAAGGCGATCAGATCCCAACTTGATTTTACTTTTAAAAAATCACAAATTAAGTTACTAACTTACACCGTAAGCGACAATCCCTTCGGACCCGTCGATCAGGGTGAAATTAACCCCTAATATAAAAAAATGCGTCAGTGTGATCGCCTTCATAGGGTAAATATTTATTTTATATATTAGGGGTTAATTTCACCCTGATCGACGGGTCCGAAGGGATTGTCGCTTACGGTGTAAGTCAGTAACTTAATTTGTGATTTTTTAAAAGTAAAATCAAGTTGGGATCTGATCGCCTTCATAGGGTAAATATTTATTTTATATATTAGGGGTTAATTTCACCCTGAACGACGGGTCCGAAGGGATTGTCGCTTACGGTGTAAGTTAGTAACTTAATTTGTGATTTTTTAAAAGTAAAATCAAGTTGGGATCTGATCGCCTTCATTGGGTAAATATTTATTTTATATATTAGGGGTTAATTTCACCCTGATCGACGGGATTGTCGCTTACGTTGTAAGTAACAGCTTTTATCGTATTTTAATTTAATAATTTTAAGATTAGTTTGAGTTATTTTACTGTTACGTTATTTTCCCTAATGAGTGTACCTACTATATATAATTTTTGAAATATTATTAATTTGTAGTTTATATTATCGCTATATTGTGACAGAAAGGTTGATATTAATGTACGAAATACGTATTGACAATGTTATTTTAATAGTTGTAGATCGTACGCCACTGTTTTCCCGATCGGGCGTTATCGGTTATTTTTATTGCTAAAAGTTATTGCTAACTTCACACCGGTACGGTTTACTTGCATATCCAGACTCTATAGTCCAGTAAATTAACGCCAGAAAAATCCCAAACCTGAGCAACAAGTCTGTCCGTCAATTTTTTTTTAATTTGCAGTTATTCATAGGTACATTTACTTCCGAAAATCTCAGCTACGTGGAATTTGTGGAAGGGTCGGAAAATGGCTCTAGAATTCTCGAAAATCCGTTTTCGACGATATCTGCCGAAATATGACCCTTAGAGCATTTTTGTTGAGACAAAAAATGAAGAGCAGTTCATTACACAAAAGTTGTTGATTTTTTTCCCTGTACTAATATTTTTTGCAAAAACGGCGTTTCAAAAATTCATTTAATAATTCTCAAAATTATTGTGGTGGAAACGGAAAATTTGAATATCGTCCCAAAACTTGAATATCCTCCCGATTTTGTCTGAAGACAAAAGATAAAGCAATAATAACCAACTTTTTTTCACTTTTTGCAATTGATTAATAAATTTATTGTAAAAAAATCCAATTTGAGAAAGTTTCAAGGCACTTAATAAAATACTGGATATACTTGTACTGGATATATTTGTATTTTTATCGTGCCTTTTGTCAATTGTGGTCCAGGTAGTGAGTGTATAGTTAGTCTTTTAATAAATTAATATTAAAAAAAAAATGGATCCCTATGTAAGAGACTTTAAAGTAGAAAAATTAACAACATATCCCCTAAAAAATGCAATTGAAGCAAAAGAAGTTTTGTTCATTAATAATAAATTTAATAATTTGAAAATTCTAAATACTAATATTTGTAGCATCTCAAAAAATATAAATGAATTGCAAATATTTCTCAAGGGACTTGAAACATCTTTTGATTGCATAGTTTTAACAGAAACTTGGCAAGTTCCAGATACCTCCCTCTTTAATATGCCTGATTACTTAACCCTATATAATGAAGGTAGATATAACCAAAATGATGGTGTAATTGCTTTCATAAAAGATAACTTGTACCAATCTCATGAACAAATCAAACTTAATGGCAGTATATTATTAAAACTAAAAATTATTAAAGATAAGCATACCCTTAGGATTTTCGCCTTCTACAGATCTCCAGCTAGTAAAGTAAATGATTTTCTAGACCAACTCAAACAATATACTAAATGAAGAAAATGTAAATTCTGATTACAATTTATTAGTAGGTGACATTAACATCGATTTATTAAGGGAAACGGAGGATTCAAAAAATTATCTGGACATGATGAGTGAATATGGATTTACTTCAACCATAAATACTATTACAAGGGAGAAAACTGGGTCTGGATCATGTCTAGACCACATATTTGTTAAAACAAAACAACAAAATTACAATAATTTATTACCTTTAACTATTTCTACCGCAATCACTGATCACTATATAACATTATTACAAATTGTATTAAGTAAAACAAAAAATGAATTAACTAACACGACTAAGAATAAAAAATATTTTGAAAGGATAGATGAAACATTATTACAAGAAGTTAGTAGTTGCATTAATTGGGAAGCTGTCCTAAATCCAGTGCAGGATCTTGAATCTGCGACAGAAAAATTGATTAACGTAATAAACACTTGTATACATAAATCAACTAAATATATTAAAATAAAAAACAGTGAACGCAAAAGAAAAAACTGGATAACGAAATCATTAATTAAACATGTTAATAAAAAAAATGACTTATATCTCTTATGGAAACAAAATCCAAAAAATGAATATTTAAAAAATAGTTATTTATCAGTTAAAAAAGAAACAGAAAAAAAAATAGAAATGGCAAAAAAATTAGTTGAAAATGAAAAAAATTCCAGTAAAAAACTTTGGAACACAGTAAATGAAATTCTAAACATCAAAACAACAAACAAACAAATAAATAACATAAAAAATGAAAAAGGTGAAATCGTTACAGACCCAAGAATCATTGCAGATATATTTAATAAATTCTTTGCCAATGTAGGAAAAAATCTAGCAAAAAATATAAAAACAAATCCTAACTACAAAAATAAAAATAGTATAAATAATCATACAATTTTTCTTACACCTACAAGTGCAACTGAAATAGAAAATACCATAAATACGTTAAAAAATAATAAATCCCCTGGGCATGATGGAATTAAAGCCGAAACTTTAAAGATCATTTCAAAATTTATAAGCAAACCTTTGACGGAAATCATTAATAAATCATTTGAAATAGGATACTTTCCTTCAATTTTAAAAAACTCAATTGTAACTCCAATATTCAAAAGTGGAGACACCGAAAATATTTCGAACTATAGGCCTATTTCTGTCTTGCCATCAATTAGCAAAGTTTTTGAAAAAATTTTAAAAATAAGATTAAATGCTTTTTTATCTAAACATAATCTGCTGTCAAAATCTCAGTATGGGTTTAGAGACAATAAATCTACTAACGATGCTATTCATTCCTTAACTAGAAACATTTATGAATCCTTGGACTCAAGTACTCCGTCTATAGCTGTCTTTTTAGACCTAAAAAAGGCATTCGATACTGTCGATCATTCTATACTTTTAGAGACACTAGAAGATATGGGTGTGAGAGGTACAGCGCACAAGTTATTTGAAAGTTATCTAACAGAAAGAAATCAAAAAGTGAAAATTAAAAACCAAGTAAGCACAGACACAAAAATTACATGCGGTGTACCTCAAGGAACAGTACTGGGGCCTGTATTATTCGTCATCTACTTAAACAATCTATTCTTACAAGAAACAATCGGTAAAATTATTAGTTTCGCGGATGACACCATTATCTATTACAAAAATGACAACTGGTATTCCCTTAAATTAAACATAGAAAACGATCTCAGTAAACTTAAAGACTGGTTTGACAGCAGATTACTTTCAATTAATTTTGATAAAACTGTATACGTACCATTTAGCAGCCTTGAAACATCTTTACCAGATTACATCCTAAATATCCAAAAAAATTTCTCCATAAACCCTGCAAAAAAAATCAAATATTTAGGAATATATATAGACAGTCACCTTAGGTGGAACTCTCATATGGAGTATCTAACAAAAAAACTCCGCAGCATTTTATTTAGATTCAAACAAATTAGACAATTTGTAAACTACAAACAGCAACAAATTTTGTATCATAGTTTGGTCGAGTCACACCTCAACTATGGCATTATTGGTTGGGGAGGGGTATCAAGAACTTACCTACAGGCAGTTGAAGTCTCCCAAAAACGATTTCTAAGATTAATGCTTAACAAACCTGCAAGATACTCCAGCTATCTGCTGTACTCTGAAACAGAAATATTAGATATTAGGCAATTATATAGTATTCAATTGGGATGCCAACAATATAAAAATAAAAATGAACTTACCACCTTAAACCATCCGTACGCAACAAGAACAAAACATCTACATTGCATAGCCTCTAAAACGATTGGACAAAGAAACTACTCGTACTTAGCTCCAAAATTATTTAATTACTTGCCACAAAAAGTAAAAGATGAAACTACCTTAAAACGGTTTAAAAAGAAATTAATAATATTTTAAAAACAAAGTAAACGAACCGATATACACGAAATTATAGATGGTTAAACACATTAAAAAAAGGGGCCATGATTTTCTACTTTAAGTCTCTTGTTACATAAGTTAAAAAAAAAAAAAAAATAAATAAATAAATTCTTTAAATTTTTTTAATTACAGTTTTAAATTATATATTACAATTTTGTAACCACAAACAAGTATTTATTATACTTCAGTGGTGATGTTTATGTTTATTTAATCATGGTCGATATATATTATATTCTAAACAATTATATTGTATTGTATTATGTAGATTATGGAATGAATAAACATTATTATTATTATTATTATTATTATTACTTATATATTGATGAAAAGGTCAGAATGTGATCTTTTATTTAGTACAATTCCTAACCCCAAAAAATTTTAGCACGAAAAGAAAATAATCCTCAAAAAAAATATGTCGAGGAGTGAGAATTTTCTCAATTGGGTGTTTAACTAATTCTCAGATTCTATTTAAAACCTTATAAATAACAAGTACGATATGAATAAATAACAATACAATATGTTTTTCTAATTTTAATTCCATACATAATTTTTACCAGCACTTTATTAATTTTTATAATGTGCCTTTTGAATATTGCGCAAATGTTGAAATTACGTCACTGGTTGCGTAACTGAAGTTAGATATAAGCCGAATCGAAAGTTCAACGAATTCACTCGACATCAAAGTTAAAATTGTTAAATGTCACTGTCAATAATGTCATTTCTTTGATTTTTGTTGAAGCGTGGGTTTTTGATTTTTGAATCAGTACCGTCCCAGTGACGTATCTGTATTAGAAGTTGCATAAAATCTCAAATCTTTTCTTATTATTTTTTATCTATTTTAAGCAAAAAAAACATAAAAAAACATGCAATTATGTAGAAAGTAATTAAGTATGAGTAATTAGAAATACAATTTTCCGGAAAACCAAAAAATATAAAAAAAAAAGAAAAATGCCATCGACAAAGGGACAAGCTGACTGAGCTTTCTAATGATGTACGTTGAAAACCGATATGGTCCATGATTATCTATTAATTCCCGATAGGCCCGAGCATTTTCGAAAACTCCGGAAATCCAAAAAAAAAACGCCATAAAAAAACATGTTGTTTATGAAAATACACAAAAATAATTTATTAAATCTTTCTGAATACATTTAAGACCTTGCAAAGCCCCATTATCCAAAAGGATTCGGTGAAATTAGTCTTGATAAAAAAATTATGAATAAATTTATCAAAATATCGAGCAAAAACAAACTTTGGCCCGGTTTTTCAATAATTCAGAGAAATAGATAAAAGGAGAAGTAACATGATATTATAGCTACAGGTTCCTTCTTTCAACTGAACTTTGAATCATGAAAAAATATTAATTTTTACGTGATTTATTGAAAAATTTGTATTCCGCTTGGGAGTGTCATTCTTTTAGAGCGTGCTTTGGAGCTGATGATCATTTTTGTAGGTAATGAACTCATCTTCATTTTCGTCCAAAAAAAAATTCTCTAAGTGTCATATTTTCGGAAATATCGGCGAAAATAGGCGAAAAAAAAACACATTTTTGAGACCAATGGGCCATTTTCCCTTCCACAAATTTCAGACAGCTGAGATTTTCGGGGGTGAATGTACCTATGAATACCTGCAAATTAAAAAAAAAATGGTGCCGGACAGACTTGATACCCGGGTTGGCACCTTCGTTTATTGGACTACTAGTTGTTGAACCAATATCAACTATTCAGAACCCTAGGGGAGGGCCATGGCCATGGCCCCCTTGGCCCCCTTCTCAGATCCGCCAATGAAACCGATAAATCTATTCATACATTTTGAGATAATGACGAAAAACTTATACAGGGCGACAGTGCCGGTCCTAGACATTTTTCTAGTGGATGCGAACAATGAAGAATATCACCAACTTTTGATTATTACCCTACAATAGACTCTATTAAAAATACAAAAATGCCGTAAAATTTTTTTTTGTTACGTCTGATAGTTTCCGAGATATTTAATTTATTAGCTAGGCGTTCGACGACGCGAAGTCATCGGCTGCTGTGACGTCACTTTACAACGGTCGGTCAATGCGTGCTCTGCTCCCGACCCATATAAATGGACCAAAATTTATCCGAATCGATCTCCCTTCTTTTTTGAGGATACTGAACACGAAAGCGGTATCAGAATTTCTCTTTTCGCCAGCCGAACCCCTAAAAGTACCAAAAACTACCCCCTAATGTGGTTAAACGCGCAGCACATCATTTCACTGTAAAAAACGTCTTTCCCCTCTTTTTCGAGGATGCTGAGCACGGTGGTGGTGTTGAAAATTACTTCCGACCCTCACCAACTCCTCCACCGGCCAAAACTCACCCCTGACAGGGATGTTTTTTTTCTTTAACAGCGGCAAAACGCCTGTTTCCCCGTTTTCGAGGATGCTGAACACGATGGTGGTGTTGAAGATTACTTCCGACCCTCACCAACCCTTCTAAAAGACCAAACCCACCCCTGATGCCGCTGATATAAAGTAAAATTCACCCCTTTTAGGGGATGAGTTTTGGCCAGTGGAGGGTTGGTGAGGGTCGGAAGTAATCTTCAACAAAACCACCGTGCTCAGCATCCTCAAAAACGGGGGGAAAGACGTTTTTTTACAGGGAAATGATGTGCTGCCCTTTTAACCCCTTTAGGGGATACTTTTGGCCTGGCCTAAGGAAAAATTCTGATACCGCTATCGTGTTCAGCATCCAAGAAAACGAGGGGGGGAGGTACTCTCGATCCGGGTAAATTTTGGTCCATGTTCTTCCGACTCATCAAGTTATCAGATCGTCCTTTTTCAAAACCGGCATCCATATCTAATACTAACACTAGTGCAATACTGGTTCACATAAAAACTTAAGTTAAAAAGGTTATTGTGGTGGAACATAGAGAACATCCGATAGCAAAGCAATGAATGAGTGTACGGTGAAAACGTTGCGTTGTAAAATGACGTCACGCGAGGATAGCGCGCTCACACGAAATATTTTGCCTGATTTTAATGAAACAAATACAGGCGTATTTTTAAAAATTTAGGCTACACGGTTAGGAAGTTTCAAGTCATTTAACAGACCCAGTGATATTCTTCATTCACTGGCGCCCCTCATACCAGTGGCTTAGTTTGGGCGGCAGTAATACCGGGGGGTCTGGGAGAATTTTTAAAATTTGAGTAGTCTAAAACGCTGTTTTGGGCTACTTTTTATTACATTATATTCAGAAAAAAAAATTCGCAATCTGTGGCGCCCCCTGGCCACGGCGCCCGCCTGCGGCCGCATCCTTCGCGTACGCCTTAAACCGGCCCTGCAGGGCGATCCCAAAAAAATTTATAACTGGGCTTAACTATCCGTGGTTCATATAATATAAATGTCAAGTTTTGGTAATATTTTTTTATCCTTGTTTTATTATCAATTTTTTTTGGATAATGTGATTTTGAAAATAAACAAAACAACACTAGTGAAAATAAGTATTTGTGCAGGTGCGTGCTAATGGTGTACCTCAAGGTTCAGTATTAGGTCCAATTTTATTTTTATTATTCATCAACGATATTACAGACTTAAAAATAAGTGGAAGAATTACTTTATTTTCTGATCACACGAGTGTAACCTGGAGTAGTTCTGATATACAGACATTACAATCTAGCATAAACAAAGATCTAGTAACTATCAAGTCCTGATCTGACTCGAATGGGCTTTGTTTCAACACCAGTAAAACCGTAGCAATGTTTTACAGAGGTACTTTACAGCCTATAACTCTAAGCAATAATCCGATTCTAACGGTGAACTCAATCAAGTTTTTAGGTCTTTATATAGACAAATTCCTGAAATGGTCCAGTCATATTGATACCTTGGCAAAAAAATTATCTTCTGCATTAATGACCTACTTTTTTTTATACGAATCTCACCTTCGCTATGGTTTGTCGTTCTGGGGTTCTTGTAGCTTATACCACTTCGAATCTACTTTCAAATTACAAAAAAGAGCAATTTGATATGTATTTGGATTGAGTAGTAGGACACACTGTGAAAATTACTTTAAGAATATCAAAATTCTAACCCTTCCTGCTCTATTTATCTTTGAATCCGTCTGCTTAGTTCGCAAACACATTCAAAAGTTGTCGGAAAGTCCAACAAGAAATTTAGATACTGATGTTTACTTAACTATTCCCACCTTTGACCTAATAAAAATTCTATGTCCCGTGATAACTGATCACCTGAAGACGATTGTAGATACACACAATCGAAACGTCGTGACAAAAGATTGAAAAATCTTTATACCTTTAGACAATGGAAGTACTACTTACTTTATTTTAAATGAAACTAACATTCATTTCTGTAGTTCATAGTGGTTTTCTGGTAATACAATTTCTCTTCAAATAGAAATAAAACCACTTATTTTAAAGAAAAAGGGGGATTTAATTGACGTTTCTACTTTCTTGATCGAAAGTCGTTTTCAAAATGAAATAACAAAATATACAATAAAAAATTTACTATAGAAACAGAACACTTGATAATTTTAGAAAAAATATGACATAGGACATAGGACACGGAAATTGAAATTGAAGATGTCAAAATCTGTTTCCATCATATTTTTGTGACGTTTCGTCATAAATGAAGTTTTCTTAATAATATTATCATAAGAGAAAACCAGATAAAAAAACTTATGATACCATCCCGATATAGAGGATATCCTTTTTGCAATTAACTCTTTTTGTAAAATAGGTATCCAAATTTTTAAAATCTCGACCGAACAATTAGAAACACATTCGTTATTATTTAAGCATATCAATGCTGCTTATTTAACTTTGCGGTTATAATTATTCGGTTCTTTTAATAATCTAGTAGAATTCCGTATTTTATGACATGTTCACATATTTTTGATTTTTCGTATTGTTTATTTTTAATGTATGATTGGTGTTCAGTAAGTCTAATATGAAAAGGTCTAGATGTTTCTCCTATATAAAATTTATTACATTCGCATGGAATTTTGTGTGTGTGTGTGTGGGGGGGGGGGGGGAGAATGGCCTCGGAACTAGTCCATTAACCACAGAATTTTAATATTTACTTATACTGTATACTATAAATGTAATTTTATTATTTGTATATGTTTGATTAATAAATCGAATATATCCTTGTTATTGGTGGCTAGTAGGTGTTAAATTTACTAGGAGAGGCATACTATTTCTTAAAATAGAATTATACAGATTTGAGATCTTTTCTGTGTATTTGGGACATTCCAATATAATATGATTAAGATCTGCAACGGCAGAATCATTACATACACAAAATGGGGAGTTTTGGATGCCTATTTTAACATGGAATTTTGTAAATACAATTTTTTGTGTTTTGAATTTCATTAAAAGGTTTTGTATTTACTATTAAAGATTTTAATGTATTATTAGTTTGAAAAATTGCTTTTAAATTAAATTTATTGCCAATCCTTCTGATTTTTTCGGATAATTTTGGAATATAAGGGATTTTTACTATATTTGAATGAAGTATTGGGGGATTCAAATTTTTTTCTTTTTTTTTGATGTCTCGGTAAAGTTCTTGGTACTTGGGTAGTTGTTCTTAATCAAGACAGATTTAACAAGTGGTAATTATTTAAAATATTGTCATTTAAACAAATTGTTTTTGCTCTATTGGAAAGAGATTTGACAATACCTCATTTAACACAAATTAAGTGGTTTTTGAATTAAAATTTAGATATCTATTGTGTTTTTTTTTCTAAAAACTGATGTTTCAATACGATTGTTATTATTGTGTATTAGTACATCAAGAAACGGTAATTTTTTATTATTTTTAATTTCAATTGTAAATTTAATAGTAGGTTCCGAATTATTAATATTATATAAAAATGTATCAATATTTTCCCTATCGTTTTGCCAAATTGCAAAGATATCATTTACATATCTAAACCAGACAGAAGGTCTTAAATTTTGTTTATTTACAATTTCCATTTCAAAATCCTCCATGAAAATATAACACAATTTTGGTGATAAAGGTGAACCCATTGCTATACCAAAATCACTATTTAATTGAAAATATCTAGTTTTAATACATAATTCCAACAATTCTAGAATTAAAAAACGAAAAATTCGAAAAAATTCGAAAAATCTCAAAGTCGGTACCAACAAAGTATAATAAAATTAAATAATAAAATTATATTACTTTTTCCACTATCAATGTTGAGAGTTTAAGTAATTATTATGGTAATATTAGGGAGGTTTTAAGCCACAACTTGAGCGTCATACGTTATATCCCTTTATCCGCTATTAAAGTAAACACAGAACGTTAATAGGGAGGTTTTAAGCCACAACTTGAGCGTCATACGTTATATCCCTTTATCCGCTATTAAAGTAAACACAGAACGTTAATAACGTATTTCGAAAATGAGTTTTTAAGCCATCCCACTCTTCCGTTATTTACGTGACAGATGCCAGAAACATTTATAACCTTATAAATGATAACCCTCACTTTGTGATAGTTTAAATAATCATTTACGATTTTTTTTTTAGTTTAACTGCCTTAAATCGTTTTTAAATGAAGCCAGAATGAAACAAATACAGGTTAGGTAAAAGACTTGTTGTGACATCTCTTCAATGTCCATATCCTATGTTGCCATAACACTTAATTTTATGAAATGTTTTCATTTCATATTTAAGAAAAAAAGTGGTAAGAATGGTGAAAACTATAGACTTACTCAAATCTTCTAAATTTCACATGTATTTATCATAGACTTTGGAGTTCACGATAAAACTTAAATATAAATGTTTTACATGCGGCACCATTGCGAAAACAATAGGGAGATTTTAAGCCACCTATTTCAACACCAATATACTTTAAACGTTATACATCGCATGCGCAATAGCGCTAAAATAAGGGAAACTTTATTAACTGATATTGTTTTACGTTATTAGAGGTGAAATAAGGTTCCCTTAATAACGGATATTGTTTTCGCAATGGTGCCGCATGTAGAACATTTATATTTAAGTTTTATCGTGAACTCCAAAGTCTACGATAAATACATGTGAAATTTAGAAGATTTGAGTAAGTCTATAGTTTTCACCATTCTTACCACTTTTTTTCTTAAATATGAAATGAAAACATTTCATAAAATTAAGTGTTACGGCAACATAGGATATGGACATTGAAGAGATGTCACAACAAGTGTTTTACCTAACCTATCTTTTGTAGTATTTGTTTCATTCTGGCTTCATTTAAAAACGATTTAAGGCAGTTAAAATAAAAAAAAAATCGTAAATGATTATTTAAACTATCACAAAGTCAGGGTTATCATTTATAAGGTTATAAATGTTTCTGGCATCTGTCACGTAAATAACGGAAGAGTGGGATGGCTTAAAAACTCATTTTCGAAATACGTTATTAACGTTCTGTGTTTACTTTAATAGCGGATAAAGGGATATAACGTATGACGCTCAAGTTGTGGCTTAAAACCTCCCTAATATCCGTTATTAAGGGAACCTTATTTCACCTCTAATAACGTAAAACAATATCAGTTAATAAAGTTTCCCTTATTTTAGCGCTATTGCGCATGCGATGTATAACGTTTAAAGTATATTGGTGTTCAAATAGGTGGCTTAAAACCTCCCTATTATGTCACAGGCGTGCAGCGTTTCAAGCATTTTAAATACTACCTTCTTTTTTGAACCTGTAACTCCTAATGAAGTTGTAGATTTTATAAGAAGTCTAAAAAATAAAAATAGTACTGGTACAGACTACATTTCCGCAAAAATCTTAAAGGCTATTGCGCATCCTGTTAGTGAACATTTTGCTTTCCTTATTAATATGTCTATCACTACTGGCATGTTTCCTTCGATCCTAAAAATGGCTACTGTCATTCCGATCTATAAAAAAAATGCCGCTGATAACATTGCAAATTATAGGCCAATTTCAATATTGAGTGTTTTCTCTAAAGTTTTTGAAAAATTAGTATCAAGTAAAATGTTAAACTATCTAGCCAAACTCAACATAATTACTGAGAGCCAGCATGGCTTCAGAAATGGCAGATCAACCCAAACAGCTGCCTATAAGTTTACTGAATTCATCTACAAATCTTTGGACGGGCGTCGCCGGGTTCCTCCACCTACCTGCGGTAATCGTAATCCGGCAACCGAGTTCCTTCACGTTACCGAAGGGAAAGGGATTATAGGATTATAGGAAGATAATAACAATCATTTTCTATTTCTAATATATATTACACAAATCGAAAAATTATTAGGTATGTAAGTACAAACTTGGTATAAAAAAAATAATATACAAAATTATACTAAATGAATATGTTTTTATTGGTAACGGGTAAATACGAACAACAAATGTTTTTTAGAAATTGATATCTCGTTATTTTCTTAGATACGTATAGGTCTATTTCACTCTGAATGCGGTCTTGTTTTAATTTTAACTCACGACGTATTTTTTTAGGATAATTGTGAGCTGTTTTAATTTTTATGTATGTTTCAATTTGGAAATTAGTGAGGATTTCTAAAAATTTGAAAATATTGGGATGCGATTCATAAAAATGAGAATTAAACCGTGAATGAAAAGATTCACAACTATTTGTTGATCGGAACATTTCGTTTGAAGCACAGGCCCATAATTCAGTAGGAAATATAGCTTCTTCACTAATGTAATTATCAACAATATAGTCGCAAAATTCGAGAATTTTTGCGTTACCACTAGGAATTTTTTCAAATAGCTCTTCAACAAAACAATCTCTCACATCATCTGGATTTAAGAACGACAAGCCAAAAAACAATTTTAAGAATTTTCCTTCTTCAGAGTCCTTTAATTTATATATGGCAGAAAGACCCAAGTTTTGTATCTTTCTGAACCAAGATTGACCAAGATGAAATCTACATCCTATTATTTTACACTGTGGCCAACTATTTTTTACAGCTTTATGTATAGCCAGTTCAAAATCAATAACTATTCCTTTTGGCTCAAATACTAAATTACACTCGATGCATTTTCGTTTAAGAATACTAAATAAATTAATATATGTTAAGGGTTTTTTATTAGGAAGAAGGCAGAAAGCTAGCGGGACATAATGGCCATTTTTATAACCATGAATTGTAAATAGTTGTAAAAAAAATTTGGTACAATTTTCAAAAGTTCCGTCCATAAATATTGTTTCCACAGAACACATAAAAAATAAATTTGTATAACAAGTAAAAATTATAATTTGATGAGTCTGATCTAGAGAAAGTAAAAAATCTTCTCCCTTATTTGTTTTTGGATGTAAATCTGAAATCAATAAAATATGCGTTAGATACTTACAAATAAGTTAAACTCAAAATGTGTTTGCATTACCTTGAACAACTTTAAAAACTTCTTCTTGACTTGTTGGCAAAGGCGGAAGAATTTTTCGTCGGGCAACATACATATTCTTTCTGAAGCAGTCAATATCATTGGTATAAGTTTTGCAGGTTTTTCATTTACATCTACCGTAGCTTTTCTCTTTAAAGAGTTGCTTACTGCTTGTCTGCAAACATTTTTGTCCTCTTCATGGTTATGCACTAGTAAACTTTCAATTATTTCATTGTCCTCTAAACTCCTGGAGTACACTTTAGCAGAACACGTTTGTTTTATACATCTCCACCTAACAATACCAGAAACCGCGACATGAGCATGAAAAAACTTAAAATTTTCCACCAACAGCATTTTTTTGCCTTTTTCACTCAACATAAATTTGACTTCCATCTTTATAAATTACCACTTCAACTGAATTATTAGTAAATAATTTAAGTTTTATACAGTTCCTCCACCTACCTGTTGATGGCAATTAGGGTTTTAAAACCCCCATTAGTACAGGCCCCTGGTGGAGGAACACGGCTATGGAAATAATCCCTAGAAACACAAGATGGATTATTATCGCAGGTAAAGTGGAGGAACTCGGTGACACCGCTTTGGACGAGAGGCGGCATGTTGCTGGATTATGTTTCGATCTCTCACGGGCATTCGATTGTCTTAATTTTAAGTTCATTGAAAATAAATTATATAACGTCGGTTTTAGAGGCATATTTTTAGATTGGCTTCGTAGTTTCATCTCGGATCGATCTATGATGGTTAGGATCAAGAATTGTAGATCTGACAGTTATCCGATAGATCTAGGTGTACCTCAGGGTTCGGTTTTAGGACCTCTTTTGTTTTTACTTTTTATTAACGATTTGTCTCAGCATATTGATGCTACTACGTTGACCTTGTTTGCTGATGACACATCTATAGGTGTCTCAGCTAAATCGATTGATGAGTTGGTCGAATTATGCGATTCTTTAATCCTACAATTTATTGATTGGTGTCACATTAATGGTCTGATGGTTAATGTTAATAAAACTGAATGTATTTATTTTAGTAACCATCCAAGTAATTACCCCTTAAATTTATCCTATAATGGCATGGTTTTAAAATCAACCAATACCGTAAAATTTTTAGGTCTATATATAGATAACAATTTAAAATGGGACCATCATATTAACAATTTAAGTAAAAAATTAAATACCTCGTACTATGCTATTAATAAAATAAAAAATTCTTTACCATTACATGCGATTATGAATGTATACTATAGTCTTGTTTACAGCCACTTAACTTACAATATTATACTCTGGCGTAATGTAACTGACAGCTCAAGAATATTTATTTCTCAGAAAAGAATTATTCCAGGAAAATCGGATAATGACAGTTCCAAGTATTTACATCTACAGATGCTTGTTACTTATCTATGATAACTTGAAAAATATGACCAAACTTTCAAGTCATCACAACTACTCGACCAGACATGCAGACACACTCAGTATTCCTATGCATAGAACTTCCAAGCAAGTACTTCCACTTTAAGAAAGCGATAAAAAACATATTACTTACCAAGGTGTACTATAGTGTTGATGAATACCTTCATGACAATAATTTTAATTATTCTGATGAATAATTTTATTTGTTTTTCTTATTTCTTATATTTTTATCTATAGTTTTGTACTTTTATCTATTCGTAGATAGGTATATATATATATATATATGTATATTGTTGCTGTAATGACCTGTCTTATACATTTGTATAATGTCTTCAAGGATCAATAAATATTATTATTATTATTATTATACAGAAAATGCAATCACGTCCAAATCGAAAATAACTACTCCTGGGACAAAAGCCCCCACAAGTGTAGAATTAAAACGATTTAGACGCGAGTTGGACGGCTATTAACCAAACCAACACTTTGATTTTGATATTTGAAGAGTTTGTCATTCCTAGACTAGTTTCGGTATTTTTGTACCTCATCAGTAGGAACTAGACAACCTCGACACCACGTCTCTAAGCAGTGTATATATTACATTTTCTAGGACATTTCATTTTCCTAATTCCCTGCTATAGGAGTTTTCCTCCTTTTCAGGGTGAGGCCCTGATTACAATAATTGTAACCAAGCTAGCTAATTTTTCCTAAGGTTTCTGTGCGCGTTGGTGTGTTATGTTTTGTGTGTGTTGGTTGGGGCCTGTGTGGGCAGGAGCTGTTTCCCAGTTTTTTTATCTAAGAATCGCCAATTTTGCTATTTCCACCCTTATGTTTGGGGAAAACGGTGCCCAATCTAAGGGGGGAAATATGATTTAGGAAAACCACGAAAACCTAAATCACGATTCTGTACAGGTGGTTCTTATGTTCTATTTATTATGTTCTATAGTTATGGTATTGTATGTTGGGGGTTGGGGTTTGTGGGGGGTTTACCTTATGGTGAGGGGGGCGGAGTCCATTAGATCCTGGTGTTCGGGGGGGAGGGGGAGGTCTTGGGCGTCAGCCAGAAGTCTGAGGTTGGGCTGTGGGAGTTTAGCTTTGGGTTTCCTGAAGAGGGGGAGACGACGAGGTCGCCAGGGGGTGAGGAGGGTGTTTTGGGCTTGGGTGTTTGAGCCATTCAGGGTGCGAGAGACGTATTTTTTCCGTAGGAGTTGGAAACGAGAGAGAATTGGGGTGCTGGAGACGTTGTTGTAGACTTCTCTAGAAGGAAACAGATAGGGGAGATATTGACATCGTCGTAGGATACGTCTCTCGAGTGAGGAAATTTTTCGGGCTAGATGGGGGGGTAGTACGCCATATGGGACTGCTCTGTATTCGGCAAAAGAAAACATTGGAAACACCGGGTACTTATAGCCACTGAAAGTGACGAAGTCGGTGTGTGTATATCCAACGCCCTCTTCACTCAAATATCAAAATCAAAGTTTGCAGGTATGCAACCCATCAAGCAGGTTCGGAGAAAATAGACAGACTGTCAATTTTTAAAAACAACAACTTCTCCATATCTCAAATGTGCCTCGTTTTTTTCGAATTTTTCGTTTTTTAAAAATAGGGCCACATTTGAGATATGGAGAAGTTGTTCTTTTCAATTCTAGAATTGCTGAGACGCTTAATTTAGTTCTATGTATTAATGTATTATCACTTGTCAACTTTTTTCTCACAAGATTAAAAGTTTTATCGACAGGAACATTTGGAAATAAACTAAGTACATCAAAACTAACCATTATATCTCAATTTGTAATTTTGATTTTTGATAATAAACTAACATTTTTGCTTTCTTCTCGATGTTACCATTTTTATAGTGCAGGTTAATTCATGAACGTATTTTTTTTGGTAATTCAAGGATCTGTTAATTATAAAATAAAAATTAAAAGCATAAAAAAATATCTATAATTTTTGAAGAAGTGTTTTTCAATTCTAGAATTGTTGAGACGCTTAATTTAGTTCTATGTATTAATGCATTATCACTTGTCAACTTTTTTCTCACAAGATTAAAAGTTTTATCGACAGGAACATTTGGAAATAAACTAAGTACATCAAAACTAACCATTATATCTCAATTTGTAATTTTGATTTTTGATAATAAACTAACATTTTTGCTTTCTTCTCGATGTTACCATTTTTATAGTGCAGGTTAATTAGTAAACGTATTTTTTTTTGGTAATTCAAGGATATGTTAATTAAAAAATAAAAATTAAATGCATAAAAAAATATCTATAATTTTTTTTTTAGTAATTCAAGGATCTGGTAATTAAAAAATAAAAATTAAACGCATAAAAAATATCTATAATGTTTTTTTAGTAATTCAATGCTCTGGCAATTAAAAAATAAAAATTAAACGCATATAAAAATATCTATAATTTATTTGTAACTTGAATTAAAATTTTTCTTATGTAACAACTACCTACATATATAGTAGTAAAATATTTGTATAATTTTAAGGCAACAAATATCACATAACATCAAAGTATATAATATATACATATAAGTCGTACTACATTTTTTAATAAAAATTATACTAGCGAACTTAAAAAAAAAATAATAAATATTTCGCTACTTTGTCAAATTTGTCTCCCAAATTAAATTTTAAAATACATCGAAATAAATTTTGATATTTTGTCACAAGTTTCTTAAAATTAAACTCACATCTTGGCAAATAAATTGGCAATTAAAAATTTATGATTTCACCAATTTTTATGAGTATATTTTTTACGCGTGCTCAACTATCTGGGAATATTTTATGCCTAAATTAACATTTCCTATAAATAAGAATCAAAATAAATCTAAATTTGAACGTTTAAAAGCGTTTATCAAGAAAAGATATAGATATCATGCCCGAAATATTTGCACGAACCAAGTAGTGGACAAGTGCTCCAAAATTTCTAAAATTCTAAAACTTCAATATACCTACCGGCCATTACAGGTGTGCCTGGAAGTCATCCGCTGTTGTGGAAGGCTACATAGTAGCAAGAAATCGACATTGCTAATAAAATACTAAGAACTCGAATATTTTGTATGTATGTATGTAGAAAACCAGAAAAAATCGTGAAAACCAGTGGTAAGCACCTTGGCAATCGATGACCTCGTATGTTTCACATACATGAATCCACTGTAACAACGCACTACGCAAATATTTTGTTTCAAAAGTTGTTTCTACTCCACCAGTGACGTATTCGAATCGATGGGACCCCATCAAGACTACCTTACGCAAAAGAAACATTAACCTCAAAACCATTGGACGGGAGAGTCAGATGTCAAATATCTGGGACCAATACTAGATAATAAACTCATCTGGAATAAGCACGAAAAAGAAGTAACCAGCAAAGCCACGAGAGCTCTAATGGTGTGCAGAAATTTTGCGTATGTAACCCAAAGATCCTGCAGTGGATGTACACGTCAATAGTGAGACCGGCCATCACTTATGGAGCAGTAGTATAACAGGTGCAATGAGAACGTGCCCAACGGCCGCCATGGAGGTAATTCTAAGCCTTGCACCCCTCCATATAGTAGCGATAAGGACAACCTACAGAATGACCAGAGAAGGATCAACCAAACGCAAGTTTCGACTCCTTCCTGGACATCACCAAACCTGGGACATGCCCCAAGATGAGAGGACAAAGAAGTTTAGCTTTGTGAAAGAATTCAACACAAAGCTAAATAACAAAAGCGAATGGGACAAAGACACCATCCCAAAACTCAAGAGAAGTGCCATGGTTCTAGAACAATGGAAGGAACAGGAATAGGAGTATACGCGCCTGGAACCAAATATTCCGAAAGTTTAGACAAATCTCCGAGCATTTTCCAAGCTGAAATATACGCCATCGAAAAATGTATCCAGTTTAACATAGAAAGAAATTTTCGCAGACAAGAGATCATCATCACGTCAGACAGCCAAGCAGCCATTAATGCCTTGAACTCCCACGTAATCAACTCCAAGATGGTTTGGGAGTTAGAGAATCGAAACAAACTAGGCAAGAACAACATTGTTACCCTCCTATGGGTTCCGGGAAACACTGGAGTGGAGGGTAACGAAATAGCAGACGTACTCGCAAAAAAAGGGGCTGAAACACCATTTCTGGGACCTGAACCCTTCTGCGGAATAAGCACCAGTACAATACTTGATGAACTTGGAAAAGAAGTAAATAACAAAAGATCCCAATAGTGGATAGGACTAAAAGGAATGAGGTAGGCCAAGACACTACTGGAAAACTATATCCAGAAGAGATCTGAGTAAAAATAAGCTCAGAATAATAACGGATATCCTAACAGGGCACTGCCGGCTGAGAGGCCACCTAAAGAAACTCGGATTAGTAGATAAAGAAGAATGCAGATTCTGCGAGGAAGAGGAGGAAACCTCTATCCACATTCTCTCAGAATGCATTACCCTGCAAAATCCAAGGGTACGATACCTCGGAGAATATCAAATAGAAGAGGAAGATGTACCTAACTGGAGGAACTGCTCTAATCGTTGAGATATCATTAACGATTGGGCAGCTGTAGGGGGCATAATTGATCTTATAGGTAGCAGTGTATCGACACCCCCGTCATCATAGATATTTGAATCTGCATTTCCGATCTGTTTTGACTGGACTACCTAAAAGAAAATATGCTTTTCACATGATCGAAAAACGACTCAAATCGATTTCTACAATAACAATATTTCTTAACAGCTCCTTTGATACACCATGTTACTTCCTTATACCTATCTATCCGTCCTATATCTCCTAATAATTTGAAATTTGCTTCTCCCTTGACTACAGAGACTTCAACTGTAGATTCAAAAATAGCCGGAGGGTTAGTTTCGACGATGACGAGATAGTAATGGACAGTTTGATTGAGGTGATTGGTGTAAGGTTCTGAAACGCCTGCCGAACGGATTTTGCGCAACGAATATTTCGAACAAAGATGTCCATTCGGTAAACGACTGACTATTTTATCGGTTTCATTCAGTACGAATCTCGATATTAAATATACTATAGGAGTATTTGGATCTATATAAGTGTGACCTTTACAGGTACACCAATGTTGATGAATATGCGCGTCTTCGCAACTCCTATTCTCTGGTACTTCGGAGAAGAGCGAAAAACACCCAGGACAACCTTTACTCAAGTTTGATTTGTAACTGGAATTCCCCATTTCTAAAATATCTTGTAAAGTATTAAATACATCAAAAGGATTTGTTAATCTTTCAGTATTGGTTACGAAATTTTTAAATTTTTGAGGATAAATCTCTTTGAACGTCTTAGGAAAACGAAAGTACATAAAAGGCAACCTTTCTTCCAGCCAACCTGAATGGGTGTATCGAATCTCGCCAAATCTAAACCCGTGATCGCTGAAAAATAAAAACACCGTATTTTCTAAAGCGGAATTAAATTCCGGATCGGCTAACAATCTAAATATCGGCTTGTCCATAACAGCTGGCATATTAACGTCATCGTGACTGAAGCTGTTAGCCCAAAATACTCCGAAAGTGGGCACATCTTTGAAAGTGACAGCGAAATCTTTGGCAGCGTTTATCAACCTCTCGCCGGACGTTTCAGGTCCAGCGCAATAGGTCATGTGATGTCGCTTAATTACTTTTAGTTTCTCGGCCGCTAGGAAATAGGGATGGTAGTAAAAATCTGTGGGTTCTTCGCGGAACCCCGGCCGATCGTAATTGAACGTACTAATAGAGCACTCGTCTTCACCGTAAGCCGTGACGTAACCTGAATCTTTGTATTTATCCCAGACGAATTGACAGGTATTTAACTTTACGGAATAGTTACATTTATCGTCTAGCAGCTGATCTATGTTGTAACCGGTAAGTAAAGGCATTATATTGGGGAACGTATTTTCTCCTACTTTATTGTATCCTTTCAAGTTGTAAAAATTGTTTTCTGCGTACGCGTATGTCAGCGGCATCGTCCTTCTTATGTTAGATTTCGATATACTGTCTATTCCTAGCAGTAACACGCTAAACTTTGGGGTGGTTGAGGAGGTATTTGTTCGTTTCGAAATAGGTAAGGTTGTTGCGTGGACGTTGGTGTAAACGTTGGTTATTTTGTTGTAACATTTTACTTGTACGTAGGGAAACGTAAGCTGGACTGAATCTTCGAAAGGTATGCAATCTGTTAACCTGAAAAAATAATTTTATTTTAATTCTAAATTACAAACGGTATAATAAATGTTGATGAACAATATATTTTTGAAGAATTTGGCAGTGATTTTGAAAGGAAAAAATGAGTTTTTTGAGTTAAAAGGACATTTAAATATTTTTAAAAAAATTTCTAAAAATTATAAAGGACCCCGCACAAAAGGATAGGATTTTGCCGTTCGGTCGAATTGGGTGATTTTTGGATATATTGTAGGTTTTGTCATCCTGAACAAAAGTCTCCATGGGCACCAAGGTCCATATTTTGGCCGCTATCGAGCTCCAAAGGTCCATTTCTCCATCATAACGTAACCTCTTGAAGCAAGCCAATTACTCATTGAAATATCGTTTTTGATTTATTTTATTATCTAGTTATATGTTTTCGAGGTCGCTGAGTTGGAATCTGATGTCAAAATGACAAAATTGACAGTTGACAGCTGTCAACAAGCTGTCAAGTTGACGGAAAAATACAAAAAACTTGAAATAATGACGTCACCATATGTTTTCGAGGTCGCTGAGCTTGAATCTGATGTCAAAATGACAGAATTGACAGTTGACAGCTGTCAACAAGCTGTCAAGTTGACGGAAAAATACAAAAAACTTGAATTAATGATGTCACCATATGTTTTCGAGGTCGCTGAGCTTGAATCTGATGTCAAAATGCCAGAATTGACAGTTGAATTTCTTGAAATATTGATATGTTACAATTGTTGCAGATTCTAGTTTCAGGAGTTATAGCAAGTGGAGCTTCTCCATGAATTCGAGGCATCAATCGTGGTATTAGTGCATTCGGACAAATATAACATGGTGTTCGCTGTGCCATTCTGAAGTTAAATTATTGTTATTAAATAATATGAAATAATAATTAATAACAATAAAATAAGAAACAGTTTTGTCCTGAAAAGAACAGATTTTGTTTTTGCTCAACAAGCTGTCAAGTTGACGGAAAAATACAAAAAAATTGAAATAATGAGGTGACCATATGTTTTCGAGATCGCCATAACTTCAGAGTAGTCATTTTTTCGCTGTTCCTTGTTGATATTAATGCATATATGATGATAAGATTTTCAGAATTCGATCTTGAATCTTTTGTAATGGTTTAATGTGTGTAGAGTAGGTGCCTAAGTAGGTGACATAAAGATCCCATGCTAAAGGATCATTAGTTGATCTCCATAGTAACTCCTAGATATTTAGTGGAGTCAACCCTATTGATGCTAGGGCACTGACAGTTAGCTGTTAGATAGCAATGTTCCATGTGAAGTTCAGGATTAAACAAAATTAGTTGTTGCGAGTTATTGACTGTGAAAGCTATAAAAACTATTTTGTCAGCATTCAGCGATAGTTCATTCGCATTCAGCCACATATAAATGTCTTTCAGCTGCCTGTTCATGTTGGTCTCAAGTTCATGACAGGCATTGTCAGCGCTTAGCAGCACAGTGTCATCGGCAAAAGCTACAGTTGTCGCGGTTGTTGGTTTGAGAGATCATTGAGTTCAGATTTTCGATAAACCTGCTTTGGTCACATCCGTGGGGTCTGTAAACACCAGTAAGCTGGTTATTTCAATTTCTATTGAATTAACTTCACCATCTGTTCTTTTAAGAGCCAAATCAACTGTTCTTTTCAGATCAAAATCGACTGTTCTTTTCGAAGCAAAAACAAAATCTGTTCTTTTCAGAACACAATAAACTGTTTTTTTTTTCAGAGCAAAATCAACTGTTCTTTTCAGAGCAAAAACACCGTCTGTTCTTTTCAGAGCAAAAACAAAATCTGTTCTTTTCAGGACAAAATAAACTGTTTCTTATTTTATTGTTATTAATTATTATTTCATATTATTTAATAACAATAATTTAACTTCAGAATGGCACAGCGAACACCATGTTATATTTGTCCGAATGCACTAATACCACGATTGATGCCTCGAATTCATGGAGAAGCTCCACTTGCTATAACTCCTGAAACTAGAATCTGCAACAATTGTAACATATCAATATTTCAAGAAATTCAACTGTCAATTCTGGCATTTTGACATCAGATTCAAGCTCAGCGACCTCGAAAACATATGGTCTCATCATTATTTCAAGTTTTTTGTATTTTTCCGTCAACTTGACAGCTTGTTGACAGCTGTCAACTGTCAATTCTGTCATTTTGACATCAGATTCAAGCTCCGCGACCTTGAAAACATATGGTCTCATCATTATTTCAAGTTTTTTGTATTTTTCCGTCAACTTGACAGCTTGTTGACAGCTGTCAACTGCTAATTCTGCCATTTTGACAGTTGACAGCTGTCAACTGTCAATTCTGTCATTTTGACATCAGATTCCAACTCAGCCACCTCGAAAACATATAACTAGATAATAAAATAAATCAAAAACGATATTTCAATGAGTAATTGGCTTGCTTCAAGAGGTTACGTTATGATGGAGAAATGGACATTTGGAGCTCGATAGCGGCTAAAATATGGATTTTGGACCTTGGTGCCCATGGAGACTTTTGTTCAGGATGACAAAACCTACAACATATCCAAAAATCAGCCAATTCGACCGAACGGCAAAATCCTATCTTTTTGTGCGGGGTTCTTTTACATAGTGGAGTGAAATTATAATTTTATATGGATGTAAGAGCTAAGTCAATTTTTTTTAATTTTTTCGAATTTATACATAAAGAGAAGCGTGTAAAAAATTTGTCAATAAATTTGGTCTGGAGCTTCGCGAGATTTGTGCCAACAACGACATTTTTGGTATTATTTTTCGAGTGAATTGCTTCACTATTTTTTAAATATCTCAGGCTCTAAGAGTCGTGGAAAAATAAAAAAAAATAAAAATGACCGATCGGTATAGTAGGATTTTTGTAAAAAACGAATTCGCGCACATTATTTTTTTTTACTGAATTAGCAATAAATAACCAAACAGTCCTCGAATTTTCTAAAAATTGATAAAAATCAAAAAAAAAATGTATTTGTTCAGCCAAGATCGGCATTTTTCGAGAAAAATTGAATTTGCCGCCATTTTTGGAAAAACAATAATAGAGAAAAATTTTTTTATCTTAAAAAGAAAGATTTTGTGTGTACTTTTGTCTAAGAAAATCCAACATTTTATTTCTTTATTTAAAATGCCCAATTTAGGGAATTTTATTAAAAAAAATTCGATTTTCATTTTTTTCCAATTTTTTTATGTTTATCGCGATATTTATGTTTGATTATTTTTTTCATCTGTCAAAACAGTCAGTTTTTGTGGTTTCAGCCAATAAGAGCTCAGGATTCTAACCAATCATTGTGTTTTATACTGATAAAACAGCTTCGTCGTTTTTGTTTTTTGATTAAACTATGTTTACCTTTTTTGAAATGTCAAATGTAAACATTTAACAATTTTTATTATACTAAAATGTATTGCAAATCTATGTTAATAACCAAATTTCAAAATGTATTTGTAAACTAACCTGTTTTTAATAGTTTATTTCAAATCGCCTTTAACATTTTTACATACCTCACTTCAACACTAAACTTAAGATTAATTAAATTAAGAAAGACTTCATTTCATTCTTCTTCTTCGCTTTTATTTACGGCGCCGTTTCGCGTAAAACTATAACAGCTCAGGTTTCAATTTAAATTGGTAAAGAAAATTTTTAATATTTGTGTGTAAAGTGTCTTTTGCATAAATGACTATGATCTCTGTTTTTAATACAAAATGATTCAAAAAATAATCCTTTCAAATACGACTCGTCCTCTGAAATTTTATGGATTAAATTTTTGATCTTCATACTCAAACGCCTTTATTTTAGGCAAAACCACTCAAACAAACTGATTTGAGATAAAATCACTCGTCCTACGGACTCGTGATTTTATCAATCAGTTTGTTTTCGTGGTTTTTCCAAATAAAGCCGTTTTCGTGAAAACCAAAAATTTAATCGATAAAATTTGGAGGACTCGTGGTATTACCTTTGATTATAAAAACTATATTTTAGTCCATAAAAGGTTTAAAAAAATAAAAAAAAATATTTCACGTTCTAAACTAAGGGTGGTTCATAACTATTGGGACATAGGCTAAGGGCAAGTTATTGGGACTAAAATATTGTGATAGGACCAAATATACCTTAATAAAATATTGCTGTGGAATAAAATACAGGGCGTTAAAGTTGGAATTTTTTTTTCGTTTTTTTTTGATAATGTCCCTGTATATTTATCAATTGTTATCAAAATCGGCACAGAGGCATAACTTTGTACAAGGAATATTATTTTATGTATTATTTTACATTTTGTTATAGGGGACGCCACAGGAATGATTCCTGATGATGAAATTAAGTGGCATCTTTTTTTGACGAAACTTTTTAGTGATTTTGATTAGAAAATGTGACGTAAACATAATTTCTACGTACTATTGATACTCTTGTTTAAACACGATAATTTCACCCGTTTTCAAGAAAAACACGATTGAACAGTTCTGAGAAGGGGATTTCCAACAAAAGACAATAAAAAACTTGTAACATAAGGCTTCTATTTCAACGGTTTATAAATCGGAATTAAAAATAATTTAACATAAAAAGAGCAAACTTAAATTAAATGTTCTATGTGACCTCCTCCGACCTCTATGCCTTTTCTAATTCTTGTAATAAAGGATATCAAAGAAAACATTATAAAATTACCTGTTCAATTGCGTTTTTCTCGAAAACGGATGAAATTATCGTGTTTAGACAAGAGTACTAATATTATGTAGAAATGATGTTTACGTCATATATTCTAATCAAAATCACTAAAAAGTTTCGTCAAAAAAAATACCACTTAATTTCATCATCAGGAATCATTCACGTGGCGCCCCCTATAACAAAATGTGAAATAATACATAACATAATATTTCTTGTCCAAAGTTATGCCTCTGTGTCGATTTTGATAACAATTGATAAATATACAGGAACATTATCAGAAAAAAACGAAGAAAAAAAAAATCAACTTTAACGCCCTGTGTCTTATTCCACAGCAATATTTTATTAAGGTATATTTGGTCCTATCGCAATATTTTGGTCCCAATAACTTGCCCTTAGCCTATGTCCCAATAGTTATGAACCATCCTGTATAAATCAATATAAAAAAAGAAAATCAATTTTTTTTTTATTATTCCCTAAATTATTGAGTACTTTAAATAAAGAAATAAAATGTTGGATTTTCTTAGACAAAAGTACACACAAAATCCTTCTTTTTAAGATAATTTTTTTTCCTCTACTATTGTTTTTCCAAAAATGGCGGCCAACTCAATTTTTTTCGAAAAATGCCGATTTTGGCTGGACAAATGCATTATTTTTTTTAATTTTTACCATGTCTTCCCAACATAAAAATACATATTTTCTCCAAATTTTAAGAAAATTCGATTCTTTTGTTATTTATTGCCAATTTAGTAAAAAAATAATGTGGGCGAATTCGTTTTTTGAGGTTAGGATGCATTTTTAAAAAAAACCCTACTATACAGATCGATACTCTACGTCATCACGGTTATTTTTTTTTCCACGACTCTTAGAGCCGGAGATATTTAAAAAATGGAGAAGTCCACTCAAAAAATACCAAAAATGCCGTTTTGGCACATATTTCGCGAAGTTCCAGCCCAAATTTATTGACAAATTTTTTACAAGCTTCTCTTTATCTATAAAATCGAAAAAATTAAAAAAAATTAACTTAGCTCTTACATCCATTTTTAGAATATTTTCGTCTAATTTCACTCCACTAATAAGATGGGGTAAAAAAGGTAAAAAACATCGTTATGTTAAATGTTAACGAACAACGTATTTTTGAAGTGATTTTGAAGGGAAAAGTGAGTTTTTTAATAAAAACGACATTAAATCTACAAAAAAAAAAATGGCAAAAGCCGAATATGTTTCCGGAAATTATCAAAGAGATAGAAAAAACCATTGAGGGTGGTGAAAAAAATTTAGAATAAGTTTTTGAGTGAGTTTTCTGAAAGGACAATAATAATATTAATAAATCTATAAAAAAATACGAGAGGGTAAAAAAGATAAAAAATACGATTGCATTGTTAAAATTGACAAAAAAATGATTTCGGCCGAAATAAAAAATAAAAAAAAGCCGCAAAAGCCGAAATTATACAAAAGAAAAGTAGAAAAACGATTTGAGTGGTCAAAATTGACGAACTTAAAATTTATTTGAATGATTTTAGAGGAACAAAGTGAGTTTTTTTAGTAAAAAGCTCATATATCTAGGAGTGCGGAAAGTTGATACTTGATACTTGATACTTGATACTTGATACTTGATACATATTCTCGAAAAAAAAAGTGTTAAAACTTACTTTATTTGATTATCAACTTTTATTTCATAGTCAATTCTGGTTATGTTCGAGTAGCAACATTTTACAGTCAAAATACTATATTCTCTTAGTAGAGATTTATTGACGTTTAAAGTGACAACGCCGTCGGTTTTGTGTATATACGTAAGAAGATCGTATTTTGAACACTTGTAGGTTTTTTCATCTACAAGAAAGTCGATGACGTCGTCGTCGAAGGGATCAGCGTCTGGAATTCGACAGTTTGACGTGTTAATCAGGTAGTTCATTCTTGAGATATCGATCGAAGATATCTGTTCTGAAAATGATGAATTAGTTGCAGATTTTTATTTAGTACACAGGCTAGGAATACCTACATAGACCAGGGTCAATCATTTTTGAAACAAAAAAAATAGTATATAAAAAATAGTAGGCGAGGCATTTAATATTTTTGTATTTCCCAATGATTTTTACGTAAATAATGCATCGTATACGGAGCAGCCAGAAAGACCGGTTAACTTTACGAGCTGTTGTAAAAAGAAAGATATCAAAATCGACCAAGATTTTTATGCTATACAATAGCCCTGCCAGGGATGTGGAAAATCCATATTTTATTCATCAATCATCGGGAAATAAAAAACACAATAGAGGTCATAAAGTTGACATCTTTTTTCCAAATGCACGTAACTATACGCCGTTTGAAAATGCATGATAGCACAGTTTTTATGGCAAAAGTCTTTATACCGGACATCTGGCAACAACAGCGGATATAAATTCAATTCTAATAAGAAAGTATTTCGCATCCAACTCGTACCGTGCCTTTTTTGATTTTAGGTATACTGTATTTGAAAATCAAGAGAGAGTAAATTCCCAGAAATGTTTTGCAGTTATCAGTGTTAAAGGCAGTAAACCATAGACGTGCGTTTTCAAAATTAAATTAATATGGAAATAGAAATATTTAATTTGTTTTAGTTATTTATACCTAGATTACCAATTTTAGATAGATAAACATAATTCGTAAGTAGTAATTTAATTTGGGTAAAATGAAGAAAAAGTCAATATTATTTTAGGCATTTTGTTTTAGGCATATGTTTATTTACAAAATATGTATATAATATGTACAGATAATTACAATTATTTATAAATTAATATGAGAAGCTAAAAAAACAATTAAGTAGGTATATGAGAAAAAAAAAAAGCCAACCGCAAGGATAAAATTTGACGAGCAACATGCAAAAAATACGACAATATTAAATCTTAAAAAATAAAAATCTAAAAATAAAATTAAAGTACATAAATTAATAATTTTAAAGTTATGGTTCCTCGCACTCTGTGTCAGAAGATTCACCATCTGATTCTAGAGAAATTACAATGGGCTCTATAGTAATATCAATTATGTTATCTAGCTCCCACATTTTTTTTTCTATTTCTGTAACGTGTCTAATACATTTTTGCCAATTTTCACTTGTTACTTCAGATATTGCCTTATTGAAGAGATTTTTAACATCTGATAATTTAAAAGTAGTGTTATTTCTGGCAACATAACCTTTAACTTGAGCCCATATTAATTCTATCGGATTCAGCTCACAATGGTAGGGTGGTAAACGAAGGATTTCAATTTCTCGTTTTTTGGCTATCTCCTCAATATTATATTTTTTATAATTTTGCTTATGTTTTTTAGCAATAGTTAACAATTCTGCTCTCAGCATTGTATTGTCAAAGGCTAAATTTTTAGAAGATAACCATTTTGCAATTTCACCCTTTTTCCATTTAGTGGTTGGTAAAGGTTCAAGTAATCTGGAGTGGTAACTTGCATTGTCCATTACAATAACCGATCCTTTTGGTATGAATTGAATCATCTGTTCAAAATATTCCTCAAACACGTCTCCATTCATTTCTTCGTGATAATCAACGGTTTTTTTTGATTCAAATAAGAGTAAACCATTCTCAAAAAAACCGTTTGTACTGCCTATATGACAAATAATTAATCTTTTACCTTTTTCTATAGGTTCCTTAAAACCAGTAGTATATCCTTCTAGAAAAGCTTGATGGGATGATTTTATATTTTTGTCTTTCCAAACTCTTCCTACACAATGTCCTTCATTAACCCATGTTTCATCTAAATAATAAATGTTTTTATTTTGAGCTTTAACTTGTTGTATTCTTCTGAGGTACTGTCTTCTCCAACATACAATTTCTTCAGAATCAATTAGCATTGAGTGTCTGCCCATTTTTTCAAATTTAAAGTTTAACTCATGTAACACTTTCCATAGTTTATCCCGGCTTATTGTGGGTAAATCAACATCATTCGTAATGGCTTGCAAAACTTTATCTAAAGTTGGTATTTGCTTGTTTATAAAAAATGAGTGAACAAGCTTACGAATAGCATTTTTAAAAAACTCGTCCACGTTGACTTTTAATAGTTTTGGTCTACCTGGTTTCGGCTTTGGTGAGGTTACTCCACCTGATTTTTCCTCCTTTAGAACTCTATATATTGTAGATTTTCCATATCCCATTGCCTTAGATGTTGTTTCAACTACACTGTCAATAGTGTTTGAGGGATTTTGATGTTTAAAATAGTGGTACACATTCACTACAGCACTCTTTTCATTGAGCGATAAATGGTCTAGTTTTAATTTTTTCACTGGCGTATACTCACAAACTGCTTCCATTTTTAGTCACTACTATTTGTCACGTTTATCGAAAATCAAATAACTGCATTTCTAGAAACTATTTAAGTCAAAATATCTGTCATTAGAAGCTGTTGCCATTCGGAGGTCGTTAAATAACAATTATCCCTTTCTATTCTGGTTACGCCTATGACGCACGTTAATCCTCTTAGGCCTACTGTAGTAACAATGAAAGATCATAAAATAATGTGATAGTCCAAGAAATTTAATAAATTTTGTATTGAAATTAACAAAAACAATTTAGAATGCATTACAAATATTGAAGTTTTACCGCACGTACTGTACTATAGTTTTGCATACCGAATTACTTTTTATTCTGGGAATTTACTCTCTCTTGATTTTCAAATACAGTATAGTACAGATTAAACGGCATCCAACTCGGTTCTGCCCATTTCGGGTACTAGCGTCATATAAACTTGGCCATACCTAAATAAGTAAGTCGTTTTCTCCCGATAAGGAGTCATCATCATCAGTTTTCACACTTCTCACAGAAATAATAATTGGTTCTATTATTTCCTCTATTAACATATCAAGTTTCCAGAATTTCTTTTCCTCTGCTATGACATTGTCCGGTGAAATTTTTGATATGTAGTCTCATAATAGTTGAGGAACATCTTAAGGTTTAAATGCTGTATTGTTTCTCGCGACATATCCCTTCATTTGAGCCCAGATTAGCTCAATGGGGTTAAGTTCACAGTGATAAGGTGGTAACCTCAACACTTTAACTCCATGTTCTTTTGCTATTTCATCTACACTACACTTCTTAAATTTTGGTGAGTGTTGTTTACATAACTGCAATAGTAATCCCTCTTCTGCCACTATTTCTTTGGTTATTAGCCAATCGGAGAGTTCTTGCTTTTTCCATTTAGCATAATGTGCTGGGCAAAAACAAGTTTTGACGTGTTTCCAGTGGCACATCTTCCAACAACAACGGTAATTTATTATAATAATAATAATAATAATAAACGTCTTTATTTCCCAGGTGGAAGAATACAAATTATAATTTAATCAAATAAAAAACAAAAGTGGGAGTGGCGAAGTTTAGCCTAGGGCTACTCATACTTAACCACATTGACAAACAAAAGATATATATAAAAAAGTAATAATACAATATCAAAAAAGAAATTTTTAAAAATGTAAAAAAAAATATTTTACTATATAGTCAAATATTAATTTTTCTAAGGAAGGGAACATTGAACAGAGCTCCGAATTGCAAAAGTGTCATATGCCATATTAATCATTGTTTTGCTCATCTAAAAAGAATTTTTTTGCTTTAGACCTAAATGTAGAGTGTTTAAAAATTTTAGTTTCATTTGGTATCGCGTTATATAATGACACTGCGTTATATATAAAACTGCGATTAAACATTACTGAACTATGGATTGGCATAGTGAGACGATTGGGGTCTCGAAGATTTACATTTGTAATGTGTTTACGAGCAACAAATTTTTCTTTCATAATCTCGGGTGTAGAAGTGAATAATACTTTATGAACATACGTAGTCAAATGATATTTCGCACGGTTTTCCATTATTAGCCAATCTAATTCTTTTATTTTATGAGTGATATGATCATATTTTCTTAAACCAAAGATAATCCGACAACATGAGTTTTGAATATATTGTACCTTTGTCCTATCAGCTTCATCTAAGCAAAAATAGTAAATGTAGTCACAATAAGTGAAGTGTGAAAGAACCAATGACTCACACAAAAGCTTTCGCATATTGTGACTAAGAAGTGCTTTATTGGCATAAATAAATTTAAGAGACATGTAACATTTTTGCATTAGATTACGTACATGTGTATGAAATCTCAATTCATTGTCAAAAATAACACCAAGATTACGGGTTTCATCCACTGTAGGTAAAGGTACCCCATCTATACTAATATTAATATTTTCGGAAAGAAAGACTTTGTTATTTCGGGATGAAAATATTATTACTTTTGATTTTGATGAATTTAATTTTAAATTATGTTGTTTGGCTAAATCAGAAATACCTTGAAGGTCTTGGTTAACGAGTCGGTAAGTTTCTTCACAATTTTTAGTAGAAAAACGGTAGTAATATTGCGTATCATCTGCATAAGCCTGTACCTTACCACGACTTGCCGAAGTTAAGATATCAGCCGTGTAAAAAATAAACAATAACGGCCCAAGGATAGATCCTTGAGGAACACCACTTAAAATACTAATAGCTTCTGATCTGACACCATCAACCTCGACTACTTGTGACCTATCAGTTAGATATGAAAAAATAAGAGAGACTGCAGCTTGTGACGCACCATAATAGCGAAGTTTAGCACAAAGTAGTTTATGGTTAATGGTGTCAAATGCTTTTGAAAAATCTAATAAAATAAGAAGACTATTATCTTTTTTATCAAGTGCATTAATAATGTCATCCATTACAACGGCTAAAGCTGTGGCCGTACTATAACCTTTTCTAAAACCTGCTTGGGTATCAGGTATTAATTGGTTTTCTATAAAAAAGTTGCATAGCTGATTAAATAATATTTTTTCTAATATTTTCGAAAAAACTGGCAAAATGCTAATAATTCTCAGGTCAGAGTATTCTTTGGGATTAGAAATTTTAGGTAACGGCTTACCAACTGAAGTTTTCCAAGCCTTAGGGACGTAACTTTTTTCTATGCAGGAATTGATGAGGTGGATTAAATAAGTATCAATAAATGGCCAACAAAAAGTTAACATTAAAAGTGATACGTTATCATTTCCAACAGCATTACTTTTAATTTCATCTAATACCCTAGAAACTTCATCAAGTGTTGCCATACGAAAAGAAAAAATATTTTGACCTAAATTACCAACATTATTTGTGTAGAAATCTATTTTTCCTTTGCACTTATCATCAGAATTATCACGCAGAAAATCAGAAAAGTAATTATTAATATCATTGGGACCTGCTAAGTTATCTGGAATATCAAATTTGGCATTTTTGCATAAGTTTAAATATTTAAACGTTTTCCATAATTTCTTTTTGTCTTTTTCTTTAGCAACATTATTAATAACATTTTTACGATTTTGTCTTACTAATTTTACAGTTTCATTTCTAATTTTTTTGTAAACCTGAAGGTCACTATCCAATTTGGTTTGTTTAAACTTTTGCAGAGCTAAGTTTCTTTCTCTCATTTTAATTTTTAAAGGTTGATCAAGCCATGGTGCTGGCTTCTTGGTAACCCGAACTAATCTCAAAGGCGCATGTACATCAAAAACAGCTGTTAAATACGTGTTAAAAATATTTAATTTTGCTTCAATATCCTTCTCACTAAGGTACCTTTGCCAATATAAATTTTCTAGGTCATTTTGAAGTGCGTTTAAATTAATTCCCTTAAACTGCCTTTGCTTAATGAACTTAATTTTAGTTGAAAATATAGACATATCTAAGTAGCAAAAGCCCATCTTATGATCAGATATATTATTGCAGTTAATTGTACCAGAATTGGTGATCATGTCAACATTAGATGTAAAAATAGGGTCCAAAAGTTTTGTACCCCTTGTGGGTTCGTTTAAAATTTGCACTAGGTCATAAGTTGAAAAGCATTCATTTATACAATTTTCTACGTCCAAAAAATCTTCATTTAGATCACCCAGTATTATAGTTTTATCTACCGTTGGTATAAAAAAGTTAAGCATGTTATCAAAATCACTGTTGAAATTTGGGGTTTTAGGTGGCCTATAATAAGCTCCTATGCCCAAAGTAATGTTCTTTAGAAAAATTTTTAAAAAAAGAAATTCAAGTTTTTGACTTACCTGAAAATCAAAATTGACTACTTCATATTTTATATTATTGCGAACATAAAACAAAATTCCACCTCCACGAGCGTAATCTCTATGTTTATATGACATTTGATAACCAGAAATATTAAAAAAATCCATGTCAACCTTTTCGTTCAGCCATGTCTCAGTAATCGCAACGCAATCAAATTTTTTGTTATTTAAAAGTGCTACAAAATTATTAAAACCAGTACACATTGACCTAAAATTCAGATGTGCTAATTTCATGTTTCAAAAAATTTTTATTAATATGATATCTGACACCTTTCCCCCAAAACTCATGTTCAATATTTGATTAAATAAAAAAAAAAAATATACCAGGATAAAGATGTTTTTGCAATATACAAAAAACAAAAACTTTCCCTATCCTACCATATGACGTTTAAAAGTTAAAAAAAAATTAATTTCACGTCCCTTCCTCAGAATGATCAATCAACTAATATAATAAAAATTCAAATACAAAAAATCGAAAAAATACCAAAGAACTCTAGAAGTGTTTATATAAGCACGTTTTTCAAATTATTGGGTCTCATAATTTAAAATAAAAAGTTACAAATAATATTTACAAATACAACAAAATAATAATGCGAATACCGCTCGGAGTAACGTAAGAGAAAAAATTTAATTTTAGTACCTGAGAGTACATTCTAGTAACTGAAGAACAACCGAAAAAGAAAGTACAAATACTGCCAAAAAGTCAAGAAAGATATTGCCGCTTAGGGATTGCTCGAAAAAATATGGCCCAATAATTCGGCCTCCCAGTATGCCACACCACACATTTAAAGTCCAACGTCCTTGGTGCTGAACTTCACGCAACCAATGCGGATTTTCTGCAGACCAATAATGCATATTGTGCAGATTTTAAAGGTGGCTTGATCGGTCCAAATAATTTGAAATAAAAATTCTCCATTATAGTGCGAGAGAATTGGATTGGAAGAGGAAGTCTGTTTCCATGGCCTGCGCGACCACCAGACTTAACTTGTCTTGATTTTCAGACAACCTACGACGAGAGAGATATGAAAAACCGAATCCGTAATGCATTACGTAACATACCGAGAGCCGAAATTGAAGCTGCAGTTTTGTCTACCCATGAAAGGCTTCAGCAATGCATAGAGCGTGATGGTCAGCATTTACGGGGGCATTAAAAACCTTTCTTTTTTAAACCGGTCATTTGTAGGGCCACAACTTACATAATAAAAGGAATTAATTATTTAAAAAAAAAAATTTCCGTATAAAATTTTCTTTGGCCTAAATTTTTGGTTAGGAACAAGATATCGAGATGCGGTTTTCGCGAGCGTGTTTAGGTATCATTTAGCTACTTTTTCATGAAAAAGAAATCATACCAATGTATTTAATTTTTTTGAGAAAATTAACCATTTCTGTCGAAATGTCGAAAAAAGCCCTCTAGCGGCGACATGTAAACCTAACAAAACTTCAAATATTATAACATTTGTAGCCCAAGAATAGCTCTTTTCAACTAGCCCAAGTTTGTTAAAATCGGCTCAGCCGTTTCGAATATACAGGGTGTTTTTTACTGAAACATTTGAATACCCCCCACCACTTTATTTTTAGAGATACAGTAAAATTTGTCAAACAAAAAAGGTTCAGATTATTCTCTACTTTAAAGATCAGGTATTTTTTTGTTAGGTTAATATAGCGGAATTCACAGAAACATCACTTTCTTAGATTCAAGAGTGCAGTTACTCCCCCTAGCGGCCATTTCAGAGACTTGAAAATATTTTCTCTTGGCCGTTTTTTTTTTCCGCAAGCCTCTACGATGGATAGATTCCCAGATACAGTACTTCGTATTCTTATTTGGCCACCCTGTACAAGATCGTCATGTACATTTAACACTATAAAGTTTTCATATGCACGGTTAAATTTCACTTTAATTTCACAGGAGTATAATTAGACGTTTGTGCCATTTTTATTGCACAAATTCACTTGATCAATATTGCTTTTTATCGCCTATTATTACAGAACTAACAATTCTGCGTGTTACAATCACAGGACTAAACAAACAGAAATGTAAATTTTAACTAAAATAATTTACAATCTGCACAACACTTTCTGCCGTTTAGAAATTTTAATCCTTTCTAAGAAAGTTGAGGGCTACTTAAATTGATCTTGAATTGTAAATATTTTCTACCTGTAGAGATTACATACTTACCAAGAATTGAAATAAATTGGTATTTTTAAAAATTTTAGGAAGAAAAGCAAAGATTTCATTTTGGAACAAATAATGCTAAACATTTTATTTTATAAATTATCCGCCACTGATTTATGATGTTATATTGGGGTTTATCTGGGTCATAAAAATTTTGCTCTCAATCATTTTCAAACAGAGTATAGATCTTTTGACCAAGTAAACAAATAGCTGTATTAATATGTGAATTTATGAATACAACTTGCCTAGTTTGTAGGTGGTACCTTCTCCTGTTTGTAATGTATAAACGAATATTAATATCACAGTTATTGAAATCATAAGTAAGTATGCCCTCCATGAGTAACGAAAAATTGGAACCTGAAAATAAAAAATGTATATCAAATATTTAATCCTATACTCTATTCGCTATCAAAATTACATGATTTACGAATATTCCCGAACTCTAACCCTTACATAATGCAATTCTATTTGTATTCAGAGAAATAAATAACCTACGAAATAAATAAAACACAATTCAACTCACCGCTAGTAAATTAGCTATTTTGTACTTGATTCTTTTTACATAATGAATGAATTTAAAAAAAAGTCTCATGTTAACTTATATAATTTTTATGTATTTACTTTTATTACGTAGATTTTTATAAATCAGAGGTGTTTTTAGATTTTTATATCACTCTTAGACATAATACGATTGATTCATTACAGTGTACAGGAGATAAGATAATAACTAGATAGAAGGTTGGCAATTTTCATAAGCCAGGTTAAGTGTCACTATAATTTTGATTTTTTTTGTTCTGTAACGTTTCTTGACGATACATTACAATAAATTTGGTCACAATCAGTGATAAAGATTAAAAACTTTTACTGCACAAGTTTCCAGTTTTTTTTGGAAACTAGAGATTTTTCGGTAAGAATGAAATTTTTAAAAGAAAAATATCCAAAAATGTCGCAAAAATCCTTATTTGCCCATATGTATTATATACCGACGAGGTCAAATTCAAGAGAGGAGGAATTTTCAATTTCAAAAACAGCCACGTTTTTTTGGAAAAATAGCTCAGTCAAATGGTACACAAGGAAGGTTCGAAGTAGAAAATTCTGGTGTAATTGTTTTCAGTGTTTTATTTTATTATTTTTGAGGTGCTGAACACGAATCTGAAGTTGTCGAACAAAAATTTTTCCCGCAAATATGAGAAATCATCAAAAATCAACAAAAAAAAAAGTTTTTTAGTCATTTTCAGCTTATAACTTCTAAGGCAAGGTATTGTGGTCACAGCAGTCCCGTAGTAAAATAAAGAGGGGAAAATCACCTACAATTTATATCTCTTAAAATTTTTTGTACGTCGTATGGTTTCCACTGTTGAAATATCTGGAGAATAAGTAGTTTTTGGCAAAAAGTTACTTGTCATTAGGTCTAGTTATTCTCATTTTTAAGTATTTCGTCCTGAAGAAGGTATCGAACCCGTGTCTATAAGAAGGCTCGTATAAGTACAGACATATACATTGGAGAAATTGCAAACACTTGGAATTCAATAAATACAATGAATGCTAAGCTATAAGTGCTACTGCACTTGTTTTGCATCATAAAACATCATCATCAACATTATAAATAGAATTATACCCAAAGACCAGACATCTGTGTTAACCTTGACCGATCTTCTTTTCAATTAAATATTCCCTTTTTTTTCCAGAGCATTAACTCCAGAATTTCGAGGACTCAAAAGTCAAAAGTATTAATTAAGCAAGTTTTTTCTTTACTTTTGATTTTCCTTATACAGGGTGCGCCAATTATTTCCACTCAATCTCTAGCACCGAAACTAAAAGAGATATCAACAAGATTTTTTGTAGGGGTAGACAGTGTCACTCGGACTACAATTTTAAAATATTTTGATGTATACAGGGTGGCTAATTTTTGTGGAATGAAAATTAATTTCGTTTTTTTAAATTGAACACCCTATATACGATTATGTTTTCTGATTCTACTTAATATTAGATTTACGGTAGTTTTTTGTATTTGTAAATCCGACGCGGCGTTGACAAGTTATTCCTATTTTAAGCAGATTTAATGAAAAAACAGCACTTCAGAAATATTAGCACAAAAACCACATTTTTTAAAAAATTCCTCAAAAAAGCTACTATGATGTAAATGAAACATGCACCTATCACAATAATCACACAACATCTTCACCTGTTGCACAGGGTGTTTGCCGGTGGCGTGCCAATAGTGCCAATTTTTTCAAATGGGACACCCTGTATATTTTTCTTCAGTTCTCCCTAATACGCATTAAATAAATATAGGGTTTTGCACATCTAACTTTACTATTTACTTTAATAATTGACGTTAAGTGACAAACAACATATTTTACACAATTTTTAATAAGAAATCAAGTTACCTATGAAAATGACAGTAGGTATATTTTGTTATGGCATTAATTGTCAACATAAAATTTTGTTTTGTATCACGTCTACTACATTTAATCGGTATTGTGTATAAAAAATGGATTTTAATAAGAATTATAGTGTTCAAGAAAATATTGATATGATATGGATAAAGAATAAATATCACCCCTATCATATCCAGGTTCACCAAGAATTGTTACCACGTGATTTCGCGCGTAGAGTGGAATACTGTAGATGGTTAATAAACAAGATAAATACAGAGCGTAACTTTTTAAACAAAGTTTTATTCTCCGACGAAGCCACGTTTCATAAGAACGGTTGTGTAAATAGACACAACTTCCATTATTATTCGGACCACAATGAATATTTATTTAGAACCACATCACAGTATCGATGGTCTTTGAATGTGTGGGCGGGAATAATAGGTGATTATGTAATTGGTCCCTATTTCTTTGATGGGACTGTAAATGGAGCTATATTTTTAGATTTTTTAGAACATGATTTTCGCAACTTATTGCAAAATGTGCCTCAAAATTATCGCAACGGAATGTGGTTTCAATTAGATGGTGCCACACCACATTTCCTATTAGATGTTCGCAATTGGTTAAATAGGGAATTTCAGGATCGTTGGATAGGAAGGGGAGGACCTATAAATTGGCCTACTAGATCGCCTTGCCTTACACTTTGCCATTTTTTCTTGTGGGGTTTTATTAAACATATTGTTTATAAAGAAGAGATTACCACAAAAGAAAATATGAAAGAAAGAATTACTGCAGCATTTAGACAGGTGACCCCTGCAATGCTAAGAAATGTGCGTAAATCAATAAAAAAAGGGCAAGAAAATGTATAAATGAAAATGGAAGACATTTTGAACACCTACTATAAATTTTAACTTTCACTATTGTAGTTTTCTTACGATTATTTTTTTCATCTGTCAAAACAGTCAGATTTTGTGGTTTCAGCCAATAACAACTCAGGATCCTAACCAATCATTGTGTTTTATACTGATTATTTTTTTCATCTGTCAAAACAGTCAGATTTTGTGGTTTCAACCAATAACAACTCAGGATCCTAACCAATCATTGTGTTTTATACTGATAAAACCGCTTCGTCGTTTTTGTTTTTTGATTAAACTGTGTTTACCTATTTGAGATGTCAAATGTAAACCATTTATCAATTATTATTATACTAAAATGTATTGCAAATCTATGTTAATAACCAAATTTCAAAATGTATTTGTAAACTAACCTGTTTTTATTAGTTTATTTCAAAACTCCTTTAATATTTTTAGATACCTCACTTTAACACTAAACTTAAAATTAATTAAATTAAGAAAGACTTCATTTCATTCTTCTTCTTCGCTTTTATTTAAGGCGCCGTTTCGCGGGGTAGCCAGTCAAAAAATCGCCTTGGTGGCCCTGTATGTAAAACTATAACAGCTCAGGTTTCAATTTAAATTGGTAAAGAAAATTTTCAATATTTGTGTGTAAAGTGTCTTTTGCATAAATGACTATGTTCTCTGTTTTTAATACAAAATGATTCAAAAAATAATCCTTTCAAATACGACTCGTCCTCTGAAATTTTATAGATTACATTTTTGATCTTCATACTCAAACGCCTTTATTTTAGGCAAAACCACTCAAACAAACTGATTTAAGATAAAATCACTCGTCCTGCGGACTCGTGATTTTATCAATCAGTTTGTTTTCGTGGTTTTTCCAAATAAAGCCGTTTTCGTGAAAACCAAAAATTTAATCGATAAAATTTGGAGGACTCGTGGTATTACCTTTGATTAAACTTTGTAAAATTTTGTACTTATTAAATATTGTGTAAAATATGTTGTTTGTCACTTAACGTCAATTATTAAAGTAAATAGTAAAGTTAGATGTGCAAAACCCTATATTTTTAAAATGCGTATTAGGGAGAGCTTCTAACTGAAGAAAAATATACAGGGTGTCCCATTTGAAAAAATTAAGTTATTGCCATTTGAAAACTAGACTATTGGCACGCCATCGGCAACAGGTGAAGATGTTGTGTGATTATTGTGATAGGTGCATGTTTCATTTACATCATAGTAGCTTTTTTGAGGAATTTTTTAAAAAATGTGGTTTTTGTGCTAATATTTCTGAAGTGCTGTTTTTTCATTAAATCTGCTTAAAATAGGAATAACTTGTCAACGCCGCGTCGGATTTACAAATACCCACCCATCCACCCTGTATACATCAAAATATTTTAAAATTGTAGTCCGAGTGACACTGTCTACCCCTACAAAAAATCTTGTTGATATCTCTTTCAGTTTCGGTGCTAGAGATCGAGTGGAAATAATTGTCGCACCCTGTATACCAAGGTAATCTTAGTTATTCAAACTCACGTACATATTTTTTTCAGATCTGAATAAGCCTTTTTAATTTTTGAAATTTTGCAATCATAAATCTGCTTCTTTTGATAGAATCACCTATTTACTTTCATAAAGGCAATTTAACTCGATCTGTTTGACAAAATAACTCGATCTGTTTGACAAAATTTTTAAAATTTCCAATGAAAGTAAATACCATCAAACTTATGAATTATATCCGGCCAAATCTGAGCTCTAGTGGTATTACCCCCGATAGTTTTTTCATTTCGATTGACTTTATAATGTAATCAGTACTCAAACGTAAATTAATATTTTTGGTGTCGGTTGAGAAAAAATTTATTTGTTTTCAGTTTTAATTTTTTGAAATTTGTTTTATTGCCGTCGCAAGTGCAATAAAACAAGTGGATGAATAAAAAATTAAAATAAAAAAATTCCGCGACCATGAAAACATGCGTTTAATTTTACATATCTGTAAATTTATTTATCTAAAAAAATGAAAAATTATGAATGGAATTACGAATCCAATACAAATTCACTGCAAATCTTAAGGCTTAATCAAGCAATATTGAATGTTTAAAAAATAACTTACATTGCACCAAATATATTTGCGAGCTCCCATGTTCTCTTTTTCTTATTATATCACCGTGATGCATTTAGAATGCAGGATCTTGGATTTTTACAGGATCGATTTTTGCCAAAGTTTCGCATATTATCTAAACTGGAGACCGGCAGTAAATGCACTCGGTACTTGCGCAGCCAAGAACGAATTTGCAACTGCAAGCCAAATGCAATATGAAAATGCACGGGTTTGAAACTGCGCTATGAGACTTTGCTCCGATGTTTTAAAACTAAAATAACGTAGTGTTAGAGTGTTAGAGATTCACGGACGACAATATCGAAGTATGGGTGGTGTGACAGGGACGGATTGTATAAGAAAAAAAAAATATATAGTCAATATTTCGAGAAAAAATAGTAGAGAGATATTTGATTATGTTATAAAGGATCTTTGACCAACAAAGCTCTTGTGAAGTATAAAATCATTTATGGTAAAAAATTACAATCGATTAAAATGCAACATTGAGAGAAAAAAATTGATTCCCTAATTTCTCAATTTCTAAAATAATGATTGTTTTTACTCTATTTACATTATCCTAAACGCTGCCAAGATCAATAAAAAGCAGAAATAGACACACTGGTGGAACAAAAAAATAAAAAATGAGGTCAAGATCAAGAAACAAAAATGGCAAACTTACTTAGCTTCTAAAAAGGCAAATAAATACGAAGAATAGAAAATGCAGAGAAAGAAAGTAAAAGATCTCGTACAAAAAGAAAAGAGAAAAACTTGGGAAGAATCCGGAACAAAAATGGAAAAGAAGTAAAATAAAAACTATTTTACAAAACTCTGAAAAATCTAAGAAGCGAGAAGGAATTCTAAGAAGTTAAGCAGATTACAAATAACCGAGGAGACGTGCTAACAGACGCAAAAGATATAATTGATAGATGGAAATCTGTTGACCACAAACGAAACAACAGCAGAAAGCGAGGAGATAGATCAAGCTGAAATAGAAAGAAATGGAGATGAGATAACTGAGAGTGAAATCAGAGAAGCAACTGCAACGCTAAAAAATGACAAGGCAGCAGGGCACGATAAGGTCACAGTGGAGATGTTAAAAACAGAACCTGGCAAGATGGGACAATACCCAAGGATTGGGAGGTGGGAATTATTCTACCTATATTTAAGAAAGGAGACAAGCGAGACTGCAAAAACTCCAAGGAATAACTCTACTCAGTGTGCCCTCAAAAGGTTTATGAAAAATCCTACAACAACGACTAACAAAAGAAATAGAAGAGCAACTAGAAGAAGCGCTAAGTGGGTTCAAGAAAGGATGCAGCATTAACGATCACATTTTTACAATAAAACAAGTCGTAGACGTCGAGAAAACTGTTGATAGTGTGCCAAGGAAAATAGTACTAGAATTTCTGGAAAAAAGAGGTGTAATAGAATCCCTAACAAGAGCTATCATGAGCCTACATAAAAAGAATAGGATGTATATAAGTACCGAGAACACGGAATCAGAAGAATTTACAGTTGATGCTGGACTGAAACAAGGAGGGGTACTAAGCCCGACATTATTTAACCTGGTGATGGACGATGTTACAAAGGAAACGAGAAATCAAACGTAAAAACTCTACATTGGCCATAGAGAATTAAAACCGATATATCTACTCCGCCGATGATCTAGTTATATGTGCAAAGAACGAACCAGAAATGAGAAACAATTTGCAGATATGGGAAGAAAAACTAAAATCCAGAAACTTAAAAATCAATAAAGAGAAAACAAAGTAATGACCAGCAGCGACGAAGAAAAAACAGTAGATATAAAAATAGATAATAAAAAGGTAGAAAGAGTGGAGAATTTTAGATATCTAGGAGTGTACATAAATGACAAAGGAACACAGGAAATAGAAATCAATAAAATTGCCTCAAAATTGTACCAATCCATTAAAAATAGTTTCATCGGGAGAAAAGAAATATCATTGAAGACAAAAATAAACGTATACAACTCAGTATTTAAACCAATACTAACTTATGGATCAGAGAGTTGGGTGCTGACAAAAAAGCTAAAATCAAGAATACCAACCATGGAAATGAAGTACCTGTGAAGGAGTTACGAGGAAAGACAGAATAAGGAACGACCATATCAGAGAAAAACTAGGAGTAAAACCAATTTCAAAGAGAATCGAAACCAATCAGTTAAGATGGTTCGGACACCTAATGAGGATGAATAACTAGATACCGGTAAAACAAATATGTGAGGCAAAACGACCCACAAAAAGGAAAAAGGGCAGACCAGTTACAACATGGAATGACACCATCAATAAAATATTAGAACGAAGGGGGATCGATAGAAGAGAAGCAAACAAATTGGCAAAAGACAAAAAGAAATGGAGGAAGTTCGTCCACAAGGAAGAATAATGGAAACCTCACACCCAACACCTATCTTAGGTAGAAGGGTATATGGATTATATATATATTTACTGTGGAAGAGATTACGCTAGAGTACGCAGTCTTCAACGTTGCCATATCTGTTGGGAGATGTAAAGAAATGGGAGGCAAAAGATATGATGGAGAATTTTACAAGGCTTCGGAGGTATAGGATACTTCTAATGGGAAAACTCTACGGTTATGTAATTCTTTATATAAATAACAAATGACTTCTTTTCAGTCGATGTATATGTGAGAGTTTTAAAAAGGTTTATTTAAGAGAAATTCCAATCTTATGTATAGTCTATTCGAACTTTAAGACAACAAGAAAGAAGATGCCGCCGAGTTAAAAAACGGGATAAAAAAGGATTACTTCCCCATATAAACCTCGCTACTTTTCCTTTATTTCTTTGAGTGTGACGTCGCAGCGCCGGCGACCTTAACGAGAAATACAGTCATAAATCACATGACTCCTTTCTTCAAAGGAAAGCCGAGCGGTACCTTTGACGGTGAGTTCCTTTCTTTCTGACTTATTACCTGGACAGACTGTACCTTGAGGCTACTAATTTATATGGTGTTACAATGAGTGAATATCTTTTAGTGATTTAATCAACATGAATTAAAAATGTTGTTGTTGCTTCCTTTGAAAATGAATCTGAAGACTATGTTTTAGAATTAAATTTGAAGTACACAACACATTATTTATATGATCTTTCTTTTTGTCCGAAAAATACAAGACTTATAAAAAGTCATTTCTCCAAGCTCATTCCAAATTTCTACTTAACTGTAATTTACAGTTGCATTTGAAAAAAGTTCACTCAGAAGAAGGTTTGAGGTTTTACTTAATTTCTGGCTTTTTTATAACCACTTTTTTCTATAATCAACTTAACCTTCATGAGTACGAATACAAGATGTTCATTTATTTATGATAAACATGTTTGTTAAATATTTAATTACTTCGTAAATTCGTTCTTTCCATTTGAAATGGCTGTTCAGGTAAATTCCGAGACATTTCGATGTTTTGTATGCATCTTTAGGGGTCATAATTCAAATAAAATTTCTTTTTAAGGTTCATACATTTGTAATTTTATGTATTGATTAAAATTCGATGATCTGAAAGTAGAACAGTCCGTTCCTGATATTAATGTACCTCTTTAGACATCCATTATCGATCAGTTAATCTATTACCCCAAAAGAAATGTACATGGTAATTTTTAATATTTGAGTTTTATTGAAAATGTCTTTGTGAATATTTAATGAGGTGTTATCGGTTTTCAACTATGTATTAAATAATAATCGATATGTCTCTCCGTTGTTTCTATAAAACGATAATGTTATAATAAGTAGGTATTTTTGTCGTAAATAATATCATCTAATTTTTTCAAAAAAAATCTGAAAAACACGTTGTAATATTTTATAGACTATTTTTATGTATGAGAGAGTATTAAAATAATAAAACGTTCGTAATCCATAGGCTTCTTTTAGTAGACAGTTAAAATATTTTGTGAAGTTATACCTCGAGTATTTTCGTATGAAATAACCTTTGTATAAATAAAATAAATATATCGGGTGTACACTTATATTTTCACCTAATTAACCTGCTTATAACTTCTAAGCAGCTGAAGGTAAAAAAGTGCAATTTTTTCTAAAATATTTTATTTTTCCACAAGGTATGTTAAGAACATTGTGTCAAACGGGTTATGTAGGTATAAGGGTTTAAACTTTGACTTTTAAACAACGTTACGTTCATAAATAATAATTTTAATATAAAAACTACTTCTTACCTACAAATCCAAATCAGACTCGAAATCAGAAGATGAACTGTCGCAACCAATATTTACAATGAGTGGCTCGATCATTTCATCAGTAATATTGTCCAACTTCCACATTGTCTCTTCTTCTTTAATCGTATGATTTACTGCCTTTTCCCAGTTTTCAGGCTTCACATTATTTACAGCCTCCAAAAACAACTGTTTAACATCACTCATTTTAAAAGAATTATTTTTTCTTGAAACTTCTCCCTTTATCTGTGCCCATATCAGTTCAATCGGGTTTACTTCGCAATGATATGGTGGTGATCTAACCACCGTCATCCCACGATTTTTTGCAATTTCATCAATTTCATATTTTGTTAATTTCTCTTTATGAAGGGAACACAAATTATACAGTTCTCTTCTCACAGAACCGGGATGGAATTTAGCCAATTCTGTAAATCTTTTTTTAACCACTTGGTTGTGGGCATTTTTTTTGTAAGTCTCGAGTGATAACTTGCATTATCCATTACTATTATACAGTTCTGAGGAAGAAGATCTATTATTTGTTCGAACCACTCTTTAAAGACATCAGCATTCATGTCCTCATGGTAGTCACCGGTACGAGTAGATTCAAAAGTCAATAAACCACCTTTAACAAAACCGTTTGAACTACCGATGTGTACTATTATCAGTCTGCGCCCCTTTCCTGATGGTGGATTTAAACCAGTAGATAAATTATTTAAAAAAGCCTGTCTTCGACTTGTAACAGTTTCATCTTGCCAAAATTTATTTGGTGTATGTCCCTCGTTGATCCATGTTTCATCTAAATAAAATATATTTCTTCTTTGGTTTCTCATTTCTTTTATAGTCCTTATGTAATTTCTTCTCCATACTACAATATCGCTTCTTTCTATTAAAATAGACTTTCTGGAATGCTTTTTCCATAGAAAACCTATTTCTTTTAAAAGTTTCCATAGTGTGCTTCCACTCATTTCAGGGTAATCCTTATCATCTCGAACCGTGGCAAGAACTTTGTCTACTGTCGGAAACTCTTTTCTAAAAAAGAACGCATGCACTTTCCTTCGAAGTCTTTCTTTCAAATGATTTTCTATTTGAAATTTTGGTTTTCCTGGAGCTTTACGTGCTGTTTGAAACTCGCCACATTTCTCTTCTTTAACAACTCTGTAAATCGTAGATTTCCCAACACCAAGCGTACTACTAACTAATTCCACTGTGTCATCAACACTTTTACATAAATGTTTGTCTGTAAATGATTTAAAACAATTAAATATTAATGTTTTTTCATTAACTGTTAAAGGACCGATTTTTTGTCGTTTACGCGGTACTTCCAAATTTTCCATGATCACACTAGAATTCACAATAGACTGCACACTGCACCTTGCATGTTGCAACTAAACGACATTTAGTAAGCTGTCAAGAATACACAACTGGACCTCCTTACTAAATGGAAAACCTACAATCGCATTTTCGGTGAAATTTGTTGGTAAGGGATTTATCTACTTATAATTCGATTACTGTAAGAAATTCTTGGAATTAAAATAAAACAAAATTGGCAAATAGGTACTTATTGAAAATAATCTTAAGATACGGCTATGTTATCTTTAATACACAGGGCTTTTGGCCTGTCCAAACCTTTTTCTATTGTTCTGTACAGCTTATGGTTATAAAAGACCAATAAAAGACCCAAAACTTGTATTAGCTCAGGTACATTTATGACAATTTTAGGAAATATTTAGATTATTCCGTAAAAATATTTAAAATGACCGTACTAAGTTTTGCATTAGAAATGCTGTTTTATTTCTCTCTCATACATAAAAATAGACTATAACAAGAAGCATGAGTGCTGGTGGCACCTGCAGGAATGCATTTTGTTAAAAGAATATTACTTTTACTCCCATTACGTTTTTTCGGAAAAATTAGATGCCCGAATGGTATTTGACAAGACTATTTCATGAGTAACAGATTATTCTGCATACCGGTGCACCTGAACTGCGGACAAGGTAATTTGATTCTATAATCCGACACTCGAACTGCGGACAACAAAATATTTGGAAAGGAAAAACATGATCAGATGAAATTTAAAATTTATTTTTATTTAATAATGATTACAATGAAACAATACTATTAGATTTGTAGGAGACACACTTGACAAAATCATACCTATTTAGTTCATTATTAACATATACAATTTTAGATCGAATATATTTTTTCTCATGTATAGGTGTCTGTCTGCATATTAATTAGCCACTTTAAATAATATTAATATTTGGGTGTGGAGAGGGAGAGGGACAATAGGCCCTAAATTTGGAGTGAAATGACTCGCATGCATTAGTAGTTCTCCAAGTAGATGATATTTTAGTTGTCCATATTTTGGGTGGAAACATGGAGTTGTATGGAGTATAATATGTATCCACTAAATGTCACAGTGAATGATTCTTTCATCATCTGGCTTCTCAGCCATGAAATCTTTAACAAATTAGGCCTCTACTTCATCTGGAGATAAAAGGGACATCCCAATAGTGGAACTAGTGTCTATATATTCTGTGCTCAGACCAAGTTGTTGTATTTTGCGCCACCTAAAAAACTCGAGAGATTTTCCAAAATATTTTATTTTTATAATAAATTACCCACGTCAATAAATAGAAAATTTTCTCAGTTCGGATTGGGAATTATATCCCTTTTTTATTACCCTTATACCTGTCACATGCGTGTCCGCAGTTCGAGTGCGCCCCTGCATACACATAGCTTACAAAACATACTACTATTGTATATGCATACGAATAAGTATGTATGTATTAATTTGAAAACTGAAAAAAAAAGTAATTTATTTAACCACGAAATACTACAAACTTAATTATTTATGGTACAATTAAAATATAAATTGCAATTTTGGTACACAGTAGGAGTATTGTTTGAAATCTTTCGTAACTCATTGATAACGTTGGGTGTAGGTAAATCATTAATGTTGTTGATGGGTCCAGCTGTAGAGTGAGAAGCTCGAGGAGTGGCTGCAGGATCTTCTGTTTTTTAGCTGGAGGTTCTGAGGCGTCACTTCTAAGGGTGTTTATGATGTTGGAATAATGCTCGTTATCCATTTGCAGATAAGGCTTAATTGAGTTGGCTGAACTGTGGCCAGTAATTTTAATGAATTGTTGTTCACCCAGCCCTCCTTTAGCCAGGTTACTGACTGCTGTCGACCGCGTAGAGTGGTGTTATTTTTATTTCTTTTGTATTTATCCTGCGTTCTCTGCTGCTTCTTTAGTCCATTGTTACGCACTTTACAACTGATGCACGAGCCACGAGCTCAGTGTGGTTGGGCTGGGCTGGTGTTTATACTGTATTTGAAAATCAAGAGAGAGTAAATTCCCAGAATAAAAAGTAATTCGGTATGCAAAACTATAGTACAGTACGTGCGGTAAAACTTCAATATTTGTAATGCATTCTAAATTGTTTTTGTTAATTTCAATACAAAATTTATTAAATTTCTTGGACTATCACATTATTTTATGATCTTTCATTGTTACTACAGTAGGCCTAAGAGGATTAACGTGCGTCATAGGCGTAACCAGAATAGAAAGGGATAATTGTTATTTAACGACCTCCGAATGGCAACAGCTTCTAATGACAGATATTTTGACTTAAATAGTTTCTAGAAATGCAGTTATTTGATTTTCGATAAACGTGACAAATAGTAGTGACTAAAAATGGAAGCAGTTTGTGAGTATACGCCAGTGAAAAAATTAAAACTAGACCATTTATCGCTCAATGAAAAGAGTGCTGTAGTGAATGTGTACCACTATTTTAAACATCAAAATCCCTCAAACACTATTGACAGTGTAGTTGAAACAACATCTAAGGCTGTAGTGAATGTGTACCACTATTTTAAACATCAAAATCCCTCAAACACTATTGACAGTTTAGTTGAAACAACATCTAAGGCAATGGGATATGGAAAATCTACAATATATAGAGTTCTAAAGGAGGAAAAATCAGGTGGAGTAACCTCACCAAAGCCGAAACCAGGTAGACCAAAACTATTAAAAGTCAACGTGGACGAGTTTTTTAAAAATGCTATTCGTAAGCTTGTTCACTCATTTTTTATAAACAAGCAAATACCAACTTTAGATAAAGTTTTGCAAGCCATTACGAATGATGTTGATTTACCCACAATAAGCCGGGATAAACTATGGAAAGTGTTACATGAGTTAAACTTTAAATTTGAAAAAATGGGCAGACACTCAATGCTAATTGATTCTGAAGAAATTGTATGTTGGAGAAGACAGTACCTCAGAAGAATACAACAAGTTAAAGCTCAAAATAAAAACATTTATTATTTAGATGAAACATGGGTTAATGAAGAACATTGTGTAGGAAGAGTTTGGAAAGACAAAAATATAAAATCATCCCATCAAGCTTTTCTAGAAGGATATACTACTGGTTTTAAGGAACCTATAGGAAAAGGTAAAAGATTAATTATTTGTCATATAGGCAGTACAAACGGTTTTTTTGAGAATGGTTTACTCTTATTTGAATCAAAAAAAACCGTTGATTATCACGAAGAAATGAATGGAGACGTGTTTGAGGAATATTTTGAACAGATGATTCAATTCATACCAAAAGGATCGGTTATTGTAATGGACAATGCAAGTTACCACTCCAGATTACTTGAACCTTTACTAACCACTAAATGGAAAAAGGGTGAAATTGCAAAATGGTTATCTTCTAAAAATTTAGCCTTTGACAATACAATGCTGAGGGCAGAATTGTTAACTATTGCTAAAAAACATAAGCAAAATTATAAAAAATATAATATTGAGGAGATAGCCAAAAAACGAGAAATTGAAATCCTTCGTTTACCACCCTACCATTGTGAGCTGAATCCGATAGAATTAATATGGGCTCAAGTTAAAGGTTATGTTGCCAGAAATAACACTACTTTTAAATTATCAGATGTTAAAAATCTCTTCAATAAGGCAATATCTGAAGTAACAAGTGAAAATTGGCAAAAATGTATTAGACACGTTACAGAAATAGAAAAAAAAAATGTGGGAGCTAGATAACATAATTGATATTACTATAGAGCCCATTGTAATTTCTCTAGAATCAGATGGTGAATCTTCTGACACAGAGTGCGAGGAACCATAACTTTAAAATTATTAATTTATGTACTTTAATTTTATTTTTAGATTTTTATTTTTTAAGATTTAATATTGTCGTATTTTTTGCATGTTGCTCGTCAAATTTTATCCTTGCGGTTGGTTTTTTTTTTCTCATATACCTACTTAATTGTTTTTTTAGCTCCTCATATTAATTTATAAATAATTGTAATTATCTGTACATATTTTGTAAATAAACATATGCCTAAAACAAAATGCCTAAAATAATATTGACTTTTTCTTCATTTTACCCAAATTAAATTACTACTTACGAATTATGTTTATCTATCTAAAATTGGTAATCTAGGTATAAATAACTAAAACAAATTAAATATTTCTATTTCCATATTAATTTAATTTTGAAAACGCACGTCTATGGTTTACTGCCTTTAACACTGATAACTGCAAAACATTTCTGGGAATTTACTCTCTCTTGATTTTCAAATACAGTATAATAGGAAAGAATTTGATGTTAATAAAATTGGGCGCCACTAGCTTATTTTTTCCTTGAGCCGGTCCTAGGTAGAAGACCGCCGCGATAATCGGGACGACAGACAACCAGGTATTTACTAAATGGGAACACACTAGAAATATAAAAAAAAATATTTAAATATGGAACAACACTAGACTACGCGCCGCTGTGACGTCACGGGGCCGCTCACAAAAATGCTAATTAAAACAAATAAACAATTTACAACAAACAAACATAACAAATAAATATAAAATACAGAAATAAAGAAGAACTTGAAGGATTCTTGTTAGGAAAGGTGTTGGTTATATTGTCGACCCGGAAAAAGAGTGTCATAAGTGCTAATTTGGCAATTTTACAGTAGAAGCATTTGAAAATTCGAAATTTTGTTACATGGGGGAGGACGTCACAAGTGCTCCTAGTGTCTGTCTATGAAAGTTGAGATGTGACACTTCTTCCTGTAAAACTAGACCACATTTTGAAAACATTGCACCAATAAAACCGAATTCTCTGATTTAGCACATGTGACAATCTTTTTCCGGGTCGACGATATGTTGGATAGCTGAACACTGGCCGATCGTGCCCCTAACTGGAACCCTATAAATTTATAAATATTAGAATTTAGAATAACTTTTAAAATTATTTTACCTCCTTCGAGGGTCCTCAAACTAATGTTTCAACTACTCCCACGGCTGTCAATTTTAAATTATTCCCGAAACTCCACAGCCTTATTCTCAGCTCTCTCTGAACGATTCCAAATCAATACTCCCACGGCTCTCAATTCCAAATTACTCCAAAATTGCGGACACACCAAAAAAATGACAATTTTCACTTCAAAAAATAATTTTCCAGAGATCCTGATAGATATCCTATCAAAACCACATACAGGGCGATAGAATTTCAATGTTGCGGGTGAGTGGCCAAATCAACCCGTAACATCATTTAGAAAGTTTTTCGAGTGTTTTTGCACCATCCACTTGTTCCACGATGGGTTTACTGGTAAGAATAATCTATCAGTTGTTATTCTAGATGCACGTTTAAACATTAGAATTTTAAAAAGACGGACTGGACAAAAGGTAGGGTTCTTCATGTTGGGGACCAGCCATTTACTATCGGCCATTTTTTTTCTCCACTCTGGGCCGTTTTATTGAAGAGAGGATTATATTCTACTCTTCCTAAAAAGTAGAATTTTTGAAAATCAGTTATTTAAATAAATATGTAACTATGTTATCTACCTGTTTTAATCCCAGAATTATCCACTTCCTCTTTAAAATAATGAACTCTGCAATTAACTGCTTTTTCACCTCTCCAGGCAAGTTCTACTGAAGCGATATGGTAAAATTTTCGCTGGAGTCCCGCCGGAGTGTTTTCGTCCCATAATAAAACCATTGCGTAGTATTCTTCCAATTTTAATGAAGCAGAGCTCGATTTCTTTTTATTGGCGCTCATCTGCAAATTCCTTCGTTTCGCATTACGAGCTTCCCTACTAGACTGGAAGATAATATCTTTAAATGGATCAAAAATTATATCCCACTTTATAAAATACATCTATTACATTTTTTTTGCAACGGTGTTCTACATTGTCTTCACAACTAGTTCTTTGTAATTTTCACCGTTTTCTTTCTTCCTGTTCCACGCCCAATCTTTCAGGATTAGGTTTAGTTGCTCTAAACTTGTAGTTTCCAAAAGCTCGTATTTGCCTTGTAAAATTCCGTAAACTGTTTCCATAATAGAGAGTTGAAGTGGTGCCAAGCACGTAAACGTTAAGAGCCGAATTGACATCTACGCACGCGCATTTGTCTGGAAATAGCGTTTACGTGGAAAATAGGATTACGTACGTACGTAAGCTTGCGTTCTCTCACGGACACCTTAAAAATTTACGTACGTTAAACGAAGATATACGAGTGACACCGATAAATGGCGAATGGCCCAATTTTGAATTTTGACTTAAAGTAAATTATTCATAACTTCAAAAAGACTCTTTTTTTTTGTTTAATATTTTTTTATTAGATTACATTCAGTTGAGAAATTCCTATAGAAGTAATAATAATAATCCTTTAATTTAGCTCTTGGCTAGTATTATTTTTACATTTAGGTTTACAAAAAAAATAAATGTAACAACAATAAATAGTTATATACTTATATTTACAACCTACATGTTCTTTTAAAGCTCATTAAATTATTGCAGTTTTTAATAAATTCATTGTATTGCTTTATTCCCTTATAAAACAGACTATTCTGACTATATAACTAGTGCTTACTCTGTCTAAATAAAAATTGTTTCTTGATCTTGTGAAATATTTATATAGGTATGTCTTTAACAAACCTATAATTATTTACAAGTTGAGGCACTTAGTTGATTAATCATTTTGTATATAAATAACATGATGTTAAGGGTCATTCAAGAAGTTACTAAATATTCGTTTTTGTTTCGTTCCAGATTGGTTTATTTGATTTATATAATTTTGAGGAAATGACGATATGTACTAAGAATTCTCAAAAGAATTTCTTTATTTTTTTGTTATTTAGATTACATTCAGTTGAGAAATTCCTATAGAAGTTACTAAATATTCAATTATTATGATTCTAAAAGTTATTTATCATATTTCACTAGGATAATAAAAAACTTTCAAGTTAAAACATTTTTATTATATAAATATCAGAATATTCAATTTCCCAAATATTGTTACAGCTGTGGAGGCTCAATCGCCCATAAAGCTTTGCTCGATTCCCAACAGGATCATTGTTGAATATATGTAGCAAGATTACCTCATTCATTTCATCTTCTTCGAAATCTGAATCCCCAACTTGTGCTGCATCAAGAATACCTTCCATCTTAAATGAAATCAAATTATGAAATAAATAGAGCCTAATTGAACATGTATAAAGACGTGCTTACCATAAAAATGTATCTTCTATTTTAGTAGAATTTCAATGAATCAAATTCCAACATATATATATATATATATATATATATATATATATTATTTTGTTTTTCATTTCTATAACTTATTCGTGGCTTTGTACTTCAAATACTCTTCTTAATGGATAGTAAAACCACTTATTTTATTAAAAAGTTTTTTAATTTTAACGTTTCGACTTTATGCTCACAGAAAACAACATAAAAGCAAAATAATAATTAAATAATTAACGGTTGACAGTTGACATCTTCTTTACGTACGTACATGAATACTTCAACTCAAATTTCATACAATTTTATTACGTTATATTTCGTACGCTATTTTCTACGTAAAGGTTTACGTACTGTGTTTACTATTCTCTATTAACGTATGGGTTTTAACGGTATTGTACGGTACACTTTTCTCAATCGCCAGATCAATATTAGTCATAGAATCACATCCAAAGCGACTCATTTTAAAAACAATATTACAAAATTTATTGACAATAAAATCAGAATAGTATATTCTGTAACAAGGTTGGAATGAGAATTGGGCACGAGTGTCGGATTTTCATTCCAACAGAGTAACAGACTGTACTTTCTCCACGGACACAGAAAGTAGAAATTAAATATAGTAAAATGAAACCTCAATCTCTCAACATTGTGTAGGTAGTATTTTTATATTCAAGCTTGGATTATTGCGGTAGCAAATTTTGAGTTATATTATCGGCAATTTTTTTATTTCTGGAGGAGTATTTACAAATTCTACATCTGAATCGTTTGATTTTCTTCTCCTTTTTAATAAATTAAAAGTTTTTACAAACCAATATTAATACCACGTCAACTAACACTGACAGTTAATTTGACATTCATGGCAAACCTTTTTTTTGTAAACAATCACGGAATACAGATTCTAGCTCTAGAGATAGAATGTAATACATATAAAATACATAAGAGACAAAAGTTTCAGAATTTTCTTTCAATCTCAAGAGCGAGAATGTTTCTTTTCTGTTATGGTTTCAGAATAACTACATTCAGTCATGGAGAAAAATTGTTTAGCGTCGTTTTCTGGTGACCTAAGAGACCATAATTAGTTATCAAAGGTATTGTAATTTTTGGTGACAATAGCTGTGAAGTTTTTCCGCGGTAAACTCGAAAAAACTGCTGACAGGCGCTGTCATACAGTTTCTTCATCTAGAAACCATTTGTAATTCAAAATTGCGCGTTTGTGATTGGTGGAAATTAAGACGAGGGAAATAATAGTCGCTATAAATCGTCAAACTGCCGGACAATTGTTGTATATTTTAAATTCACATTTTCCTATTTATTTTCATCCGAAAACAACGATTTTGCTTAGGTAAATAATTCCCAACAAAATGTTTTCACTAATGTGCTACCATCTATCAATAAAACTGATAAATGATGCTTAGAAGTGAGTTTTGACAAAACTTTACAAAGCAATGAATTCCTAACTTCCATTGCTAACTCGGTTGCTTACTTTAAAATTTTTTCATTCCATTTTTCTAATCTCAAAATTTCTAGAGTGACAGTTGTGTTACAAAAGTGAACGTGACAAATATTTTTAGAAAATGGGTAGTGAAATGGGAGTAGCTTTGCAATTTCTTTACGATAACGGTAAAATTTTGAGCTGCAAATATTGCAGTATTAAATAAGCACTCAAATATAGATAAAAATGGCAAATCACATTAAAGTAAAAAACCTATCTATTTAAGATTACATACAGGGTATTTTAAATCCCTGATATTAGATCACGGGCGGATCCAGCCGATTTTCAAGCGGGTGAGAGGGCTGTCTTCCACCCCGGGGGCGAGGGTCGGGAGGTTATGGCCCTATTCCAGAATTTTTTCCTCAAAAGCACCTTAAAATATTGTTTTAAACCAAGAAATTTACATCCTCTCTTAATGAAACATAAAGTCGCAGTGAAGAGGCTACCATAAGCATATAAGCCCCATACTAATCTAATGTAACAGGAATCTTACACAATTTTTCACAACTTTTCTTCACAATTTTATCGTTGAAAAATACGCTATTTAGACTATTTTCTCCGAAAAATTGCATTTTTGGAATTGATTTTAGCATCTTACATAATTTTCCACATCTTTTTATAGTATTTCCAAATCTTTTGATGCATTTTCCCGCCAAAAATGATTAATTCGTGATTTTCAATAATGTATATAAATAGATTTTTCATAAAAAATTACAGCTTTTGTAAATTTTTGTTTTTTTTGAAAAATATTGGATTAAAATCATGGAAAAATCCGCATTTGCACTTTGGACACTTTTGTTTTTAGGATTTGTTTTAATTTTCCTCAAATTTCCCGACTTTTCCGAACTTTTTGACACCTTTACCCACTTAAAATTATTTTTTCGTAAATTTTTAATAAAAAATTACGCCTTTATGCGTATTTTTATATTCATATGATTTTTATTGTGACATCTATATTTTTGAAATTATTATTTATAAAATACTTACGCCTCTTATGTAACTTAAAATATGAATAAACAAATATATAAAGACGGTTCTTATTACTAATTAGGTCCCTCCAATCGATACTACTGCTAGTCTAGAATAAAAATTCCAGTCGCGTTTATTAAATTGTTAATGAACTCTAACTCGCTATATTTGCTATGCATGTGGTCGTCTAATTATGCCATGAGAGTACGATCAATTTCTATACTTGAAAAAATAGATTTTTTTTGCCCTTTTGCACCATATTTTCAAATGTGTCAAATTTCATATAAAATATTGAATAATGCGTTGCGAAATATATACAGATCTGGCAAAATTTTAACGGACCAAAGGATTTTCAATATATTTTGGACAAGAGCTCACGTAGAAGTCGATCAGCACAATATATAAGAAATCTGAGCGATACGTATCAGTTATTTAATTGAACCACTCTACATTGTTGTATCCCTTTTAATAATTCGAGAAATGGTGGACTGTGTCGGAATTGGACTATTTTCAAATGCAACAATAAATAAATTTATTGTATCTCGAATCAAAGTACCACTTTAAAATTTGTATCTTTTCCTCCTGTGTGAACGTGAACAATTTATTTTCAATCGTTATCGGCTTAATACTAATACTACTGCGATTGACTTTCAGTAGTCTGAGTAGCAAGATCAAGTGCCAGTTGTTCGAAGTAGGAAGGGGAACAGTGGATCAATTGAATAGTTGATACGCCTTCGCGCACATTTCTTAGATTTTGTGCTTGTCGATTTCTACGTGAGCTCTTGTCCAAAATACATTGAAAATCCTACGTTCCGTTAAAATTTTGCCAGATCTGTATAAATTTTCTACCACCGAACCATTTTTTCAAGGCTGGAGACAAAAAATAATCCTCATTGAATTGTCTATTACTATTTCTGTTTATACAGCGAAATTTTGATATTTTTTTATAATATTTATGTCATGTGGTTCAAGGGTCATTCCATGTGAAAAGCATATCAAATGTCACTCGACCCTTCACAATCGCGCTGCTTTTTTGACACCATAAACTTACCATGGAGTTGCCTCAGCCTAAAATACCACAAGGAAATTTCTCATTAACGGGACAAAGAAAATGCAACAAAGACATTTCTGACGTAAAATTTTCCGTAGAACACGGTCACGCCAACCATTTTTAATAATTCCCCTCGGAAAAGCCGGAAGATGAGTGTTGAGGGTTCTGGAATAAACCCTATGTTGTGCCAGTTTCCCAGGACGGCCAACAATGTGTTACCGCCTTTTTAAACTGCATCGTAGTTCGAATTTCTAATGGACTGTAATTTTAGATTGAAGATATGTGTACTGTAGTAGGTTTGTCTTCTCAACTTCATCCAACAAAAACAATGAACACTTTTATTTAACCATTTATTAAACTTGTTAAATAAATAAATGAACAAAAACAACAACGTAACAAAGATTACATTCAGATCACATCATTCAGAAAATATTATTTTTGCGTGTGTTCTGCGTGAGTGATAATTAGACACTGGAGGGTCCTAGCCTGATTCGCGGCTAGCAACACACTGATATGAACTGATTTGAGAAACGATATGTATTTACGTTGTGTTGGACAACGGAGGGTTCTAGCCTGATTCGCAGCTAGATACACACTGAGTTTAAAATCGGCGAAGTTTATCGGTTTCAAATGTATCCCTTCCCGATTGCGCAATTGTTCTAGAAAGTTCGTTAGCGTGAACCGCGTAAACAAGCATGTAAAATTTTTTCTATTGTCTAGACGAGACGGTTAGATTTATGGCTTGATATAGAGTAAAAAAATTATCTTTTGACGATACCGCTTCCTGGTTTGAATGCCGTTTGCAAATGTGTTTTGGTGCGGCGTTGCCGGTTGAACGAATATGAGTTTACATGTTTAATTATCTGAAAATTAAACAATGAGGAAATTTTTATTATTTTATTTTCAAATTTCTCAAATACATTCTAAGAATATCTACTGTGAATTTCAGCTAAATCGGGGTAAGTATATGTATTTGAGAAATTTGAAAATAAAAAAATAAAAATTTCCTAATTTTGAACCTAATTATTGAAAATGGTGGGCGTTACCGTGTTCTACGGAAAATTTTACGTCAGAAATGTCTGTAGCATTTTTTTTGTCCCGTTAATGAGAAATACGAAGGAAACGCGTATTTTATTTTTTTTTCTCGTTGCCATTTTGACCAAATTTAAAATTGAGCCTAAAAGATTTCCTTGTGGTATTTTAGGCTGAGGCAACTCCATGGTAAGTTTATGGTGTCAAAAAAGCAACGTGATTGTGGAGGGTCGAATGACATTTGATATGCTTTTCACATGGAATGACCCATAAGGTAAATTCATATTGTTATAGAATAATTTATTTTCACTTTTGCCGCCAGTTTATTACACTTGTGAAGCTTCTATTTGTATTTCGAATTGACGTTTATTTATAAATTGATTTCACAATAATATGACGATGAAGTTACGACACTTATACACTTACCTTTTTTACGTCTCACTTAAACTGCTTTTTTAATTAAAAATTAATTTAAATTGAAAAAAATTAAATTTAACATTAAATTTAACGAATACTTTTTTACTGATTTATAGAAATTAGTTGGTGGTTTGTTGATAAATTCTTTATTCTGGATGACCGGACCATTCACTGGTGTGTCCTACCTGAGAATGTAAAGAAGCACTGGGAAACAGTAGCAACGAAAATAATGTCTTTACTGCCCCATTTTTGAAAATTAATTAGTAGACTTTATAATTTAAATAATGAAGAAACGTCGCTTCCAAAAAAATAAAGGAAAAAAAAATAAAAACATAAATTTAAAACTATTTCAGTCTACATTTTTATTCATTGCACAAAACACTGAAAATAAAATAGGATAACACATAAAAAAAATTAAATTAAAAATAAAATATACACATAGGGACTAATTTAGACAATAAAAAAATTTGTACTGCGCAATACAAGCTATAAGCCAGTTTACATGGCACAATAATAGTTTAAATATTTTGGGGATATTTATTTAAATTATTAGGAGTTAAGTAATGTTAAAAGTAATGAATATTTAGAAACTTTTATAAAAATAAAAAAGTTACATTTTTCCATTTATAAATAGTTTAATAATGTTTGAAGCCAATTTGAAAGTGATTTATAAATAGTTTTAAATCTGTTTAAGACAAAAAAAAACCAAAATATTCATCTTGTCAAAGTGCAGATAAAATTTAAAGTTTTCACTAAAGTTATGAATAATTAAAAAATTAATTAATATTCTTTTTAATAGGAATATACTGTGCGCAACTTTTTTCTAATGCAATTTTTATAAAACAATAATTATTTGGATTTGGAAAAACAATGGAAAATATTCGTTCTCGAATGATTCTAAAAATTCGATTTCAATTGGGTTAATTGTTGTATTTTGTACATGTCCACCGGCTTATAAGCTATAAATAAAAAGAGGGATCTTCGAAAATGAAGAGTTAAAGTAAAGAAAAAACCAAATTTGATGCATAGACATAATATTTCTTAATTCAATGTACAGTATATATACATCAGCAAAATCATACAGAGTTCATTTTTTCGACTACTTGAATAATTTATTCTATAGTAAGTTTTTTTCATGTAAAATGAATATAAAAATGCCAATAATTTTATGTTAAATTGCCCTATTGTTATAACGAATATTGCGTATTCGATAATTTTAATTAAATTCTCACAATATTGGTCCGAAAATAAATAATAGATATGTATGTAAAAGTTTTCTCGTTTGATTGCTAAACTGAAGATTTTCTAATTATTTTAATTATAGAACTTATCAGGCGCGTATACAGGCACAGAATAAATGGAGATTTATTTCATTACATTATTCATTATATGTAAAAAGGTATTAAAAATATTGATTTTATTTATATTTACTTTTTTTTTCAAATAAAATTTTGTGTTTACCATATAGATTATCAATAAAAATGATTCAATTCATAGTGGTTTGTTCTTTTAAATGTTTTTTCTGGATAATAAAACAACTTTTTTATATTAAAATGTTTTTAATTTGACATTTCGACTTTTATTCTCAAAAAATTGACATAAGAAAAATATAATAATAATATAATATTTGGATTTGGAAAAACAATGGAAAATACTTGTTCTCGAACGCAGTTTTCCATGGTTTTTCCAAATCTAAATAATGATTGTTTTATTATAGTAATTATTATATTTTTATTACGTTAATTTTTTGAAAACGTCTTTAGACTAAAAGTCGAAACGTCTAATATAAAAAAGTGTTTTTTTTCGAATCTCTCACTAAAATTATTCTGCCATTCCCTATATATGTGCCAGATATGAACAAAAATAAATAAAATTATTTGTACACGCATGTCTCATTCAAAAAGAAATTAAAAGTATTGTTAAAAATACTAATAGGTTTAAAAACCGTCATAATTTTGATTTATCCCCCCATGCCAAAAATTTCAGTTGAAAAAAATGAATTTCCAATAAAATATGCTTCCAAAAAAAATTCTTGGAGCGTTTCAAGCTTAAAATTAAAAAATGGGACACATTGTAGATTTTTTTATATTATTCAATTATTAAAATTGAGCTAATCTTTTGATTCTCATAACCAACTCTAATTTACTAGGCCTTTGGTCCTCATTTCAAATTAAAAATGTTTTGATTTATTTTATCTTGTCAACAAAGGGCTCCGCACAAAATACATGGTATTAATATATTTTTTATTTATAGTTATTTGGAATGGACAAGAATTTCAATAAAAAATAATTAATTTTGAAAGATATTCAGAAAAAAAGTTCGCTCTGTAACTACATGTTTGTTTTTTAATTATGATGCTCGTAATAGTTAAAAATAATTGTTTTGCGACACGTTTACTAATAATTTAATAGATAATCAAGTTTACCTAAAATTTAAATTCCGTTTCTTTTCTTATGGCCCCAAAGATCACCCTATTTTAACCCTGTTGATTTTTCATCGATATTTACTCTCAAAATATTGCAATAAAAAATCAATTTTATTAAGTTTTGTCTCTCATCTGTTTCTGAGTTTGTTTATAATTTTTTTATATAAAAAAAGACTATTTTAAGGAATATTAATCATAAAAGATGTCGGTTTCTTAAAAAATGTAAACAAACTTTATGAAATATCCCATGTACGTTGTGCGTAGTTCTTTGCTCAGTAAAACTTAGAACAAATTATTGGCATAATTTTATACCTATTTATTTATAAAAAGTTTACAATTGGAAGCATCTGTAGTGGTAATTTTTTGTCGTTATCATATTTGTGTAATATTTTTTGTTTAAATGTAAACTTTAAATAAATAGCCGTTTTTTTTTCGTTCTACTTATAACATACAACTTATTGACATCTATGTCTCGTCTAAGTTTTTCTTTAGAATGAGTTAATTTTTAATATTTGTATTGGCATTTAGAATTAAAAAAAATTCGTGTGAACCTCGTATATTTATATTAATTTTTTCTTCATAAGTAACCTTTTAAAAATTATGTTAGGAACTTGGACCCTACACATCAGAAACTGACACAGACAGACACATTTCAGGTATATAAAGGCGTTTCATAAACTTTTAGATGTAATTTACGGTTATTTACGAATAAAAATATTGTTTAAATAAAAAAAAATCATAATTGACGCTTATCCAGCCGCATTGATTGTCATTTTAAACAAAAATAATTATTCCGCTATCTAAATTATTATGAAACCCCCCGAAAAAAAAAACAATAAATAAAACGCTATCCATTTTTTTCACCAAAAATATATTTTCTATCACATCAAATTTTAAAACGATATTTTACACAAAATCCACTATATAACATAATATTTTTTCGCTAATTTTAATCATTAGTTTAATATACAATAATTGAATATGTTAAAATTACTTATACTTAAACTTCATATATCACAGTCTTATCAGAGTTCTCTTTAAAAAATATTATACGTGGTGTTTGTGTTCAAAATAGAAAACTACATAGTAATAATCATAACAACTCTTTAGGCTACCACCAAAATTCCAAATACCGCAAAACGTGTTCGTCTTACATTGACGGAGCCAGAAATGATGTACTTCAAGGTCAAATACGTCAAATATTAGCGTCACCTAACCTCAAATATTAAAATAAGTTATTGGTCCATATTGAGCATTAGTTTATTACAAATGATAATTTGAAATAATAAAAATGTTAATTTTAGATTATATACGTCAAATATGACGTTGCAAATAATAATTTTATTGGTCCGAAATTGAGATTACCAAATTTTTGAGCTAACCTGTATATCCTTCCATTTATTTTAGCAACGAACTTAAAATTTTGCACCTCAAGGTCATATACGTCAAAAAATTGAATTCCAAACGTCAGTTGTCAATGTAATAGTTCACAATGAGCTTTTTTAATGTAAAAAATAGGTTTTTTGGTAATTGGAATATTGGGTGTGGCCATATCTATTGGTATCCTTGAAGGTGTCATGTCTGACTTATTATAAAAGGTTCACAGAATTCTTTACAGCGTAATAATACTTGAAGCCTATGCACATTGAGATGCAAAAAATGACCGAGAACAGTCCTATAAGTAGGTACCTAAATTTTGGTTCCAAATTTTCTACTATAAGTATATTTTTCTTTTAGTTAATAATACTATATATTAAAACTGGCCATCTTCGTTTTAAGTGTTTTATTTAGTGGTTTTATTCTATTGGTTGCGATTGTATAAACGTTTAGAAACGATTCGCAGATAGAAATCCAACATATTTAAGTCTGGAGATCGAGTTGGTCACTCTATTGTACCTGACTTTACCTAAGTTTGAAATTAATGACTATAAATTTTTTAACTAAACTGAAGATATTTCAAAAACTATTAAAAAAAATCAAGGGTTCTAACTAACGAGTTTCCCATATCGTTTGACACAAATGAGTCTGTAAGCGAGAGGGGAGAGGATTATTTCTAAATGAAAGCATGGTAAGTGTATAAAATTTTGAATTTAGTTTGCACGGTATCACTTTATATTAATCCTTATTATAATTATTCTTTATAAATTTTGCATTTTTTTTAATAAAAATATTTCTAACAGCCAAAAATATACTTCTATCTAAAACAGTCCTAAATATTTTTTTGTAGCAATGCCCTTTCCCAAATATTTTAATTTTGAGCTGATTATCGATAACGTAACAGGCCATTTTGTATTGACTTCGTTTTAGTAAGTACTCTGCTTTATTGACACATCTTTAATTCTTATAAAATCAGTAAGATATAAACGATTCGTATGTTCTTATCAGCAAAAAGTCATAGACCGATTAAATTCTTTGAAAAATATGATCTGGAAGATAATTGAACAAGGACCGTGATAGTCGTGACGTCACAACGAAGTTGGTAACATGTAAATGGTTCTACACAAAACAAAGTTGTCACTTATCTGTCATGATTGACAACTATGACACCGTTGCTATGGTTACTACACATTTAAATTTAGACAACCTGACAACTGGCAGCGTTGCTATGGTTACTCTGTTATGTGTAGAACCGGTGACAACACACTATCACGGTCCATTTTGCTGTGTTTGTGTTATATTGGCAGTACTGGTTTAAATCTTATAAGTCACTTGTCAACTGTCACATAAAAAACGTAATTAACCGTTTTTGATGGGAAGAGATAAAAATTATTTAAGATAAAAGTAAAAATTCTGTAGATATTTATAAAAAAAATTATTAAAAACATTTTGATTCTTTAAAATATGTGCAAGATTTTCTCCTATATCTCAACATTTACAAAAGATTCTAACAGATTACTGTTGAAAAACACAAACACCGCTTTTTTTCTAAAACACCCGAACCTCACGCCATTCATCGAACCAATAGAATAAAATTTTTCTGCCACGAATTTTTCCTCAACGTTATTTACAAATTTTACAATATAAATTTGATTTAGACCTTTTTTTCATCAAATATTCTAACTAAACACGATACTTTCAATCGTCCTTAGGGTTATCACACTTGTTCACTCACTTTGTCCCGCGGAGCAGTGAGAAAGAGAGGGAAATATCGAATAAGATAGAGACATCTCTCCTAATGTAAACCAACCAGAGGAGATGACGTAGTAAAGGTCTCTATTGCAGGTTAGGAATTCGAGTGCAACGACGCTCGTCTCGCGCACTATTTTATTGAACTATCCTTGTTAATTTACCATTTTTTTCGTTTTCTAACTTATTCGAAGAGGGCTAGGATGTCGTCGTTTGTCGACGTATTAGCAGGACCAGAACTGCTGCCGCTAGATGGCGGTGTGTTTAGGTTTGGGGGGTCCAAATAGGATAGAAGTTCCATTGGGTCTACGCTATCAGGCAGTAACTGTAAAATAAAATTAAAATTCAACATTGGTTCTTGTGTTTAACGCAGCTCATATTTCCTTTTTGGTTAAATTCTAGGGATCAATTAAAAATTTTGTACTTACATTAAGTGCCTCCTGTCCCGTTCCCTCTCCGTCGATAACCGCCGCCGGATCAAAGTTGAGATCTGAGGGTATTTCCGGTACCGAACTGTCATTGTTGCCACTACTATTTGAACCGCTTCCAGAATTACCGCCGTTGTTAGATCCGCTACTGGTATTGTGAGAATCGGAGGTGGGTGGTGGGACGCTCGGTGGGCCGGTCGTACCACCTCCAGGTGTGTGGGCCGAACCTGGCGTACCGCCTCCGGGAGTGTGAGGTGTGTGCGGGGTATGAGGCGTGTGAGGTGTATGCGGCATCTAAAATAACAATATCAATTAAGCATTATAAATGGACAGACAATTTATTATCTAAAAATATAATAGAGTTTTAGCAAATTTACGTTAGATCTCCGCTAACGTTAACGCTAACGGTAGCGTTAAAGGTCCTCCAAGAGGAAGTCCCTATTTCGTATAACGTGTCACTTCAAAACACCCACTATTTTCTAATCTAACGTGGAAAAGCAGGACAGGATTCGGCGAAGGCCCTAAGACCTATAAGTCTCATGTCATTTGTACTTAAGACTTTAGAGAAGCTAGTAGACAGACATATTAGGGACGGTGCGCTAGTGGAGAGACCACTGCATCGCGACCAATATGCCTACACTGCTGGCTGTTCAACGGAGACAGCACTCCACCAACTAGTAACAAAGGTGGAAAACACGCTGGAAAATAAAGAAGTGTTGTTAGCGGCCTTTCTAGATATAGAAGGGGCATTTGACAATACTTCTATAAATTCAATCACAAGAGCCCTTAGACATAGAGAAATCGAGGAACCGTGTGTGGCCTGGATAGACTCCATGCTAAGGAACAGGTTGATACACATAACAATTTTAGAAGAGACCTTAGTAGCCAGAACGACTAGAGGATGTCCGCAGGGGGGGGGGTTCTGTCCCCTCTTCTGTGGAATCTGATAGCGGACGGGCTGCTGGGTACATTAAAAGATGCAGGTCATCGAGCCCTTGGATATGCCGATGACATAGTAGTCCTTGTACAAGGAAAATACAACACGACGGTTAGAGATCGCATGCAGGAGGCTCTCAACCTGGCAATAAGATGGACGGACTCGCAGGGGTTGAATATCAATCCCAGCAAGGCGGACATCATAGCGTTCACCCGAAGACGCAACTTGGATGGTCTTAGACCTATAAGACTTCGAGGGGAAGACATACAGCTCAAGGGAGAAGTCAAATATCTCGGAGTAGTTCTTGACTCCAAGTTGACTTGGAACCAACATCTGGAAAAAACCACCAGAAAGGCGGTGACTTCACTAGTTGTAGCCAGACGTTCTTTTGGGAAAAAATGGGGACTAAGACTACAAATGTTGCACTGGCTGTACAACAAGGTGGTCTTGCCGTCCATTACCTACGCCTCTCTGGTGTGGTGGCCAAAGACGCATCAGAGAGGAGCCATTACAAGACTAAGCAAGGTGCAAAGACTTGCATGTCTTGGAATCACGGGGGCAATAAAGTCAACGTCTACTCTAGCGATGGAGACACTATTGGGATTGCCTTCTCTCCACTTTGTGGTACAAGGGGAGGCAAGGCTTGGTGCCCTCAGACTACAGAACACACAAACCAATATGAACGTTGGGACTGGACATATGAGTATCGTCGGAATAGTGACCGGGGACGTACTAGGGACGAGAACAGATCATATTCCGAAAAGATACGACTTCAACAACCCAATCAAAGTAGTGGTGCCAGATAGAACTGAATGGAACGACTCACAGCTCAGGAACATTCTACAGGGGAAAATCTGGTACACAGATGGATCCAAGACTGAGAATGGAGCGGGCTCGGGTGTGTTCTCTAGGAACCCGCAGACTGGCATCAGCTACTCATTGGGTACTCACACTTCTGTCTTTCAGGCAGAGGTATATGCTATTCTCCAAACCATGGACGGACACTAGAGGTACCAAAGCGTACAGCAAGAGTGTCTGTAATAAACTGGATCTGGGACAAACATAAAAATTACTGGGAAAACGTCCCGGGAAACAAACACGGGAAAGAATACATCAAAGGACCGTGCCATAAAAGAGCGGCAGACCTGTTAAAGATGAACAGGAGCCAGCTGAAAACAGTTACGGGACTCCTTACTGGCCACGCGCCAGTTAAGGGGCACCTCAACAAGATGGGACTGTACAATGGTGACCTTACCTGCAGACTGTGCGGTAAGGAAACAGAAACAGTGACACATATACTGTGTTGATGCGAGGCACTGGACCGCAAAAGACAGCAAATTTTTGGGCAGCCAATAGGTGACCCAGCTTGTACAGGGCACTAAGGTACTGGACTGGGTATTGTAAACAGAGAGGGAAGATACAATGGGCCGACAGGCCTAAGTGTCACCGGAGGCTTCGGTCAGACGGACCCAACCAGGGGGTGAAGTTTTTTAGTGAGTATGCTTTGAAAGGAGAGTCTCACAGTAAACCTTGAGATTTTAGGCTCATAACTTCCCCATAAAGGGTTTTCCTTCACATCCGCAAAAAATAAAAAAAAAAAAAAAAACTAACGTGTTCCGCTAGATTTGAGACACGTAACATGTAACATTACACTTAGGTATGCACAGACTGATAATCGACCCCCCAACGTTAACGTTATCGGTAGCGGAAAAGTGCTAAAACTCACTATCAAGGAATATAAACTTCAATGCTCCGTTTTGAGATAACTCTATTATCTTACCTGTTCGTTGAGGCTCTTTTCCATTGCGTTTAGTGGATCCAAGGAATTTACAGAGTCGCTGAGATGCGACAATGGACCGTTCCCGCTTAGATAGTCGTTGCTGGCCGAATACGAGTTGCCGTACGCTGGTGGTCCGCCGTTCATCATCGAACCACTAGCGATACTATTCATATCAGGAGGTAAATAAGGCGACATTGCTTGCATATCCCAGTTGTTCATAGTTGGGAGGGTCATACTTCCAGGAGACATCGCCTTATTACGTTTACCGCCACTGCAGGAATCTGTGCCTTCATCCTCCATCTTGAAACAAAAGTTTACCGTTAGTTTTTTGAAGCTACTAATAATTTATTGTAATTTTTCCAACAATATCATATGTATATTAATATAATGTTGTAAAAAATGTTTACCTTGATGCCTGGCATACTGCCCTTAGCTGCTTTCCAGTTAGCAGAACTGTCAATGGTGACTTCTTCCACATCAGAAGTGCTCAAGGTATTGAGAATCCCCCACATATACTGGTCGACTTCCAGGCCTTCTAGTTGCGCAGGTTTACTGAAAAGGATTAAAGAGTTAGTTATTTAATTTAATGCAAATGATTGAATAGATTGGGGTGAACTTACTTGCATACAGGACACCGCCAAGCACCTCTTTCGCAGTTTAACTGTAGGTAGGATTCCAAATCGAAACACTGTATGTGTTTACATTCATGGCCCCTGGCGGGTAACGTTATCCTTTTAAAGGTTATTGGACATTTAACTGAAACTTTGAGAGCTGTTTGTTCGACAGCGTCTCTATCACCATTTCCAGTGGTAGTTCCCGTATTGCTAAAGTTTCTCTTGATTTTAGCGATACAATGATCAGCCGTAAGTAGTCGTTTCCTTAAAAGGCCTTGGAGTACTGATCGTACGCTCGGCCTGTGGACCAGTTGGAGAACGAAGAGATGGGACTGAAAAAAAAAAGAAAAACAATTAGTATCATAGAAATGGGGTGTAAAGCTAGTTCGCCTCCTCGTGGTGCACCCTGGGTAACGCTAAATGAACTAGCAAACAACTGGCGGTCAGACAAACCAGGAAGGTTCTCCTGACCACACACAAAAACAAAATCAATCACAGAAGAATGTCTTAGAAGGGGGACGAGGGGACATCCGAGGATTTCCTGATGGCGACGTCCAGATCAATTGCATATATAAACTCTTTAGATGTAAATTTAATGTGTCTTGTGCCATACGCTAAATAAATAACTAATAGAAATACTGTAAATGATAAATTTGATTACTTACACAACAACAAGCCGAAACCGTAATCTGTATCGTATTCCTGCCAGGTTGGCACACATCCTTCAAATACAAAGGCTTGTGCGACGTCTTATTCTCCCCCCTATCTATCATCAACGGCGTGGCGTTTACAGAAACCTGTACAGAGGCCGGCCAATTGGTGTTCATTTGTCTATCTTCATGATGGAAGCACTTGAGCTGTAATTCTAGATCTTGCCGCCACATAAGAGTTTGGTGCACGGTCGGTTTTAACTGGAACACGTGGTTACTGACAGCCAAATTGTGTTCCAGCCTAAACGGAGGTAGGATTATACCGTCTCGGACTGGGAAAGTTAGCCTCAGCTCATCATCTACAACAAAAATGGTTTTCTAAACATCCGTTGTCAACGTGAAACGTCACTTGTCAATGTCAAATCAAACTTACTTTGCATGGGTAAAGGAGGCTTCATTTCATTGAAATTAGGCTTGACATCCGGATTCGGACTAATATATGGCGGCATACTGCTGGCCGGAGTAAGTGGAGGTGTCGGATTACCCGGAATGGGGCTGTGCTGGTAACTCATGTTGTTTCTCATGGTTACGTCTTGTTGGAACTGCGCCGAGGAACTGTTACCATACTGGTTGGTACCGTTACTGTTACTGCTCATAGTGTACTGTCCAGAATTATTGGAGGGGAACTGATTCATCGATCCGCCATTAAAATACTGCCCTTGATTTGGGTATGGTGGTGTGGCTTGCCTCATCTGTCTCGGATTGCCCATCGACATCATGTTACCGGGGCCGAAATTGCTGGAAGGGCCTAAAGTTTGTTGCGATGGATACTGCGTGAAGTTTGGCTGCCTTGTGCTAAAAAACGAAACACATCAAGTTATAAATTAAGTGACTGAAGTCGTATTGTTGAACTCACCTGTTGTAGGGATACTGGCCATTAGGATTAAAATTAGGATTCATCGAAGCAGCCATGTTAGGATTCATATTGGGGTTCATGCTGGGATTCATCGAGGGGTTCATCGAGGGGTTCAACGAGGGGCTCATACTAGGATTCATGGAAGGGTTTAAATTTGGATTCATGTTAGGATTCATAGAGTGGTTCATAGGATTCATGTTGGGATTCATGGTGGGGCATGTACTGGGATAATTCTGTTGGGCGACCCTCTTTTGGGTCATCTGCATCGCTGGCGAGGGGTAAGGGGTCATCCTTCTGGGATACATTGAATTAGAATTTGGTCCTGGGCCCTGCATACTCATCTTAGGACCCATATTGCTCATCATATTGTTGTGCATGCCACCCATATTCATATTCTGAAAATAATAAAAAATTATTTTGTAAAATAAAATAAAAGGCGAATGTAACAGTATTATTTAGATTCCTGAATGATAAAAAATAATGATTTACCATTGGGTTCATGCCGTTCATTCCGTTCATACCCATCATTCGCTGTTGGTATCCCTGTTGGTACTGTTGATTATTGAATTGCGAATTATCTTGTAGCGCCACCACGCTGGCAGTCGCGGTGGCTGTAGCTGTAGCTGCGGCTACCATTGCTGCGGTACTTAATGCGTTTCCGCTCCCGTAACCTTGGTCACCACCATTCATAACATTACTTGCACCATAACCACCGACCCTGTAAAACAAAAAAAAACAAATATAATCATCAGAAGAGGAAAGAATAATTTTATAAGCTGTATATATTTTTAATTATATAGTTATTTATGTGTCAAGCTCGGAAAATCATACTGTAAATACACTTTCCGAGTGTGGCGCGTATAATATTTTTTGTGCAGCCACCAATTATTTGACAATAATATAGGAACAGAATATTTATTGCTCAAAAAGTGCATCAAAACGTCAAAAACATCTACTATGGTCTATTTTTATGCATGAGAGAGTAATAAAACAGCATTTCTAATGCAAAACTTAGTACGGTCATTTTAAATATTTTTACGGAATAATCTAAATATTTCCTAAAATTGTCATAAATGTACCTGAGCTAATACAAGTTTTGCGTCTTTTATTGGTCTTTTATAACCATAAGCTGTACAGAACAATAGAAAAAGGTTTAGACAGGCCAAAAGCCCTGTGTATTAAAGATAACATAGCCGTATCTTAAGATTATTTTCAATAAGTACCTATTTGCCAATTTTGTTTTATTTTAATTCCAAGAATTTCTTACAGTAATCGAATTATAAGTAGATAAATCTCTTACCAACAAATTTCACCGAAAATGCGATTGTAGGTTTTCCATTTAGTAAGGAGGTCCAGTTGTGTATTCTTGACAGCTTACTAAATGTCGTTTAGTTGCAACATGCAAGGTGCAGTGTGCAGTCTATTGTGAATTCTAGTGTGATCATGGAAAATTTAACATTTATGTAAAAGTGTTGATGACACAGTGGAATTAGTTAGTAGTACGCTTGGTGTTGGGAAATCTACGATTTACAGAGTTGTTAAAGAAGAGAAATGTGGCGAGTTTCAAACAGCACGTAAAGCTCCAGGAAAACCAAAATTTCAAATAGAAAATCATTTGAAAGAAAGACTTCGAAGGAAAGTGCATGCGTTCTTCTTTAGAAAAGAATTTCCGACAGTAGACAAAGTTCTTGCCACGGTTCGAGATGATAAGGATTACCCTGAAATGAGTCGAAGCACACTATGGAAACTTTTAAAAGAAATAGGTTTTCTATGGAAAAAGCATTCCAGAAATTCTATTTTAATAGAAAGAAGCGATATTCTAGTATGGAGAAGAAATTACCTAAGGACTATAAAAGAAATGAGAAACCAAAGAAGAAATATATTTTATTTAGATGAAACATGGATCAACGAGGGACATACACCAAATAAATTTTGGCAAGATGAAACTGTTACAAGTCGAAGACAGGCTTTTTTAAATAATTTATCTACTGGTTTAAATCCACCATCACGAAAGGGGCGCAGACTGATAATAGTACACATCGGTAGTTCAAACGGTTTTGTTAAAGGTGGTTTATTGACTTTTGAATCTACTCGTACCGGTGACTACCATGAGGACATGAATGCTGATGTTTTTAAAGAGTGGTTCGAACAAATGATAGATCTTCTTCCTCAGAACTGTATAATAGTAATGGATAATGCAAGTTATCACTCGAGACTTACAGAAAAAATGCCCACAACCAAGTGGTTAAAAAAAGATTTACAGAATTGGCTAAATTCAAAGAATATTAAGTTCCATCCCGGTTCTGTGAGAAGAGAACTGTATCATTTGTGTTCCCTTCATAAAAAGAAATTAAAAAAATATGAAATTGATGAAATTGCAAAAAATCGTGGGATGACGGTGGTTAGATCACCACCATATCATTGCGAAGTAAACCCGATTGAACTGATATGGGCACAGATAAAGGGAGAAGTTTCAGGAAAAAATAATTCTTTTAAAATGAGTGATGTTAAACAGTTGTTTTTGGAGGCTGTAAATAATGTGAAGCCTGAAAACTGGGAAAAGGCAGTAAATCATACGATTAAAGAAGAAGAGAAAATGTGGAAGTTGGACAATATTACTGATGAAATGATCGAGCCACTCATTGTAAATATTGGTTGCGACAGTTCATCTTCTGATTTCGATTCTGATTTGGATTTGTAGGTAAGAAGTAGTTTTTATATTAAAATTATTATTTATGAACGTAACGTTGTTTAAAAGTCAAAGTTTAAACCCTTATACCTACATAGCCCGTTTGACACAATGTTCTTAACATACCTTGTGGAAAAATAAAATATTTTAGAAATAATTGCACTTTTTTACCTTCAGCTGCTTAGAAGTTAAAAGCAGGTTAATTAGGTGAAAATATAAGTGTACACCCGATATATTTATTATATTTATACAAAGATTATTTCATACGAAAATACTCGAGGTATAACTTCACAAAATATTTTAACTGTCTACTAAAAGAAGTGGTACGCCTATGGATTACGAACGCTTTATTATTTTAATACTCTCTCATACATAAAAATAGACTATAACAGATGGCTACGGTATTGTCATGGCAACTGCGATATTTAACATACCCTTCGAAAATTCTCTCAGGCTAGATGCTGGTATTTTGTCTTTAATGAAAATTTTGCCGAGCAGTTATGTCGCTTTACCGAGCAGTTATGTCAATTTTCCGATCTAGACCGGCAACGACGCACTTTCCGAGCCAAAAAATGAACGGAAAAATGCATTTTCTAAAGTGGCGGAACAAAAAAATATAAGAAACAGAATTTTTTACTTTGTAGTATTATTAATTAAGGAGAAATACCCCTTTTTCCTTTCCAATATCCACGTTTATGATTCTTGTATTGAAAAGTAGATTTTTCAGTCAGAACATTGACCGTGGAAGTTTGAACAGTGTTTAAATTTTACTTACAATGGGTCTTGGTGAGGGGTGGGCAAGTTACAAAAAGGGGAGAGAAACAAATAATATGAGCACTATTTGTGGGGTATGAAAGTGTCAAACGACCATAAGGGTGCAAGAGAGAGAACAGATGACAGGAGCGGATTCGGGTAAGATACTCAAAATAAGTTTTTTCTTTATTTTTTGAACAGTGAGTTTAAAATTAATTAATTTATTAACGCATATGGATTTTAACGATGTGTAACCGATTTTATATTTGTTCGAATACGTTTTGCAGTTCTATTGATTACTCAGGTCAGGCCATCAGGTCTTATCGAGGCCTTGACTAGTCTAGATCTGGTTCAAAAGCTTATTAGAAGTAAAATTTCATTAGAAATTGAATGCGAATGATTTCAAAGTCGTACAATTTTTTTGCATAAAGTTTCCTGATGACATGTCAACATTCCTCGCATGGGCGCAGTTACGGGGGGGGGGGCAATGCCTCCCAACTTTTTGTGAATGAATATTTCTTTACGCCTGGAGTCGACAGTTAAACAATAATTTTTAGTTGTGCTACCATCTATGGTAAGAAGAGAGTATTGACATTAAATTTACTCACTTAGTATTAATCTCTGAAAGGGATAAAAAAGAAGAGAGTGACATCTTGACTAGATTCAGTCAAAATTTAATGTCAATACTCTCTTCTTACCATAGATGGTAGCACATCTAAAAATGTTATCTTATAGCAGATATAGCTATTGACTTGTACGAGTTTGGAATTTTATTTATTGGATTCGAAAAGCCTAACTGATGAAGCCGAAAGGCAGAAACCGGTCTTAGGATGTCGAATCTAATAAATTAAAATTCCTTACTGGTGTACTTAAACAATAATGAATAAAAAACCACCAGAAAGGAAGCAGAAGCGGGATGAGTCAGCGGCAACACAGTATAACCGTTCAACTGGTGAAAAGTAGCTTAAAATTGCGTTTTAAAGCTTCAAATTTTCAAAAATTTTCCCGAGGAGGACCCCCGCTTCACTGGAGGGTATTCCATACCCCCCAGACCCCCCGGTACGTATGCCCCCCCAACATACAAGCCCATGATTCCTCGAAAAATTCGTTTTATCCACAATGTTATATAAAAAAAAAATGTGATTGATCCGACTCTGAATAAGCTAATATTTCAAATGCGAGCGAGATAGAACTAATAAAAAATCGCTTGTAAGCGAGACCGATACCGAATCGAGATGCATGCGAAAAAAGGAAAGAGACACAATGAAAGCCAATGTGAAAAAAGGCTTTTTCATTTGCTTAAAATCTAGTGGGTAAAACGCAGCACGAAACAATGGATGAAGCGGAGGGTGATCGTCAATTGTTTAAGGAAATCTGTATTGAAGGGAGTTTGTCACACAGTTGCGCCAATATGATTTCTAACGACTACAAATGATGTTTTTTTTGTGTAGTTATTGTTAATGCGTAAAGCTGTGATTTGTAGATTTTAAAACGTGTGAAAATAAGATTGTCACAATTTGCGTTGTGGGAATTTAATATTGGCCACACTCATACAGGTCGATTTTTATTTTAATCTATAAATTCTACTACATAAACGCTATCCCTGTTAACTGTTAAAGGTTGGCAATACTTCACGACGTTGCCGCTATGACATAGCGAAAATTCTTGATTCTAAGTTCTCATGCTATAATTATACTTATTTTACACTGAACTAGTCAAATTGCAAAATTGGTAATCAACTATTCATTTTTATTTGAATCTTAAAACACTTTTCTTACAGGGTTCCCACAATGGAAGCGAGAAAATTTTCCCTGACTTTTCCAGGTTTTCTCTGACCATGCACAAACTTTTTTCAGGACAAGAATCCACCTCTTATAGAGTAATACAAATAAGTAAATGAAAAACTTGTGTGAAAACTGTTTTGTCAATTACATATAACCAGTGTGCATATTTGTGGATGTGATAAATTAAATTCACAAATGAAATGTAAAAGGAAAAAAAACCATGATGTATTTTTTATGGATCTGTCTGGGCTGTCTTAATTTGTTTTTTATCTGAAATCAACTGATGTGGAATTATGTGCAGCCATTTGGTTTTCCATATACACTGGTAAAATTCCCTGACTTCTGCTGCAAAATTCCCTGACTTTGTCAACACTTTTTGAATTCCCTGACTTTTCCCTATTTTCCAGGTCTGTGGGAACCTTGTCTTACTATTGAAAATGCGTTATGGTCAAGATTGTATTGTTTTATACACTAGCAGTTCTTTTTTGGATCCATTCTAAACTTCAATCAAGTTGATAGCACATTAGATGCGCTTATATTCAAACTAGGGAAAATAGAACACTTTAGGGAAATAGAGAAAATTCTACGTGGCAACGCCGTAGATTTTTGACGTGTGACGTCATTGTCTTGCTATCGTAATAATACTAAATGCAGGTTTGAAGGATCTAAAATGTCATGTTGAAAAATGATCATTACAAAAGTTTTAGATTTTTTAATTATCTATAACTTTTACATTAAACTTTTTTCGATAAGATGCAAATTTCAGCCACATATCGTAAAAAACCAATATCTGGAAAATGGAAAATAAACATTGTTTTATAGAGATGTGACATGCGCAATATTCAAAGAAGAATATCAGTTTAGAAATATTGGCGAATGAAATAACAAACAACCTGAAATAAAGGGTGTAAAGGTAGTTCGCCTCCTCGTGGTGCATCCTGGATAACACTAAATGAAACTAACAAACAACTGGCGGTCAGACAAACCAAGAAGGTTCTCCTGACCACACAAGAGACATACACAAACAAAAACAAAATCAATCACAGAAGAATGTCCTAGAACTGTTCTAGAATTTAATGTGTCTTGTGCCATTCGCTAAATAAATAAATAAACACTTAAAATGGTCACGAACTATTTCCTTATTGGCCCGTTTCCGCGCGCCGCTGCTTTTTATATGCATACATACGCCGGATAGGAGGGGGTTTGATATTTCGGTTGACGAAAGCATATTGTTGAATACAATAATGAATTTACCCTTATTGTGTCGTTGTTATTGTATTTTATACCTATTCTAGAAATGTCCTCATAATGGAAGGTATAACTGCCAGATATTTTGTTATTACGACCGATATGGCATTGATATGGATTAGGTTAAACGGTTTTTTATTACGTGAGGATCTTCACACGTTATTAAAAAAAATGTCGAATCAATGTGGGCTATTATTTTATTCAAAACAAAATTATAGGATTATGTCGACGATATTTAAAAAAAAAGAAGGTTTTGTTGGACTGGAAAATATAATTAAGCCAAAAAAACCATTACATATAAAACCGAATTCCAGTTTTAAATCAAGCGAGGATTAAAGCGGTGATGGGCAAGGTCGTTGCTTAGGGGGGATTACCATGGTTTCTGAAATTGATTCAAAATAAGAGCCAATTCGTAATTGAATATTCCATTACTAAAAATACATCAAAAATTGTGAATTAAAAAAAACCAAATAATCTTAATAATAGAATTATTCCAGATGTGCTACCATCTATGATTAGAAGAGAGTATTGACAATTTTTAAAGCAAAAAATTCCCGATGTATTGGGGTTGCATACACAATTTGCATTGTGTGTTGCAAAGCTTTTATTTGACTGATTCTAGTCAAAATGTCACTCTCTTCTTTCGTATCCCTTTCAGAGATTAATACAAAGTTAGCAAACGAGTAAGGAATTTAATTTATGAGATTCGACATCCTAAGACCGGTTTCTGCCTTTCGGCTTCGTCAGTTAGGCTTTTCGAATCCAATAAATAAAATTCCAAACTCGTACAAGTCAATAGCTATATCCGCTATAAGATAAAATTTTTAGATGTGCTACCATCTATGATTAGAAGAGAGTATTGACAATTTTTAAAATTCCAGATGTAATGCAACATACACAATTTGCATTGTGTGTTGCACATCTAAAAATTTTATCTTATAGCGGATATAGCTATTGACTTGTACGAGTTTGGAATTTTATTTATTGGATTCGAAAAGCCTAATTGACGAAGCCGAAAGGCAGAAACCGGTCTTAGGATGTCGAATCTGATAAATTAAATTCCTTACTCGATTGCTAGAATTAATCCAATTCTTTTTACAAATAAATTTAAAATTCCACAAAAAATCGTACGAATATAAAAATAGACACAAGGAGGTTGTTTTTTTTTATGAAAACCCGATTGGTACAAATTGAATTTACAAAAAATCAATAGTGGGAAAACGTTTGAAAAAATTTGCAAAATGGAAACGACAAAATCGTGAAAAATAAAATTAAGAATTTTTCGACCATTTTTTCAATTTACTTAACAAGAAAAATTATATATTGTGAATACATTTTAGTTGTTATAAAAAAAAATTGTAGTTTGTGTAATGACATTTAAAAAAATTATGTAAAGACAACTTTAAAAAAAAATTTGATAGTTGTTGATTTTGGGATTGAGAGATGTCAAAGTGTTAATTTGAAAATAAAAACTAAAAATTAAAACATTGAATTATTTAACCAACCCAAATGGCGCCCAACGTGGGGCTTCGAAAGTAGAAACCACACAAATTACTTATTTAAAGTGAAAACTAACAGTATGAGAAATATAAAGAAAAATGGAAAAAGAAACAGGAAAGAGATTATACCAATTAAAGATTGTAGAATTAAAAGAAGAAAGGAACGTTGAAAAACATGAGGAAAAAGAACAAAAAGAAATAGAAATAAATAAAAAAGAAAATGATATATGGAAAATCTTTGAATTATTGGTAAAGAAGATGGACCAAAACCAAGAAATACAAGAAAACTTGAACAAAAAGATAGATAAAATGGACCAAAATCAAAAACAAAACACGTATACGTTAGATAGAATAGAAAAGAAATTTGAAGAATTTGAAAACAAACAGAAATTGACAGAACAGAAAATAATGGAACAGGATAAGAGAATGGGACAAATGGAGAAGGAGATAATGAAAACAAACACAAACCATGAAACCATGAAGTAATGAAATTAGAAGAAAATATCAAGGAAGGGTTAATAACAAATATTGCTATTGCAGAGGAAGAAAATTTAAAAACAAGAAAGGAAATCAAAGAAAAATGTAAGATATTAGAGGGAAAAATAGAATCTAATATAGAAGACGTGAATATAGAAATACAGAAGTGAATATCAAGATATGAAGAGGGATATGCAAAATGACCAAAGTGAGATGCTGGATAAGATAAAATTTAATACTAAAGAAGTTAATAGGATTGAAAACCAAGTATTGCAGAGATTTAGAAATTCGGAAATAAATGCAGGAGGATTACAAAGAGTACCATCGATGATGAGTGGAAGTAACCATAGGAAGAGAAGAAAAAATATGGAGAAATATTTTCACAGATGGAAGAGTAAAATAAAAAAAAATACATTAAAAAAAAGGGAACTAGTAATGGATAAAGATAAAGATTGTTTTATTTATTTGTTTGTAATTTAATCCTTCGGGGATTTTCGCCAATATCTAATCCCGGATGGACAAAAGGTGACACTTTAGTCCTTGTATTAATGGAGTGTGTTTACTTTAGTCCCGAAAGTATAAAAAAACATTTTATCATAAAAAGTGGTTTTATGGTCGAGAAAGAAGAACATTTAAAAGAACAAACCACTATATGAATTACTTTTTATACCAATTTTTAACAGCTCTATATCCATCCAACTGGTAACCGTTAAATTATAGTTGAAAGTTATGAGTGTACCTACCTAATAATTCACTTCGAACACCAGTTCACCCCAGGTATATGGCATTTTTTGGCAAGAATCGACAATTAGGGTCGGCTCTAGACTCAAACAAAGGTGACCTAGTGACAGAGAGCGCGGGAAGGGCAGGGGTAGACGCGAGGGAAAACAGGGGGTGGATTCGGGTATTGTCAATAAGCAGAGAGAACGTTTTGTTGGTTATTAGTCGAGTGGGAAATTGTTACGAGGGGCTTCCCAAAAGTTTTATAAATATTATTTATAATAATAGTACTTTATTAATATTTATTTATTAATAAAGATTTTTTAGTAAACTAAGAGAGGGTTGAACAATAACGTGGGTATTATTTTTGTAATTTAAAAAATCATATATAATTGTGTGTTGGCTTCGAAAAATATTTTAAAAATGTTTCAAATATTCAAGTAGTTTGATTATACAGGGTGTTTCCTACTTAAACTGACATACGTTAACTGTGAATAGAGAACACTTAGAGGGTTCAGAAACACCCATATAGTTTGGGTCTACCTCGCTTTATTACCGAGTTACGGGGTGTTTTATCAATTTTGGTCATTTCTTTTAGTCGCTGTATATTCGGAACCACACTGTATATTTCTATTAAAATTGGCATGAATATTCTACTTTACAAGGACAATCAATATGGTAGTAAAAAAATTAAAAATGCAGGTCCTTCTTTAAAAAAAGTTATCAAAATCGTTTTGCTTTAGAACAACACCCTGTATATGGAATTTTTAAAAACGGATAAGATATTCGAAAAGAGGGGAAAAAACTAATTAGGATTAAATATTTTATTTAAATGCACATCCCATTTTACTACCAAAATTTTAACATCAAACTTAAAATTTATAGGATTTATTATACTTTTTTTAGATGTGCTACCATCTATGGTTAGAAGAGAGTATTGACAATAAATTTTGACTGAATCTAGTCAAGATGTCACTCTCTTCTTTTTATCCCTTTAAGAGATTAGTACAAACTTAGTAAACCAGTAAGGAATTTTAATTTATTAGATTCGACATCCTAAGACCGATTTCTGCCTTTCGGCTTCATCAGTTAGGCTTTTCGAATCCAATAAATAAAATTCCAAATGCGTACAAGGATAAAAAGAAGAGAGTGACATCTTGACTAGATTCAGTCAAAATTTATTGTCAGTACTCTCTTCTAACCATAGATAGTAGCACATCTAAAAATGTTATCTTATAGCGGATATAGCTATTGACTTGTACTTGGAATTTTATTTATTGGATTCGAAAAGCCTAACTGATGAAGCCGAAAGGCAGAAATCGGTCTTAGGATATCGAATCTAATAAATTAAAATTCCTTACTGGTTTACTAGATTTATTATACATTTTTATTGGTATTTTCGTCTTCTATCCACAGTTAATGTATGTCAGTTTAAGTAAGAAACGCCCTGTATAAAGGTACGTAATTTTTAACATTTCAGAAATGTTTGTTTAGTCGCAATAGAAAAAAAACAAAAATTGGTGTCACCTTTAAAAATATTTCACACTTTGTACTAAAATTATTCGTAATTGACCTTGACATTTCAAAAATGTTTTGTAATATATACGATATTTTCAATTTTAAGAACATATTTGCGAATTGGTACCACTGCCGTGGGTACGTACAGAAAAGCTGACGATTTTAAGAACAATTATTTTGTTTATTTTTATTTATTAAAAATTCAAAAATTCGATATGTCATAAAATTTGTATTGAAACAAAGGAAGTTTGTTAATTCACTCGTTTTTTTTGTTTAAGATATTTCGATATCTTAAAGGGTAGTTTCACGGATTTATATAATTATCTTTTTTTTTCAATTATTTTAGAAAGGTCTTGTAGAGTTTTTGGATTTATATTTGTAATATTTTCACTAGAAACTTTTTTAAATTAGATTTTAACAAGTAAAGTTAATTGGAGTCGCACGAATTGTTTATTTCTTAAAAATAAAATTTTTTATTTTTTTTTTAACTAAATAATTTGATTATTCATGTAACCGATTTCAAAATAAACGAATTACGTGCCAAAACGAACATAATATACGTTTTTATAAATATTTTTATTTTTTATTTACAACCGTCTGCACAGAGTTCGTAGAACGATGTTATTTTTTTGTCTCCATATTTTTGCAACAAAACTACCAACAATAAAATTGTTGAAATTTACTGGTTTATTATAAACATTTAAACAATGCGTTTGCGGTGCACCAGACAGTGAGATAAACAATAATAAAGTATTGCAAAGTTATTGACAAACAGCAGTTGACATTACAGTTTAAATGGTTGGAGTGGGTGATTTTCTGTACCATCAGTCCTCAAAATATGATCCTGAATGTCTAGATGATAATTATTACAATTATTTTTCAAGAAAAATGAAATATTTCGCCATTAAAATCTCAGACATTAAAAAAACTCATAGATGAGTAATATTATCTAAAAAAAAAAGGTGGGGTGGTTTACCCAATTTTTTTACAAGGTACCTACACGAAAATTCCACAACTAAACTTTATGCAAATTGAGGCATTGCTATAAAAACGACATTTTCAAATTTCGTCCAGATAAAATTCTAATAAATCACAACCAAATCATCACCTCAACATCAACTACATCTTGTAACAAGTACCAAATCATTTAAACCGTACTTAACGACAATTTTCAAGGTACCTACTTAAACCTTTTCCAGGTAAAACTATTTTGAAAACACTTTACAATATTTTGGAACAAGCACAGCTGTGAGAAATAGGAACAGTTACAAAAAGGCGGAATATTTCTGTGAAAGGACGTGTTTTTGAAGATATGCAAATCGGTATAGGTAGTTTTTCATTTGTTCGGTAGGTAGCTTGTATGTTTTGATTGAAATAGTCACGCCTGGCTCGAAAGTTGTTGAAAAATGACTTTTAAAATTCAAAAATTTAGGGGCTGCTGTACTGCTTAAACAGGACCGGTTTGTTTTACAAAATATATTAGATGCATTGGCAATTGGCAAAAATGACTTTGCATTTAAAAAAAAATCACCTGTTCGAGGATTTTTACGACGTTATCTTCGGCGAGATTTAATCTTCATCCTGTATTGTCCATTTTTAGAATTTTATCTTTATTGTCGGCTATATAGTTAAGTTTAATGTATTCAATTTTAAAAATAAAAAAATTGTACTTTGAGATATTTAAAAGTGGATTTTTGTCTCTAATCTGAATGTACTAAATTTGAATTTATGATTATCGATAAAATTTATTACAAGATAGGTAAAAATATATGATATTTGGGATTAGTTTCAACGTCTAAAAAATAACTATTAGTCCAATAAATGAAGCTGCCAACGCGGGTATCAGGTCTGTTCGGCACCATTTTTTTTTAATTTGCAAATGAAAATGGCCCATTGGTCTCAAAAATGTGTTTTTTTTTTCGCCTATTATCGCCGATATTTCCGAAAATATGACACTTAGAGAATTTTTGTTTGGACGAAAATGAAGATAAGTTCATTACCTACAAAAATGATCCTCATAATTTTTGTCAAAAATATGATACTTTTCGAGATAACCGGCTCCAAAACGCACCCCCATTTTTAGCTCCTGCCCTGCATTTAGAGATCACGCTCTAAAGGAATGACACTCCCAAGCGGATTACAAATTTTTAAATAAATCACGTAAGAATGAATATTTTTTCATGACTGAAAGTTCAGATGAAAGAAGGAACCTGCAGCATCTGCCTTCAAACTTTCTCAAATTGGATTTTTTACAATAAATTTATTAATCAAGTGCACAAAGTGAAAAAAAGTTGGTTATTATTGCCTTATCTTTTGTCTTCAGACAAAAACGGGAGGATATTCAAATTTTGGGAGGATATTTAAATTTTCCGTTTTCGCCACAATAATTTTGTGAATTATTAAAAAGAATATTTTTGAATTTTTGAAACGCCGTTTTTGCAAAAACTATTAGTGTAGCGAAAAAAATCATAAAGACAACTTTTGTAGGTAATGAATTGCTCTTCATTTTTTGGCAAACAAAAATGCTCTAAGGGTCAAATTTCGGCAGATATCGTCGAAAAACGGATTTTCGGGAACTCTAGAGCAATTTTCCTACCCTTCCACAAATTCCACGTAGATGAGATTTTCAGAGGTAAATGTACCTATAAATACCTTCAAATTAAAACAAATTTGATGGACAGACTGATGCCCAAGTTTGGGGTTTTTCTGGCATTAATTTACTGGACTATATTATTATTTATGTGTTACACTTTACCGGCTGGTTATTTTCATAGAAATTAAAATAACAGTATACAAATTTTAGTAAGCCTAAAATGAACTGATGCATGTTTTTTTTAACACAAAGTTACGGACCATTTTCAAACATCAACATTTCTCTATGGATTTTTTTTTAAATTTTAGTACATTTGTTTTTAAACAAAATTTGAGGTTAAGAACTGATTTTTAATTATAATAAATATTAAACTGGAAGAAATAGTCCATATTCAAAGTAAAGTTTCAGTTAGATCAACCAAAATAAAACTTATCTTAACACATTTTCATTAACAGATTAACTTTGATTGTATCTCATTTTTTAATTCCTTGCATTTTTAACTTCCCCTCCCCCTTCCTCTACCTATACCATGTTTTCTTTTCAGCTTTTGTTTTCTTTTGCTTGTGTCACTCGATCGGTAATTATCGATAACTTCTTGTCTTGCATTAATTTAATTGCTAATATTTTGTTCTTTCTCATTACATATTTTCGGTCAACTGTCTTTTTAAATTCTAACCTGTTCAGTCATACTTAAATGCATGGTAGCTCGCCAATACTTTTGAGGTTATTTCATACATATAAATTTTTAATTATTTTCATCCTTATGGGATCTCGTATAATAATTGGGTGGTCTCACAATTTCCCCCCTTAATTTTGGTGGTAAGGCTTTTAACTGCCTTTACCATCTTATAATGTTTATTTAATAAGTTAATTTTTTGCGATTCACAATATTTTTTGTCTCTAAAACGGAAGTAACCATTGTGCCTCTTTATATTCTAATCTTAGTATTGTACCAATTTTTTACCATTGGTTTCTCTATTGTTTTAGCTTTTTTCCCCTATATTTCAATTTTTACTGATGATGAATACTACTGTATTCGAAAACTTGTTTCTTCTCCATGAGGGTTTAAAAATTGTTATAATATATTTGTGGAGACGACTTTGAGTTTTATTTTGGTTGATATAAATATTAAATCTTACAAAAATTACGCTTGCTCGTTTTTTTCGCGTTTTTTAAATCATCACAAAAAGTAATCACAGGTAAAGCCCTCAAAAATGTGTCACGGTACGTTTATCGCCTATTCCGCCTCTGTCCTAATCAATTTCAAAAATAGGTATCGATTTCTACGTAAATAATAAATAAAACAAAAGTGTCTCTCAATATAACGATGACAATTGTTTTTTTTTTTCTATTTCAAAGAATAATTTCGATCCCAATTATTCATTGGTAATTCCAAATATTAATGAAGACACAATTGTCAACAATTACTTATAATTCAAAGAAACAATGAATTATTAATATTAATTTAAATTAAAAGTTAGTTGGTTTAAATTCAATTACTGTTTAAAAATTTGGTGAAGGAGTTTGTTATTCCTAAATTAATTATATCGAGTTAATTATTTCAAAATATTTACTTTTGATCGATTTTCTTCACAATTAGGGGTCAAATATATCAATTAGAACTAATTATATTTATAATTACAAAAAATGGTGAGAGCGCTCAAATATTTTAAAAAATGGTGGAGGAATTACCACGGAAAATGGTGACGCGTGGATCAAATTGTAAAAAATGGTGAAAGAACGTATTCCGCCATTTTTATTTTTTTGATGAATTTATTAGCTTTCAAACGTATTTTAATCTTTTATAGTATCTAACTGTTTGAAAATTTGGTATTAAACTCAAAACTAGTTCTAGCTTCAGACTTTTTCTTTCCAATTCATGTTATTTTGTTCTAAATTTTTAATTCCTTCAATTTTCCACTGTATCTTTTTACACTTTTTTACCATTTTACCAAAAGTTGTATCATATTCCAGTTTTTGATAAACTTTCTTCAGTTGTGCCATATTTGAGGTTTGTGTTATTGAGTTGTCTTTTACATTTACGTGTTGGTCCCATGTGGTATTTGCTTCCCACACTTTTTATTGTTCTCCTCTTCTTCTAAGAAGTACGTACAAATGTAGTTGACATTCGTGACTGTTCCTCTGACGATGTAATTGCTGGTATAGTGCAGCTAAACGAAATAGTGCGATCGCTAAGTGGCTACGCGACCAAACTCATTTCACGATGCGGTGAACTTATCTTCGCGATACCATTCGCCATTAGTCACATTGTATTATCACAGCCGGGTCCACGTGTTTTGGTAAATCAAGTGAGCCGCGTTTTAAAGCTGATAATTGATTATACTATATCTCCGGTTTCTACTATACGATTTTCTCTGGAACTCTGAATAATTTAGATCATAAAACAGAGCTTTATAAATGCACATATTTATTTTCGACGATGCTTATTTACTCTGTTTAATTTGATTTTCTACTGATCAGTTTGATTTTTTGTTGTCGTCTGCTAAACTGTAGTGTTATTCTCCAAAAAGTGTTAATTTTTGAATTGTTTAACACTTTATGATCGTAATAACTGTTGTAAGGTAGATCACTTAACACGTGCTGTTGGAGAAACATTTTAACCAATATTGACATTGCGATTAGGATCGTCACTACATGAAATAAGATTGCTGCATTATCATGCGTCAATTGTATGCATCATTTGTATACAGGGGCATTTAAATATTTATCGTTAAACTTCTAAAGGATGACCGGTCTTACAAATGAAGGTCCAGGGCGGCCATAACTCCTTAGTACCCTTTCCAGATGTATTCCAGTCTTCAATATTAGTGAGTTATTGATTATTATAGTCGTTGTATAACACGCTTGGATTTTACTCACACCGATGATATTTTAACGCGCTTCTTTCATTCTACAAACATCACGAAAGATATTATCATATTTTTTTATTAATATTAACTTACCCTGGAGGTACGCTTTGTCTATATCCTCCTTGGTACCCTCCTTGTTGCACTTTTCCAGTCGTTCCTTGTCCTCCAATGTAGTTAGGGTTGGCGTTGGGCGTCGGGCCGCCCGTGTAGGCGCCCCCGTGGGGGCCCGACTGCGTCGTGGTGCTCACTCCCCACACCGTGGTCACGACCGACAACTGCTGCTGGGCACCAGACCCCGGTCCTGTCCAGTCCCTATAAAAAAAGATTTATATTAACTTAGTTTACTACATTGTTTAATATTCATTCATTGACCAATCGCAGCCTTTGTGGCTTATTCTCGGATTAATTAATGTCCATTTTTATAGTTGTTAGCTCCAGCAAGGAACCCAAATACGATTAGACAAGGATTGCACGAAACTGATTACTTTTAGTGATGAATTTTATGCCCTACAACACTCTTATCTTCTGAGAAAGTTTTAGGTACGATTTGCATGCAGTAGTGGATCAGAGCTATGTATTTCTCATGTGTAGAAGGCAGTATTGTGTTCTGATGTCTCATTATCTTCCTCTTTAACTCCATATACAGTTTTCCTTTCTGTGTAGATGTTATTTCCCCTACCTTTTGTCTTGTCTAATATTGGTTGTGTCTTGAGCGTCAGAGTTGTTTTTTTACAGGTTTTAACAGGAGAAATAGACCCTTTTTGAGTAAGCTGATAAGCTAATTTTAGTTGTTGGAGTGTTAGTTGGCTGTATGGTTTTTTGGCATCTTTATTTATATCATATATTATCCTAGATGGAAGGAATCCCTGCCTGAATAGGGATTTCCATTTCTCTTTACATTTGGATTTCCATTCTAGAACCATCCTGGCTCCAATTTACTCTGGTTTTGATTGCTTTGACTTTTAGTACTGCTGAATATATGTCAGGTATTTTGCCTCTAATAGCTCTTTTTGAGTGTTAAATTGCAATAAATATCAGTTTGTAAATAGTAACTATTTTATATTAATTTCAGAAGTATATTAGAAGATTATTGAAAATTTGATAGAACTGATGTAACGTGGTGAGCCTGGTATAAATATCACCTACTGGGTGTTTGGAATTTAGCGAAAAAGGATAGCATTAAATTGAAAATTAGACTATATTGTTTAAGTGTAATTAATACTGACTGTACCTGTCGTTTATTTAATTTCTGTATCTTTATTATTTGCTCCAACTTCTCAGTAAACATGTATTTGAATTTCTTGGCTATTATATGAAGAATTAATCTTTTTAAAGCTGTTTATATTACTAACGAGCTGCCGTTTTACTTGGGATGGGATTTGCTTTACAATATATTGAAGAGATTTTTGTTTGTTTAAATAATTTGTCTACTGGTTATGGTGACTTTGATATTGATAAAAATTCAGTCTGAGAAAAACCAGATTTTTTATTTTTTCAAATTTAATCATTAACTTATTTATCTTTCATTAAAATAACTTTCTTTGAATCAGTGAATTTTCTTATACTTTTGACCATTTGGACACAAAATAGTTCTTCTAGCAATTTATTTTAAAAATCAATATACTGCATATTTTTAGCAAAGTCACTTTAATTTTTATCAATAATCTTTGCATTTTAATAATTCAACGCGTCAAATTTTTTATATACGTAACGAAAAGATAAGTAGACTTTATATAATTCGAATTTTATCAATATCTAACAATAAAAATTAAATACTGCGGGTCAGTAAATAAATTCAAAACTTTTTCTATCTGGAAAATTATTAATTTCAATTTATTCAAACTAACACAAAAATTATTACTAAACCAATTATAGGTATATCCATGTAAATATTTATTTTATAAAACCATTATGACATAACCTTAAATTTTTACATTAATTCACACCATCTGTCTTGCCAGTCTGCATTCTGTCTGCATCTTCTATTATTGTATTAAATATATATGCTAAAATATTCATACCTCATTTGCGTAAATATATCCATAACATAAATTTTTAATTAAAACCTTCGATGTGTAAAGTAAATCCAAAATTTTGTCGAAATATTGTGATCAAAAGCACTACATCAACTAAATAAAATCCTTTTAATAAACACCACCATTAACACAGTTTGTTTACTTCCAAAGTTATTTTTCTTCACTACACAGTTTTTGTTTATGTTCACATAGTCACAACATATTTTTGTGTTTTCGGGATACCAAACAATTTATTTTTTCCACTAAAGTCACAAAAAAAGTTTGTTTGCAAACAGTAATAATCCTTTTTTTTGCGCACATCCATTTTTTTCCACTAATTAATATCCAATTTTGAAAAAATCACCAAAAACACTGTCTCTTTTTGCACAAAAGTCACAAAGTCAGTCTTTCGTCCAGATATAAAACGAAAAAATTGGTTTACACGAAATTTACCTGGCATATATTTAACCATTTACTCAATTTTTGTATCTACATTACGGGTCAACATAACTTCCCAGCAGACACTTCATCCAGACACTCAACCTATTGCTACTTATTTAGATGTAATAAATTAATAATGTAGATGTCTGATATTTAAATTTTGCTTCATTATCATAATCTTTTTAGGTTAGAAAAAAAATGTGCATTATTGTCAATACAAGACAAAATAATATTATTTTATACGTGTTTTGCCTCGATATGAGTATTAATAAAAAATTAAAGAAAAAGTAAAATTTTAGAATTTTTCTGTAAACCAATTTTTTTATTTCTGTTTAGTAGATAATCCTGTGAAACACATAGCGTTCAAAAGTTTTGGCACAAAAGTCACTAAGTTTTTTTTAGTTGATGATAATCCTGATGTAGTGCACTAAATTTTTGACACAAAAATTAATCCAAAGTTGCATTGATACTCTTGTAGATCTCCAGAAATATTTTTTTAACCACACACACTATCTTTCGACAAAACTTGAAACTTTACACATCTCCGATATACAATTTTTTTTTTCAAAAAATACCGTACCTATAGGAAGTATATCCCAGCATTTGAAGGTAAACATAAAGAAATTAATGTTTACTGCAACACTTTTAAAACCATAATAATCCCAACAATACTCAGACTCATAAATGAGAGTTGTTCAGAGCACTCTGCGACTCGTACGACTTGCTCGCTGCACGACGTTCAACTGTCTGCCTGTGGGAGAAACAACGGCACGTAGGCTCAGTGGTGGGGGTATCAGGGGAAGTTTGACCCGAGTAGCTCAGACTCTCCTCCATTCCGTGCGGCCACAATATCGGTTATGGCGAGCGGTGTTGCCGGATTTCGGAGAGTCGAGCGATACCGTGGGTGGCTAGATAGTTGGTGAACGCTTTGGCCTTCTTTCAGAGGCGCGGGATCGGGTGGGCATCAGGTAGTCGATTTCGAAGAGATAAGAGATCGGATTGTTAGTGCTTGTTGTGAGAATTGATTCGTTTCTAGTTGACGATGTATCCTCATTTTGGTGGCTTCGCTTGGAACGCAGTAGCGTGGAATTGGGCGGGAATTGTAGACGTCTGTTGAGAGAAATGATGGATTTTGAGTTGGCGGTGTATACTCATTTTGGTGGCTTCGCTTGTAATACAGTAGCGCAGATTTGGGCGGGGATTATGAATGTTTGCAGAGAGAAATGATAAATTCTGAGTTTACGATGTATCTTAGGTCGAGAAATGTGGACGTTTGATGAGATAAATAATTAATTTTCTGTTGATGTCTGCTAATTATGGCTCTTTCATTTTTAAAACAGTAGCCTGGAACTGGATGGGTACACAATTTATTTCTGGATTTATCCATTCCATACCTGATGCCAGATTCAGAAGAAACATACAAATAAAGCGTTTAAAAAAACATGGTCGTTTTTATGAATCCACTATGCTAGCCAGACCACTAGCAAGAAGAAGATTCCCATAGTCACAACATATTTTTGTGGTTTCGGGATACTAAACAATTTTTTTCACTATAGCCACAAAAAAAGTTTTGTTTGCAAACAGTAATAATGCTTTTTTGCATACATCCCGTTTTTTTCTCTCATTATTATACAATTTTGAAAGAATTTTTTATAAAAGTCAAAAAGTCAGTCTTTTGTCCAGATATAAAAACAAAAAATTTACCTGACAATTTTTGTATTTACATGACTGGTCGACATAACTTCCTAGCAGACACTTCATCCAGACATTCAACCTATTGCTACTTATTGAGATATAATGAATTATAAATTAATAATGTAGATGACTGATATTTAAATTTTGCTTCATTATCATAATCGTGTTTGGACAATTAATATTAAAGTTTGTTCCAAGACCACATTTTAATAAGTAATTTTCAGTTGACGAGGTGTCATACTCAAAATTTGGATTTTCGATCACACTACCATATTAAAACTGTTTTTTATGAAATTTGGAAGAAACATATTAAAATTTTACAGCAACAAATTTTTGATAACCGAATTTTAATGAATTTGGTGGTTTTGTACAGAACGTAAATGAACACTTCTACGAATTTTAAATCGGTAATAATAAAATTACTAATCTGGGATGAAAATATAACCAAAACCTTGTTCTAGCAAATCAGTAAACATTCAGTGTATACTCATCCAATACAAAGTGGAAAATTTACAAATATTTTATCAATAAGCCATAAACACCCGATACAATATAATCGCTTCTTTTCCAATAACAATCACCCAACGATTACATGAAAAGAGATAAATATTCCTCAACAATAGAATCGCCAAAATAAAGTCTGGTTTTTCCACAAGGTCGTTTCCAAACGTAATGCTTCCTAGAAACTTTTCTAAGGGATTCTGAGGTAGAGTTAATGGGAATTTTGAATTTTTATGACGTCCTGTTCGGTATCCTGTTTTGTTGTTTACCATTTCTAAATCCGAAATGTGAAATTCCACAGATAATGACGATTTACGAATGACTTATATTTAACTCTATAAAGAATTTTAGGTCGAAATGTCTGCTGATAAAAAAAACGGTTCCTGTTGGTGTGTTATTGTTTCATACAGGATGTTTTTAAGTTTTTCTTACGTATTCTCTGGGACGGTTCTATTATCAGTGTAGGTGTTCCTCAAGGGTCAGTAGTGGGCCCAATATTATTTCTAATATATGTAAATGACATCGTTAGGTACAGCTAGCCCATCTATACATTTCACGTTGTATGCGGACGATATGTCCATACTTATTTCGAAAAATCTAATTATTCCTTAGAAAATAGATGTAATGAAGTTCTTTCTAGTCTGTATGACTGGTTTTGCATGAATTCACTTCATCTAAATTCAGAAAAAACTCAGTCAATTCATTTTCATAAAAGTGTTTTTATATTATTATATGTCTTAAGAAATACCTACTAAAGGGTGTATTTTACTCTTTGCAAGAGTTCTAAATATTGAAATGGTTGCCAAATTTTTGTTTCTTAGTCTTAGTTCCAATTTTATTTTATTTTATTTAATTTTATGTATTTTTATCTATTCCTTGACAAATTCTATATATGTTTCTGCATGTCACAAAGAAAATAAAGTATTATTATTAATATTATTATTATCATCTTATTCTTTTCTAAAGCGTTCGGCTTGTGATTTCAATTTAGAAAAAGTTACCCACTTACACAAGAAAAAGGGGAATTTGGATTTTTAGTTTTATTACAAATATAATTTAAAAACAATTTCGTGAAGATCGCACTTTAACCAATGTGTTGGTTTGAAATTGGCGGGGTGTCAAAACCGATAATTAGATTTGTCGATATGACAAAATATCAACTGCTATAAAAAAACTTATCGCTGGTAAAAAATTACCTATTTGAATATGGTGCTTCTTAAAATTCTTCGAGAAAGTTTACTTTAAGATGGTAAATTAGACATTTTAACGATTTAATACGTAGAGCAAGCTTGCATTCTACTCTAAAAATATCCCATCACGAACGGTATCGAGCACTTTCGTTTGGATGCAATTAATTATATCTTTTACATTCAAAATACAAAAACAATTCGAAATTAGAAGTGCTATTTTTAGGGCGGCAGAGCCAAAAGCTATAAAAAGAGTGAATAAAAATAAATTCTTAAGACCGCGTGTTGTTGTAATTCAATTTTCTTTTACGGTATGGGCGGATTCCATTTTATTTTTAACACGATTTTTTTTTAAATCCTTAAATTAACCCCTAGATATAAAATAACGAAGTATGAAAAATCTACTTCATTACAGAGTATTAAGTAAATATGATACAGGTATTTGCACTTTAAAGGGAAACACCCATTGATGTTTCTCCTTGTTTGTTTATTATCTATTGTTGGCGTCTTGATGCCAGATTCTATTAAGTCTTCTGGTGAGGGGGGCCATCGTTAAAGAATTCCTCAATGAATACATTTTCATGACTTATGAGCTGCTCACTGTAGATATGCCTCTGTCATTCGGCGGATTTCATCTTCAGGTCTCTATGAAGGGTTTGATTTGCTCAGCACTTTGGATTGAAACCGGTGGATGATGTTTATTGAGGTTGGTTTACTACAGCCCCACAGTTGTAGTCCCCAAATTTTTTTTTTCTGCGGAGGTGAAGAAAACCCTTTATGGGGAGGTTATGAGCCTAAAATCTCAAGGTCTACTGTGAGAATCTCCTTTCCAGGCATACTTACTAAAAACTTCACCCCGTGGTTGGGCCCGCCTGACCGAAGCCTCCGTTGACACTTAGGCCTGTCGGTCCATTGTATCATCCCTTTCTTTATATGTTTACAATACCCAATCCAGTACTTTAGTGCCTTGTACAAGCTTGTACAGGTCCTGTACTGGATGGGAGTTGTACAGTTCTGGTTCACCTATTGGCTGCCCAAAAATTTGTTGTCTATGTATATGTGTCACTGTTTCTGTTTGATTACCGCACAGTCTGCAAGTAAAGTAACCATTGTACGGTCCCATCTTGTTGAGGTTCCCCTTTACTGGCTCATGGCCAGAAAGGAGTCCTGTAACGATTTTCACCTGGCTCCTGTTCATCTTTAATAGGTCTGCCGCTCTTTTGTGGCTCGGTCCTTTGATGTACTCTTTCCCGTGTTTGTTTCCTGGGACGTTTTCCCAGCAATCTTTGTGTTTGTCCCAAATCCAATTTATTACAGACACTCTCGCTGTACGCTTTGGTACTTCTAGTGTCTGCCTTTGGTTTGGGGGGTTTTCCGAGCCTCTTCTTGCGACTTCGTCTGCTTTCTCGTTACCTGCAATTCCCTGATGTCTTGGCACCCATATCAGTTTGACATGATTACGGTCTGCCAGCGATCTCAGTTCCCCTTTACAGTCCCATACCAGTCTGGACGTCACTTCCTTGCTGCGAAAGGCCTTGAGTGCCGCTTGACTGTCTAATAGAATATTAATTACCGCGTTCACTATGCTTCTCCTGTTATTCTCCCTCGCGCATTGGAGATTAGCATATACCTCTGCCTTAAAGACGGAAGTGCGAGTGCCTAATTAGTAGCAGATGCCAGTCTGCGGGCTCCTGGAGAACACATCCGAGCTCCATTCTCAGTCTATGTACCAGATTTTCCCCTGTAGAATGTTCCTGAGCTGTAAGTCGTTCCATTCAGTTCTATCTGGCACCACCACTCTGATTGCGTTCTTGACCATATAGGTTTAAGCATAGTTTTGTTTAATATTGTTAAGGAATAATTTGGATTTTCTACCCAGGAGCCAATAAATCTGTCTAAATTTGATATCGACCTGCATTCTCTTTGTTATTTTTTGGTCGAGATGGAGACCTAGGTATTTTGTTTCCGTAGTTACGGGTATGTTTACATTATTCTTCCTTAAGGGTGGACAAACGTTGTGTTGCAAGGTAAGAGTAATTTGGTTGGATTTTGAATGATTTACTTTTGTTCTCCATTTTGTATAACGGTTACTGAGAAGATCCAGATGTCGTTGTAATTTTTCTTACTGGATTTTCATCTTCGGTGAGCACTGCTACATTATCGGCAAAAGAAGCTAATTCAGTGTAGTTGGTTTAAGGAATATCTGCAGTGAAGATTAAGAAAAGTATTGGTCCAAGGGCACTACCCTGAGGAATACCGGAATTTATCGGACAGTAGCAAGACTGTTCAGTATTGAATTTTATTGAAAAATGTCTGTTTAAAGAGCAGCCCTCGATGCCAAACGTGTTATTTATTTTAAACAACAAAATAAACACCATAAAAATCAAATTCAGGCTGATTTACTTTGTTTACCTACTAATTTTTCTCAACAAACAATCTTTTATAGTTTATTATATCATTTCAAGCTTAAAAACAATCCCATTTTTTCCTTAACCTCAAAATAACACATGCTCATATATTTCTACGCTCCTTAACAACCAACCAGTCAAAGCAAAGTGTTAAAAGCTCTGACATAAACACTCGAAAATCCTACTAATACCGTCTAAACGAAGCGGACCCCTAAAACGTCTTCTTTGGCAGAGTATATACGGAATATCCGTATCAGGTAAATAATTTCGAAGGCATAATACACCGTGCCATTGTAACTTTTCGAACAAGTCAAGCCGTATTTAAAATATGAAAATGTAAATCCGGTGTTTGGGCTGCGTTTCCGAGAATAAGGGACCGATGGGGTGTTTCATGGTGAAGTGGAAGCTAAACAGGGGGAGGTAACTGCAACTTGCTGATATTTACTCATTTACACCAGAGGCGTCGATTAATATAATGTTGAAATTTTTAGATGTGCTACCATCTATGATTAGAAGAGAGTATTGACACTAAATTTTGACCGATTCTAGTCAAGATGTCACTCTCTTCTTTTTATCCCTTTAAGAGATTAATACAAAGCATTGTATAAAGATTATATAGTAGTATCTCGCTCTAGTTAAAAGTGTTTGATGTAATCTCGCGCGGCATCTATTGACGTTCTATATGAAGTTTTCAATTTCTAATGCTGTACAGATACGCCCTCTATATCTTCTTTCACATGGCCTTTACCAAGTAGTTCATTCAGCTATTAAAGTTGTTGTCTGTAATATTGCACGTATTTACTACAAAACTGTGTGCTTAGTCATCTTTATTTACTAATGAGGATAAATTTATGATATGATGTGCTATATCAATTCTGTTTAGAATTTTGAGCAGCATTGACATATGGAAGAATATACATTTTTATTTTAAAAATAGTGATTATTTATTTATATAAATTAGAAATTATTTTTTTTAAATAAAGATAAAAATACACTTTATAGTGTAGACCAAAATCTCTCATAAAATGTGATACCGCTGAAACTAGGCTCTTAGTACTTTATTTGGTGTAGAAAACGTAAAAAAAATATTTGCTGCTCTAAAGTGTATGCTTAAGTTTACAATTTCGAAAACAAAATCGAAAATTTGGTTTCTGCGTTATCTAAAATCTCGAAAAATAAAAAAAAACTCGAGAAACCAATAGCACCACGTGCGAAAGAGCGGAAAATTTTACTAAAATTTATATTAAGTTATTTAAAACAAATTTATTACTATAAAAAATTATTAAATATAAGAAAGCGTATTCTAAAAATACAAATATTCAGAAATATTCGGAAAAAACTAAAGTATCTTTGCCTAAAATCTAAGTTGTCTAAGGAAGCTATCAGTGAGCCCTGATAAAGTAAAAAAATTGAAAATTTGCATGGGAACTTTTTCGATTGAAAATTAGGCTTTTTTTAATTTAAATTCGTATAAAATTGAAAAATAAATATTTTGCATTGAACAAATTACAGCTTATTTAAAACACAAAGAAGAATATTTTCACCAAGTTTCATGAAAAAAATATCTTTACGGGAGATAAAAATTAAAACCGAAAAATACGGTTTTTAACGATTTTCTCAATAATTTTGAAGGTATGTTGAAAAATGATTAATACAAAAGTTTTACATTTTTTAATTATCTACAAATGTTACATTAAAGTTTTTTCGAAACATTTCAGCCACAAATCGAAAAAAACCAATATCCAACCTTCAAGTTGTATATCTAGATACCCCGGAACTTTTTTGTCCAATTTATTTTTTTTAATTTACTTATAATTTTCCCTAAATTTTCCGACCATCCACATACTGCTAAGAATTTTTTTATGAATTCGGGCATTTAAAATCGGTTTGGACTTGGTCTACAAAACATTCAAATCCAACGAAACCTTGATTATTGATTAGTTTTTATTATTGGATAGGGCATCAGATTTTGGTGACCTTCAATCTTCAATTAACAACTCAAATTTATTCAAAACTATTTATTAACCCTAGTGCGTCTAGAGTTCTCGACGACAGAGTTGCCAACTAGCTTTTACCTATTTACTTTCAAAACTTTGGTGGATTACTCACAACTTTAAAATATCAATAGCAAGACAGTTTTTTTTAATATACCAGCATCAGATAAAAAAGAATAAAGTTGTTTAGTATCAAACAACAACATATAATAATGTATTAATTCTACCAGAAAATAAAATACTAATAAATAAAAAATAAATTATTTTAGACTTTTAAAATTAACTAAAACAATCATATAATATCCATATTATAAACAAGAAATCAAACTATTGCAAAAAATATACTTTAAGAAAAAAATATTTCGATTTAACATTGACTCTCTAGTTTTAGTGCTTTTTATACCAAATTTTAATTTTAAAAGTTAAACGGGTTTAATAAATTATCAGATTAGAATTTTTCATAATTACCATTATCGATAGTATACTACTGACCTTTTGATTACAATTCACAATAATTGCCCTTTACTCACAAATTTACTTACAGACTTAGTAAAATATTCACAAATTGGCAACCCTGGTTTCTCGGGAGATTATTAAAAATTTTGGGACTTCAATTTCATACGTCTTCCAATTCCCTATCGTTGTAACTAAATAACACATTAACAAAAGACAAGCAGAAATGAAAAAGAAGATTTCAAATTATAATTTCACTCAAGCAACGACATGACCTAAAGACATGACTTGTGTCCACATGGAGTTCTGCCATCTCCATTGCGTTCACATAATCCTACTGATAAAAGTCCGTAAGGCGATACTACTATATTATCTTTATTCAATGCTTTTACCCTTAACAGTTTTGGCAATATCTTGTTCATTGGAGTCAAATCTCTTTCGCCTGGAGCATTTTTTTAGTTCTGCAAATGGGTAATAGTCGGGAAAGCAACTGAAAGTGCAATTTTGTCATTGTAGTGACGTAAAATAAGAATAAAAACATAATTTAAATCTTTATTGGAAAGTACGTTGACTGCATTTAATTACGTGAATCGTAAAAATGTTTACAATTTATTAGAAAATTGATTCGGTATGTCGAATCGATACTAATAGCCATTTATATAATATAATTTCTCTTTACTTTTGCTGTAATATATCAAAATCGTATTTTTAACCGCAAAATTGTGATTCGTTATTTTTTTTCGAGTGCTAGTGAGAAAATATTTTCCTATGTATATTGTGTACGTTTTAGCATTCACTTATATCTGATTTATCAGTCGTTTACCGCACGTAAATATTTACGTCATATTTTTTTTTGAACCGTAAAACTATTAATTTTAATGCAATTATGTTTTAACAAGTTTTTGATAAGAAAACAACTTTTTTTTTCATGAGCTTTAAGACAAAACCATTATTTATTGAAACGTTTGGAACACTACCAGTTTTAAAGGGAGGATACAAAATGCGGATCAAAAAGGGTGGACCACCAGCCACCAGAAAAAGAGAGAGAGAGAGAATATGCTTTATTGTCATAGAAAAATTTCAAAAATTTTATAGACAAAGCGAAATTAATCATAATAAAAATAAAAATAAATTACTAGATAAAACAAAACACAAACAAAATAACAATAACAATTGCATTGGATATGCAATATCCGTCACTATAAATTATTGTTGAAATTGAAATTTTCAAATTAACTTAATTTAATTATTGCTCCTATATGCTGCAACCCAAAAGTCTAAGGCACGTTATAAAATTCTGCCACTGTGTAAAATGGTCTTTCTTGAAGAAAGTTTGCGAACTAAGCAGACGGATTCAAAGATAAATAGAGCAGGAAGGGTTAGAATTTTGAAATTTTTAAAGTAATTTTCACAGTGTGTCCTACCACTTAAACCAAATACATAACGAATTGCTCTTTTTTGTAATTTGAAAATAGATTCGAAGTGGTATAAGCTACAAGAACCCCAGAACGGTAAACCATAGCGAAGGTGAGATTCGAATAAGGAAAAGTAGGTCATTAATGCAGTAGTAGGGGTCAGCTCTTTAGAAACAGTTTTAATGGCAAAACATGCAGAAGATAATTTTTTTGCCAAGGTATCAATATGAGTGGACCATTTCAGGAATTTGTCTATATAAAGACCTAAAAACTTAATTGAGTTCACCGCTAGAATCGGATTATTGCTTAGAGTTATAGGCTGTAAAGTACCTCTGTAAGACATTGCTACGATTTTACTGGTGTTGAAACAAAGCCCGTTCGAGTCAGACCAAGACTTGATAGTAACTAGGTCTTTGTTTATGCTAGATTGTAATGTCTGTATATCAGAACTACTTCAGGTTACACTCTTGTCATCGGCAAGTAAAGTAATGCTTCCACTTATTTTTAAGTCTGTGATATCGTTGATGAATAATAAAAATAAAATTGGACCTAACACTGAACCTTGAGGTACGCCACTGCTAATTGGCAGATTTGAAGAATCAGCACCATTAGCACGTACCTGCTGATTTCTATTTTCTAAGTAAGTTTTAAACCATTGCAAAGGAGAACCCCGTACGCCATAAATTTGTAGTTTCTTAATTAAGATTTCATGATTAACACAATCAAAGGCCTTTGCAAAGTCACAAAATACTGAAGTTGTGAAAAGTTTATCATTAAGTGATGTATATATTTCATTAAGAACGGAAAACATTGTGCATTTTTTAGGAAGGAAACCATATTGATGAGGTGTTATGATGTTTTGTTTGAAAAGAAAGGGCAGTAGGCGATTTTTCATTAGCCTTTCTATTATCTTCGATAAGGTAGGTAATAAAGGAATAGGTCTATAGTTACAAGTTTCGGTTTTGTCGCCACCCTTATGAAGTGGGATTATTATAGCTGTTTTTAGACAGCTCGGAAAGATACCAGATTCGAAGGATTCATTAATCAGCGAAGTTAAAATGTTAACTACTACATCAGGTATATTTGAAAATATTTTAGTGGACAAGCCATCATTTCCACAGGAAGATTTATTTTGAATGCTGTTTATGGTTTGCACTAGTTCGTGCTTATCTACTGGCCCTAGGAAGAAACTATTAGTGACCCTTTTAGTAGGTAGGAGGAAGGAGAGAGCATCCTGGCCCGGAGCTATATTAGAGCTGATATTCTTACTTACATTAACAAAATACTTGTTTAGTTCATCAGGACTAGGATTAACAGTGTTTGAAGAACGGGTTTTATTTCTTAAGTCATTTATAATAGACCAGGTTTCTTTGGAAGAGTTTTTAGCTCTTGAGATGCGATTTTTATAATAGTTTTTCTTAGTAGATTTGATAATTTTCCGATACAGTATTCTGTAGTTGTTGATATAATTTAATATTAGGGGGTTATCTGAGAATTTTTTAATATACATAAGTGACCTCATATTTTTTGAAGAAATTCTTATTCCTTTAGTTGTCCAAGGTTTACGTTTAGTTTTAATGGGGCGAAGGGGAAATGCTGTATTGAAACACTTAATTATTTTATTTAGGAAGTCCAAGAATTTAGAGTTAATATCTTCAGAAAGACCATTCCAATTGTTAGCTAGACACAAGTTATAAAATTTTTCAAAATTACGCTGAGAGAAAATTCTACCCAACAGACTGACTTTTTTTGGGGCTGCGCGTGGTACCGCAAAATTGGCAAAAACTGCTTCATGGTCCGAAAGACCTGAGCTAATTACTTGGTGTTCAACATCAGCGGGTTTAAAATCGGAGACTACGTAATCTATAATTGTTGATGATGTTTTGGTGATTCTAGTTGGCGAATCTACGTGCATAGTGAGTCTGAATGATTCAAAAATATTTGTCAAGGACTTTTGAGTAGCACATACATTAGCAAAGTCAATATTTAAATCGCCGCATAAAATTTTCCTACTTTTTATAGGCAATGCGTCAAGTCCTATATTCCTAGATGCAATTTAAGCACCTTTACGATGATGCATTTTGGATGGAAAAAATATTAGCTCAGTTAGTTTTACAATGAAAAAGTTTATATTCATTTAATAAAAATATTGTTTAAAAAATGAGACAAAATTAGGGAAAGTGTATGTTAAATGAATTAAAAAAAATTATGTGAAAAGGACTTAAAAAAAATGTTTGTTTATGTTCATTAGATATTTTTTGAGTATTGAAATGTCAGATATGAAATTTAAAAATAAAGCACATTAATAGGCCAGCTTCGCATCTCCCGACGCGACATCTGGGCGACCGGGTCTGACAAAAATTGTGTGGTATATTTCCAAGATAAAGAAAAGTGACAGTTCTAGTACACAGGGTCGCATTATGGGTGTTATAAAAATAAGTATCACAAGAAACATTACTGACGTCCTTACACCCGTAGGTCTCACTACCTCTTTTTGATTTAGTTTTGATGGCCATATATTTGCCACTTCTATTCCCTTCTTCATTGACGTAGATACAGACCACTGCTGCATGCTTGCAGAATCCTCTTCCTCCTTTGCAAGTGCAGTTTGTATCCAAAACGTTTCTGTCAGGATCAACCTAAAATCAATCAACTATATAGTGTAACTGAAGTAAAATCAAAAATGATATTTTTTATGAAATCGATTACATACTTAATGCGACCCTGTGTACTTGCAAGAACAGTGACGTTTAGGTTTCTTTAACTTGTCATTATCTATTATTAGAACTTATACAATAATTATAATAATTCTATACATACCTCGATTGTCAGCTTGTAAAGGTTTGTTTTTGTTTTGGTGCTTAGTGCTTAGCGCAAAACAGTTCCTATAATCTCAGATGATCCATCAGTTTTTAACTCGTAGATGCCGGAAACATAATGGCTTTCGACGAGTTTCTTGCCTTTAATGAGACTTTCCTTTTGAAAAATTGTTAAATTTACCGACTTGAACCCACATCTTAGCAAAACCGACATTGTGGACGGTTAATAACAATAAATAAGCGAGTTTTTCAGTTAAACTTAAGCGATCGATTTAAATCGACAATCAATTATTGTTTTTCCTGGCCGGTAGAGCGGCGCTCGCGTCGCGCCAGCCGATGCGGGGCTGGCCTATTATTAACCCAAAAGAAAGAAGAAGAGAACGATGGAATAATGATGGTCTTAATGGAATTAAGAAGACTAGGGAAAGGAAGACAACAAGACAAAGAAGATTTGGGGAAATTGATGAAAAGTATGGAAAAAACAAAAAAGATTTGGGAAAAATGATGACTAGTATGGAAAAAAATATTCAAGAAAATATGGCTAAGAAAATGGAAAACAAATTTGAAGAAATAAATAGAACACAGGAGATAAATAGAACAGAAGATAATAGTACAAGAAACAAAATCAGAACACACAGAAAAGGAAATTAAAAGAATAGAAATAAGTGTAATAACAAATAATAATAATAGAAAAATATTGGAGAAAAACATGGAAGACCAACTAAAAGAAAATATGGAGATAGCTGAAGAAAAAAACCTAAGGACAAGAAGAGAATTAAAGAAAAGTATAAAAGAAGTTGAAGAAGATATTCATATAAGAAATGAACATAATTTTAAGATATTGGAAGACCAAATAAAGGAAGGATTCAGACTACAACAAGAAATGACCAACATAGAAAACAGTTCTATAAGAGTAAGAATAAATAATGTAGAAAAAGACATCAGGCAAGAATTAGTAAGCAGAAGTGAGGAACCAAGAGTAGTTATAATATGTAACAGTGAACCATCAATGAAATTTGAAGGAGATGTGAACAAATTTCACCCAAAGATATTTACAAAAATCATAACACATAAAATTAAAGAATCAAAATAATTTTCGGAATAATTCTAGTAATAGTAATACATAAATAAAATTAATAATAAAAATTTGATCATAATAACAATGCTAATAAAAATAATAGCAACTATAATAATGACATAATATTAAATAAAATAAGTATAAAGTATTAATAAATTTGGTATTCATTAGTTATTTGAACAAATAATTAAATGGATACAAAGGGGGAAATTGTTATGGTTTAAAAAAAATGAGACAAAATTAGGGAGTGTATGTTAAATGAATTAAAAAAAAAATATGTGAAAAGGCCTTAACAAAAAATGGTTGTTAGGAGATGTTTGTTTATGTTGATTAGATAGTTTTTGAGTATTGAAATGTCAGATATGAAATTTAAAAATGAAGCATATTGATTAAAAGTAAAAACCACTTATTTTCAATATCATTACAATATATATACAAGGTAATTAACATTACTCAGAGCTTAGCTGTTCCCGTAAGTTCGCTATTTTCTGGAATTTTCTGTTCGTCTTCATATCCTTAATTTTTCCTGTGATTTGAACACTATTCCACGGCTTTGTTTTCCTTAGACGATCGCAGCAAAGAATCGCAATTAAGACTACTATACTCAGCACCAAAAAACAGCACCTGTCTTCCTTTACCCGAATTGTATGGTAATACATAACCAAAAGCAAAACCAAACGAAAATGTCATCACATACTGAATTATAAGTAATTCTTTAAGAAAATGCGATCGAGGAATTTCTGCATCTGTAGCTCCTGCTGTATGTGATGACATTTTCGTTTGGTTTTGCTTTTGATTATATATTACCATACAATTCGGGTAAAGAAATATAGGTGCTGTTTTTTGGTGCTGAGTATAGTAGTCTTAATTGCGATTCTTTGCTGCGATCGTCTAAGGAAAACAAAGCCGTCAAATTATGTCACATTATCCATCTTTACTTTATGTGCGTCTGTTTAATTTTCAGATAATTAAACAGGGATATTGGATGCCCAGACTCTGTCAATCAACAATGCTAGGTGATCTCTATGGTGAGACACCTCCCTTTGGTGCCAAACTAGGTCCAAGGGGTTGTAAACGGGATACTAAAATGCCCAGTTATGTATCGTCTTAAAGTTCATTTGCGAGGAAAGTTATTTTGGGCTGAGGTAGTAGTTATAGAGAGAGGGCTAAGGGGTTGATCTGGGATACCTCTGCCAGCAGATCTGAGGAAAAGCCAACGCCTGGAGTTGCAATTTTCGCAAATTATGTTAACAAAAAACTCTTGTCAACTGTATAGGGAAACTACCCTCTTTAACAAATAAAAACTTTAAAAATGTCCTTCTAATAAGGCTCTATTTTCAGGATTACTTATCCATTTATCGCACTTTTTCATGTATTCAACTTTCAGGGAAAACTACCCTCAAACAATTATTTTTATCATAAACATTCTTTGACATTTCTACTTTACTTTGTACCAAAAATCCTCTGATGTGGCCAAAAAAGGTGTTCGTACATTCATTTCAATTCTTGTACTGGAAAAAACATTCCACAACAAAAAAAACTATTCGTTAAATCAAACCTTTCTACTTTTATACATACAAGGGATCAATAACCCCATCATTTAAAAACCAAACAAAAATCAATCAAATAAACTACATAAATAAATCTTAAAACCAAATTAAAACGCTCAAACGCATTCATTTTAATTTTCAGAAGGCATTTCATTTTATAGCAAATACCTTAAACAAGCAGTGATGCAATTTCTATTTTTCATATTTTTTCTCATTTTTATACAGGGTGAGCACATACCCTTAGGATTTATATCCATCATTTATATTATACCCTAGGGACATTTCGTGCCCACATTCTCTGACAATTCTTTTTATACAGGGTGATTCCCACAAGCGGAAAATATTCCCAAATATTTTAAACTTTTTCATTCATACAGGGTGATTATACCCTAGGGACATTTCGTGCCCATATTCTATGACAAATTCTCTACTTCTACAGGGTGATTCCATCTAGCGGAAAATATTCCCAAATATTTTAAACTTTTTTCATTCATACAGGGTGAGCAAATACCCTTAGGATTTTATATCCATCCCAAATACTTTAAACTTTTTTCATTCATACAGGGTGATTATACCCTAGGGACATTTCGTGCCCATATTCTATGGCAAATTCTCTACCTTTACAGGGTGATTCCCACAAGCGGAAAATATTCCCAAATATTTTAAACTTTTTTCTTTCATACAGGGTGAGCAAATACCCTTAGGATTTTATATCCATCCAAATATTTTAAACAATTCTACTTTCATACAGGGTGAGCAAATACCCTTAGGATTTTATATCCATCCCAAATATTTTAAACTTTTTTCTTTCATACAGGGTGATCTCATCCAAAGATTATACCCTAGGGACATTTCGTGCCCAGATTCGCTGACAATTCTAAACCTCTACAGGGTGATTCCCACAGGCGGAAAATATTCCCAAATATTTTAAACTTTTTCATTTTTTTTTCTACTTTCATACAGGGTGATTGTATACCCTTGGGATTTCTTTTTGCCCATTTTCGTTCAAACATTCATGTACTGTTATTGTAGGCTGAGGTAGTCGTTATAGAGAGAGGGCTAAGGAATTGATCTGGGATATTCCTGCTAGCAGATCTGGGAAAGCCAACGCCTATTGTAATTCCAAATAAGGAACATGGCTCGGTGATGCCTAATCACAAATCGTTTGTACAAATCATATCTTTAAACTTATGCGCCCACAAGCGGCCAGGATTCAAATATCCAATTTTTATTAAACTATGCGCCCACAAGCGGCCAGGATTCAAATATCCAATTTTTACTAAACTATGCGCCCACAAGCGGCCAGGATCCAAATATCCAAATATTTTAAAACTTTTTACATTTTTCAAACTTATTTCAACTAAACTCATTCCGAAACTACAGGGTGATGACCCAAATTACTAAAAAATTTAAAAAAAAAAAAAAAAAAAACCTTTCAATACCAATGCGTCGCTATACTCCGCCTCTTTTCGCGGGGGGAGAATGTTTAATTTTCAGATAATTAAACATGTAAACTCATATTCGTTTATTCGTACAACCGGCAACGCCGCACCAAAATACGTTGGCGAGCGGCATCAAACCAGGAAGCGGGTTCATCAAAGAGAATTTTTTGCTCTATTTTAAGGATGGGATTAAGTCGTAAATTTAACCGTCGCGTCTAGACAATAGAAAAAATCTTACACTTGTTTACGCGGTACACGCTAAAGAATCTTTCTAGAACGGTTGCCAGCCGGGGAAGGGATATATCTGAAACCGATGAACTTCGCCGATTTTAAAATCAGTTTGTATCGAGCCCTCATTATGAGCACATACTCCGGGGTTACCGAAAACCTCGTCAATAAATTCATTTTTTCATAATGCCTCTTAGTACGGCAAGTTAGTGGGACTTAGCTGCGTATCAAGCAGTCCAATTCAATTTAAAATCAGTTTGTATCGAGCCCTCATTATGAGCACATACTCCGGGGTTACAGAAAACCTCGTCAATAAATTCATTTTTTTCATAATGCCTCTTAGTACGGCAAGTTAGTGGGACTTAGCTGCGTATCAAGCAGTCCAATTCAATTTAAAATCAGTTTTGCATCGAGCCCTCATCATGAGCGCATACTCCGGGGTTACAGAAAACCTCGTCAATAAATTCATTTTTCATAATGCTTCGTAGTACAGCAAAATTAATATTTTCTGAATGATGTGGTCATTTCTTTAAATTAACTATAATACTTTGTTCACGATTACTAGTTTAATGTAATCTTTGTTACGTTGTTGTTTTTGTTCATTTATTTATTTAACAAGTCTAATAAATGGTTAAATAAAAGTGTCCATTGTTTTTATTGGATGAAGTTGAGAAGGAAACCCTATTACAGCACATTTCTTCAATCTAAAAATACAGTCCACGAAATTCGAAATACGATGCAGTTTAAAAAGGCGGTAACACATTGTTGGCCGTCCTGGGAAACTGGCACAACATAGGGCTTATTCCAGAGCCCTCAACAGCGTCTTATAATATGAGCCCCCTTCTCTACGAATTGGGGGGTGTTTTGTGTTTTTTTTGTTTCAGCTTTAATCTTCTGTTTTATATACTATTGACTTTCACCTACGTATTTGAAACTCTATTTTTTGTAAAATTATAGCTACGTAAACGAGATGAGCTTTAAGGATTTTCCCAATCAGTTGTTACCAGATAAAAAGAGTATGGTGCTCAAATTTCATTTAGGATTACAGGATCATTTCTAGTGGAAGGTATTCCACTCTTTTTGGTCCGCATTTTGTACCCGCCGGTTATAAACTGGTTGGGAGATAACAACGAACATGCCAATTACCCCAAACTCCAAGTTGTGACTCCTTAAGGGGGTAGTCCTCTAAATATGGCTGAAAAATAGGTGTTTTTCGGAATTTTTTTTATACTAAAACAAAAGGAAATGACAACTTTGAGTATATCCATTTATTAATAATACAAATAGCTTTCGGGCACCATTTTTTTACGCCATCAGCCGCTTCCTGTGGCCGCTGCACCAGGCAAGAATGTTACCTTAGGAGTAACAAAACTGCACAAATGAAGTGAAATAAAATCACACAAGCTCCCAAGAAAAAAGACATTAAAAATGTCAAACAGTGCACCAACTTCTGCACTTCAACAACTACTCCTTGGGCTATATGCCCCAATAGGTATTGAATTACGTAAGTCCAGATGCGGTTTGGATCCCGACCATGTCGGGACTTCTCAAAAACTTTGATTTTGTCATTAATGGAAGTCCAAACGTTGGTGCAGTGTATGACATTTTTAATGGGAGCTTGTGTGGTTTTATTTAACATCATTTGTGCAGTCAAATAAACATAAACATAAAAATAAATAGTAATATTTAAAAAGGACGTCAAGGAATATTTTTTATAGTTTCTTTACTATCACCTGAAAGAGAACGGACCATAAATGATCATGTAACCCACCACTGGCTAATCCATATCAAAAGGAACGATGAATTTCGTATAAATTCAGAAGTCTCCATAAATAAACAGCCAAAAAGAGAGAAAGCGAACCAGCTACTTCCCGAACGTCCTATTCGCGTTTTCCTGGTGTCGAAAACTTCGTACCTCGTTCGCAACTCTCGCATATCGCGGAGTGCTTTGCTTTAGAAATTGCACGGCTTGTATCAGAGGAGACTTTGCCGAGTAGGTAGTCGGAAAAGAGAAGGCGATGCCGAAGCGACGCCGACTTGGTTTCGTAGTTCAAAACCCGGAAGACAACCAAATAATTGAACATCGCACTAGAGGTGGGCGCAGCGAGATGGAAAGTGGTCGGTGGATCACAACTATAACTTCAAATTCAAATTCATTTATTCGCGTCATTGTACAAAAGTCTAACAAACGTCAAAAATTGTTTAAAACATAGTTTAGATATATAAAATTGGAATACAATACAATACAAATTTAGAAAAACATATTTTCTTCTTCTTTCAGTGCCTCGCCTGTCTTTAAGCGTGGGCTATCTCCATGACAATTTGGTTGAATTGGTCTCTATCTGTGGCTACTCGGAATAGTTGTTCTACTCCCAGTCAGGTCCAATTTCTAACATGTCGTAGCTTTTTGCGACCTATCCATCTTCTACCCTCAACCTTTCCCTGAATGATCAGGCGAGGGATGTAATAATTGGTACCTCGCATTATATCCCCGAAATAACTGATCTTTCTTGTTTTTATGGAGTTCTCGATCCTTATTCAGCTGTCTGAGTACCTCTTTATTACTGGTATGTGCAGTCCAAGGGATAGCACCACATCTAAAACTCTTCTATTTTATTCATGATGTCAGCTTTAAGCATCCGTACAAAAGAATTCTCCATACGTAACAGCGGAGCGTTCTTAACCGCGTGTCATTTCAATCCTCCCTCTTACCTCTTCGTCGCACGCTATGTCATTGTTCAGCCAGCTACCCAAATATTTGAAATGTGATACCAGTTCAATGTTGTGTCCGTTGATTGTAATCGGAATTGATTTTATGGTTATTCTACCTACAGTCATCCATTTCGTTTTCCTGATGTTTATATTAATACACCATTTTCGACCAGCCTCATGCATATAAGCAAACTAAAATTAAAATTATGTTAAAATCATGCTAAGGACTGCTAATATACAAATCTAAGAAATTCCCCATTACTATAAAAGGCGTTTTCTATCAAAATATTCTACTTTTAAATTGCTGTAATGGGAGACATTTGAAGCTATCTGAAAGCTTATTGTAAAATTTAGCAGACCAGTATCCCGATCCAGTTTGACATCTTCTCAGCCTCCAGTAGGATTGCACAAGATGCTTATGCCGGGTGTCATGTTGATGTATGTCCTCCACTTAATAAACATAAGGTTCTCCAATATATATGACAGGGAACAGTGAGAATTCTCAAGGTCTTATATGTTTGTCTGCAATCATCCCTATACTTGAGGCCAGCAAGAACCCTGATGGCTTTACGTTGTCAGCCAAAGACCCTCAACATTTCTGCCGAGTGTCCACAGACCAAAATGCCATAGGCTAGGTGACATTAAAATATGGCATGGCATGCTGTTTGCAGAACTTTTTGTGAGCCATTAGATGCCAGGTTCCTAAGTATATACAGACTTCTTGCATAGGTTGTCAATATGTTCACCTCATTGGAGCTTGGGGGTCCAGATGTAGGCCCAGTAATCTAACACTGATTACACCATCATTCACACCCTGAGTATCCTTAAGAGAAAATACTACTCTGTTGGTTTTCGCTTCATTGAGCAGTAATCTGTTTACACAGAACCCTTCCTTGGTCACTGACTGTGTAGACACGGAACCCTCAAGCGATTCCTCAAGTGTATCAGCTCCAAAAGAGACGGTGGTATCATCGACAAAGAGTGTGTATTTTGCATTTACATTTTCATATTACTAATAGATTTAAAACGGTATAGTATTGGATGAGAGAGAAGATACGGCAATGGCCAGACATATCTGCAGCAATAGACGCATAAGATGGGCCTTGAACACCTTCCAACCGTTTAAATCAGCAGGAGCTGATGGAATATTCCCCGCCTTACTCCAGCGCGGGCAAGAAGACATTCTACCACACCTAGTGAGTATGTGTCGTAGCAGTCTAGAACTGGGATATATACCGGAAGTATGGAGAAGGGCCAGAGTCACCTTCATTCCTAAAACAGGGAAAAGGGATACAACCAATCCTAAATCCCTTCGACCAATTAGTCTCACATCGTTCGTTCTGAAAACGGTGGAGAAAGCAACTGATAACTATATCAGAACAGAAATCCTGAAACGGGTGCCTCTGCACCCTCATCAGCATGCGTACCAAACGGGCAAATCCACGGAGACCGCATTGGTGCAATTGACAGATGAAATCCAGGATGCACTAGAGAACAAAGAATCTGTAGTGTGTGCCTTTCTAGACATAGAAGGGGATTTTGACAACACACCACACGAAGCCGTTAAAAGAGCACTAGAAGAAAGAGGGGTAGACAACACGACAACCAGATGGATGTCGCGACTTCTGTCTACCAGAATAGCAGAGACTAAATGGGACAAGACACTGTTTCCATCTGCACAACCAGAGGATGTCCACAAGGAGGAGTTGCCTCCCCTCTTATGTGGAGCCTAACAGTGGATCGACTCCTCTGCGATTTGACCGAAATTGGTATATCGTGTCAAGGCTATGCAGATGACATAGTCATAATCGCAAGAGGAAAATTCGAGAATACCCTCTGCGCGATATAGTTCAAAGAGGGCTGGACTATACCAAAGAATGGTGTCAATCGATGGGACTTAGCGTGAACCCCACCAAGACTACCTTAGTTGCCTTTACACGGAAAAGAAACATTAACCTCAAAACCATCGAATTGGACGGGAAAGTTATTGAATGGAAGCCAGATGTCAAATATCTGGGACTAATACTAGATAATAAACTCATCTGGAATAAGCACGAAAAAGAAGTAACCAGCAAAGCCACGAAAGCTCTAATGGTGTGCAGAAATTTTGCGGGAAAAAACTGGGGATGTAACCCAAAGATCCTGCAGTGGATGTACACGTCAATAGTGAGACCGGTCATCACTTATGGAGCAGTGGTCTGGGGCAGCAGAACTAAGCTGGCCAGTACAAAGGCAAATCTAGCGAAAATCCAAAGACTAGCCTGCGTATGCATAACAGGTGCAATGAGAACGTACCCAACGGCCGCCATGGAGGTAATCCTAAGCCTTACACCCCTCCATATAGTAGTGGAGAGTATAGCGATAAGAACAACCTACAGAATGACCAGAGAAGGATCAACTAAACGCAAGTTTCGACTCCTTCCTGGAAATCATCAAACCTGGGACAAGCCCCAAGATGAGATGACAAAAAAGTTTAGCTTTGTGAAAGAATTCAACACAAAGCTAAGTAACAAAAGCGAATGGGACAAAGATACCATCCCAAAACTCAAGAGAAGTGCCATTAAATGGTACACAGATGGTTCTAGAACAACAGAAGGAACAGGAATAGGAGTATATGGGCCTGGAACCAAATATTCTGAAAGTATAGGCAAATCTCCGAGCCTTTTCCAAGCTGAAATATACGCCATCGGAAAATGTGTCCAGTTCAACATAGAAAGAAATATTCGCAGACAAGAGATCATCATCATGTCAGATAGCCAAACAGCCATTAATGCTTTGAACTCCCACGAAATCAACTCCCAGATGGTTTGGGAGTGCCTAGAGAATCTAAACGAACTGGGCAAGAATAATACTGTTACCCTCCTATGGGTTCCGGGACACACTGGAGTGGAGGGTAATGAAATAGCAGACGTACTCGCAAAAAAAGGGGCTGAAACACCATTTCTGGGACCTGAACCCTTCTGCACCAGTACAATACTTAATGAACTTGGAAAAGAAGTAAATAACAAAAGATCCCAATAATGGATAGGACTACAAGAAATGAGGCAGGCTAAGACACTACTGGAGAACTATAACCAGAAGAGATCTGACGACTGCATCAGTAAAAGTAAAAATACTAACTCAGAATACTAACGGGTATCCTAACAGGGCACTGCCGTCTGAGAGGCCACCTAAGGAAACTCGGATTAGTAGACAAAGAAGAATGCAGATTCTGCGAGGAAGAGGAGAAAACCTCTACCCACATTCTCTCAAAATGCATTACCCTGCAAAATCCAAGGGTACGATACCTCGGAGAATATCAAATAGAAGAAGAAGATCTACCTAACCTGAAGCCTACCCACATCCTGAACTTTTTGAAAGCAATAGGACTGGAGGAACTGCTCTAATCGTTGAGACATCCTCAACGATTGGGCAGCAGTAGGGGGCACAATAGATCTTATAGGTCGCAGTGTATCGACACCCCCATCACAGATAGATAGATCCTTAAGAGAAAATACTACTCTGTTGGTTTTCGCTTCATTGAGCAGTAATCTGTTTACACAGAACCCTTCCTTGGTCACTGACTATGTAGACACGGAACCCTCAAGCGATTCCTCAAGTGTATCAGCTCCAAAAGAGACGGTGGTATCATCGACAAAGAGTGTGTATTTTGCATTTACATTTTCATATTACTAATAGATTTAAAACGGTATAGTATTGGATGAATGTTTAAATTGACAATTATCTATGTATGGTTGATACAAAAATAAATTTGATTTGATTTTCGTCCCCAAAAATACCCCATTTTCCCACCTAAAATGTATTTTCTTCGTAATGCCCAATCGATTTTTCATCAAAACCCCTAAAAATCTGCTCCCTACCTCCTCCGCTCAACTCCGACATTGAACTCCATCACACAATTTAAATAGCGGATAATTTTGTGCACCGCTAAAGCGACACAGAACATTTGCTATGAAAGCGAGAGAGACGGAAAACACCAAAGCGTATATGTAGAACATTCTTTGTATATATATACCTGCTATCTCATTTTGTCACATTTGGCTCGTATATTAGAGTACGAGTTGAGCCGTAGAGAACTAATAGGAGGCCGTGGAATTGGTGCAAGAGATGGACGAGATGGTATAGAAGAAGTTTGTTCAGGAGTTTAGAGGATCCGAGAGAACTTGGGTAAATGTGTGTTTAATTAAAAAAGGGGGTGATAATGGCTGTTGTATAGTGGTTACGAACGTATTTACAAATTAGATTTTTTTAACAAAAGGGATCTAAAATCGATTTCAGATTTTTTACACGAAATAAAAAACCGAATAATAATTATGATATCAGAAATTTTCTGGAAACCAATTCCAGTGTGACATAACTGTGGCCAAATTCGGATTCAGGACGTCAAAATTCCCGGAATATAATAATTAAAACATTGTCAGGTTATCTCGCTTTCAAAATAAAATTATGAGGTTCGCTATTTTCAAAAGATAAATTTGAAGAACAAATAGACATAGCGGAAGAACAACAAGGTTTTAGAAAGAATCGCAGTACCGTAGATGCAACATGCATTGTCAGACAAATAGTAGAAAAGTCAATTGAATATAATAAACCCGCATACATGAGCTTTGTGGACTTAAAAAGTGCCTTTGATCGGGCAAAAAGAAATGACATTTTAAAAATGCTAGAACAAAAATATGTAGACTATAGACTGTAGACTAATTAAACTAATAATAACACCAAAAGGAGATACAAAACCCATACTCGTGAATGGAGGGATACGGCAGGGAGACTCGCTCAGCCCTTTACTGTTCAATGTAATAATGGATAAAGCGAGAAGGATATAGAATGGGACTTAACAAAGTCAATATAGTATGCTATGCGGACGATGCACTACTGGTGGCGGACAATGAAGACGACCTACAAAGACAACTTCCCACATTCAACATCACGGCGAAAGCCTATAACATGAAGATTTCTGCGGAAAAAACAAAATGCATGGTGATTAGCAGGGACCCTCGAATGTACAAATTGGAAGTGGACGGCAGAAGCAGGTTATGACATTTACTTACCTTGGAATTGATAGGAACATAACCGGAGAGGCAAAAAGACAGGCAATGAAAGCAACAAAAGTTAGCGGATGCTTGAGAGAAACCTTATGGACGAATAAACACATGTCCACAGAGACCAAAATGAAAATATATAAAACAACTGTGAGACCGATTCTAACCTACACGGCAGAAGCTAGAGCCGACACGAGAAGAACAAAACAGATAATGAGTAACGGAGAAATGAAGACTATAAGAACACTCAGAGACGGACAAACAAATAAGAGCATACGGGAGCAATGTAACATCCAGAGCATCAGCAAATAGGTAAAAGCAAGGAAAAGGGACTGGGATAGTCATGTTAATAGAATGGCGCCTGACAGATTAGCTAACATCTGCAAAAATAAAAAACCTTACAGCAAAAGACCAACAGGAAGACCAAAGAAAAGATGGAAGGACAACCTAATGACAACAACAACAACAGAAACAGACTGAGAGGCAGACAAACAGGAGCAATCCTAGTCAGACGAAGAAGAAGAAGACGAGCTATTTTCATGTTTTTCGATAAACCCAGTCATTAAAAAATCGTAGGAGCCAAATCATCTCCAATCGACATAGGAGAGGGTTCATTTTATTAGGACAAAATTTTAAATCAACACGACATAAAAATTGCAGACGCTCTTTGGGGATCAAATGTTTAACAATCAGAAAAAAATCCAAGTCAACGTCTCAAACACGCTTACCTGTTATTGCATAAATCCGTCTCTGGAACGTTGTTGATTCTAGTAGCAGCCGTATATACAAAATGCACAATTATATACGATCGGGTCCGATTACACATATATATTTAACCTTTTTAAAGTAGCCAATCATGGGCGTTTCAACTAATAAAAGAAGGCACTATTGAATTAATAATTTCAAAAATAACTAATAACTGTATAATACGTATATGTTTGCATTCTTTTTTATTCTATTTAGTACTATAGATGAGGCATGTGTAAATTAGGTAATTTAATATTCAGGAGTAATGTTATATAACTTAAAGAGCAAAAAAGTTTATCGCACATTTATGTCACAAATGTAGCTTAACTAGCGCCCTCTACAAATTACATCGAAGTAGGTACCAGATTCTGATTTCTCGTGCCCAAAAACCACCAGTTCCAAATTTTTATGTATACATATCCAAAAACGCTAAAGTTGTTGCAAAAAATAAATCTTAAAATTTAAACTTTAACGCCCTGCAGAGGCGTAACTAGAGTTGACTCATGGGGGGGGGGGGGGGGTTACTTCTTCTCACATTTGCTTTCTTATTATTGCCGTTATAGTAATAATATAATTAATTGTAAATAAACATTATTACGACTTATATCTTTTATTCATTTAAATAACTGTGTTTGCACTTATTTTTTAAAAATTGTTACTTAGAATTTTATTTGTATCTCTTCTAAGCAATGAGAGGGGTTACATGGGGGTCACCTTTGACAGCAAGTTAACATGGAACTCTCATCTAGAAAACAGAGTCAAAAGAGCATACATATATTATGAACAGTGCCGAAGAACCATTGGCCGCACCTGGGGAATGTCACCTACGGCCTGGATCTACACTGCAATCATAAGACCTATGCTAACGTACGGTGCGATTGCCTGGAGAGTCAATACTAGCCAGCGGACAGTCGTACGCAAATTGTCGAGGTGTAACTTGTGGAACGAGGTCCTTGGAGAGATCCCACTGCTACAAGCCAACACAGATTCGATTGCACCAAGATATACCTTTCACAGGGTAATAACAAAAAACGTACAAGAGGCTACATTGGCAGCAGGTGCCTTGTACATCTACACCGATGGGTCTAAAACAAATGAGGAGTCAGGCTGTGGAATTTATTCCAGATCCTTGTATCTCAATATAAAATGGGCAATGGGTTCTAATGCCAGTGTAGCTCAAACAGAGCTCACTGCTATCTCCATCGCCGCAAAAGAGACTACCAGAAGAAACATTACTGGTAATAATATTTACATCCTCACGGACAGCAGACAGGCACTACTAAAATTACATCAGGTCTAGTACTAGAATGTCACCAGGCCCTGATCGAAGCTTGCAACAACAACGTGGTCACTTTAGCTTGGATCAAAGGTCATGGAAAATCAAAAGGCAACCGTGCAGCTGACTCTTTAGCTAAGAAAGCAACCTCCCATAAACTTTTGGGACCTGGTACTTTCATAAGCTTATCGGCATCAGCTGTGGCTGACCTACTAAAGAAACAGTCCCTTGACGAGTTTAAGGGTAGATGGGACGACGAAACAGGTTGCAAGCTAGCCAAGGAACTATTACAGTATCCGAACAGCGAAACAGCAAAAAAATACATGACTATGAACAGACAGAACCTGCGCACAGCCACAGGTATCCTGACTGGACACTGTCATCTATGAAAACACCTCTACAGGATGGGGTTATCTGACACTCCACTGTGTAGAGGATGTGAACAGGAAGACGAGACTGTCGAACACATTCTTTGCGAATGCCCGATACTCTCACAAATGAGACATTTTCTTTTCGGTGAGCGGTGGCTAACACATGCCAACATGAGGTCATCGCCTACTTTAAACGCACAATGGGCCAAATGTGGCCTACGTGCTGTGGGGTGACCCACCCTTTTAAATTTACAGATACAGAATACAAAGAGGGGAGTTACATCCCCAATAACCCCCCACCCCCCCTCGTTACGCCTATGACTCCCTATATATTCCTTATTAGAAACATTTTATTGGATCAAGTTGGTAATATTTTAAAGTGAGGAATCTACCATACTTCTATGTACAATTACTTAAGGACCACCCTGTATACGCAAAATAGACCTACTTTAGATAGAGGTCTTTGAAAAACAAATTTATTTAGCAATATATATAATAGACCATACCTACGCACGTAATGACACTCTTGTGCATAATATGCAAGTATAAAAATCCGAATAGAACGCATTCCAGACTAGAATTAATTAATAAAAAAAGGCTAATTTAAATTTAAACGTTTCCATTATTCAAATCACAATGAAACGCAATCTCTACTCGATCGGTCCGAAACTTGGCATCGTCGCGCGGCGCGGCTGCATAATAATAACCTCATTAATAAAATTCTTTCTTGAACATGGGAGCAGAGAGAGAAATACTTTTTAAAAAATCATCGTGTCACGTTCTGATTCTAATTCAGATCCATGATGACATGGTTTCGGTATGATGGTATGGTAATTCTAACTGTCGCTGGCTTTTCCTACTCGATAAACGTTTCTAATGTCTGGTAATTTGACATCCGGTAAGTATATCACTGTCGGGCGCGTAATTAATTCAATTAATACCATTTTCAAAAAATACAGAGGTACAAAAATTGCTTAGAGTGGAGTATATCGAGTCTACTGATCAAGTTTTGCTGTGCTTTAATGGTTTATGATGTTTAATTAATTTTAAATTACAAAATTCAGTTGTCATTTGTGTCATATGTCATATGTCATTTTGACTTGGTCCATTATTTAATTCTTAGGTAAATTTCATCTCCTTTCTAGTCCTGAAGATAACGTTATGGTCGAAAATAGTGGCAACCTATAGTCTATTTTTATGTATGAGAGAGTAATAAAACAGCATTTCTAATGCAAAACTTAGTACGGTCATTTTAAATATTTTTACGGAATAATCTAAATATTTCCTAAAATTGTCATAAATGTACCTGAGCTAATACAAGTTTTGGGTCTTTTATTGGTCTTTTATAACCATAAGCTGTACAGAACAATAGAAAAAGGTTTGGACAGGCCGAAAGCCCTGTGTATTAAAGATAACATAGCCGTATCTTAAGATTATTTTCAATAAGTACCTATTTGCCAATTTTGTTTTATTTTAATTCCAAGAATTTCTTACAGTAATCGAATCATAAGTAGATAAATCCCTTACCAACAAATTTCACCGAAAATGCGATTGTAGGTTTTCCATTTAGTAAGGAGGTCCAGTTGTGTATTCTTGACAGCTTACTAAATGTCGTTTAGTTGCAACATGCAAGGTGCAGTGTGCAGTCTAATGTGAATTCTAGTGTGATCATGGAAAATTTGGAAGTACCGCGTAAACGACAAAAAATCGGTCCTTTAACAGTTAATGAAAAAACATTAATATTTAATTGTTTTAAATCATTTACAGACAAACATTTATGTAAAATTGTTGATGACACAGTGGAATTAGTTAGTAGTACGCTTGGTGTTGGGAAATCTACGATTTACAGAGTTGTTAAAGAAGAGAAATGTGGCGAGTTTCAAACAGCACGTAAAGCTCCAGGAAAACCAAAATTTTAAATAGAAAATCATTTGAAAGAAAGACTTCGAAGGAAAGTGCATGCGTTCTTCTTTAGAAAAGAATTTCAGACAGTAGACAAAGTTCTTGCCACGGTTCGAGATGATAAGGATTACCCTGAAATGAGTCGAAGCACACTATGGAAACTTTCAAAAGAAATAGGTTTTCTATGGAAAAAGCATTCCAGAAAGTCTATTTTAATAGAAAGAAGCGATATTGTAGTATGGAGAAGAAATTACCTAAGGACTATAAAAGAAATGAGAAACCAAAGAAGAAATATATTTTATTTAGATGAAACATGGATCAACGAGGGACATACACCAAATAAATTTTAACAAGATGAAACTGTTACAAGTCGAAGACAGGCTTTTTTAAATAATTTATCTACTGATTTAAATCCACCATCAGGAAAGGGGCGCAGACTGATAATAGTACACATCGGTAGTTCAAACGGTTTTGTTAAAGGTGGTTTATTGACTTTTGAATCTACTCGTACCGGTGACTACCATGAGGACATGAATGCTGATGTCTTTAAAGAGTGGTTCGAACAAATGATAGATCTTCTTCCTCAGAAATGTATAATAGTAATGAATAATGCAACTTATCACTCGAGACTTACAGAAAAAATGCCCACAACCAAGTGGTTAAAAAAAGATTTACAGAATTGGCTAAATTCAAAGAATATTAAGTTCCATCCCGGTTCTGATGAGAAGAGAACTGTATCATTTGTGTTCCCTTCATAAAGAGAAATTAAAAAAATATGAAATTTTTAGATCACCACCATATCATTGCGAAGTAAACCCGATTGAACTGATATGGGCACAGATAAAGGGAGAAATTTCAAGAAAAAATAATTCTTTTAAAATGAGTGATGTTAAACAGTTGTTTTTGGAGGCTGTAAATAATGTGAAGCCTGAAAACTGGGAAAAGGCAGTAAATCATACGATTAAAGAAGAAGAGAAAATGTGGAAGTTGGACAATATTACTGATGAAATGATCGAGCCACTCATTGTAAATATTGGTTGCGACAGTTCATCTTCTGATTTCGATTCTGATTTGGATTTGTAGCTAAGAAGTAGTTTTTATATTAAAATTATTATTTATGAACGTAACGTTGTTTAAAAGTCAAAGTTTAAACCCTTATACCTACATAACCCGTTTGACACAATGTTCTTAACATATCTTGTGGAAAAATAAAATATTTTAGAAAAAATTGCACTTTTTTACCTTCAGCTGCTTAGAAGTTATAAGCAGGTTAATTAGGTGAAAATATAAGTGTACACCCGATATATTTATTATATTTATACAAAGGTTATTTCATACGAAAATACTCGAGGTATAACTTCACAAAATATTTTAACTGTCTACTAAAAGAAGTGGTACGCCTATGGATTACGAACGCTTTATTATTTTAATACTCTCTCATACATAAAAATAGACTATAATATACAGGGTCCGGCAAACCTCTGTCGTAGATCTTATTATGATAAAACTTACTAATTATTTTCATGTATACAAGGTGGTCCATTAGTAAACTACTACACACGACTTTTTTTTTCAAATGGAATGGCCTACTTTTTTTACATTTTTAGAACCGACATTTTTTTTTGTCAGCCACCTCGGAGAAAACAACATTTTTTCCAAAAATATTTGAATTTGCATATCCCTTTTTTTAATGATATACAGGGTGGTCTAAAATAAATTTTACATTCAAAAACTTCGATTGAAGAGCTCATATGTTTCCAACTTGCAAAACAGATATAAGGTAAAGATTAAGTCTAACTGTCCTTAGTAATAATGCCTAAGATATGATATTTTTTAACGATTCTTGCTCACTATAAAACTCTGTGTACCTATTACCTGGTAACAAGTGCAAATGCCTGAAAGCAAATGTAAGATGCAATATAAGAAAATGCATTGAAAAAGAAATATTTTAATTAGATAATAATAATATTGTGTTTTAATCCCTATAGTGTCATAATAATATTGTAATGCGCGTCATCTTTGTTGCACGTTTGAAGAAGGCTGTGGTGTTTACTCTCTCTGACATACTGATCGCTTTATTCGCTCCACAGCATCCTAACAGTGGCAATGCCAAGAGATGCGACGCGCCGATTGAATTTCCTTCGGTTTTAAAAAGTACACAACCCAAACTAAACGTCGTATGAAAAAAAGTTAAAGTAAAAAAGTTTCCTTGCTCTATTGGCAACATTTTTCTCGCTTATACTAGTTAATTATCTCTAAAGATAAAAAAGTTTTCTCGACTCACCATTTTGCTTTGCATTTGTGTATTCTAGCCAAAAAAAAATTACGTAGCTTTTATAAGACGTCCTATATTTTTGATTGTTATGAAACTAGGTCAGGAAAGTACTGACAAATATCATATCCAAAATTCATAACGATCGGACGTCAATTAACAAAGTTAAGCACTAGTTTGCAATAATAGTAGTTTGTACAACAAGTGCGCAAAGCTATACTTTTCCCACGAGCGCAAATCGAGCGAGTGGGAAAAGTGATTTGCGTACATGTTGTACACAATACTTTTTCTACGACCACACTTTTTAAAGACAACAAAATATTAATGTTTATTTACTTTAATTTTAGAATCTAGTCAAGATGTCACTCTCTTCTTTTTTATCCCTTTCAGAGATTAATACAAAGTGAGTAAACCAGTAAGGAATTTTAATTTATTAGATTCGACATCCTAAGACCGGTTTCTGTCTTTCGACTTCATCAGTTAGGCTTTTCGAATCCAATAAATAAAATTCCAAACTCGTACAAGTCAATAGCTATATCCGCTATAAGATAACATTTTTAGATGTGCTACCATCTATGGTAAGAAGAGAGTATTGACATTAAATTTTGACTGAATCTAGTCAAGATGTCACTCTCTTCTTTTTTATCCCTTTCAGATATTAATACAAAGTGAGTAAACCAGTAAGGAATTTTAATTTATTAGATTCGACATCCTAAGACCGGTTTCTGTCTTTCGACTTCGAAATTAGGTGCCACCGACTCTGTTATTTAATATGTCTATGCACTTATTTTGACATAACTGTGCGCAAAGTAACTACTTTGCGCACAGTTCTGTCACTTTTCCGCACATATATGTCATTTTGTCCTTGCAATGTGAGCAATTGCCTACATTGCAAATGAATTTGTGCAGAAAAGCGTACTTTGAATGGTGGTTGTAGAAAAATATTATTTTAAGGAACATTTTCAGTTTTTTCAAAAATGTCATGTTTCGACACATTTCGCAATTCTTGATCAAAGAGCGAACAAAAAATTCGAATCCGGCAGGTCAATTTACATAGGATTTTCATGTTTTTTAGGTGGATGTTCTCGACTTGTATAGACGCGCTTGAATTCAGCACCTCAGATTCCCGACTACTAGGAGTTATATAAAAAAAGTTTTTCATTTTTTTTCAAAAGTGACACCTTGTATAATTTTATCCCCTTCAACTTTGCCATTTACTCTCCGTACCTATATTTCGTCGTTTAAAAGTTATTTAAAGAAAACACATTTTTGGTAAAAATCATGAGTTATAGAACTACGATAGACGTTTGCCTGACCCTGTATACATATATTTTGGAGAAAGTAATATAAACCAAAGATTAAACTAGTCATTTTCACATCGAAATCAATCAGTATAAAATTAAAATTGATATATTCGGAAACAAAAAAAAGGTGGTCTTCGATTATTTACGGAGACAGCTTATAAACTTGATTTTTAACTTTGATTTTGATCAAGATAAATTACGCGACGTCGGCGTCGTCACGAAGAAAATCCACAAAGATTACCAGATTTAACCCTGCTAGATTTTTTTATGAAAATTACGCCAGTATCGACAGTCGAGAATATACTTTCGATAAAACTTATATTTATTTGTGATCAATATTTCAAAATTACAAATTATTTTTATGACGAGCCCGTTAATATTCGAAATCGTGCAGATAACGTTAATATTTACTATTTGAACGACCTTAACGAAAATAATAAAAATCCACCTACATAGATACATAATTTAGATAAACAAATATCTTATCCATATAGATATACAGGTTGATTCATATAAAACTATCCGTGCTAATATTTTCGCGAATCATCGTAAAATATTTTGAATTATTTAAAACTTATGAGTATATTTAATAATAGAAAAAAATATTTTTTCAAAATTATTCATCATTTGATACCCAATCGAACGCACCCCGTTTCGATATTCCAGTGCAAAATTGTAACGGTTAAAGAATTTAAATTTCCTTATTAGTTTTATGTGCATTACCCTGTTTATGTTCGTACAGTTAGTTACAACACCGGATCGTATAAAATATGTAACAGCATTTGAATAATTTCGCCTTTCCTTAAACTTAGGATTTCATAGGAAATATGACAACGTCGCTATCAATATTTCACTCGAGGAGTCAACAGGCTCGAGCCGATTTGGAACTTACAGGGCGTACGCTAGATGGCGCCGGGAGTTTGAATCGCGTGGAAATAGACGCGTATAGCACAATAATCGATTGGTAAAGGAGAGAAACAAGGATCTTAGATGACAGTGGCGGTGACAAAAGGAAGAACAGGGAAGCAGAATCGGAGGTTGAACGTTTAATTGTAGTTTTTAATTTTTTTTTGGCTTCGTCAGTTGGGCCTCAAAATCTAATAAATAAATTACAATAACGCGTGGACAATATAAATGGAATAGCGTAAATATGTGGAACACGAATGGAAATATTTATAGAAATGAAAATAATTGAAATCATTAGACGCAATCCGACACCTTGTTAGAATAAATGGAGGTAAACACAACAAGAAAAACAGAAAAGAAGAAGAGAAAGAGCAAGAAGAAAAGACGAGGAAGAAAAATTAGAAGAAAATAAGGAGAAGAAGAGCAAGAAGAACAGAAGAGGAAGAAGAACAGAAGAGGAAGAAAAAGAAGAAGAAGAAATGTACACGGACTGTCGCTCAAGCGAGATGGTTGTGGGGTCCGTTTAAATTTGAAATCTTAAAACATCTAAGACATATTACCATATTTTTAATAAATAAATTAGTACAAAAGAAGAGTGCAGCACAAATGTACAAAAAGAATGCATGTTCAGATATTTTAGACAGGAAGAAGTGATGATGAATGTCAGACGGACTTGAGTGCAGCTTCTTTCAGTGATTACTTTACTGGGTAAATAGTTCAGTGGAATTAAGCCCAATAAGCAAAAAGAAGAAGAATAAGAAGAAGAAATGTACACCATACATATAAAATATATATACATATATAAAAATCGCTTATTTTTGTCCTTTGAGGTTCATTGACATACCAATGAATGTATCATGGAGTTGCGTTTTTGTACGCCACTGTAAATTTGTTCGCTACCTGCTTTGTTGGCACACAGTTTGAACTAATAGGTAACTAATCACTGAAAATCTTGTTGTTTGGTGCGGTAGGTAGGCAATCGGGCGTTACCGATGCGTTTTAGGAGTGTAAGATGTTGGAAGATTATTGTTTTATAAGATGCTGGTCGTTGTTGAAAGGCAAATAATTTATTGCAGAGACCAGTGACTCAGTAAATGACCCTTTGGGTTGTCGATGATAATGATACATTATGTCTAATGGATTTATTACAACAATTATTTAATGTTTACTTGCAGTATGCGGTTTTTATCGGTTCGTTTAGGTACAGCGTCAATTATAAATGTCCAAAACTGATCAAATAATAGTTAAATATCTGATCACCGAGCTTCGCTCTTAATATTCAAATCTACATTTTTAAGACGCTCAATGAGTATATAATTTAAGTATATTTATAACATGACAAATTATTAATTAATTCGCGAAAATCACGGAGTGGGCGACATCTACTTGAACTACTGAAAGGGAGATAAATAAAAAGTTGATTGGCGATTGGCTTGAAAGTAGGCGGGAAAATTAAAAAAGCTGTCAGTGTTAATTTTCAATTGGCTGCAGCTGTTGTTGACGTTTATCAACTGCTTATCACAGAGGTTAGTTGCCGAGTTTCTGGGGATTTCACCCTTTTAGAGGGCAACATCTACTGACGCTTGATCTTCGCGAATAGTCACGGCGGACAGGCCCCGTTTCCGGGACGGACAACAGCAGCGTGTAGGGCACAGGTCCCGTCAACAGATCGCTCAGCTCACTCTATTTATCACTATATAAGAAAAACTCTATGTTCAATTGATTTTATTATTTATTGATCATCAGTGAAGGGAAATTATAGGTCTGATATTCATACTTGGGTAAAAACCTCCACAAAAACCTGTGACCAGACTCTCGACGTGTGGCAGATATTGATATCATATTTTTTCAAAAATTTTCAGTTACAAAAATAGTTCATTCGTACATTACATTACAATTTGTTCTTGGAAAATACAAAGTCACAATCAACCTTAAAATGTACTATGAAAATAGAGAATTTTAAATGTCTCTTTAAAGTTTCTTGTAAAAAAAAAATTGAAATCTATGTTAATAGTACACGTGTACAAGCATTCATTCTTTCTCTCTCTCTCTCTCTCTCTCTCTCTCTCTCTCTCTCTCTCTCTCTCTCTCTCTCTCTCTCTCTCTCTCTCTCCCTCTCTCTCTCTCTCTCTCTCTCTCTCTCTCTCTCTCTCTCTCTCTCTCTCTCTCTCTCTCTCTCTCTCTCTCTCTCTCTCTATGATAATGAAAACTTAAATATTAAAACTGCCCGCATAATAAAATAGTAACCGTAAGGGGTAGTCTCACACTATCGGGGAAGGGAAGAACCTTTACCCGATGTGCATAAAGCATTTCCACCCGCAAAAAAAAAAAAAGATTAGCTTTAGGTTAGGTTAGACATTTGTAATAAATAAAGAAAAGTACGATACGTGTGACATTTTGACATTTGTTACATTCTGACAGGTGTCATATTTTGACATTTGTTCATTTTGAGATTTGTTCATTTTGACAGTTGTTACATTCTGACACGTATCACATTTTAACAGTTGTCACGTTTTTACCGGTGTCACATTTTGACAAGTGTCCATTTTAACAGTGTTACTCAACGTTCCTATAAATATTTACCTAAACCCATGATTTCTGAAATTGAATTGGCAACGTTGTATTTTCAACTTTGAATTTATGAGATGGCTGTCATTTGACAAGCAAATTATTTATGTCCGTCAAATGAACCTTTCCTTTTTTATATAAAGCGGCAAATTTAAAATTGAATTCTTTCAGATTCAAGAGGTAGAAATTTTATTTTTACCTCATCCTTCAATGCTTATTTCTAGTTAAAATTTAAATTTTAATACATCTAATCGGCCTAATATAGTTTTTGTCTAGATAAACCTGTTCTTTTGACAGATAAGTCAGACTTTCTTTATTCATAGCCGTATCGTATGTATTTTAATTGATTCAGAATTTTGTATTAATATATATTTCAAAATGGCTTCATTCTAAAAATATTATCAGTCCTCCTAAATCCTTGAAGGCAGAATTATAAGTAATAGCAGGGCAACATAAAAACAAATTCAAAAAATATATTATAGATGAGATGGCCAGAGAAAAAGGAATTAAAATTCTCAGATTGCCTCCGAACCACGCAGAGTTAAATTCCATTGAACTGATCTGGTCTAAATTATTAAAAGGTTATGTTTCTCAAAACAATAAAACATTTAAATTTCCTGATGTGCGAAATTTGTTTTTGAAGGCAGTTTCAGATGTAAATAGAGAACATTGGGGAAAATGTATTGGTCATGTTAAAAATGTAGAAAATTCATTTAGGAAAGTGGATATATCAATGGATAATTTAATAGAACCTATAATAATAAACCTCAGAAAAGACAATTATAGTGATACCAGTAGTTTTAGTGAAGACAGTGACTTTTAAAGATAGTTCTTGAACTAACTTTTTTTTTAATCTTTGAGTTTAGGTACGTACTGAAGCGTTACTTTTAATGCCAAGAGATTAAAAAAAGTTTAATCCCAACATGTAATCCTCCTTGTTATTTATTGGTTAAATTTAATTCGTTCAATGTTAAAATGTCAGATGCATAAAGTTTATTTTTATTTTTTGTAAATAATATAACTTCAAAATTTAATCTACGAAGTGCGTATATATATTTTATATGCTGTGACCTTATTTATATTATAGAAACTTATTTTGCAAAGTACGCCTATGGAATGTGACGTTATATCCCCACTTTTACTGTACTCATCTCTCCTTTATATTATATATTACTATAGAAACAAGTTATTATATCTGCCGTTGCTAGGAAATAAAACTAAAAGCTTAACTTTTCTTGTAAATATCCCGGAAGATCGAATTTTCACAGACATGAGACCTACATTTTTTGCCGATTTAGATAGGAATTAGTCTACCCTGAAAGTTTCATTGAATTCTGACGAGTGGATTTCGAGATCCTCTGGACACACATACATACATACATACATACAAAATTTGCTCGTTTAATAGTATTTGATGAACGTGTGTTAAATAATTTAAGAAAAAAAAGCTCTTAAATATATAGCTGGAACGAAAACAAAACAGAAGGATAGGAGAAAAAAGATCAAAAAGAAAAATAAGGAGAAAGCATATCGGACGATGGATTGGATGACACAAATAAAGACAGAGCCGGACTGTGGGTGTGGCGAAGGTGGCATTTGCCACGGGCGCAGACGATCTAGGGGCGCAAAATTTGAAATATATTTAAAATAAAGACTTTTTTGACTACAAGCTCTTTGTTTCAGAGTGGCTTATGGACAACGTTAGGTGACAAGCAGTTAACGTAGTTAACCAAAGATTACGGAACAAAATCCCAGAAAATGATACGTGACGCGAAACGCGACTCGGTGCACGTATAAACATAAGCTATCTTTCTTTCTACTTCTGCCAAATGGAGATAGGTTGCACAGGAATTGGCTTATTTATTGTAAGAGGATGGATGCTTTATTTTACTATCCCTGTTTGCACTTTTCTGGAAAAAAAGATATTTGGACTATAGGCTATCGAGACTGGCAACATCTGAATCCTGTACTTCCCCGTCATGAAGTTTCTTTAAGTCATAGGGAAAACTACAAGTCTACTACTACTACAAGTTTTGAACGAGGTTTGAATATTGGCCGATTCATAGATGATCATTTGGAGAAAGTGATCATGGATGAGAAACAAAAATGGTGGCATATGCTAAATGTTATCTTGGATGCGATCCTTCACTGCGTTAAGAATAATGATGCTCTTAGGGGTTCTTCCGAAAAAATAGGAGACCCGAATTGCGGAAAATTTTTGGGCACAATTGAGCTCATAAGCCATTATGATCCTATAATGAAAAATTACATAGAGGCACATAATAAGAAACAAGTTTCTTATTTCTCTCATAAGATACAAGATGAGTTGATTCATTTGGTTTCCACAAAAAGTAGAAAACACATCTTAGCCAACATACAGAATGCCACATATTTTTCAATTTTGTTTGATTGTACACCAGATGTTTCACATGTAGAACAGATGACTCAAATTTGCAGATATGTTGAAATTGACTCCAATAAGTGTACTATTAATATTGAAGAAAGTTTTCTCGATTTTATAACAACTAATGAACATACTGGAGAAGCTCTTGCCCAACTGATCGAGGAAAAACTGAAAAAGGATGGATTAGATATAGGAAATATCAGAGGTCAATCCTATGATAATGCTGAAAATATGGCAGGCAAATATAAAGTTGTCCAGACTAGGATTTTAAAGAACAATGAATTCGCAAGATTCATTCCCTGCTCAGCACATAGTCTGAACTTAGTTGGAGTTCATGCTGCCCAGGCCTTTTTTTGGAACAGTTAAGCAAGTGTCCAACTTCTTTGTGAGTTTCACTATGAGATGGGATTCACCCAGAAAGAAATTGAAAATATGTTTCAAGGGATCTAGTGACACAAGATGGTCCACCAAATATAATTCCGTTCATGCTTTACGAACTCAACTGAAAATTGTAATATACAGGGTGCGCCAATTATTTCCACTCGATCTCTAGCACCGAAACTAAAAGAGATATCAACAAGATTTTTTGTAGGGGTAGACAGTGTCACTCGGACTACAATTTTAAAATATTTTGATGTATACAGGGTGGCTAATTTTTGTGGAATGAAAATTAATTTGGTTTCTTTAAATTGAACATCCTGTATACGATTATGTCTTCTGATTCTACTTAATATTAGATTTACGGTAGTTTTTTGTATTTGTAAATCCGACGCGGCGTTGACAAGTTATTCCTATTTTAAGCAGATTTAATGAATAAACAGCACTTCAGAAATATTAGCACAAAAACCACATTTTTTAAAAAATTCCTCAAAAAAGCTACTATGATGTAAATGAAATATGCACCTATCACAATAATCACACAACATCTTCACCTGTTGCACAGGGTGTTTGCCGATGGCGTGCCAATAGTCTAGTTTTCAAATGGCAATAACTTAATTTTTTCAAATCGGACACCCTGTATATTTTTCTTCAGTTAGAAGCTCTCCCTAATACGGATTAAATAAATATATGGTTTTGCACATATAACTTTACTATTTACTTTAATAATTGACGTTAAGTGACAAACAACATATTTTACACAATTTTTAATAAGAAATCAAGTTACCTATGAAAATGACAGTAGGTATATTTTGTTATGGTATTAATTGTCAACATAAAATTTTGTATTGTATCACGTCTACTATATTTAATCGGTATTGTGTATAAAAAATAGATTTTAATAAGAATTATAGTGTTCAAGAAAATATTGATATGATATGGATACTGGGTGAATGTCAAAAAAATGCGTTTCTTGCTAGTAGGGTCTATCGTCAAAGATACCCAGAAAGATGTCTTCCACAAAAGGATACTTTTGAGAATTTAAAGAATAGATTTGATAGAACAGGAACCGTCAAGTATGAAAAACATTCACGTGAAACTACATCTGTTACTATTGACAACGAATATAAGGTAATGATCAGTATAGTTGAAGATCCCAATATAAGCACAAGGCAATTAAGCAATCAGTTAGATATTTCCAAAACCACAATTAGACGCATAATAAAAAAGAATAAATATCCAGCTTCACCAAGAATTGTTAGCATGTGATTTCGAGCGTAGAGTGGAATACTGTAGATGGTTAATAAACAAGATAAATACATAGCGTAACTTTTTAAACAAAGTTTTATTCTCCGACGAAGCCACGTTTCATAAGAACGGTTGTATAAATAGACACAACACACAACACAACTATTATTCGGACCACAATGAACATTTATTTAGAACGACATCACAGTATCGATGGTCTTTGAATGTGTGGGCGGGAATAATAGGTGATTATGTAATTGGTCCCTATTTCTTTGATGGGACTGTAAATGGAGCTATATTTTTAGATTTTTTAGAACATGATTTTCGCAACTTATTGCCAAATGTGCCTTAAAATTATCGCAACGGAATGTGGTTTCAATTAGATGGTGCCACACCACATTACCTATTAGATGTTCGCAATTGGTTAAATAGGGAATTTCAGGATCGTTGGATAGGAAGGGGAGGACCTATAAATTGACCTACTAGATCGCCTTGCCTTACACCTTGCGATTTTATCTTGTGGGGTTTTATTAAAAATATTGTTTACAAAAGAAAATATGAAATAAAGAATTACTGCAGTATTTAGACAGGTGACCCCTGCAATGCTAAGAGATGTGCGTAAATCAATGAAAAAAAGGGCAAGAAAATGTGTAAATGAAAATGGAAGACATTTTGAACACCTACTATAAATTTTAACTTTCACTATTGTAGTTTTCTTACGATTAAACTTTGTAAAATTTTGTACTTATTAAAAATTGTGTAAAATATGTTGTTTGTCTCTTAACGTCAATTATTAAAGTAAATAGTAAAGTTAGGTATACAAAACCCTATATTTTTTTAATGCGTATTAGAGAGAGCTTCTAACTGAAGAAAAATATACAAGGTGTCCCATTTGAAAAAATTAAGTTATTGCCATTTGAAAACTAGACTATTGGCACGCCATCGGCAAACACCCTGTGCAACAGGTGAAGATGTTGTGTGATTATTGTGATAGGTGCATGTTTTATTTACATCATAGTAGCTTTTTTGTGGAATTTTTTAAAAAATGTGGTTTTTGTGCTAATATTTCTGAAGTGCTGTTTTTTCATTAAATCTGCTTAAAATAGGAGTAACTTGTCAACGCCGCATTGGATTTACAAATACAAAAAACTACCGTAAATCTAATATTAAGTAGAATCAGAAGACATAATCGTATACAGGGTGTTCAATTTAAAAAAACCAAATTAATTTTCATTCCACAAAAATTAGCCACCCTGTATACATCAAAATATTTTAAAATTGTAGTCCGAGTGAAACTGTCTACCCCTACAAAAAATCTTGTTGATATCTCTTTTAGTTTCGGTGCTAGAGATCGAGTGGAAATAATTGGCGCACCCTGTATATTCTCGATGAAATATCTAATGGTAGTAGTAATTGGAATAGAGATACATCAGAAGGTGCAAAACTATTGCTGAAGCCTATAAAGCAATTTTCTTTTCTAGTTTTTCTATTTTTCTGGGATGAAGTTCTTCTAAAAATTAATAAAGTTCCAAAGATTAAATGTTGGGATGGTGCAAGCAATGATAAAAGGACTATCTGATGAAATTCGTAATTATATATCTGATTTCTTCGAGTCTCTATTAGAGTCTTCAAAATTATTCGCTGAAACGATTAATATTGAACCAACTTTTGGAGAGGAGAGAAAACGTAAAATTAAAAAAATGTCAGGAGAAGAAGCTAATGATGAGGCGTTCATTATGGATCAGAAAAGTCTATTGAAAAAGGAACTCCTCCAAGTATTGGACTCTATATCAGTGCAACTTGAAAAAAGGTTTAATGCGCTGTCAGAAGTTTCTGAAGACTTCAATTTTTTAAAAGGAATATCCATAAATGAGTCTTCACTTGATGAATTGAAGAAGAAAGCTGCGGATTTGGCATTGAAGTATAGTTTCGATTTGGATCCGTATGAATTCGTCAACGAATTGGAGAGCTTCAAATTTCAAGCATGTGCAATGTTTACTGACTTGAACAAAATGAATGCTCTTGATATTCTTCAGAGAATGCGTGAATTGTCGCTTCAAACAATATATCCAAATCTCGACACAGCCCTCAGGATATTCTTAACGCTACCAGTAACCACAGCAACATGTGAACGTTCTTTCAGTAAGTTGAACTTGGCAATAATATCAATAGAGAGGAACCGATTTGCTAGCGGCTTAGAATTTTACGAAGATATTGATGTTTTCGTTTCACAGAAACCAAAGCAAGAAGAGTTAAGTTTTAGTTTATTGATTTGAAACATGTATTTATTGAAAAATTAACATCCTCAAGGGCGCATTTTGAAAGTTCGCCACAGGCGCTATAATCCTAGTTCCAGCTCTGAATAAAGATAAGAGAGTTTATTTTAAAAAATCCTTGTTCTAAAAAAATATGAATGAGAATATATTCAGTATAACGTCTTGTATTCATATTACAGTTATGAATGTTATTTCAGTCCCACCAGCTGTCTAAAATAGACGATCTGTATAAAAAATACATTCACCACCCGACGACCCCAACTTTCCTTCCTTCTAGGAAGAACTTATCCGAAGATACAAATATGATTATCACTCTGAAATAGTCGTCCCAGTATAGAGAGGCGTTTACATCCAGCGGCGGGTAGAATATTTGCCAAGAGGGTGACATTGGTCGCAAGAAAACAATTTCGGGGATGGCTTGGTTTGGTGGGCCAGTCCCAAGTACCATTCTTCGTGGACGGAACGTGGCGGCCACGACATTAGAAACTTTAAAGTGTATTGCCAAAGTCTTTGCCACGTAATAGAAACGGTTCTATAACGTGGCGGTGACTAAAATGAGGAACACTTTCTTGGTGGCAGCTACGTGGTGGTGCGGTGGTCAACACTAAACACGAAACTTTGTTCACTGCGCATGTCTTTTTTATTTGTAGCTCGTTCTCTGTCTTGCATATTATTTCTTCCATTTTCCTTGTTTTTTCTCTAACCTGACATAACTGTCAACGACTCAGATGTAGAGACCTTCCTGTGTGTTGAACAACGCCGCTTTTTTAAACGATGTCGAAATTTCTAAGTGGACTGTAATTTTTAGGATTTTCTTTTTGTCTTCACAACTTCAAGAACAAAAACGAACGTAGTTAATGGTTTATTAAAATAACGAAGAAACAACGCACAAATTAACAATAAAAGTACATGTTTAATTTACTAAACCATATTAGCAAATAAAATAAATGAATCACATCATTCAGAAAATATCGGTGTAATTGTAAAAAATGAACCGTGGCGATGATTGATAAAGAATTTACGAGATCTTGCATCTCGGAGTGTTGATAAAGCACCGCTTAAAAATTTTATCGAGTTTAGTAGTTTAAACTTAGCCCTGCCTCCGTCCGAAAGTTCTAGAAGAAGTTGTTACCGTGTAGGCGAGTCGATTTTGGTTAGACGGGGTGTGTTTTGATATGTCCGTCTTCGTCTCTCGCGTTAGAGAAACAAAATTGTATTTTATTTTAAAAGTTTTTAAATTGTGGTGTACGTGGCTAAATACATGTAGTCGCAATATTCGTTGAGAGGTCTACGTGTCTTACGATGTTGCCAGTTTGTTGTCGAAAGAGCTACGTAACAAAGTAAATGTATGATATGTTTCACAATATTTGATACAATGTTTGAGTAATATGTTTAATTTTGTCGTTGAAAATTAAGCAATAACTATATATGTCAAATAGTAAATTTATCATGAAAATGAAATATTTAGATGCTTCAAACTGTTTTTTATCAATCTTTGTTATTAAAATCACTAATTATGTATGGAAATGTAGTAAATTTGAAGCTGTATTGACGAAAAAAAGTTTTTTAAATTTTTCTCAACATGGCGATCTCAAAAATGGCTGCAAATGTCTGCGTTTAGAAAATAAAACTGTAAAGTGATTGTTGTGTGGCAAAAACGTGGCGAGAATCACTGCAATTATATAATCAAGTGCAGCCACTTTAAAGGTATATTAATAGTTCCCAAAACGACACTAAAACTGTCACGCCCACTTTAAGATCACTGCCACTTGTAAGTGGTATGGTTTGGTGGCCGTAACTATTATTTTCCACTTTAATATTTCTGCAACTTTGAGGTAGTCTCGCTTAGTTGTTATAACATTTCAAACATCTTTAGTGGCACCAAAATATTATAAAACTATTAAATGGCTCCTAGCGGTGAACTTTACTTTACTTTAATGAAGTTATTCTTACTGCGTAGGGGTAGATTTAGTGATTATTACGTAATAGCCATCAAATCGAAATTGCGATATCAGTTTCTGTCACTATAATGCTACTTGGGGTAGAAAAACATACTACTTAGTACTTACAAAAGAAATATGTTATTTTTTCATTTCGGGGGGGGGGGAAGGGATCTATCCCCCTTGATCCCCCCTGGCTACGGCCTTGCATGGTCGTCCAAAACAGTTATTTTCCTAACAAGTGTGGAAAGTGGTGCATTTATTATCATCAACGTTAATGAAAATGACATTTTTCACACGAGTGCGACAATCCCAAGTAATGTACACTATTTTTCCTAAGACCACGCGATAATTTTGGAAAATACCACTTTCCGTCTGAGTAGAGAGTGCGATATCTGTTACTTTCCTATGTGGTCGTAGGAAAAACATATATCATCTAATATTACTTATTTATCAGACGCTAACTGATTTATCATCAGAAGGCTGGGGGAGAAGGTGGATTGACAGCTCTGTTGCAACACATTGGCGAGGTTGTGTGTTAATTCCAGACTAACGTCTGACCTGCTAAGAGGTTTTTAAGATTTTCTCATATGCAATAGGCAATAGGCAAATGCTGGGTCAGTAACATCCTTTCAGATACCCAGCACTATTCCTTCCAACTCCAAATGTGTTGACTGACAAAAGATCTAGAAGTATAAATATGAATATGAAGTGGTTTAATCCTAAAATTTTATAGTTCCGACACTGCCCCTATTTTTCTATTTTTATGTGTCTGTCTTCTCCGCTCTTAATAAATATAATTAAGAGTGGAGATAGTTTATTGGTGTCTTGTTGCCGCCGCGGGCTTCAGGGATCGATGTGATGATTATTTTTGGATTTCGTTTAGTTTGGAAGGATATAACTTTTTTTAAGCTAGGAGATTTTTGTACATTTCGTTGCTCTCATTTACTCGATCTGATACTGATTTCTTTTTTTTCTTCGGATGTTGGTCCTATCGCCAGCTACACTTCTTATCCTCTCTATCAGTCTGTACCGGTTAGCTGTTGTATTTTTCGGGAGTTAGCCTGTACATATTTACAGACTTTTGCGATCTAGTGCTTCGCATTCTGATAGTATATGTTTGGCTGCTCTTGTCCCTTTACCACATTGTCTGCAGGAAAGTTCTCCGTTGTATAGCCCCATTTTGTGCAAGTGTGTCTAGAGTGCTTCTTCAGCTTTGTCTTTGGACGGTTCTTTAATGAAAGTTTTCCCGTGGTGCATGAGAGTGGCTTCATTCTACCTTTCTCTCCATTCCTTAAAACATACGTATATGTATTTCTCCATTTTGCAAAATTGTATCTGTACCAAGAGTTTATATCCTACGCTCAGATCAAACAGCTGAAGGAAGAATTATTAAATAGGGTAAATATACTCTGCACAAAAAAAAATTAAAACGTATTTGAAAATTGTACCTTTGAAGAAAGCACCTGAAATATTCTACGTCTACAAAATAAAAAAAATAATAGAATCACAACTTACTATCAAGTAATAGTAACCAAACCGGTAGCAACTAAATATTCTATCTCTCACATAAATTATAAAACAGAAAACCCAATATGTATATCAATATATTTGGCTTGTTTTATTGCCGACTGTACCAGATTGTATCTCTAACCCTCCGATTTTCGATGATTTGCCGGACGCAGCTCTGTCATATTATGGGCCCTACGTAGTCACGGGTGGAATCGGGATAGATTGATACTTTCTGTCATATTATGCCATGAGTAGGATTGAAACGGATTGATACTTGGATTTCGGCTGCGGTTCTGGCCCCATGGCAGATGGCCCGATACGAGCCGCACCGGAGCTTGTTTGACACAATATGGTAAACGGTTAGAGGTGGAGAAATTAAACTACAATACGGGTTGTGATCGATTAGATGCTGATGGTTTGTCTAGCTTTTTTGTAAATTCAAATTTTCGTCTTATAGAAAATGTTTTAGATCGAAGAATTCACAATTTTTTACAAAATTCAATTTAAAAAGAAACAAAAGAATTGAGCGTCCCGTTTTGATGTTTGTTGTCGAAAAAATAAATTCAAATATGTGAGATAGAAGTTTGTTTAAATATATGTGCTTCCATGAACTTCCAAGGACTTCCACGGACTTCCATGGGTTTCCACGGACTTCCATGGAGTTCATTATGACCAAGGAATTTCCTTGAGGTTGTACACCAGACTTCCTCAGTGGCTGGCCCCTCGTACTGTATTTGATTTTTTGAGGTAAAGATGCTGTTTTATCCTCACCGGGGAGACATCTGAGGGGGTGGGGTGGAAGGAATGATGATAGGTATCTGATTAGATGTTACTGACCCAACATTGGTCTAATACATATGAGAAAATCCCTGAAAAACCCATAGCAAGTCAGGAGGCCTCGGGGATCGAAGACTTTCTCCAGAAATTCAGTGATTTAAAAAACTGTTATTAAATATCAGTTACTAAACATTTCAGCCACCTTTAACCTGTTGAAGAGGGGTGTAAATTCAACCCTCGACAGCTTTTATGAAGTTAAAATGTATTTTTGTGGATCAACTACTAACTACTTATTTATTAGGCAAAGAGTGCGTATAATAAAATAAATTAAAAAATAATTGTTATATTGATAACTGTAAACTTAGTAAGTTTAAAAAATATTCCTGTACAATTATGTTTGTTAATTTTTATGAACGATTATGAATTTTCTTTATTTAATTTTGAATAGATCGTAAAACTTCGCTCCAAATGCTTTTGAACCGTTTTAATAATAATGATTTTTTATTAGATTCTAATTTTTTAACGCTAGAATTGGTACCAATACAGGTATAAATCCATTGATCATTTTAAAAGGAGCAATTTGATTGTTAAATCTGCTTGTTTAAAATTTCGAGGGGGTGATTTTTACCTAGATAATAAGGGTATGTACCTTTTTGTGACTATGGGTATTTGTATTTGCTTTTTTAAACGAAAATAAAAAAATATATATTTAAAGTTTTTATCTCTAATTTTTAGTATTAAGTATAACAATAATTATTAAACACGTTTCAATATATTGTAACGGTGTAAACGAGAGAAATACCTAACTTTGTCTAATAATAATAATAACCAAATTTCTACAAATAAATAACAATAAATGATCATTTATTTTAATCTGAGCAACATTAGACAGAACGTGTTTAATCAAATAAAATTTCAAATCAATCTGGAAGTATCAATTAATTCATGAAATGTTAGATTTCTGAAGGATAAAATTAACATGGAAAATCCATAAGCAATCGACGATTTTAAGACAATTACAAATATTTTGGCAAATAATAAAATAGTGAAAATCAAAACTGAATAGTCCCAGACAAGTCTGCAATCGTCACATCTAAGTGGAAGTTATTATTTTAAACACTATGTGAAAAAAAAATTTTCATATAACCTCAAAATGAAATATTCAAATTTAAACAAATCATCAATCTAAATTTAGGGGAAAGTAAATGAAAATTAGAAAACCAAGCGTGGGAATTGATAAAATCATATTATTAATTTAAAATAAACAAAGATAATAGAGTTTAGCAGAATTATAACTTCAATAATAACGAAAACAGAAAAACCTTTCTGTATTCTTAATATTAGTCAAAATAACATATAATTTACACCAAAATCATTCTTTTAACCTAAGGAATGATTTGGTAATGGTTAAAAGATGTATAGAAGTATTTTTTTATATAATAATAATTTATTTCAAAATTTTATGTCAAATTCCAATCTAGAATGCTATGACATGCAAATTCATAAAAACCAAATTCGCTGAGTAGCGTTCTAGATTGATAAAATAATTGTAGAAATTTACCTGTCAATTTCTAAAGTGAGGTTAGAATTAATTTTATTTGGAGATTTGGAAATTTAAACAAAATAAACGTTTCAATCAACATTTCACCATCCGTTCCTGAGGTGATTCCAGTTCTTTGAAGCTTTTTCCTGAATGTGTATCCAGTTAATGTATCCTGTAGAACATAATCCCGTATTCCTGTAATGAAACCTGGTAGAATCACTTGGACTACAGCTTCGACTGCAATCAAGCAAATAAATTTGCTCAAAGAATTCTGAAAATAGTAAAGGTACCTTTTTCTTTCTTTAAATATCGATATTTAAAACTTTAAAATAAATAATAAGGCCAGAGTGCCCAACAAACTAATTTAACCTATATTTTTAATTTAAATGACAAAGACAGAATAAAGTAAGGTAGAGTTGTACATAATAAATAACAGTTACAAAATTTGAAAGTTAATAAAAATAATAAACGTTATACTTACATTCTTCTGTCCAAAATATTCAACAAAATAATCGCCAATTTGAGTTTTGTTTTTTTTCTTATTATTGTTAATAAATGCACACATATTTTCAGTTAACTGTGTCGTTATTATTTGAAGGTTATAATTTGCAAGTCAGTTTACTTTTGGCTGAGGTGAAAAAGGCCACCCCACAAAATTGAACACGGTCTGGCTAAGAATACGTCAGAAGGTAAAATTAATTTTTAGAAAAATAAAATAAAAAGTTACGTATCAAAAAACAAATTAAAATACAACACTAAAACAACAAATTTAGGTACAAGCACGCAGCATCGTACGTAACAATATATACGTCATCATCATACCCAAAGCCTTAATTTCCATTAAAGATCGCGCATAATCGATGATAATGAGTACGAAATCATAAAATATTAATCCCGTTTAGCGCCGCGTTTCATTTGATTACTCTTAGAGATAAAACTCGATAAAACGTTTAAGATACACAAGCGAATTAATAACATAAATATTAATGAAAAAATCTTTATCAGATAAACTATAAACGTTTAGTCAGATATGCTTCTGCTTTGCCCAAATTTTATTACACATTGAGATCGAGTAAATATATACTTACCCAATAATAAAAATGTATTTTCCGTTTGAAAATATCTTGTGAGTTATTTGCTTTTTTTAGAATATTTTTTTGTGTTGTTTTATCGCTCTCTTAATGATGACCTTTACTCTAATATGTTATAATTGTTTGATCTTCTATGACTACTATTTGCTCTCCAAGTGGCTCAATGCATCTTCCTGGCATTCAGGAGTTTGTGGGTTCAATCACCACGGCCGCATGACCTACTACGAATTTCTCGGGTTTTCTCATACGAAATAGGTAACATCTCAGATATCCACCACCATTCCTTCCACATCCATTCCCTGAAACATAATTCTCAGATCACTCCAGAGTGGCCGAAGAAGCTTGGAAAGCCTATAGGCCGCTCCCCCGATCATAAAAGAATGTACCTACATTGGTAGATAACAGTTATTTTTACTTCCCCCAAAAGATACACCCCTGGCAGGGAACAGAGAGGTGTTTTAATCTAATCTACAGTATTGCGTCAAATTCATGGGCATATTATTGATTGTCTCCTCACATTCTCCCTGCCCATGCCAGTTGTCAACGAGTGTGTGTGTATGTATTCATTTCTAGCGACTGGGCTTGATTAAACTTTTGTTTTCACAGAAAACACACAAAAGTGTTTAGCTGATATTATACGTTATTTACAGGGTCGTCCCAAAAATGTTTTAATAGAGAAACAAGTAGATATATTTTTGAATTGGTTGACAAATTTTCTTTCTGGCTTCTTTTCTTAAGTCGAGTCAATCAAAGAGAGGCAATGCCTGATTGACGGCGTAAGAAGATTGTATTAAAATAGAATTATTATGAAAAATCGAAGAAATTTACTACTAGACAGGAATATATATTTTTTTAAATTTGATATTGTCGTTCTATAACCTAATTTCTTTTTACAAATATTGTATTGTCTTGGGCAGTGGAAAACATGTATCATATCTCAAACTCAAGAAGTGCCTGAACATCAACTACAACCTAGTTTTAAGATTTTGAAAACATTGAAAATATCTCTCTCTTTCCACTGGATTAAAACCACTTAGTTGTTAAAAAAGTTTTTTATTGACGTTTCGGCTTTCCAGATCGAAAGCCGTTATCAAAATGACATAAAATAAATAAATTTACTAGAAACAGAATACTTGATAATCTTGCAAAAATATGACATCAACATAGTATACATAGAATAAGATTTTGAGATTGAAGATGTCAAAATCTGTTTCAATCATATTTTTGTGACGTTTCTGGGAACGTATTTTTTGAAAGGATAGCGCATTTGCGAGAGAATTTATACTTCGTCATAAATGAAGTTTTCTTATTAATATTATCATAAGAAAAAACCAGATAAAAACTTATGATACTATCCCGATATAGAGGGTATCCTTTTTGCAATTAACTCTTTTTGTAAAATAGGTATCCAAATTTTTGAAATATCAACCGAACAATTAGAAACACATTCATTATTATTTAAGCATATCAATGCTGCTTCTTTAACTTTGCGGTTATAATTATTCGGTTCTTTTAATAATCTAGTTGAAAAATTCCATTGTATTTTATGACCAGAATCCCATGCGTGTTCACATATTTTGGATTTTTCGAATTGTTTATTTTTAATGTACGATTGGTGTTCATTAAGTCTAATATGAAAAGGTCTAGATGTTTCTCCTATATAAAATTTATTACATTTATCACACAGAAAATTTATTATTGGCCAAAGGTTTAAATTATTCGGTAACTCCAAAATATGTACCAAAATTTGATATTATTAGTTCTATAGAAAACGCTTCTCAAAATTTACCAACTGACTTAAGCAACGAATACAAGGTACATTGCAAAATTGAATTAGAAAAATCTTACAAAATTAATCAAAATTTAACCTCCGCAGAATTTAAATCAATTAAAAATTTAAAAAATGACAATACAATTAAGATTTTACCGGCAGATAAAGGTAACGCGACGGTTGTCATGAACAAAACAGATTATGATAACAAAATTAACGAAATTATTGAAAACGGTAGCTATTCAAAATTAAATAAAGATCCAACTACTAGTATTGAAAACAAAATTTACAAAACTTTATATAAAAATAAAAAATTCCTAAGTGATAAAGAACGAAGATCTCTTACTTCTCATTATAGTAAACCTCCACATTTTTATGGTTTACCCAAAATTCATAAACAACAAATACCATTAAGACCAATAATAAGTTCTATAAATTCACCTTGTCAAAATTTAGCAAGATTTCTACTTAAAATAATAGATCCGTTATCAGGAAATACTAATTCCTTTATCAAAAATTCAAAACATTTTTTAGAAAAATTATCAAAAATCAAAATTACAAATTCAGATATAATGGTTAGTTTTGATGTAGTCAGTTTATTTCCAAATGTTCTTGTCGATAAAACTCTTAATCTTGTGAGAAAAAAGTTGACAAGTGATAATACATTAATAAATAGAACTAAATTAAGCGTCTCAGCAATTCTAGAATTATTGGAACTATGTATTAAAACTACATATTTTCAATTAAATAGTGATTTTTATCAGCAAAATTTTGGCATGGCAATGGGTTCTCCTTTATCACCAAAATTGTGTGATATTTTCATGGAGAATTTTGAAATGGAAATTGTAAACAAACAAAATTTAAGACCTTCTGTCTGGTTTAGATATGTAGATGATATCTTTGCAATTTGGCAACACGATAGGGAAAATATTGATACATTTTTATATACTATTAATAATTCGGAACCTACTATTAAATTTACAATTGAAATTGAAAATAATAAAAAATTACCGTTTCTTGATGTACTAATACACAATAACAACAATTGTTTTGATACATCAGTTTTTAGAAAAGAAACACATACAAATAGATATCTAAATTTTAATTCAAACCACTCAATTTGTGTTAAACGAGGTATTGTCAAATCTCTTTCCGATAGAGCAAAAACAATTTGTTCAAATGACAATATCTTAAATAATGAATTATCACTTGTTAAATCTGTCTTGATTAAGAACAACTACCCAATTAAATTTATAAATCGTGAACTTTACCGAGACATCAAAACTAAAGATCAAAATTTAAACCCCCAATAATTCTTTCAAATATAGTAAAAATCCCTTATATTCCAAAATTATCCGAAAAAATTAGAAGGATTGGCAATAAATTTAATTTAAAAACAGTTTTTCAAACTAATAATACATTAAAATCTTTTAATGAAATTCAAAACACAAAAAATTGTATTTACAAAATTCCATGCGAATGTAATAAATTTTATATAGGAGAAACATCTAGACCTTTTCATATTAGACTTAATGAACACCAATCGTACATTAAAAATAAACAATTCGAAAAATCCAAAATATGTGAACACGCATGGGATTCTGGTCATAAAATACAATGGAATTTTTCAACTAGATTATTAAAAGAACCGAATAATTATAACCGCAAAGTTAAAGAAGCAGCATTGATATGCTTAAATAATAACGAATGTGTTTCTAATTGTTCGGTTGATATTTCAAAAATTTGGATACCTATTTTCCAAAAAGAGTTAATTGCAAAAAGGATACCCTCTATATCGGGATAGTATCATAAGTTTTTATCTGGTTTTTTCTTATGATAATATTAATAAGAAAACTTCATTTATGACGAAGTATAAATTCTCTTATAATATGCAAATGCGCTATCCTTTCAAAAAATTCGTTCCCAGAAACGTCACAAAAATATGATTGAAACAGATTTTGACATCTTCAATCTCAAAATCTTATTCTATGTATACTATGTTGATGTCATATTTTTGCAAGATTATCAAGTGTTCTGTTTCTAGTAAATTTATTTATTTTATGTCATTTTGATAACGGCTTTCGATCTGGAAAGCCGAAACGTCAATAAAAAAACTTTTTTAACAACTAAGTGGTTTTAATCCAGTGGAAAGAGAGAGACATTAAAATACAAACCACTATGAGCTTCCGAAATGAATTACATTGAAAATAATTCCAATCCTCCAGCAAACAACTCTGATGAGTTAGAAGATGATGATTTTTGGAATATCCAAGAGAGCTCTGATAATCATCCAGAATTTAGGCCCTCTCCAGAACCTGAAGATAAATTTGAGTCTAAGGTACAAAACTCCTTCAAAAAAATTACATAGCTTTTTGCAATGTCTGCAATCAAGAATTTTGTTATAGAAGTATAACAAATAATCTTAAAAAACATTTTCAAAGAAAACACCCAACTTTAAGCATGGAACAAAAAATAGCTCTAGTTAAATATGAAACAAATCTTCCTGAAGGACAGTATCACCTTAAAGTAAAAAACGATTCATCTGATGATGAAATGGATGATATAGATGAAGAGGAGAAAAATACTAAACGGAAACTTTCACAAAATTGGAATTATTTTACAAAAAAGAAACCTGGCGAATATGTAGCTAGGAATAAATATATACTCATGGTACACCCCCCTTTTCTCCTTTGTTTCTCTAGCTATATTTCTGAAATTTGGAACATTGAATATGCTCACTAGACGGCACTTTTTGACATATTTGGGAAAAAATATGAACTTCCGGTTTTTCCGGAAATGGCATCAGCTTTCAATTTTCAAATGGAACACCCTGTATATTTTTAGATGTGCTGCCGTCTATGATTAGAAGAGAGTATTGACAATTATTAAAAGCAAAAAATTCCCGGTGTATTGGGGTTGCATACACAATTTGCATTGTGTGTTGCAAAGCTTTTATTTGACTGATTCTAGTCAAAATGTCACTCTCTTCTTTCGTATCCCTTTCAGAGATTAATACAAAGTTAGAAAACGAGTAAGGAATTTTATTTATCAGATTCGACATCCTAAGACCGGTTTCTGCCTTTCGGCTTCGTCAGTTAGGCTTTTCGAATCCAATAAATAAAATTCCAAACTCGTACAAGTCAGTAGCTATATCCGCTATAAGATAAAATTTTTAGATGTGCTGCCATCTATGATTAGAAGAGAGTATTGACAATTATTAAAAGCAAAAAATTTCCGGTGTATTGGGGTTGCATACACAATTTGCATTGTGTGTTGCAAAGCTTTTATTTGACTGATTCTAGTCAAAATGTCACTCTCTTCTTTCGTATCACTTTCAGAGATTAATACAAAGTTAGAAAACGAGTAAGGAATTTAATTTATCAGATTCGACATCCTAAGACCGGTTTCTGCCTTTCGGCTTCGTCAGTTAGGCTTTTCGAATCCAATAAATAAAATTCCAAACTCGTACAAGTCAGTAGCTATATCCGCTATAAGATAAAATTTTTAGATGTGCTGCCATCTATGATTAGAAGAGAGTATTGACAATTATTAAAAGCAAAAAATTCCCGGTGTATTGGGGTTGCATACACAATTTGCATTGTGTGTTGCAAAGCTTTTATTTGACTGATTCTAGTCAAAATGTCACTCTCTTCTTTCGTATCCCTTTCAGAGATTAATACAAAGTTAGAAAACGAGTAAGGAATTTAATTTATCAGATTCGACATCCTAAGACCGGTTTCTGCCTTTCGGCTTCGTCAGTTAGGCTTTTCGAATCCAATAAATAAAATTCCAAACTCGTACAAGTCAGTAGCTATATCCGCTATAAGATAAAATTTTTAGATGTGCTGCCATCTATGATTAGAAGAGAGTATTGACAATTATTAAAAGCAAAAAATTCCCGGTGTATTGGGGTTGCATACACAATTTGCATTGTGTGTTGCAAAGCTTTCTTTCGTATCCCTTTCAGAGATTAATCATAGATGGCAGCACATCTAAAAATTTTATCTTATAGCGGATATAGCTACTGACTTGTACGAGTTTGGAATTTTATTTATTGGATTCGAAAAGCCTAACTGACGAAGCCGAAAGGCAGAAACCGGTCTTAGGATGTCGAATCTGATAAATTAAATTCCTTACTCGTTTTCTAACCCTGTATATTATTACATTTTTGGAATCTTCGTAATTATCTGAATCCAATGATACCTCATAGTTGATATTTCATTTGTTAGAATACCCATTTTATTTTTCGATCTAGAGAGCCATGAACCCCCTAAAATTATTCCAAATAATCAAAATAATCGTACACTATCGCATTTTCGATTAAAATAGTATTGTGGTTCGAAATACGTGCGAAAAACGTAAAACAAAATGTTTTTTACCCAAAATAATGGTACTCCGATGTCATTCGAAAGTACCGTCGATGGGTATCTACATTATTTACCATTATTTTGATTATTTGGAATAATTTTAGGGGGTTCACGGCTCTCTAGATCGAAAAATAAAATGGGTATTCTGACGAATGAAATATCAACTATGAGGATTCATATAATTACGAGGAATCCAAAAATGTAATTATATACAGGGTGTTCTATTTGAAAATTGAAAGTTGATGCCATTTCCGGAAAAACCGGATGTTGATATTTTTTTCCAAATATGTCAAAAAGTGCCGTCTAGTGAGCATATTGAATGTTCCAAATTTCAGAAATATAGCTAGAGAAACAAAGGAGAAAAGAGGGGTGTACCATGAGTCTGTGTCACACGGTATGTTAAGCAGACTATTCATTAATTTAATAATGGGTAATGCAAAGGAAAATTAAAAACTTATAACGTGTGGTGCTGGAAAATTAATATGATAAACAGAATTGAGTTACGCAGATGATCTACTAATTCTACATAAACGTATTCACAATAGGAGAAACCCAACAGGTAGTCCATCCTTTTTGGTCCGCATTTTGGACCCGCCGAAAAGAATCTGGTGAACCAAATGTTCGAAGTAACAGTATGAAAGAAGAAGGGAAGACAGAGATGAACAGAGAAACATGATGTACGAAGAGCTGCGAAAAGTAGAGGAATAGGAAGAAGTGATTCAAGTGTGTAAGTAATGGTATTTTAGGATTCGACGTAATTTTCCACATCTTTTCCCTATTTTCTTCTGTTTTGGCGTCATTATCAATATTATTTTGATCATTTAAATAATTTGCTTTTTAGTCTTAGTCATGAAGAGCCTGTCAAAATAAAAACATTTGAAATAAGTATCCTTTCCTGTCAGCCACACATATACCATGTCCTTGATAACCTTTTTACTTATAAAACAGTCACACATGCAAGGCATCATTAATAATTTTAATAATTTGTACGATTTCCTACTTTTACTAGATTTGGCTTATACCGTTACGAAATGTGGCCCAAATTTCGAGGTAACTTTACGTGTACCTATCAGTTTGAGTCGGATAGTCAATTTGTTTATAAAAAAAAGATAAATATTTTGCTGCGTTGAGAAATAATTTGCACAATGTGTTACAGAGCCGGATCAAAATTCGTTTCTGGAACTGCGTTTGACGATTTTGGAATTTTCTACTATATAAAGATTTTTTTTTACATTGATATATAGTCCTTAATTTTTGGACCATACGTTCCCTTTCTTATTAAATACCTAAGAATTTGAACAAGCTAGGACAAAAAGAAATCAAATTGCTTTAGAACTTACAAGGCGAATCGTCTCTTACATGTCTAGATATTTTAACTACTGCAAATGCACACACTATGAATTGACCAAAATATAGTTAAACACAAATATTTTATTAGACAAAAAATAATAAATTCTTTCAAACAATTAAAATAAACCAACAGTTAATATTACTGAAATTGGAATGTTGAGATTTACTTACTTAATTTATTATCTTCGCAATATTCAATTCAATATTCATATAATAAAAAAACCAACAATTTCTGCCTGTGTCTCAACTTCTTCTGCTAATATATACTTCACCTCTTTTACTCTTCCTTATTTAAACTGTTCTACTCTTTCTTACTCAACCTCCTCCGCTCTAACTTGCTCCACCTTTCCTACTTGGTCTTATTCAATCTCCTGCTAGCCTCTACTCCACCTGATCTGATCGTATCTAATCTTTCAACCTCCCTTTTTTTATACCCCTCTTTTTTATATCTCCACATATAATACTTTATATCGGCATAAAAAAATTCATGAAAAGTTAAATAATTGTAATTTGAATCCGACAAATGAAGAAAGTTAAGTGGTTTTAGAAAGTTAAGGAAAAATGTATCCTAGATCCATATTGTAAGCTGTCCTACAATATTGTTGTTTTTGTTTTTCAGAACACAATGTTGTTGTTGTTTCTGTCGTACAAAAAATATAGTTAACTTTAATCAAACCTTCTATTACTATAAACCAGCAAGCACCCGAAGGAAATTTTAATACTTTCGCATTTCACAGCTCTATACAGGGTGTCCCATTAAGAATGGGACATAGAACAACCGCAGATTCTCCAATTCAAAATAAAACGATTAAGCGAAATATGCTTAGATAAAATGTTATTCGTTTCCGAAATACGGGGTGTTGAAGTTGAAAACTGAAAAATTATTAATGGCCATAATTTTTTTAATACACCGTATAATTTTACTCAAATCGGCACACTTGTTAAATATCATAAAATGCACCTAACAGTAAAAAAACAGTTCAGTACGCTCTACCAGTGGCGTACGGCAGGAGTAAGTAATGCTTGTACCCCTTCTAAATGTTACGCCGCTGTCTAAATTTTAATTTTGACTATAATTTTAATTTTTTTGATATTTTCTAAGTCAATAATGTACACTTGTTAGTTTGTTGTAAAGTTATTGTTTTTCGAGATATTCGCAGTTCAAGATAGATAGACATGTACTTTTTATTTGTATTATTATTAATAATATTCATTTTTACAATTTTGTCTTAAAACCAAACAAAGTAAAAACTAATGTAATTAAATTTTTACTTGTGGTTGTGGAAAACGTAAATTTAGGTAATTCCGAACATCTAATATGTAATGGGCTGGCGCACCATCCTGCAAAAACCAGAAGTTATGACGTAAATTTAAATAAATAAATAAAAAGTACATGTCTATCTATCTTTAACTGCGAATATCTCGAAAAACAATGACTTTACAACAAACTAACAAGTGTACATTATTGACTTAGAAAATATCAAAAAAATTAAAATTATAGTCAAAATTAAAATTTAGACAGCGGCGTAACATTTAGAAGGGGTACAGGCATTACTTACTCCTGCCGTACGCCACTGGTAGAGCGTACTGAACTGTTTTTTTACTGTTAGGTGCATTTTATGATATTTAACAAGTGTGCCGATTTGAGTAAAATTATACGGTGTATTAAAAAAATTATGGCCATTAATAATTTTTCAGTTTTCAACTTCAACACCCCGTAGCTTATTTCGCTTAATCCTTTTATTTTGAATTGGAGAATCTGCGGTTGTTCTATGTCCCATTCTTAATGGGACACCCTGTATACCTGATGAAATATTGTTCGGAATAAATCAAAAATTAGAATAAACACTTTATTATTGTTTATTTAAAAAATAAATGTTACTTTTTGGTTGTAGCAAAAAAGACGAATAGTGTTTGAAGACCACTCCCTTCTTAGGGCCCCACCACGAAAACAACCTAAATCCATCACTGTACTTTTGATAATCTATTAATAGACAATCGTTCTCCGCATTTTTTTCCTTCGTCTTAGCTGGCAACAATGATTTTTTAGAATATCTACCTTCGACCGCGAAAAAGTGTGTCAATGAGATAACCTCATTTAAAATAATTTCTTGCTTTTAAACAATTGTGTTTCATTGGCTTGCTCGTTACAATTTCGACCGATTTCCTGTTTGAATAACAGTTTATGTTTATTTGTTCTATGTTTTAAAAATACCGATCTTGGTTTATTTCCATTATGATAGTCGCATCGTGATACGACCGTGAGAGCGGTACTGATCGGAATAATTATCTTAAAAACTAGTCAATTTTAAATTAAATCCTTTAACAAATAAAATTAACATCAGTATACACCTCCAGGTAAACCCTTGTCGTAGTTCTACAGCTGTTATTCTATAAAAGATGATAATTTGCCATATATCAGAACACTGAGATTGAACAAAAGATTAGATGCACAGTTGTGAAAATTAGGAATCAAGAAATGCTCATGTTTTCTACAGGGTGCGCCAATTATTTCCACTCGATCTCTAGCACCGAAACTAAAAGAGATAATTTTTGTGGAATGAAAATTAATTTGGTTTTTTTAAATTGAACACCCTGTATACGATTATGTCTTCTGATTCTACTTAATATTAGATTTACGGTAGTTTTTTGTATTTGTAAATCCGACGCGGCGTTGACAAGTTATTCCTATTTTGAAGCAGATTTAATGAAAAAACAGCACTTCACAAATATTAGCACAAAAACCACATTTTTTAAAAAATTCCTCAAAAAAGCTCCTATGATGTAAATGAAACATGCACCTATCACAATAATCACACAACATCTTCACCTGTTGCACAGGGTGTTTGCCGATGGCGTGCCAATAGTCTAGTTTTCAAATGGCAATAACTTAATTTTTTCAAATGGGACACCCTATATATTTTTCTTCAGTTAGAAGCTCTCCCTACTACGCATTAAAAAAATATAGGGTTTTGCACATCTAACTTTACTATTTACTTTAATAATTGACGTTAAGTGACAAACAACATAACAAGAAATCAAGTTACCTATGAAAATGACAGTAGGTATATTTTGTTATGGCATTAATTGTCAACATAAAATTTTGTATTGTATCACGTCTACTATATTTAATCGGTATTGTATATAAAAAATGGATTTTAATAAGAATTATAGTGTTCAAGAAAATATTGATATGATATGGATACTGGGTGAATGTCAAAAAATGCGTTTCTTGCTAGTAGGGTCTATCGTCAAAGATACCCAGAAAGACGTCATCCACAAAAGGATACTTTTGAGAATTTAAAGAATAGATTTGATAGAACAGGAACCGTCAAGTATGAAAAACATTCACGTGAAACTACAGCTGTTACTATTGACAACGAATATAAGGTATAGATGAAGATCCCAATATAAGCACAAGGCAATTAAGCAATCAGTTAGATATATACCACAATTAGACGCATAATAAAAAGAATAAATATCACCCCTATCATATCCAGCTTCACCAAGAATTGTTACCACGTGATTTCGCGCGTAGAGTGGAATACTGTAGATGGTTAATAAACAAGATAAATACAGAGCGTAACTTTTTAAACAAAGTTTTATTCTCCGACGAAGCCACGTTTCATAAGAACGGTTGTGTAAATAGACACAACTTCCATTATTATTCGGACCACAATGAACATTTATTTAGAACCACATCACAGTATCGATGGTCTTTGAATGTGTGGGCGGGAATAATAGGTGATTATGTAATTGGTCCCTATTTCTTTGATGGGACTGTAATTGGAGCTATATTTTTAGATTTTTTTAATATATGATTTTCGCAACTTATTGCAAAATGTGCCTCAAAATTATCGCAACGGAATGTGGTTTCAATTAGATGCTGCAACACCACATTACCTATTAGATGTTCGCAATTGGTTAAATAGGGAATTTCAGGATCGTTGGATAGGAAGGGGAGGACCTATAAATTGGCCTACTAGATCGCCTTGCCTTACACCTTGCGATTTTTTCTTGTGGGGTTTTATTAAAAATATTGTTTACAAAGAAGAGGTTACCACAAAAGAAAATATGAAAGAAAGAATTACTGCAGCATTTAGACAGGTGACCCCTGCAATGCTAAGAGATGTGCGTAAATCAATGAAAAAAAGGGCAAAAAAATGTATAACTGAAAATGGAAGACATTTTAAACACCTACTATAAATTTTAACTTTCACTATTGTAGTTTTCTTACGATTAAACTTTGTAAAATTTTGTACTTATTAAAAATTGTGTAAAATATGTTGTTTGTCACTTAACGTCAATTATTAAAGTAAATAGTAAAGTTAGATGTGCAAAACCTATATTTTTTTAATGCGTATTAGTCCGAGTGACACTGTCTACCCCTCTCTTTTAGTTTCGGTGCTAGAGATCGAGTGGAAATAATTGGCGCACCCTGTACAAGAAACGCATTTTTTTTACATTCACCCAGTATCCATATCATATCAATAGTTTCTTGAACACTATAATTCTTATTAAAATCCATTTTTTATACACAATACCGATTAAATATAGTAGACGTGATACAATACAAAATTTTATGTTGACAATTAATGCCATAACAAAATATACCTACTGTCATTTTCATAGGTAACTTGATTTCTTATTAAAAATTGTGTAAAATATGTTGTTTGTCACTTAACGTCAATTATTAAAGTAAAGTTAGATGTGCAAAACCCTATATTTTTAAAATGCGTATTAGGGAGAGCTTCTAACTAAAGAAAAATATACAAGGTGTCCCATTTGAAATAATTAAGTTATTGCCATTTGAAAACTAGACTATTGGCACGCCATCGGCAAACACCCTGTGCAACAGGTGAAGATGTTGTGTGATTATTGTAATAGGTGCATGTTTCATTTACATCATAGTAGCTTTTTTGAGGAATTTTTTAAAAAATGTGGTTTTTGTGCTAATATTTCTGAAGTGCTGTTTTTAGGTTGACAGTTCCTATTCTAATCAACACAGCCACAGTCTACTCAAATCGTCTTTCACTATGTGTGTTACTTTAAATTCAATGTCACTTTAAACTTCAAAATTTTCATATTTTGGACCCCATTTTGAAGGTGTTCTCGAAGAGATACGGAGGGGCACATCAAACCCTAAGCTTACTTATTGATGCCCTATCAAAATCTGAAGTCAGAATTTTAAAATTCATAAACACAAAAAAGCTACAGACACACACACCCACACAGAGATCGAATTCAGATACCCAATTTGTTCGGTGAAAATAATTTTGAATCAAACAGAACAGTAGTCAATTAATGTTTACAAACGACAATAAAGGAAATTGGTAGAAACATGTCTGCAGCACCTTTAGGCTCATAATTTAGAAGATGAATTTCGAACTATAAGACAAACAGTACAGAAATATCAGTATGTTGGCATGGATACAGAATTTCCTGGAATTGTAGCAAGGCCAATAGGTGAATTTCGAACTTCAGCTGATTATCAATACCAAAAGTTAAGATTCAAAGTAGACCTGCTAGGACTTATATTCTTGGACGGTAATGGAAAAACACCAGGAGGGGCATACCCGACTTGGCAATTTAATTTTAAATTTAATCTTCTGAGAAGATATGTATGCGCAAGATAGTATTGATCTACTGCAAAACTCGGGAATCCAATTCAAGAAACATGAATATGAGCGTATTGAGCCTCTAGAATTCGCAGAGCTACTTATGTCTTCTGGTATTGTCCTCATGGAGAACATAAAATGGTTATCTTTTCATTCTGGCTATGATTTTGGATATCTAATAAAACTACTGACTGATAACTAAGTTCTTCGATTTATCAAAATTATATTTTCCTACAATATATAACATAAAGTATCTATCGAAATCCTGTAAAAAAAGGTGGTCTTCAAGAAGTAGCAGAACAACTGGAATTAGAAAGGATTGAGCCTCAGCGTCAAGCAGGATCAGATTTTCTTTTGAAAGAGCTGTTCTTCGAAGACACCAGCGATGATTCCAAATTGTCTGGACACCTGTATGGACTTGGAACGTCTTTCGCAATCAATGGTATCACAAATAACTACGCAAATGACAATGGTGACACAACAAACTCCGAATGAACCTCATTTGCACGCTGTCTCTTAAAAATATTAAACATTAAAAGGAATATTACGTTTTTGTTTTTTACAACAAAATAATTTTATTTCTGATTATTTCCCTTGCCTGTCAAATATCAATTTTTAACCAATCACGTGCTTGGAAACTGATTTGACGCAGCCAATCAAAACAAAATAAAGCGACTATTCACTTTGGTGGTAAATATTCGGCTATTTGATCATCGTCCTCAATATTCACCTGAAGGACGGTATCCAACAGTAAAGAAGCCGCCCGTAAATTTCAAATTTTTCAAATAAAACCTATACTAATGGTATTATCAAATTGCTTATAGTTAATAAATTATCGATCTTTAGTAGCAAATACACAAATCCAACTGATTTCGCACTTTTTCTGAAACTGTAAATATATTAATTCATTCCTTTCATATAGTAGGCGCGCGTCATCTGAATTTTGACAGTTTGCCATTAAAGTTTATTACAGAATTAAATATGACACATTTTGTTAAAAAGTATTAACAATGAGTAGATTCGGGAGTAAAAATCTTCAAGAAATTGATAATATAATTAAATTAAACGTACCTGCCAAGACAGTAAAGAGCAAAACTAGTATAATTTATACGTACGTACAGAATTTTTTGTGACTCGGGAAATAATCTTATTATATATAACGCGACCTTGACAAATTAGCTACTATTTTTATTGCTACTAAATTTCTCGTATATTTTACAATTTGTCTCGACAATTTTGGCATTAATAATCAAAGAATAACCCCCTTGAGCTAAAGCTCTCGGGAGTTATTCAGATTATTAATGCCAAAATTAAGTCTCGACGAATTGATCCTAAAATAAACTCGAAATTTAGATACAATAAAAATAGTCGGCTATTTGTCAAGGTCTTGGGATATTACTGTCGATAAAAATGTTTAGATAATTGTGAATTTAAAAATACACGATGCTAGTATTATTTTTTTAAAATAATATCCTGCAATAAAAATCGGACAAACATAAAAATATTCACGAAGGGGTAATTTTGGATAAAAACTCGATTGGCAATTTACGAAAAAAAAAATAGTAGGGAAACGAGTGTGGAAAAAATTGGGAAAATAATGAAAGAGAATGAAAAAGAATGTAAAATGGGAAGCATCACTAAAATTTGGCAAGACTTTCTTTGGATATTTTAATATTTTTACAAACCTCCCAGATATGTTAATATCAGTTCGGGATCAAGGTAAAAACCTATAAAAAAAAACAAACACGTGGCGGCGACGGTGTTACGAAAACCAAAAAAAAAATCTCATAAATATCATCATTCTACGCATTAACCATAAGCAATTCGGCATGGCGTATACCGATAATTGTGTATAAAATAGCTTATTACAAATTTTTATTAGAAAAAGTGTTAATATATTCAAGTGTCGCATAAAACTGAATGACCTTGTGTCCAAAGTTTACGTGTGCAAACAGTAGTAATAACTAGCTAGTTACCCAACAATAAATTACATAACAATTAGATGGTATATTCTGTTGTTGCTAATTCGGACCAAATATAAACAGTTGCCGCCGCCGTTAGCGCCGCCATTTTGTTTGAATTTTAATATTGTATCATTTTGTTTTAATTGATGTATCAAGGACATTTATGAAATTTATCGTACCTATAAAGTTTTTGAATTTATTTTGGACAAAACATACAGTGTCGTGAGTCATGCAAATTTGTAAGTACAAAGGGATCTTATAATCAATTATAAAAATCTTCACAAACAAATTTACATAAAAACGAAGAATTTTATATTAACCCCAGCGGAGAAACTTTATTTCTTGAAAATTTTAAGTTGAGCAAAATTCTTTAAAAGGAAGCCAATTACCATAAAATAAATATGTAACTTTACACGGATTTAAAAAATTACGCTAACGAATTTATTTTTATCTGTTAACATTAATAACTATAAAATACATCAACAAGGTCAGCTTTGCTTTTAGTACTTAAAATATTATTAAATAATAACATAAACATATTGATCGAAACCAATATTTATGCCATTATCGGAAAAGTAGGTATTTAACATTCGGAAAACGTTTTTACAATGATCAATGAGAGGTAAAAACAAAAATGTTCCGAGATAATAATAATAATATTTATTCATTCATTACATTCAATAAGATATAAATACAGCATATTTTGAGAATAAATATCAGCATTTCAAAATGGCCGATTTTTTTTTTTACTCACGTATTTAGGTTCACTTTCACGTGTTTAGGTTCACTTTAGCCAAAGCTAGACTGTGTTCCTAAACATGAAAAGACTTTGGTCATTTTGAAATAATTATAAAATATAAAATAAAATGATTTAAATCAAAATATAAAGTTACTTATTAATAATATGAATATATAGTTATGTATTAATAAAATAAAGTTAAGAATTAAAAACTAACTAATTAAAACAGCAGTAGGGGATTTTAATATATTAATAACTCATACAAGAAAATTTAAAATAAATTTTGATTAAAATTGCTTAAAATATATGTATGTGTGTATATAATATAATAGCGTGTTCAAACCAAGATATGATAGGTCTATTAGTATTTTGTCAATTGATGTTAGAAGCCAATATGTTAATTTGTTTTTGAAATTTTTAATGTGAATTTCCATTTTTAGATTTTACTTTCCCGGCCCTTACCAAGGGAAAGTATTGTGAACGCGCTAAAAAAAATTGAGATATATCCATTTTGAGGTCCTCTGAGACGATTAAAACGATTTCCAGATGGAAGTCTGTCCGTCTGTCTGTCTTTCTGTATTCTTCCACGATAGCGTCCGCACGCTTAATCCGATTGCGCTGAAATTTGGTTTTCGAAGGAGAGGTTTGTGGAAACAGAAAATGTGAAACACAAGAAGTGAGCAAAAAAATAAATTAGCGGCAAATCAACGACGCTGAAGGAAAAATAGAATTAGAGGATTTCTTCGCTCTACTACAAGATGAACTTTAACTGAAGTTGTAGATAGACTTAATTTAGGCATAGCTCAAAACGGGTGATTGTCTGAACATCTACTGTAAAATGACAGTTTTTGACATTTTTTTGAGATTATTTTGTTCCATGTTTGTCCATCATTGAATATCATTATTGCTTTTATGACATTTTTCATACTTTCCTTAAGAATTAGATGCATTTCCGGTGAAAATAAAGTAGGCAAACCCTATATTTTCTGGAAGCTCATAGTGTTGACTATTCTGGTATGGCACTATATACAGGGTGTTCCATTTGAAAAAACTGAGAAAAAAATGATCACGAGTTTTGGTTGCCCCTGTATGGGAAAAGTGCCATTCGGTAAATTTATGAATATGAAATCAAAAAAGACCATTTTCGAGGATATTTGGTGAAAAATTTTTGTTATTCCTAGTTATTGATTTTGAGATATTTGGTGTTGAATGAACCCATTTTGGGACATAAATGTCACCATAACTTCAGAACCACCTGGTATAAAGCCATACAACCCTATATTTTTGAGAAGCACTCTTCCAAAGGAATTCAATCGAGTAAAAATATATAGGGTGTTTCATTTAAAAAAACATAACTTTGATAAGTCACACATTTATGGGACACCCTGAATGTTGGTAGTTATTTTTGGAACATAGCTTTCATTGCTATCTACAACTTTTATTTGAAACATTTTTTCCTATCTTCAAAAGGAAAGCAGCTATCCTCCACGCACGCATCGTTGATACACCCTAAGTTGGGTTTCAAGAAACGATTTCAAATCAGACAAATACGAAGCCTTATTAATTATTAAAAAAAATCGCAATTTATTTTGAAGCAATTTTGTCACTCCCTGTATAACCTCTGTAAAAACGTAATAATTATTGAAACCATCCGAGAAATATTAATGAAATGAGAGCTCAAATTCCGAAAACGACGCGAATCCAGGTACGGTGTGTGTCTCAATGTCAACAAATTAAATTTAATCAACATCAACTCTGCCTTGTCCGAGTCCGCTAAGTAAATAATTCGAAAAGATCCATATTACCATACACATATAGTAGGTTGTGATTTGTCGTAAGAAGCCGACACATCACCATACAAACATAATGCTGGAAATTGGCGGCGCTCGGATGAACTCGAATTAATTCGCCGGAGTTCGTCTCTACGTTCAATTACTCCAACTAATTATCAGCTAAACAGCGAAACGAACGCTACCCGATAACGGATACGACGTTGCCATGTCGTGTAGTAAGAAGGCATAAATTGGTAAAAATAAAGGGTGAAAAACGTTGTATCTTCTAATCGGCTAATTAAATCAAGTAGGTAGATGTCATTGTAACAATAGACTGTACGACTTTGGAAAACGTCGACGAATATGTATACTTGGGGCATACTATCAAAATTGGCAAAGAGAACCAAACTGCCGAAATAAAACGTAGGAAAAGACTTGCATGGGCAGCTTTTGGCAAGTTGAGCTAAATATTAAAAAACAGAGAGGTACCAATAAACTTAAAGCGGAAAGCCTTCGATACATGTAGCAACATACGGTTTAGAATCAATGACAATAACAAAAAGAAGTGAGGAACAGTTGAGAGTGATGCAAAGAGAAATGGAGCGCATCATGTTTGGAATCAGTCTAAGAGATAGGATCAAGAATGAGGAAATCCGACGAAGAACTAAAGTCGTGGATATCATGAAGAGCCTTTTGGAAAGCAAATGGCAGTGGGTGGGGCATGTGGTCAGACAGAACCACGACAATTAGACAGCGCAATTAGCACATTGGCGACCAAGACAGATCAAACGTAGCGCAGGCAGATCCCAGAAAAGATGGCTGGACGATATTAAACTGATAGCAGGCAAAAGATGGTTCCAAACAGAACAAGACAGAAAGTCATGGAAACGGATGAAAGAGGCATATGTTCAGGAGTCGACAAACGAGGGCTGAAGGAGAAGAGAATAAGAGGTAGATGTCAGTTTTCGGTTTGACAAATCTGATATCGATGGAAGTTTAGCTACACCATTGTTTTGTTTAAACTTTATGAATTTTATGTCCTGACAGAAACGTTTTTAGGATTTAAATTACCAGGTGCATGATGGTCTTTGAGCCCTTGGTACCATTGTGCACTGTACCCGTACTTCGTATTTATAAAACTGAAGAAGCTCAACTAATTTAGGAGACGTTTCGCCGTTGAGGATCAAATGCAGTCCGATTTAGAAGACTGAGCTTGTCGGAAGTTACTTTTCGGATGAGAGAAAATTAAAGCCTCTGATTCTTGAAAATCGATCAGGAGGCAGTCCGCTATACACAATTATTAATACTGGGTAAAAACCGGCGGACGTGAGAGAATTCACATCAATACTGCTACAGTACTGTTTACGATGACAGCGTTTTATGCGCAGGGTCGTAATATAATACTTTTGAATGATTTTATTTAAAATTAACAAATTGATAAATTTACTACCTGAAACTTGGCAACTACGTTCCATTTTCCTGATTGTCACGATACTCGAAATCAGCGTACTCACCCCGTCACATCACAGCTCCCTCTACGTCACTTTATGATCGGCAATTCCATCGGGAACAAACACAACCCTCTAGATCCCCTAGGGGTCGGCGAATGGAATGCAGTACAATTGGACATTAATACCAGTTGAACACGGGAGCGGATCATTCGACGTAATATGTCAAATTAGGAAATTGGTTTTGTAGATGGAAAAGTAATAAGGATGAGAGTGGCACAATAAAATTTCATAAATATTCGTAAACAAGGGCATCTAATTTTTCCGATAAAAATCGAAAAAACACGTTGCTAAGTAATATTTTAACAAGAAGCATGAGTGCTGGTGGCAACAAAAATCCGAGTCGAAGACGAGGATTTTTGCACCTGCACGAATGCATTTTGTTAAAAATAGGAAAACAGGAAAAATTAGTTGCCCGAATGGTATTTGACAAGACTATTTCATGAGTAACAGATTATTCTGCATACAGGTAGCTTACAAAACATACTACCTATTATATACATACATAATAAATATGTAGGTATTAATTTGAAAACTGAAAAACAGGTAATTTATTTAATTACAAAATACTACAAACTTAATTATTTATGGTACAATTAAAATATAAATTGCAATTTTGGTACTGTTTTGGGCGATTCCAATTCTTATTGGAGACCCAAACTTTTTAGACGACACCCTATAGATGCGTCTGTTCCAGCTTATTGTAGCTTAAACTGGCAATACAGATGTGGACTGTACTTTTGTCGTTTGTTAGTTATTTGTAGAATGTACGAAGAATTGTAATAAAAGAATGCACTGGTTAATTGGTAATTTTCTATTAACAACACTTTTAACAATGGTATATGTTTAACAATAATTTAGAACTGTAGTGCAATTGCTCAAGAAACGTTTGTGATTAAGAAAAGTATGCATTTTTGTATCATGCAAGTTTTTTAAGGTTATGATTTAAATTACGAGTGAAAGGTCCATCGACCTGTTCACTCGGAGCGAAAAGTTTCTACTGATTTTATAACTCTGATCTATTCGAATGCAAGCCGTTGGACATGTTCCCGATCTTTCAGCAAATCACGGGACTTGTTCGCGGTCCCATAGATGTGAGTTTTTTATGTCGACCTGGGTTCTGCCGTTGTGCCGAAAGGGGTGCGGTATATTAAAGGAGCGTGCCGCCAAAGCGCGGGCGACGTAGTGTAATCCGATATCCTTGATTGTCGGCAAATTGTTTACCCGTTAATTTGTTTCTGCGCGGTAGCTTTGTTTTTACGAAACGTGTTGTAACGGCTTTTTGACGTCATCTATTGCTATGCTCATTATGGATACTTGTTGATTTTGTTACCAGGTAGACACATAAGCGTGCTTTGGGTTCTTTTATTTTTATTTTATTTGAATATTATTTTTATTTTCCTTTATTGCCATCGGCGTAGATAAATGTTCGATTTCGAACAGGTACACAGTAGGAGTATTGTTTGAAATCTTTGTTAACTCATTGATAACGTTGGGTGTAGGTAATGTTGTTGATGGGTCCAGCTGTAGAGTGAGAAGCTCGAGGAGTGGCTGCAGGATCTTCTGTTTTCTGTTTTTTAGCTGGAGGTTCTGAGGCGTCACTTCTAAGGGTGTTTATGATGTTGGAATAATGCTCATTATCCATTTGCAGATGAGGCTTAATTGAGTTGGCTCAACTGTGGCCAGTAATTTTAATTAATTGTTGTTCACCTACCCCTCCTTAGTTTCGCATTACGAGCTTCCCTACTAGACTTAAAGATAATATCTTCAAATACATCTCTTGCATTTTTTTGCAACCACATTGTCTTCACAACTAGTTCTTTGTAATTTTCACCGATTTCTTTCTTCATGTTCCACGCCCAATCTTTCAGGATTAGGTTTAGTTGCTCTAAACTTGTAGTTTCCAAAAGTTCGTATTTCTTTGCCTTGCAGAATTCCGTAAACTGTTTTCATATTGACGGGTGGGTTTTAACAGTATTGTACGGTACACTTTTCTTAATCGTCAGATCAATCTTAATCATAGAATTACTTCCAAAGCGACTCATTTTCCCTACATAATCTGACTAGCACTGTTTAAAAATAAATATTACAAAATGTATTGACAATAAAATCAGAAAAATTGTTTAGCGTCGTTTTCTGGTGTCCTAGGAGACCATAACTACTTGTTACCAAAGGTATTGTAATTTTTGGTGACAGGTTTGCTGTCAAGTTTTGCCGCGGGTAAACTCGAAAAAAGGATCATTTTGATAAAAATCCTAATTCAATTATAAAATAAATTATAAATTCGTGAAAATAAATATAAAACTGTGAATTTGAAAAATACAGATGTCCAGATTTCAATATTTGACTAAAAAAAAATTATTGACAATTTATATGACAAATTCATTTTTCGATAATTTTATCTTTTTTCCACCAATTTTTCTTACAAACCTTGATTTTAAAGTTTTGTTTTCGATAAATCTTTTTGACAATCCTTGTTTTGGGTTTTTTTTTAACAACTTTTCTTGTTTTTTCGAGAAATTTTTATTTCTACAACTTTCTGTCAAAACTTTCCCGTAAACCAGAGACATAATTTAAATTTTCTCTCAACTGTGGTGTCACTCGTCCCTTGATATTTAAAAATTAATCTTCAAAATAACACCTCAACGTCATATTTGGTGATATCACCAGTTACTAACAGAAACAGTGTTTTTTGTACTTTTATTTATGTATCGGAAACAGTTATTTCTGTTTTTCCATTCAACAATTAAAGAGAGTGGCCAGAAAAATACTTTAGACAGACACTGTATATATTTTTTGAACGGAAAGACCTTGCTAAGTACGTGTTCACGTGCAACCGTCCAACGCGTCGAATTCTAATTTAATTCAGAAATGTGTTTCTAATAATTAATAACGCGTAGAAACATACTAAAATAGAAGTTTTAGCATCATGATCGATAGCATTGGCGTCCATATAGTCCTAAAGGGCAATTTTTTTTCGGTAGTTGTTCATATTTTAATTTATTTAGTTGCAAAATAAAACTATTTTTTTATTTTTATTATTAAATACCCATAAAGGCATTTAGATTACAATCTGGTCAACAGTGACCAATGAGCAATTTAATTCTAACTTAATCTAATAGAGTTTGAAACTTAAAACTAAGCTTTGCGTTGCTTAGGTTCTGTAGAATGGATTGCACTAAACTTGAACGTGCACACACAAGCTCTGCTTTTGCACTAAAAACACTAAACTAACTCAAAGGGATTGATCCTCTTAAGTCTTCTTTCTAACCCAGTATTGTCAAGGAGCTGGATAGCCTCAACATTGACATGATGATGAAGTCTTTGTTCAGGACTCTTGTCTAATTTCTTGATGGTCTGGTCAACAGTGTCCATTTCCAGATCCCTATGGAGGTCACTATTCCGAATGTACCAAGGGACATCTTTGGATAAGTTGCTTGATTTGGTGCATCCCCATAGTTGGATACCATAGATCCATACAGGCTTAAGTATCTGCTTATAAAGCATAAGCTTATTATGTAGAGACAGAGCAGAGTTTCTTCCAATTAGCCAGTACATTTTTCTATATTTCACAAGTTATGCTCTTTTCTTTTTAACATGCACTTTCCATCGGAGTTTGGCATCTAAGGTAATACCTAAGTATTTTGCTGTGTTTGTATATGGAATCAGGTTATTGTTTATTCTGACTGGAATATGATCTATCCTTTTGTTTGTAAAGTTAATGTGGAGTGATTTAGTTTCGTTAAGTTTAATTTTCCATCTCTTCGTCCAGTCATAGATAAGGTGGACCGCTGTTTGCAGCTTGTGGGTTGCTTCTTCATTGCTCTTTCCTACTGCTAGAATGGCAGTGTCGTCGGAGAAGGTGGCTATGGACTCTGGTCCTAGTACACTTTCTTGTGGTACTCCAGCCTTAATTTCTTTAAGATCGGAATATGCTTCTTCTTGCCTGATTCTAAAGTATCTTTCCGTTATATATGAATGGAGGATATCTGTATATTGTTTTGGAAGGAAAAGCTTGAACTTATGTATTAAGCCTTCATGCCAAACCTTATCAAACGCTTTGTGCTACATCAAGAAAGATAGTAGCACACATGTTTTTCTCTTCTAATGATTTCTCTATAATGTTGGTTATGCTATGAACTTGGTCGATCGTCGAGTGCTTATTTCTAAATCCAAAAAGGTGATCAGGGATAATTTCTCTTTCTTCGATAAGTGGTTTTAGTCTTTTGATTAGGAGTTTCTCAAATAGTTTCGACACAAGCAGTAATGAGATCGGTCTTTATGACGATGCTTCATGTGGTAGTTTCCCTGGCTTGGGTATCATTATGACTTCCGCAATTTTCCAAAGGTTGTTAGTTTAATTATTGCTTTTTTGGGTAATTGTTTTAAAACAAAACTATTGAACAAATTTTGATTTGATTTAATAAATTATAATATCACATCCCCATCGGTACCGCTGCCTATATGTTATATAGACAGGACCGCTGGTTTTACCTGCTCTCCGAGCCATAGTGGGTTGCTGATTTTATGAACTACTTGATTTGCTCGTTGCATCGCTGAGCTATGACACGCATAAGAATACCATATACGAATACAATCAATTTCTTGGTTATTCCGCTTAATGTTAGCTCATGTTAAAGAAAATAGGAGAACTCGAAAAATGTACTGGCTCTATAGTAGCTTTTGTTCTGAAGAATTACAGAAGATCTAAGAAAAACTTTTAGGGAAATATGATTAATGAATTTAAAATAAAATTATTAACCCTTTTCCCCACCAATGGGCGCCAATGATCGATACATAGTTTCGTGTGTTATTGGAATTAAATTACCGCCTAGCGATAGTAAACATTTTAACTTTGGGCGAAGGTTGGTTATTTTATTTTGATGAAATTATGGAATTTGGAATCCGTTTTTTTGTGTGAATTTAGGTCACAGGAATTTTATAGTTTAACCGTGGTTTTTCATATATGAACTCTGCAGTAAAAACAAGCTTTTTGGGTGGGGGTAGCTAAATATACGTCCTATCGAAAAAAGTTGTAGATAATTAAAAAATCTATTAAAAAATTATCGACAAAAAGGCTAAAAACCGCAAAAATAATTTTTTTATGAAACTTTGTGAAAACGTTCTTTTTTGTATTCTAAATAAGCTGTAGTATTTTCAATTCAATACCAATAACAATAATACAATTTTAGACTTGGTTTTAGCCAATTTTTTATGTGCGGTTGAGTCAGCTCCTGAAATATTAATTCAAGAAGACAATCATCATCCCTCCCTCCTAATTACATATGATCTAATCGGTAAGCGTCGTAATAATAAAAATAAAACTAACTCTGTCTATTATAACTACAAAAAAGCGAATCTACCTGAATTATACCAAAAAATTGCCGTTACTGATTGGGATTTTTTGAAGAATATTCCCGATTTAAAAGAAAGATTCAATGAGTTTTATCTCAAGCTAAATGAAGTTATTCACTCTGTTGTGCCCGAAGTTAAGGCCTGTAAAAGAAACTATCCGACTTGGTATAATTCGAGCATTATAAAAAAACTCAAACGTAAGCACAGAGCTTGTTGCAGACATAAAAAACTATAAACTATAAACGGTACTGCCGTAATATTGAACAGCAAATCAAAACGGACCCAAAAACATTCTGGCAATTTGTTAAAAAAAAGAAACATTCATCGTCTCTACCTTTAACTATGGTCTATAATGGTATCGAACATAATGACCCCATAAGCATTGCAAATGCATTTGCAGAGTATTTTCATAATTCTTACGCAACACCTAGTCAGACCATACAAAACAATACTACCGTCAACTTCATGAATGATACTTTAATCTTAACTGAATTTACTGAAAGTGAAGTCTGTGAAGCTCTCAAAAAAATTAAGCCAAAAACTACGATGGGACCTGATAAAATATCAGCTTTTTTGATTCATGACTGTGCCTCCTTATTTGCAGAACCTTTAACTTTACTTTTCAACCTCTCAATAAAATACCAACAGTTCCCTGATGTTTTGAGACAGTCTAAGTTAATACCTGTTTTCAAAAAAGGAGACAAACATGACATTGAAAACTATCGCCCTATTACTATAGTTAATAATTTCTCAAAATCTTTTGAAATCCTGCTCAATAAACCACTTTCATATCATGTAAAAAATCAAATTACAGAGTTACAACATGGCTTTTTCAAAGGTAGGTCAACTACCACCAATCTCTTCTGCATTACCCAGTACATAACCAACACATTCGAAAGTAATTGATGTCATATATACGGACTTCTCCAAGGCCTTCGATAAGATTGATCATAACATATTACTCGGTAAATTGAATGCCTTCGGGTTCTCAGGGAACCTGACTACTTTTTTTAATTCCTATCTGAACCGCTCCCTCTACACTGCTCCTGTTATATAATTCGTATGTTCGATCTAAAACAGAGTATGCATCTATCATTTGGTGTCCATATTATAATGTTCATTCAAATAGCCTTGAACGAATTCATAGACGCTTTATGAAATATCTCTCTTTCAAGGAAGATGGTGCCTACCCTGCTATAGGAATACCCAATACAGCTTTGTTAGAGAGACATAACTTTACTTCTCTTGCAAGTAGGAGGAACACAGCTGCTTTGATTTTTCTTTATAAGGTGATCCATGGCCAAATCGATAGTAATGCTGTTTTGAATATGCTCAATTTTCATGTTCCAAGAGTAAATTCAAGGCAGAATAATCTATTTTAACTCGAAGCCCCTAGAACAAATGTACAGAAAAACTCACCCCTATTCAGAATTTGCAACAACTACAATGCTATCAATGATATGTGTGACATCTTCTCTTGCAGCATTGCTTCATTTAAATATTTTGTGTATTCTATTTAGTGTTTTATAAATTTCATTTGTATCCCATCCTGTAAATGGATTTCTGTTGGGTGGTGTAAATAAAAAAAAAACAAAATATTTATTTTTTGATTTTATACAAATTTAAATTAAAAAAGTTTCATACCATCATAAAGTCGAGGTTCCGACGAAGAAAATGAGCACTGATAAAGTTAAAAAATGGAAAAAGTTAAAATCTAAAAAATCGGTTTTTATATACAACCCTCAAAACGTATATGCACCTACCCCCCCCCCCCCCCCTCTAGAACTTTTACTCAGTCGCAGAGAAAATTCAAAATCTCAAGCAGTATTAAAAAAAAATGATTAGTTTGTTAACTTTAATATCATAAATTTCACACTAAATTACGATAATAGAGCGAAAAAATTAAAAGGTATGGTTTTATAAAAGCTAGCCTATTAAGAATCTACAAATTACATTAATATTATACATATAAACCAATTCAGTATTCATGTATTCATTTTAAATTGTTGTTTACATTATTCTGGCGATAAAACTTTAAGTAGGCGCTTGGATAACAAAATATAAGTCAAAAAAAGTAGTTTTAATGTCGGTTTTAGGCCATTGATACATAATAAACAGGTTCAATATAATCAGCTTTAACGACCATATCAACCCACTAGAAACTCATATGCGTCTAGATTTAAGAATGAGCATAGTTCTTTGATATAGTGTTACGCATGTTCGTCCTAAAAGCAAAAAAAAATCTTGAGCACAAACAAAAAAAATAAGTAATTAAGCCTTTATCGGAAAATCTTAAGGCGTTAACCGACAGGATTATTAGCTATGCTCTGTTCACTATCAGGAGATAGTAATTAAACCTAATTTTGTATGCAAACGACAGCACAAGAGGCTCAAAGAAAAAATCGGAAGCTTTAATGCTTTTAGCCCAGGAGCCAGTGAATTATTTTCGTTTTAAAGTAGGGTTAGCCATATGTGAGTAGTAAGTACTGAAGGTATGGATGAAAATAAAGTCCTTTATATCTCACAAGTTATTTATTGTAGAGCGACCGGTTTCGGCGATCAGAATATCGCCATCATCAGGCCCTGCGTGGAAAAATTATGGAGTTAAAAGGCAGTTTAGTTAAGTTACATAATTTAAGAAATTTATTTTAATTTAATTTTAATTTTATTTCAATTAAAGCAAAAACTCACCATAACTTTTCTGTTAATTTCTGTAAATTTCTTAAATTATGTAACTTAACTAAACTGCCTTTTAACTCCATAATTTTTCCACGCAGGGCCTGATGATGGCGATATTCTGATCGCCGAAACCGGTCGCTCTACAATAAATAACTTGTGAGATATGAAGGACTTTATTTTCTTCCATACCTTCAATTATTTTCGTACTTATTTTCCCAGGTGGTATATATTGTGATGTTTAAACAATGATTATAGAGTGTGTAATCTTATTATTCTAATTTATTTATTTGTTTGTTTAATTATTTAATTTAAAATTTATATCATCACCTATATTTTTGTTGTATTCTAAATAGTGTTTTTATTAATGGATTAAATAACCACGACTTTAGCTCTTTCTTCTTTTAATTTAATTTAATTTGATTTATTTTCAACTAATTTTTAGATACATTTTAAATTCAAGTAAAATCTTTTCACTCTTACCTTTCGTTGTAATCTTAGGCAGAATGCGAATTCTTTTTATTATTTAACAATTTGCATTGGGCGCCATCTACCATAGAGTAGAGATTCCTAACCGCAGGGGTGTTTCTATTGGCTTGATTCTTATAGAAATCAATAATAACGACTGATGAAATAGACTTTATTTATTTGGAACAGAAAATTAAATAACCATAAACCTTTTTTATTAAGTGTGAAATAAATATTTTGTTGAATAAGGTAAGTGCAGTTTTGATTTATTTGAAAATTTACCAGTTATCGTAAGAGTTTATTCTCATAATCTTACCTTATTCTCCAATTTTATATCCTAACCTAACTTATCTTATTTATAGGTTAAATAAATTTTAACCTTAGTTACATGTTTTAGGCCTTTTTTTTTAATTTAATGATTTGTTAAATATCGATATTTAATCTACCTAAGGTTGTGAAATGAATCACACTTGTTCTCAAGAACAAAGACATTAAATGTCCTACACTGCACCAGCGTCTGGACTTCAACAACTACTCCTTGGGCTATATGCCCCCCAGGTATTGAATTACGAAAGTCCAGACGTGGTTTGGCGCCCGACCAAGTCGGGGCTTTAAACCAAAAACTCTGATTTTATTACACAATGTAAATAAACAGGGAATGTCACTGAATCTGTTCACTGTACTATGTACAATGAGAGATTGTGACATACATAGAAAAAATATAAACGTAGAATATATGACTATATACCTAAACTAATAATATACATAATAATAATAATTTTTTTTTTTATTTTTTATTAATTTTTTTTTAATTGTAGCGAAAGAAAGAATGATCCAAATTATATTATTTTATTATGAAAGTGAAGATGGCGTTGCACTCACCTCCTCTTTCTCGACTTAACCGTTTGTACTAAGAGTTGGTGGGTTCAAAGCGATCTTCAGAATTTTTTTAGAGATATAAATTCGAGCTACTCTACTTCTTACTGACGAGCCACAATAATGCCGAAACCGGTAAAAGAATGGCAAGCTCCTTTAATAATAAAATCAAAGTTTTTGGTTTAAAGCCCCGACTTGGTCGGGCGCCAAACCACGTCTGGACTTTCGTAATTCAATACCTGGGGGGCATATAGCCCAAGGAGGAGTTGTTAAAGTCCAGACGCTGGTGCAGTGTAGGACATTTAATGTCTTTGTTCTTGGGAACAAGTGTGATTTATTTCACAACCTTAGGTAGTTTTGGTACGCCCATGGTCCTTTTTTCGCATTTTTATGGTTCAAAAAATTGCACCGTCGTTATCGATATTTAATGTTTAGTTGGTACCTTTTTTTACGATTTAGTCTTTCTGTTATTTATTATTCTTTTAGTTGCTTTTAATGGGTGGATGTTTTTCTTCAAAATGAAATACAAATGGAGTACTTTCCAAAACAGGATCAGGATAATCTGGATCAGGATAATCAGGATTTCTTTATCAGGAACAATGGACATGATGAATAATTTAGGCTTCTTCTCTTAATTCATAAGTTTTCTTTATTTTAAAAGAAACGTCACTTAGTTGACAGGTAATGTTTTAATTCACTTTATCAGTATTGCTTTGACTCGATTTTCATATATTTTCGTTTTGCAGATCGATGTGAACACTTAGAAAAAGCTCCTCTTGCCCCAGCGGAATAGTTTTTATAAATGACCAAATCAAAGGTTACTAGATTTACTTTTGACAGAATTTTTACAGAATTCGAAAAAAATATAATTTTTTTTCAAGTTTTAATTAACAACAGATCATTCTAGAAACGAGAAGAATAATTTTGATATGATTTTTATACAGTTTCTACTTATATTAACTATACAAAGACTTTTTATTTTCGTTATTATTGATTTCATAAATTCCATAAAACTTTATTATTATTGCCTTTTTACATTATTAATTTTCTTTTTCTCCTAACACTTTATATAATAACGTTCTTATTGTTATTATGTTCGCAGATTTATCTGAGATTATAATATAATTTTTTTTCAAGTTTTAATTAACAACAGATCGTTCTAGAAACGAGAAGAATAATTTTGATATGATTTTTATACAGTTTCTACTTATATTAACTATACAAAGACTTTTTATTTTCGTTATTATTGATTTCATAAATTCCATAAAACTTTATTATTATTGCCTTTTTACATTATTAATTTTCTTTTTCTCCTAACACTTTATATAATAACGTTCTTATTGTTATTATGTTCGCAGATTTATCTGAGATTATAATATAATTTTTTTTCAAGTTTTAATTAACAACAGATCGTTCTAGAAACGAGAAGAATAATTTTGATATGATTTTTATACAGTTTCTACTTATATTAACTATACAAAGACTTTTTATTTTCGTTATTATTGATTTCATAAATTCCATAAAACTTTATTATTATTGCCTTTTTACATTATTAATTTTCTTTTTCTCCTAACACTTTATATAATAACGTTCTTATTGTTATTATGTTCGCAGATTTATCTGAGATTATACTACTTTGAATTTATCTATTCAGTTCTTTTCTAAAATACAAATAAATGCCTTTTAAATTAGTTGGTAAAAAGCTCTTATGGGCTTACAATGTTAAATTTTGACAGTTTCATAATTACTATGGTTAAAACTTGTTTAAAACATTATATTAGAATCGCATTCTCTCCTGTGCTTACTTAAAATGTAACAAGTAGTGATTTTATCAATATTAAGAAAGTTATCTGTTTCGTTTTATTCCTTCGTGCTAGGCACTATATTGTCTGAATTATGTGTATTCTCTTTTTGAGAACACCATAGACTCCATAGAGTAATAGTAATATTTATTTTACTTTATTAGTTCCTACGTCATACAATTTTCTGCCATTTTTTACTGGGTGTTTCTAAATAACGCTTACAAGATTTCTCTCTCTCAAAATTGGACTTTTTTTCACCATTTGTTATGCCATCCTATTAAAAGTCATTAGCGTAAAAAATGGGGGAAAAGGTGACATATAAGCATCATTTAGAAGCACCCTGTATGACAACTGTTGGTAGTCTACATTATTTATATGTTCGTACAAGGTGATTTATTATTTTACCTGTTTAAAGCTTTTTAAAATAATTTCGTTGAGCTAATCTCGATCGACTGTAGAAAAATAATTTTGGCCATTGTTATAGTTGACCCAATTTATATATCCAAACATTATGCTATATCAGAGACATTATAGGTTAATCGTAAATTCTATTACGCTAATTAAACTAGGTTGGATTAATATAATGGTGGCCTTGGAAATTATCAATCAGACAAATAAGATAATTTGCTTCACATGCCATCCTAACCGCATGCGACTTTATAATTTTACGTCGAAAAAACAACGTAATAATCGCGCAAAGTTCGTTATTAACATTCACAAGTACGGTTTGGAGAAACAATTTTAGAATATCCAAACTTTTGATAACAGTTCTATACTATAAATAGATCAGGGCCAATTATTTTTGAAAAAAAAAATTCTTAGCAGTATGTGGATGCTCGGGAAATTTAGGGTAAATTATAAGAAAGTTTAGAAAAATCAAGACGATTTGTGGCAGAAATATGCACCCAATCGAAAGTTGTAGATAATTAAAAAATCTAAAACTTTTGTATTAATCATTTTTCTTCTAAACTTCTAAATTATCGAAAAACCGTTTAAAACCCATATATCAAATTTAAAAACTTTTATAGATAGTATAAAAAGCATTTATAAAACACGATGACGCCCACGTAGATCAAAATCATAATCATAATTAGTTCATTGAAAACAAAACGTCTAATCATTGTTTTTGTATATTCAACAAATTTAGATCGGAGTTAAAAGCCTTGAGAAATCTAACGCTGATGTATTACAGTAACACAGTAACACTTTATAAGTGAGTTTACAGATATAATATGGCATCTAGTCGTTAAAACAATAACCAAAATAATTGTATACGAAAGGTAGATAAAAATAAATTTTTAACTAAAAGTAGTTTATTTTTTAACTTAAATCTTCTTTCTTGATTTTGACTTTTTTTCTGCCTGCTACAGTTCCTCTACCACCTGTTGCAACCAAGTTGATTTTGACCTTCCTCTTTTTCTCGCTACCTAGATTCCATTCCACCATGGACTGTTGTCTTTTATGCCCGATGGAAGTCCACAAATAACATCAATCTAATATTCTCACGATTTATTTCAACGTATGTATATCGCTTATGGTCGATGATATCCTTTATTATCCCTTTTAAGCACATGATTTTGAACGTCAATATCATTTTTTTACATAAACAAGGCTAGTAATCTAAAGATTCAGGATTTTTAAAATTTTTATTAAAAAAAAATAATAAAAATAGTTGCATTTTTTGATAATTGTTTCAAACTTCTGTACAGGGTGGCCAAATAAGAATGCGAGGTACTGTATCTTGGAAACCATCCATCGTAGAGGCTTGCGGAAAAAAGTCATTACTAAAACGACCAAGAGGAAAACCTGGAAAATATTTTCAAGTTTCTGAAATGGCCGCTAGGTGGCGTAACTGCGATCTTGAAGCTAAGAAAGTGATGTTTCTGCGAATTCCGCTATATTAACCTACCAAAAAAATACCTGATCTTTAAAGTAGAGGATAATCTGAACCTTTTTTGTTTAACAATTTTTGCTATATCTCTAAAAATAAAGTGGTGGGGGGTATTCAAAGGTTTCAGTAAAAAACACCCTGTATATTCGAAACGGCTGAGCCGATTTTAACAAACTTGGGCTAGTTGAAAAGAGCTATTCTTGGGCTATTATTATTTTATTGCTACCAAAACCAAAGTTTACAGCAAGAAGTACATGAGTAGATATATAATAATTCTAATAGTTTATGATATATCTACTCATGTACTTGCTGTAAACTTTGGTTTTGGAAGCAATAAAGTAATAATAGCCCAAGAGTAGCTCCTTTTAACTAGCCCAAGTTTGTTAAAATCGGCTCAGCCGTTTCGAATATACAGGGTGTTTTTTACTGAAACCTTTGAATACCCCCCACCACTTTATTTTTAGAGATATAGCAAAAATTGTTAAACAAAAAAGGTTCAGATTATCCTCTACTTTAAAGATCAGGTATTTTTTTGGTAGGTTAATATAGCGGAATTCGCAGAAACATCACTTTCTTAGCTTTAAGATCGCAGTTACGCCTCCTAGCGGCCATTTCAGAAACTTGAAAATATTTTCCAGGTTTTCCTCTTGGTCGTTTTAGTAATGACTTTTTTCCGCAAGCCTCTACGATGGATGGTTTCCAAGATACAGTACCTCGCATTCTTATTTGGCCACCCTGTATAATAATAATAATAATAATAATAATAATATTCTTGGGCTACAAATGCTATAATATTTGAAGTTTTGTTAGTTTCAGATGTCGCCGCTAGAGGGCTTTTTTCGACACCTCGTCAGAAATGGTTAATTTTCTCAAAAAAAATTAAACGCATTGGTATGATTTCTTTTTGATGAAAAAGTAGCTAAATGATGCCTAAACAAGCTCCCGAAAACCGCATCTCGATATCTTGTTCCTAACCTAAAATTTAGCCCAAAGAAAATTTTATACGGAAATCCCTTAAATTTTTATTTTTTAAACTAATTAATTCCTTTTATTATGTAAGTTGTGGCCCTAAAAAGGACCGATTTAAAAAAGAAAAGTTTTTAGTGCCCCCGTAAATGCTCTAAATGCTGATCATCACGCTCTATGCATTGCTGAAGCCTCTCATGGGTAGACAAATCTGCACCTTCAATTTCGGCTCTCGGTATGTTACGTAATGGATTAACGAATCCGGTTTTTCATATGTATCTGGTCGTAGGTTGAGTCTGAAAATCAAAACAAGTTAAGTCTGGTGATCGCGCAGGCCCTGGAAACAGACTTCCTCTTCCAATCTACCACTGTTGGAATACTGCATTAATATGTTCTCGCACAATAATAGCATAATGTGCTGGGAAACCATTCAACTGCAAAAACAAGTTTTGACGTGTTTCCAGTGAAACATCTTCCAACAACAACGGTAATTTATTGGCCAAAAAGTCAAGAAAGATATTGCCACTTAGGGATTGCTAAAAAAAATAATTCTGCCTCCCAGTATGCCACACCACACATTTAAACTCCAACGTCCTTGGTGCTGAACTTCACGCAACCAATGCGGATTTTCTGCAGACCAATAATGCATATTGTGCAGATTTTAAAGGTGGCTTCATCGGTTCAAAGAATTAGAAATAAAAATTCTCCATTATTGTGTGAGAGCATATTAATGCAGTATTACAACAGCGTTAGATTGGAAGAGGAAGTCTGTTTCCAGACTCAACCTACGACCAGACAGATACGAAAAATCGGATTCGTAATGCATTACGTAACATACCGAGAGCCGAAATTGAAGCTGCAGTTTTGTCTACCCATGAGAGGCTTCAGAATTTCGAGCATTTACGGGGACATTAAAAACCTTTCTTTTTTAATTCGGTCCTTTTTAGGGCCACAACTTACATAATAAAAGGAATTAATTAGTTTAAAAAATAAAAATTTAAGAGATTTCCGTATAAAATTTTCTTTGGCCTAAACTTTAGGTTAGGAACAAGATACCGTGATGCGGTTTTCGCGAGCTTGTTTAGGCATCATTTAGCTACTTTTTCATGAAAAAGTAAATCCTGTCGAAATGTCGAAAAAAGCCCTCTAGCGGCGACATCTGAAACTAACAAAACTTCAAATATTATAGCATTTTTAGCCCAAGAATAAAATCGGCTCAGCCGTTTCGAATATACAGGGTGTTTTTTACTGAAACCTTTGAATACCCCCCACCACTTTATTTTTAGAGATGCAGCAAAAATTGTCAAACAAAAAAGATTCAGATTATCCTCTACTTTAAAGATCATGTATTTTTTTGTTAGGTTAATATAGCGGAATTCACAGAAACATCACTTTCTTAGATTCAAGATTGCAGTTACGCCCCCTAGCGGCCATTTTAGAAACTTGAAAATATTTTCCAGGTTTTTCTCTTGGCCGCTTTAGTTATAACTTTTTTTTCCGCAAGCCTCTACGATGGATAGTTTCCCTCGTATTCTTATTTGGCCACCCTGTACAATAAAAATAAAAATCGTCCTAATTCAAAAATAAACACAAAGAGGTAATTACTCTTAAATAATTTTTTTTTGCAATTCTAAACCCTTCAAAATTGCCCCACATTTATTTCTATATCGCGATTTTCTACATTCTTTTAAATAATTAAGAGTAGAAGTGGTTACAAGATTTAATTTCCACACTGTATAAAACGTAAGAAAAAGTGAAGAATTGAAGGTAATGAAATCGCACATTATTTTTTATTTTATCGGCGCCACTAGCCGCGAGTGAAAAAACGTTCCCATGATTATTCTATTATTTAATAAAAATATCATTTGATGATGCTGATGAATGATGTCACACTCGTAAAATCATGATCATAAACAAATTAGCGACTAGTAAATGCACAGGAAGGTTTTGAACAAATCAACAAACGCTCAACTAGCGTAATCAACAAATAAAACGTTCAGTTCAAGAACCAAGATGAGTCGCTGAGAAAAATCTAATAACAACTTCGGTTTTTTAATGGGATAACCTGCAAATTTAGGAACCTATTTCTGAACGATTTTATGTTTTTTTCATTCGCATAGTGTATTTTTTGTAAACGGGCCACCCCGTATATTATTCTTTATTTTAGAAGCATCCATTTTCCACTATATATCTGTAGAGTTCCCTATACCTACCAACGTCGTCGGCTTTTAGGGTTATATACAGTGTGCCCCAAAAAGTTTTATACAAATGGACAAACAGTTTATCTTACATTTCATTGACTTGTTGATCCATAATCAGGTACAAAAATTTTAAAACATTGTATGGAATATAGTAAAAACAAAAAGTAATGATTTGGACGGAGAGAAAAATACGTACAAACTGTATACTGTATTTGAAAATCAAGAGAGAGTAAATTCCCAGAATAAAAAGTAATTCGGTATGCAAAACTATCGTACAGTACGTGCGGTAAAACTTCAATATTTGTAATGCATTCTAAATTGTTCTTGTTAATTTTAATACAAAATTTATTAAATTTCTTGGACTATCACATTATTTTATGATCTTTCATTGTTAATACAGTAGGCCTAAGAGGATTAACGTGCGTCATAGGCGTAACCAGAATAGAAAGGGATAATTGTTATTTAACGACCTCCGAATGGCAACAGCTTCTAATGACAGATATTTTGACTTAAATAGTTTCTAGAAATGCAGTTATTTGATTTTCGATAAACGTGACAAATAGTAGTGACTAAAAATGGAAGCAGTTTGTGAGTATACGCCAGTGAAAAAATTAAAACTAGACCATTTATCGCTCAATGAAAAGAGTGCTGTAGTGAATGTGTACCACTATTTTAAACATCAAAATCCCTCAAACACTATTGACAGTGTAGTTGAAACAACATCTAAGGCAATGGGATATGGAAAATCTACAATATATAGAGTTCTAAAGGAGGAAAAATCAGGTGGAGTAACCTCACCAAAGCCGAAACCAGGTAGACCAAAACTATTAAAAGTCAACGTGGACGAGTTTTTTAAAAATGCTATTCGTAAGCTTGTTCACTCATTTTTTATAAACAAGCAAATACCAACTTTAGATAAAGTTTTGCAAGCCATTACGAATGATGTTGATTTACCCACAATAAGCCGGGATAAACTATGGAAAGTGTTACATGAGTTAAACTTTAAATTTGAAAAAATGGGCAGACACTCAATGCTAATTGATTCTGAAGAAATTGTATGTTGGAGAAGACAGTACCTCAGAAGAATACAACAAGTTAAAGCTCAAAATAAAAACATTTATTATTTAGATGAAACATGGGTTAATGAAGGACATTGTGTAGGAAGAGTTTGGAAAGACAAAAATATAAAATCATCCCATCAAGCTTTTCTAGAAGGATATACTACTGGTTTTAAGGAACCTATAGGAAAAGGTAAAAGATTAATTATTTGTCATATAGGCAGTACAAACGGTTTTTTTGAGAATGGTTTACTCTTATTTGAATAAAAAAAAACCGTTGATTATCACGAAGAAATGAATGGAGACGTGTTTGAGGAATATTTTGAACAGATGATTCAATTCATACCAAAAGGATCGGTTATTGTAATGGACAATGCAAGTTACCACTCCAGATTACTTGAACCTTTACCAACCACTAAATGGAAAAAGGGTGAAATTGCAAAATGGTTATCTTCTAAAAATTTAGCCTTTGACAATACAATGCTGAGGGCAGAATTGTTAACTATTGCTAAAAAACATAAGCAAAATTATAAAAAATATAATATTGAGGAGATAGCCAAAAAACGAGAAATTGAAATCCTTCGTTTACCAACCTACCATTGTGAGCTGAATCCGATAGAATTAATATGGGCTCAAGTTAAAGGTTATGTTGCCAGAAATAACACTACTTTTAAATTATCAGATGTTAAAAATCTCTTCAATAAGGCAATATCTGAAGTAACAAGTAAAAATTGGCAAAAATGTATTAGACACGTTACAGAAATAGAAAAAAAAAATGTGGGAGCTAGATAACATAATTGATATTACTATAGAGCCCATTGTAATTTCTCTAGAATCAGATGGTGAATCTTCTGACACAGAGTGCGAGGAACCATAACTTTAAAATTATTAATTTATGTACTTTAATTTTATTTTTAGATTTTATTTAATATTGTCGTATTTTTTGCATGTTGCTCGTCAAATTTTATCCTTGCGGTTGGTTTTTTTTTTCTCATATACCTACTTAATTGTTTTTTTAGCTCCTCATATTTATAAATAATTGTAATTATCTGTACATATTATATACATATTTTGTAAATAAACATGCCTAAAACAAAATGCCTAAAATAATATTGACTTTTTCTTCATTTTACCCAAATTAAATTACTACTTACGAATGATGTTTATCTATCTAAAATTGGTAATCTAGGTATAAATAACTAAAACAAATTAAATATTTCTATTTCCATATTAATTTAATTTTGAAAACGCACGTCTATGGTTTACTGCCTTTAACACTGATAACTGCAAAACATTTCTGGGAATTTACTCTCTCTTGATTTTCAAATACAGTATAGTGTAGGGCAAAATGTTTATTGGAATTGTGAATAAGTAGCAAAACATTATGAACAATTGTAGATTATTGATATTTCCAGAAAAAAAAGACAATTTGTCTGAGCCAAGAACTTCACTACTGTAATTAGGGGTTTTTGGGGTCGCTGAATCCGAATCCGAGGCCCGTTTGACCTCATCAGGTCAGGGTCAAGGTCATTTAAAGGTCAAATTGAGGGAAACTTCTAGAAAAATCTGAAAAAATTCATACATAGGTTTTCAGGGTCGTTAATCCGAATCAGAGGTCCGCTTGACCTCATCAGGACAGGTCCTGGACCAGATCTGACCGTCAAATGACCTGGACCAAACCCCAAAAACCCCTAGTTACAGTAGTGAAGCTCTTTGCGCAGACAATTTTTTTTTGTGGGGCTGTGTACTCTAACAATTTCTGAAGTGTTTATTGTCTTTTTTCTATCTGGGAATATCAATAATCTACAATTGTTCATAATTTTTTGCTACTTAATCACAATTCCAAGGAACATTTTGCCCTCCACTACAGTTTGTACGTATTTTTCTTTCCGTCCAAATCATTACTTTTTGTTTTCCCTATTTTCCTTACAATGTTTTAAAAATTGTGTACCTGATTATGGATCAACAAGTCATGCAGATATTTTTATCAAGAATAATTTTTTTTGTGAAATGTAAGATAAACTTTTTGTCCATTTGTATAAAACTTTTTGGGACACACTGTATATAAAACTTTAATATTTTGGGTTTATTGAGAAATAACCTCTCATTGCCGGACTTTGGGGGAGGGGGGACAATTGTCCCTACTGTCCCCCCTTGGAACCGCCGTTGGTTTCTTATACAAAATTCATTCTGCGTAAACCAAATTTTAATTTTTTTTGTAGATTCTACTTTTTTCTTTCAAAAATGGTCCAAACATTTTTTTTTCGGTAATTTTGACATTGCCTATCGTTTCTTACACAAAATTCATTCTGCGTAAACCAAATTTTATTTTTTTTTAATCTTTTTGTAGATTCTATTTATTTCCTAAAAAACTCATTTTTTCTCTCAAAAATGGCCAAAACATTTTTTTTTCAGTAATTTTGACATTGCCAATCGTTTCTTATACAAAATTGATTCTGCGTAAACCAAATTTTAATTTTTTTGAATTTTTCTTGTAGATTCTAGGTCCATTTATACCCTAAAAAACTCACTTTTTCTTTCAAAAATGGCCCAAACATTTTTTTCCGGTAATTTTGACATTGCCAATCGTTTCTTACACAAAATTCATTCTGCGTAAACCAAATTTTAATTTTTTTTAATCTTTTTGTAGATTCTAGGTCCATTTATTTCCTAAAAAACTCATTTTTTCTCTCAAAAATGGCTAAAACATTTTTTTTTCAGTAATTTTGACATTGCCAATCGTTTCTAATACAAAATTGATTCTGCGTAAACCAAATTTTAATTTTTTTGAATTTTTCTTGTAGATTCTAGGTCCATTTATTTCCTAAAAAACTCATTTTTTCTCTCAAAAATGGCTAAAACATTTTTTTTTTCAGTAATTTTGACATTGCCAATCGTTTCTAATACAAAATTGATTCTGCGTAAACCAAATTTTAATTTTTTTGAATTTTTCTTGTAGATTCTAGGTCCATTTATACCCTAAAAAACTCACTTTTTCTTTCAAAAATGGCCCAAACTTTTTTTTTCGGTAATTTTGACATTGCCAATCGTTTCTTACACAAAATTCATTCTGCGTAAACCAAATTTTAATTTTTTTTAATCTTTTTGTAGATTCTAGGTCCATTTATTTCCTAAAAAACTCATTTTTTCTCTCAAAAATGGCTAAAACATTTTTTTTCAGTAATTTTGACATTGCCAATCGTTTCTAATACAAAATTGATTCTGCGTAAACCAAATTTTAATTTTTTTGAATTTTTCTTGTAGATTCTAGGTCCATTTATACCCTAAAAAACTCACTTTTTCTTTCAAAAATGGCCCAAACATTTTTTTTCGGTAATTTTGACATTGCCAATCGTTTCTTACACAAAATTCATTCTGCGTAAACCAAATTTTAATTTTTTTTAATCTTTTTGTAGATTCTAGGTCCATTTATTTCCTAAAAAACTAATTTTTTCTCTCAAAAATGGCTAAAATAATTTTTTTTAAGTAATTTTGACATTGCCAATCGTTTCTAATACAAAATTGATTCTGCGTAAACCAAATTTTAATTTTTTTGAATTTTTCTTGTAGATTCTAGGTCCATTTATTCCCTAAAAAACTCACTTTTTCTCTCAGAAATGGCGCAAACAGTTTTTTCCGGAAATTTTGATATTGGCAATCATTTCTTACAAGGGCAGCTACAGCCCAGAGATTGAGGGGGACATCGTCGTCGGCTGTTAGGGTTTTATATATAAAAGTTTAATATTTTGGGATTGTTGAGAAATATCCTTTCATTGTCGGACTCAAAAATCGTCAGAAAATAACTGGAAATAGACTCTCCTGACATCATTCCACACATCCATCCATTTATAAACTGATAGAAAAACTTAAAGAGTTTCAAATAGTGATATACGTGAAAATCAATAGTGTTCAAATCACAGGATTCATAGGGATCATAGGACCTTTTCTGGTGTTAGGTAGTCCACCCTTTAGAATATAGAATTATGCTTTAAGGTAGCTTAATAAATCGCTGCGCAAAAAACCTTAAACCTTATATAAATGAATCGGTGCACCTGAACTGCGGACAAGGTAATCTGATCCTATAATCCGGCACCCGAACTGCGGACAACAAAATATTTTGACCTGGGAGTCCTATAATCCGACACCCGAACTGCGGACAACAACATATTTGAAAAGGAAAACAAACATGACCAGATGAAATTTAAAATTTAATTTTATTTAATAATGATTAGAATGAAACAATACTACTAAATTTGTAGGAGACACACTCGACAAAGTCATACCAATTCCCGATGAATTAATTTAAATTGTCTTTCTGACAATTCATCTACTTACAGCTTTTCACTTAAAACATGATTATGAGCACCACTTTGTCTTGAAAAGACCAGGTTTTCACCCATGGTATATACTTTTGTAACGCATTTTTTATTTGTACAAAACCACATCCATTCACCAGTAGTTTTAAGTTCGCGAAATTTACGAAACTGGAATTTTTCGTAAATAATAAAAGGGTTGCTTCCCTCTTTCACTTCACATATAATATGAATAACAAGAATTGATAGTCGAACCTCTTTGGATAAAGGCACGAATTAAACTTAAACTTTGCTAATATTTTAACTTTAACAATCTTTTTTAAATAACGTAAGGTAAGTAGGAATTTCTCTCTCTTTCCACTGGATTAAAACCACTTAGTTGTTAAAAAAGTTTTTTTATTGACGTTTCGGCTTTCCAGATCGAAAGCCGTTATCAAAATGACATAAAATAAATAAATTTACTAGAAACAGAACACTTGATAATCTTGCAAAAATATGACATCAACATAGTATACATAGAATAAGATTTTGAGATTGAAGATGTCAAAATCTGTTTCAATCATATTTTTGTGACGTTTCTGGGAACGAATTTTTGAAAGGATAGCGCATTTGCATATTATAAGAGAATTTATACTTCGTCATAAATGAAGTTTTCTTATTAATATTATCATAAGAAAAAACCAGATAAAAACTTATGATACTATCCCGATATAGAGGGTATCCTTTTTGCAATTAACTCTTTTTGTAAAATAGGTATCCAAATTTTTGAAATATCAACCGAACAATTAGAAACACATTCGTTATTATTTAAGCATATCAATGCTGCTTCTTTAACTTTGCGGTTATAATTATTCGGTTCTTTTAATAATCTAGTTGAAAAATTCCATTGTATTTTATGACCAGAATCCCATGCGTGTTCACATATTTTGGATTTTTCGAATTGTTTATTTTTAATGTACGATTGGTGTTCATTAAGTCTAATATGAAAAGGTCTAGATGTTTCTCCTATATAAAATTTATTACATTCGCATGGAATTTTGTAAATACAATTTTTTGTGTTTTGAATTTCATTAAAAGGTTTTGTATTTACTATTAAAGATTTTAATGTATTATTAGTTTGAAAAACTGTTTTTAAATTAAATTTATTGCCAATCCTTCTAATTTTTTCGGATAATTTTGGAATATAAGGGATTTTTACTATATTTGAAAGAATTATTGGGGGGTTTAAATTTTGATCTTTAGTTTTGATGTCTCGGTAAAGTTCACGATTTATAAATTTACTTGGGTAGTTGTTCTTAATCAAGACAGATTTAACAAGTGATAATTCATTATTTAAGATATTGTCATTTGAACAAATTGTTTTTGCTCAATCGGAAAGAGATTTGACAATACCTCGTTTAACACAAATTGAGTGGTTTGAATTAAAATTTAGATATCTATTTGTATGTGTTTCTTTTCTAAAAACTGATGTATCAAAACAATTGTTGTTATTGTGAATTAGTACATCAAGAAACGGTAATTTTTTATTATTTTCAATTTCAATTGTAAATTTAATAGTAGGTTCCGAATTATTAATAGTATATAAAAATGTATCAATATTTTCCCTATCGTATTGCCAAATTGCAAAGATATCATCTACATATCTAAACCAGACAGAAGGTCTTAAATTTTGTTTGTTTACAATTTCCATTTCAAAATTCTCCATGAAAATATCACACAATTTTGGTGATAAAGGAGAACCCATTGCCATGCCAAAATTTTGCTGATAAAAATCACTATTTAATTGAAAATATGTAGTTTTAATACATAGTTCCAATAATTCTAGAATTGCTGAGACGCTTAATTTAGTTCTATTTATTAATGTATTATCACTTGTCAACTTTTTTCTCACAAGATTAAGAGTTTTATCGACAGGAACATTTGGAAATAAACTGACTACATCAAAACTAACCATTATATCTGAATTTGTAATTTTGATTTTTGATAATTTTTCTAAAAAATGTTTTGAATTTTTTATAAAGGAATTAGTATTTCCTGATAACGGATCTATTATTTTAAGTAGAAATCTTGCTAAATTTTGACAAGGTGAATTTATAGAACTTATTATTGGTCTTAGTGGTATTTGTTGTTTATGAATTTTGGGTAAACCATAAAAATGTGGAGGTTTACTATAATGAGAAGTAAGAGATCTTCGTTCTTTATCACTTAGGAATTTTTTATTTTTATATAAAGTTTTGTAAATTTTGTTTTCAATACTAGTAGTTGGATCTTTATTTAATTTTGAATAGCTACCGTTTTCAATAATTTCGTTAATTTTGTTATCATAATCTGTTTTGTTCATGACAACCGTCGCGTTACCTTTATCTGCCGGTAAAATCTTAATTGTATTGTCATTTTTTAAATTTTTAATTGATTTAAATTCTGCGGAGGTTAAATTTTGATTAATTTTGTAAAATTTTTCTAATTCAATTTTGCAATGTACCTTGTATTCGTTGCTTAAGTCAGTTGGTAAGTAGGAATTATTGCGATTTCAGAATCTTTTTAGAACAACGTTAGATACTTAGAAAGTAACAATTTTTAAATTAATTTTATATTAGCTTAAAGACTGTCACAAAACACTTTTGGATTTTTTCCAAATATTTTCATTTTTATAATAAATTGCCCAGATCAATAAATACAACATTTCCGCAGTTCGGGTTGGGGATTATATTACCCTTATACCTGTCACATGCGTGTCCGCAGTTCGAGTGCCCCCAAATGAATCCCTCTGATACTGATATTTTTCTAGAAAGATATTATTAGCTAACAATATTTTCTTTAAAAAACAGTATCCTGGAACGCCTATCGTTATTGGGCGATAAGCTCTTCATTTAAAATAACTATATTTATTTATATTTTGCGTGACGTCAGAGTTTTGATAATCCCTTTCTCAAGTGATGTGGGTATTAGTAGCGAGGTTTTTTACACTTGTTCACTTGATAATATGCAGAGACGGACTATCCCAAAAATTTCAATAAAAAATTGAATTTTTTTTTAGAATTTACCGAAATATTTTGAAAAAAGTTCCTTGCGAAATGAAATACGTACGAAATGTATCTATAAAAATCACATTTATTTAAATAATTGTTTTTTATGTATTAGTTGTTATCAAAAACACTTAAAAGCAAAACAATGGCCAATAAATTCAATGAATGGAAAAGTTTTTCGACTGAGAATAAAAACTCGACTTTAATTGAAAATAAAGTAATAAAAATTTAAATTTTTTAAACAATACCTACTATTACGTATAAGGAACATAAAAATTATTAGATAACGACTTTGTTAAATTGGTACCTTCTTAACGATTTTTTTAATTTTTACGATTCATTACTGGTTGGAACAAACATTGAATGTCAAAATATCATCGACAGACGAGAGTATTTTTCATTTCATTATTTCACAGGTAAAACTAATTATAATGACAAGTATTCTGCCCTGATTAGCAGAAACGCCGTATCTGTTGAAAAGTTAAAACTGCGAAAAAGAGCTTTTTGTGTTTTGTCACAGCCGTTGTGAATAAAAAAATTTAAGATGCATTTGTCTGTGGGAAATGATTATTTCATATCATAGAAATCATATTTTGATTAAAAAACTAAAAACCCAAAATACAGAATTTAACTCTATTCTTCATTTTCAAGGTATGGTGGTATGTACGCCTTTTTTGCTCAGTGGGATCGATGAAAAAGCGCATTTTCAGGTGACTGATACAAAAATCTCATTTTTTGTTTTTTTGCACATACGGCGTTTCTGCTAAGCAGGGCAGTATTATTTTATATTGTTTCCAAGAACGACATGTTAACTTTTAATTGCAGTTCTCCATTTTATGAAGAATTAAATAATCATAATATAACAGAGTTTACTAGGCAACCCCTTTACTCACTCAAATACCTACTGTCATATGTTTATGTGCCATCGCTAACAACTCAAATAAGACTTACTAGACTGTTGTTTGATTCAAATCTAATAAATATACAACCATATCCATACCCTGTGAGACCTTGGAATTTTTTATTTATTACTGCTATACTGTATTTGAAAATCAAGAGAGAGTAAATTCCCAGAATAAAAAGTAATTCGGTATGCAAAACTATAGTACAGTACGTGCGGTAAAACTTCAATATTTGTAATGCATTCTAAATTGTTTTTGTTAATTTCAATACAAAATTTATTAAATTTCTTGGACTATCACATTATTTTATGATCTTTCATTGTTACTACAGTAGGCCTAAGAGGATTAACGTGCGTCATAGGCGTAACCAGAATAGAAAGGGATAATTGTTATTTAACGACCTCCGAATGGCAACAGCTTCTAATGACAGATATTTTGACTTAAATAGTTTCTAGAAATGCAGTTATTTGATTTTCGATAAACGTGACAAATAGTAGTGACTAAAAATGGAAGCAGTTTGTGAGTATACGCCAGTGAAAAAATTAAAACTAGACCATTTATCGCTCAATGAAAAGAGTGCTGTAGTGAATGTGTACCACTATTTTAAACATCAAAATCCCTCAAACACTATTGACAGTGTAGTTGAAACAACATCTAAGGCAATGGGATATGGAAAATCTACAATATATAGAGTTCTAAAGGAGGAAAAATCAGGTGGAGTAACCTCACCAAAGCCGAAACCAGGTAGACCAAAACTATTAAAAGTCAACGTGGACGAGTTTTTTAAAAATGCTATTCGTAAGCTTGTTCACTCATTTTTTATAAACAAGCAAATACCAACTTTAGATAAAGTTTTGCAAGCCATTACGAATGATGTTGATTTACCCACAATAAGCCGGGATAAACTATGGAAAGTGTTACATGAGTTAAACTTTAAATTTGAAAAAATGGGCAGACACTCAATGCTAATTGATTCTGAAGAAATTGTATGTTGGAGAAGACAGTACCTCAGAAGAATACAACAAGTTAAAGCTCAAAATAAAAACATTTATTATTTAGATGAAACATGGGTTAATGAAGGACATTGTGTAGGAAGAGTTTGGAAAGACAAAAATATAAAATCATCCCATCAAGCTTTTCTCGAAGGATATACTACTGGTTTTAAGGAACCTATAGGAAAAGGTAAAAGATTAATTATTTGTCATATAGGCAGTACAAACGGTTTTTTTGAGAATGGTTTACTCTTATTTGAATCAAAAAAAACCGTTGATTATCACGAAGAAATGAATGGAGACGTGTTTGAGGAATATTTTGAACAGATGATTCAATTCATACCAAAAGGATCGGTTATTGTAATGGACAATGCAAGTTACCACTCCAGATTACTTGAACCTTTACCAACCACTAAATGGAAAAAGGGTGAAATTGCAAAATGGTTATCTTCTAAAAATTTAGCCTTTGACAATACAATGCTGAGGGCAGAATTGTTAACTATTGCTAAAAAACATAAGCAAAATTATAAAAAATATAATATTGAGGAGATAGCCAAAAAACGAGAAATTGAAATCCTTCGTTTACCACCCTACCATTGTGAGCTGAATCCGATAGAATTAATATGGGCTCAAGTTAAAGGTTATGTTGCCAGAAATAACACTACTTTTAAATTATCAGATGTTAAAAATCTCTTCAATAAGGCAATATCTGAAGTAACAAGTGAAAATTGGCAAAAATGTATTAGACACGTTACAGAAATAGAAAAAAAAATGTGGGAGCTAGATAACATAATTGATATTACTATAGAGCCCATTGTAATTTCTCTAGAATCAGATGGTGAATCTTCTGACACAGAGTGCGAGGAACCATAACTTTAAAATTATTAATTTATGTACTTTAATTTTATTTTTAGATTTTTATTTTTTAAGATTTAATATTGTCGTATTTTTTGCATGTTGCTCGTCAAATTTTATCCTTGCGGTTGGTTTTTTTTTTCTCATATACCTACTTAATTGTTTTTTTAGCTCCTCATATTAATTTATAAATAATTGTAATTATCTGTACATATTATATACATAAAACAAAATGCCTAAAATAATATTGACTTTTTCTTCATTTTACCCAAATTAAATTACTACTTACGAATTATGTTTATCTATCTAAAATTGGTAATCTAGGTATAAATAACTAAAACAAATTAAATATTTCTATTTCCATATTAATTTAATTTTGAAAACGCACGTCTATGGTTTACTGCCTTTAACACTGATAACTGCAAAACATTTCTGGGAATTTACTCTCTCTTGATTTTCAAATACAGTATAGTAAGCAATTCGTTAATAATTTTTTTTTTTTCGCCATAAAATTAACAATACTTTATATGCCGACCCTGTACCATGTTACTTTGGAAGGTCAGATAGTGGAAAAATATTCTTATCAATAGAACAAAATAACTTCGACATGATTGCACACAGCACTCTCATAGCCACCTAACTAAGTATTCTGATTAAAAAAGAATGTGCAGTAGTATGTCCTAAAAATAAAAAAAATGAGAAAAAAAGTATTGATATAGAAAATAGAGAAAACATTGTTGCATATATCAAAAATTTGAACGAAGAGGTATGGATGTCTGGTTAGCATGGGGACTTTTGTTCTTTAAGGAGGGGGTTTTAGCATAAATTAAAAAAAAAGTCTGATAAAAGTTGTCAAAACAAAAATATCCTGCTAACCTACCCAAAAAAATTCCCACTGGCCCAAATATCCTTTTGGCTCAAATATTCTGCTGATTCAAATATAATTTCGTTTGAACTTTTGGCAAAAATTAAAAATTGAAAGTGTTAATTATTAAAAATAAGAAAAACTGTTGCATATATTTAGAGTGCGATAAAATGGGATATTATGATGCCTACAATTAAACCCCAGAAATGATAGTAAAGTCAAAATGTGGCAAAACAACAATATATTTGTAAGTAGAACGCGCCGACCCTGGTTGTCATAAAATTACGCCCTTCATCAACAATCTAATTACGGATATTTTCAATAATAATAGGTAAACATCGACCTCGAACTTTGGCTTATCTCAATCATGGATTTAGATATTAGTACATCGGCGATAGCCTGTTTCAACAACAAACCGAAATATTTGCTGGGTTACGGATAGATAATAGCGTCGACGTCACTACACAAAACAATAAACGACGTCGTCGTCGGATTAATATTAAGGGCGGCCGTGCACTATTTATTGTCGCAATAATTAAAAAGTATCATACTAATGATTTTGAAGAAATTGTCTGTAAGAAAGTACTTTACCATAAATGTTTCATGTTTAAATGTCCTTTTAGCTCGAAATTACTGCAGGCTCAAATACTTTTTTCGTCCAAAATTTATGTTGGATAGTTGTGGAATCCAAAAAAAATCCTGCTGGCAAGAATATTCTTTTGGGTCAAATTTACTGCAATAATAATAATAATAATAATAATAATAATAATAATAATAATAATAATAATAATAATAATAATAATAATAATAATAATAATAATAATAATAATAATAATAATAATAATAATAATAATAATAATAATAATAATAATAATAATAATAATAATAATAATAATAATAATAATAATAATAATAATAATAATAATAATAATAATAATAATAATAATAATAATAATAATAATAATAATAATAATAATAATAATAATAATAATAATAATAATAATAATAATAATAATAATAATAATAATAATAATAATAATAATAATAATAATAATAATAATAATAATAATAATAATAATAATACCCCGCAGGGGGAATGTAGGAGACCCTACATTCTTTGGTGAGTATGCGACACCACGGACCCGAGCCACATCCCCGACTAGGAGCGGGACCACCAAGTAGAAAATCTCCTAGCGTAATCTGAGTCTGAGGGTGTAAGACATCGTGCCTTGGGATGCATGGCCATACGGAGTTGGTCACTAACGATTCCTTCTGGACACTAGGTCGCATCCAGACGTATATAAGACCTTAGCATGGCAAGGGCGCACTGCTGTGCCGGACTCATATTCGTCCCTTTTCGTGGGAACTGTATGTCAGAACCTAAAGGAAAAAACACAGAGGTATCTCCCTCTCAAAACAGAGACCAAAACAACACGAACCAGGAAAAGGAGGTTCTTCCCCGGTTTTTGGTCGTGAAAAAGAAAGACGGAGACTTTGGTAATGTTAGCCCTTTCTTAATCGAAAAAACGTTAAATGGTTTATGTGGTATCCCTAAAATGGTAAAAAAAATTAAAGATGGTCTATTAGTTGAAACTGTCTCCCCAGGCCAAGCAAGGAAATTATTAAGCATTAACAGATTTAACGACATTGATGTAGAAGTTGTTCCCCATATTTCGCTGAATCATTCCAAAGGAGTTATTTATTGTCCAGATTTATTGAACTGGCCATTGAAGGAAATAGAAGATGAGTTAAAAAATCAAGGTGTTATCTCGATATACCGAATAAAAACTAAAAAAGATGGCCAATTAGTTGATACTCCAAGCCATGTACTTACTTTCAATTCTTCCGTCCTTCCGCAAAAGATTAAAGTCGCATTCTACTCTTTAAATGTTAGACTTTTTGTACCATCTCCCCTACGTTGCTTTAGATGCCAATGTTTTGGACATACATCTGCAAAATGCGACAAACCGCAGGTATGCATGCACACCTCCATTCAAGTGTGTTAACTGCGAAGGATCACATACATCCAGATGTAAAGAGTGCACTGTTTATAAACAAGAAGCTGCCATACAGGAGATAAAGATTAAAGAGAAGCTATCATATTTCGACGCCAAAAGGAAGGTTATCCTTAACACTCCAAAACCGAATACTAGCTACGCTCAAGCAGCCCACCCCACACCTCCAGCTACTATTAATACTGAAGATCTCGTTAAATCCCTAATCCCACATATTACTAAGGCAATTAGTGAGATGTTCCCAATGAATACCTTTTTTCCAAATGTAGGAACCCAATTTAACTACCCGTACCCTATATCCCATAAGCAAACACATTCCTACGATTTATCAGACAAACAATCAGGTTTTAAACGAACTAACCAGTCTTCGCAAAGAACTGATACTTCCGAATCGGAATCACTAATTATTGAAACTTCGACAAAAAGCAACAAAAGAAAGAAAAAAAGAGGTTGGCCACTGGGCAAACCTAGAAAAACTAGTCTAGAGACGTCAATGGACATGGATATGGCATCAACTGCCGATCCAGCAAGTCTACCATTAGAACCTCCCTCAGAAGGAGGTCTCTGAGATTTATTTATAACCATATATCACCATATATTCTTATACTTTTATATTCTTAGTTATAATTTATATTATTTAATACTTACCCATTTATACTATTTAAATTTTTGTCTTACACTTACACAAAATTTCATCCTTAATCTTACATAAGATTTATAACAATGTTATAATACTCTCTTCCCTAAAAACTAAATTAATGGAAAACATTTTACAATGGAATTGTAATGGTATTATTCATAATTTATTTCAACTTAAATTAATCTTATGTGAAACATATCCGCCCTTTTGTATTTGTCTACAGGAGACACACCTAAAACAAAACGATAAATTTTCACTTAGAGGTTTCAAAATATATAGAAAAGACGTTATTCCAAATCAACGAGTACATGGTGGCGTAGCAATCATCCTTAAAGAAAACTTACCATCTGTAGAATTAACTATGCAATCTAGACTACAAGTTATCGCCATCCAAATTTTGTACCCCCTAAAGATTACTATATGTAATATCTACCTACCAGATTTTAATTGGAACCTACAACAACTCAAACATATTATTGGGCAACTCCCCTCTCCTTTTATTTTAGTAGGCGACTTTAACTCACACAACCCTCTATGGGGATCTAATAGATTAGATGTCAGAGGGAGACTTATCGAAGATCTAATAAATGATACAAACCTGATTCTTCTAAACACTGGTGAGGGAACCTTCTTGAACTCTAGATCCAATACTCTTAGCCACCTAGATCTATCTATATGCTCTCCTAATATCGCCCTTAAGCTGAATTGGGAAGTGGTATCCAAACACTTCCATACCGATCATGCCCCAATCCAAAATATAACACTTTTTTTGCGTTCCACTGTGTTTGGCAGGTCGTTTATATACAACAGGAACACCACTGCTAATTGGTAGTACACTTGAATTTGCATTTCCGCAGTAGACATATTGGACAGGTAGGAGCGAAATAGCTCCAACTGCAAGGAGCGGATACCATAAAATTCAAGTTTATTTATTAAGATATTATGATCTACGCAGTCAAAGGCCTTGCTAAGGTCACACAGAGTAACGTGGGTGTTAGATCCCTTATCAAGTCCTTTCACAGCGTATAATAATAATAATAATAATAATAATAATAATATCACTCGACCATTCACTGTTGGGTTCTAATTAACAGTGCTGTTCCTAAAGTGGCGCTGGGAAACAGTAACAAAGCCTACACAGAACACGAGGCTAATGTCCATAGTAGTCGATGCAGTTGACACAAAAGTAAAAAAAAAAAATAATAATAATAATAATAATAATATGTGTTTATTCATTTTAAACTACAATTTTAACTATACAGTTTAAGCACTAAATAATAAACACACAGAAATCCACTGAAATAACTGTCAGTTATTTGTGTGTGGTAAAATCAAATATAACAAATAATTAATTTAAAAATAACTTATGATAAAATAACAAGATTTTTTTTTTTTACAATAAAATACTAGAACTATAAATAAATGTTGTATAATATCGATAACTCTTTATAAATCATTTAAACATTATATCATTACACAAGCTAAAAGGTATGGTCATGTAAGTATATTTTTTTTCCTAATTCTATTTAGTTTATATTATAGATATTGTTTTAATTTATTTTAAATGTTAGATTTTATTTTTTCAATTACGTTTCTATATATTTATGTATTTCTGTTCTCGGTGTAGCGTCCATGTAAACTTTTAATCTGCGTTTAAAGAGAGCCAGTGTGGGAGCTTCTTTTACAGATTCCGGCAGAGGGTTGAAGGTTTTAGGTCCTAAATATTCAAAGTTTCTTTGACCAACTTTTTTGTTTTTAAATGGAATTGCAAATTGATTTTTTTTGTCTGGTTGTGTATTGATGGACAGCTGTTTTTAAATTAGATCTGTAGTTGTATTGTGTAATATAGCTGGGTTATGTCATAAAATGCTATCAAATGTACAGTGGCGTGCAGATTTCAGGGGATACAAAACAATATTTTTTTTTAAATGGGATACCCTATATATTTTTACATTTTTATAATCCTCTCGACGAGCTGATTTCAACAATGTATCACACTTGATGTCTAATCTGGATAATAAAGGATCTACAGCCACCTGAAAATCACATTTTTTGGATATTGGAAATCCCATCTGATTTTTAATCACCCTGTATACAATATTTTTTAGTGTCACAGTATAGAATTTGAAAAGTTAGGATAGAGACATGTAAGCCGTTTTTCTCGATTTTCAACCGTTTGGCTACTACAGCTACTTTAACTCAAAAAATGTGATTTTTCAGGTGGCTGTAGATCCTTTATTATCCAGATTAGACATAAAGTGTGATACATCGTTGAAATCATCGAGAGTATTATAAAAATGTAAAAATATATAGGGTATCCTATTTAAAAAAAATATTATTTTTTTCTATCCCCTGAAATCTGCACGCCACTGTACATTTGATAGCATTTTAATAAAAAACAGTTATGACCATACAACTTTTATTTGAAACTTTTTTTTCTATAGGCAATAATAACGATAATAAGGGGTGGGTAATTTATAATGAATAACCCTGTACATTTAGTATTAGCTTCAAGAATTTCTTTGATGATATGTTGTTGATATCCCTCCCCAGCTTATGATGCCGCAATTTAGATGTGATTGTATTAAACTTTTATAAATAACTTTTTTTTGATGAAAGTCAAGAAAGGGGGTAACTTGTTTGAACCTGAATAGCAGAAATCCCAATTTCTTTATAAGATAGTAGATATGCTCATTCCACCTTAAGTGTGGATCTATTACAATTCCAAGATATTTAACTTTTCTTGCAGGTTTTATGTTGATACTATCGTTGATTTTTAAAGTAAACTCTGGAAGGGATGATGCCAAACTACTAAACGGTAAGTATTCTATTTTATTTATATTTAATGATAAAGCTCTGTGGTCGAACCATTTTTTTATTCTTGTTAGGTCACTCTCTACTTTTTGTTTCAATGAAAACTAGTCAGAACTTTTATAAAAAATTACAGCTAATGATTATATCTGCTTGTTCAAGAAGAAATATATTATTTAGATACACCGTGAATAATATGGGACCCAGAACCGTACCTTGAGGCACACCACATGTTATTTTTTGTTCTTTACTAGTCTGACTATCTATTCTAGTACATTGTCTCCGATTTATTAAATAACTTTCGAAATAGTTATCTACTGTGCCTCTTATACCCAAATCTTCCAGTGTATTTATTAATATTTTATGATCTACAGTATCAAAAGCTTTTCGGAGGTCTATAAAAACAGCTAAGGAAGGTATGTTTTTATCCAAGCAATCATAAATATTATTTGTCAGATTTAATATGGCATCTTGTGTACTTTTTTATTTCTAAACCCATATTGAGCAGAAGAAAATAAGTTGAACTTATCCAAAAATTGACTTAATCTCTTTTTGGGTACTTTTTCAAATACCTTAGCCAATGAACTTATTACTGAAATGGGCCTAAAATTTTCTGGTTCTGTAATATCGCCACTTTTGTAAATTGGTGTTACTATAGATAATTTAAGAGCATCAGGAAATATGCCTTGTACAAATGACTTGTTGATTACTATACAGTGCGGATCATAAGTGATACCCCCCCTATCTAACTCGTTACTGGACTCTTGTTAGGAAAATCGCCGAGACAGATCGACTTTTGATTTCTACAATGTACATTTTTGTATGAATAGTTTACCCCTAATTTCATCCCTTACTGGAGGGGAGCAATCCTTTCGAAAAATTTAAATAGCATGGGGTGGTGAGTGATATCTCATTTGAAAGGGGGGGGTTATTCTCCATTCAAATGAGCTATCACTCACCACCCCATGCTATTTAAATTTTTCGAAAGGGTTTCTCCCCTCCAGTAAGGGATGAAATTGGGGGTAAACTATTCATACAAAAATGTACATTGTAGAAATCAAAAGTCGACCTGTCTCGGCGATTTTCCTATCAAGAGTCCAGTAACGAGTTAGATACGGGAACAACAATATTTTTAGTGTTTCTGCTGTTAAATTACCATAACCCGGAGCTTTTTTGTTTTTTAGTGTTATTATATTTTTTATTTCTTCTGCATTTGTTGGAGTTAGAAACATTGAATTTGCATTAGTTTTAACCTTTTCAATATATGTAGGATCTTTTTTTATACTTTTAGCTAAATTAGCACCAACATTCACAAAAAAGTTGTTTAAAAACTTCAGACATTTCTGATGGATCTCTTAAATATCCTGTTGGCTCAAACTTCCTGCTGGCCCAAAATTCCTGTATTCCTGTAACAATTGTTTAAAGTTTAAACTATCGTTTTGGCCCAAAATTCTAGCTTAAATATCTTATTGACCCAAAAAAATTTGCTGCCCTAAATATTTTATTAGAACAAATATCCTATTAAAACAATAAAAATCAGACTGGGCCAAGTATCTATTTTACCTTAAGACTTTGAGACATTTTATTTCGAATCAGCTAGACTAGTTTTAGAAAAGGTTATATTTTGCCCTCTCCTAATATTGCTTACTCCCCTGTGTATATACTTATGTCCATCTTATTTTTAGTTAACACGCTCGACTTCCTACAATTTAGTTTTTATATAGTGTATGGTCACTTTACAACAATTTTTACTTCTCACCTTTATGTACGCAAGTTTAGGTAAATTAAAAAATAGAGATAGAATATACGCCGAAAGTTTTTTTCTTTTTTCTTTCGATGACAATAGAAAATTTTCGATTCTGAGTTGGATTTCAAAAAAATGTAAAAAAATTGTGAAAATGTATGGAAAATGATGAACTTCAACTAGAAAATTTATTCATAACCAGCCAGTGCTTTCAAAATTGACCTCGGGTTTTCTTTTTCTTTTCAACTGACCAACTATGATCACCAAATTTTCTGCGAACTGATTAGGCAGCGGTGAACTGTAAAAAAGAACATACTAGATGTATGTAGTAGTGTGTGACGTAAGAATCAGTGCAGAAGATAGTGCGGTAGTCGAGTAGTCGTTGAAATGACACCGATTGCGATTGTTTGAACTCCGTTATGAGGAGCACAAAGAATCGCAGAGTGCCGTTAAGAGCAAAGCCATCGACTCACCTTGCACCGATTCTTCTGCCACTTCTTTCGCGACTACTATATGCCGGTATGCCGCAACTCTTAACGATTTTAATTTTCCCGCTAAAACCTTCATTACATACTTATAGTTTGCAATCCAAGGAGTTTTAGGATGTCCAATGTACCTTTTACGTAATAGGCTTTACTGTCCTACTCTTTTTTTAAGTAGTATCGACGAAATTTTGTGATTATTTGTGAGGCATACTTCTTAGACGTTTAAATCCGATGTTTATTCAATTGGTCAACTTATTTCACCATATTTTGGCTCCGTGGTCACTTCTAAAGTTATAAAGATTTATATCCAATAATCAAATTCAAAAGTCAGGAAAATCCTCTAAAGATGTGGAAAATTAAGTCAAACATACACAGAAATTTGCTACTTTGAAAAATACAAATGTTCAGTGTAGTCTATACTATATCCAAATCGCAGAGGCCAGCGTTTGTTTATTTATCAGCGTGTGATCAAATTGGAAATATTCTTTCTATTGGTCAAAGTGTTTGTATTATAGAGTAGGGTCTGCCGTCTTGCAGAACCGCATTAAGTAGATTGGCGCCAATAACTGACTTACAATTGCACTTTGTGTTAGCAGATTTGGGAATACCGATTTAATTTGTTTTTGAGTACCTCTTGTGAATATAATTACCCCCTAATGTTATATTTCTTAGTTAGTTGTTTGCGAATTATTTTGCTTTTTCTGCCGGAAATTAGATTGTTGTGATTTTAAATGCATATAAAGTTGAAATTATTAAAAATCCAGGTATGCGTTTAAACGATGTAGAGCTGCGAGTTGCTGAGAGACTTGGCATTGGAAGTCGAAGTGTTCGAAGAATTATTTCCGAATAAAAGAGTTCCGGGGTTCTATTAGAGCCGAAAACAAACCAAAATCAGACCACCAAATGGAAGTTCTTATCTGATTTTGATAAAAGATCAATACGGCGAAAAGTTCACGAGTTTTTCTTTAGAAATGAACATCCAACTATTGAGAAAGTACTAAGAGTAGTAAACGAAGACCCGGAGTGGCCAAATTTTAAGAAAAGTACCTACCACAATATTTTAAAAAAACTTAATTTCAAATATGGACAACGCCAACGTAATAGTTTTTTAACGGATCATGACGATATAAAATGTTTTTTAATGTTTATCTCGATAATTTTGAGTTTATGTTGAAAAATGATTAATATAAAAGATTTATATTTTGTAATTATCTACAACTTTAATATTAAACTTTTTAGAGGATGCATATTTCAGCCACAAATCGTAAAAACCAATATCCAACCCTCAAAAACGTATATTTATATATAAAATTTATGAGTACGTCTCTGCGGTTTGGCGTGATCACTGCGTGTCTCTAATATTTACGTTGGCCTCTCGGATTTGGATAGAGTATAGTTTAAAATACATGATAGCAGTTTTTATAAGATATCCCGGCCCTTAACTAAAATATAAAAAATTCAGTTTATTTAAATATATTTTTGTCTGAAATTTTGGCATTTAAATCCACAAATAATGTATATAATACAAATAAAATGATTATTGTAGACATCAACCAATTTTTGCACACATCTACTGGCGCGTGGTATAGATTAATAGCGTTCTTTCAGTATCAACTGAATTCTACCTACATTCATATTTTGCTCTGTATATTGTTGGTAATTTCTAAAAATTATCAACGGAAATAACATTATTTTAAATACTTTCTAGTACACTTGCCAGGGCAGAACTGAAGTATTTTGAAAGAAGAGAAGGTAGGTCAGGAGCGCACTATCAATTTGGATTGTATACAGGGTGATTCATAACATAGGATAAGGCACCAAAATATGGCGATAGGACCAAGTATACCTTAATAAATTGTGGCTGTGGAATAAGATACAGGGCGTTAAAGTTGAAATTTTTTTTTCGTTTTTTTCCGATAATGTCAAAATCGGCACAGAGACATAACTTTGTACAAGGAATATTATTTTATGTATTATTTCATTCCTGATGATGAAATTATCTGGTAGCTTTTTCTGACGAAACTTTTTAGTAATTTTGATCAGAAAATATGACGTAGACATCATTTCTACATCATATTGGTACTCTTGTTTAAACACGATATTTCACCCGTTTTCGAGAAAAACGCAATTGAACAGGTAAATTTATAAAAAATTTCAACTTTAACGCCCTGTATCTTATTCCGCTGCAATATTTTATTAAGGTATATTTTGTCCTATCGCCATATTTTGGTCCCAATAACCTGCCCTTAGTCTATGTCCCAATAGATATGAATCATCCTGTATATAAAATTAAGCAGTAATGTTTGGCGAAGGATATAATTTTTTTTTAGAATATTCTGTGTGTGAATTTGATTTTGTTGTCGACTGAGAAGTCTCTCAAAAAAGCGGTTTAAAAAAAAGAGAAAAATTCGAGAAAATATTGTGAAAAAGTGTTTGAGAAATTGATACCAAATTGCTTTTGACGAACAAAAAGACAAAGTAAATTGGCATTTAAAAAATAGAAGTATTCTGTAGTATAAAACATGAATTTTTCCAGGTTTTCCAAAAAAATCTCATAATAAAAATAGAACGATTTTAAAAATCCCGTTTTCAAACGGGAAAAATAAAAGAAAAAGTGTTGAAAGTCGAATCCTAATATTCAGTATAAGAAATGAATTTTATATTGTTTATAAAAATAACAAAAAGGTGTGAAAAAATAAGTAAAATCTTAAAACTGATGCCCAAATCATATTTTTCACATGAAAATACATAGAAAATTATTAATTTGAAACATAGAGGAGTCCAATAGAATACAAAATGAATTTTTCTACTTTTTTCAAAAAATGAAAAATAAAAATCTCACAACAAAAATCGTACGAATCTAAAAATCCGTAAAAACGTGCCATTTTAAATAAAAGAAAAATTTAATAATTTTTTTACAATTACCCTAAAACTTTCGTACATAATGGCAATTACGTACTTAAATTTCCTGCCTATAATGTCTACTAATTATTAGTCAGGTATGTATTTTTCCTAACGACTAATCAAAAACAATGATACCGATAAAATAATTTCCTTTCGAGTAGCACAATATACGGATACAACATACAACACACATTTTGTAATAATTACTTCACATATTTATATCGTTTAATAAATTTTTTATTTACAAAAAAAAATGTATGTATAATAGAATGATCAGTTATCTAATTAAACACAATATTGTAACAGAAAGTCAAAACGGCTTCCACCCGGGAAGGTCTACAGAAGGCGCTGTCTATAAATTTGTTGAATTTATATATAAACATCTGGATAACAAGAAAACTGCACTTTTTTTGATCTCACAAAGGCTTTGGATAGCTTAAATTTAGATTTTGTTGAAGAAAAAATATATGCCTTGGGCTTTCGTGGTAATGTTTTGTCTTGGCTGATGTCATATTTAAGAGATACGAAAATTGTCGTTAAAATAAATCAAACTCAATCAAATGAAACAGTTATTAATTTGGGTGTTCCTCAGGGGTCTGTACTTGGGCCACTTATATTTTTAATGTTCATTAATGATTTACCAGAGGTTGTGAGGTTGTATCCTGTGTAACTCATCAAGTATGCTCTACAACAAATTTAGTGAATGGTGTTTGAAGAACCATCTAATTCTAAATCATGGAAAAACTGTTTTAATGAAATTTTATCCAGCAAATGATTCCAACAACGCTTTTGAAATACACACTGAGATTTTAAATATGACGTCTTCTGAGATATCAAAATTCCTTGGAACTTTTCTGGACTCATCACTCTCTTTTCAGGCAAGTAGGGGAAGGCGGGGCGCGGAATGAGACGGCTAACTTCAAAGTCATTTTAAAAATATTAAAAATCAAGAAAAATTTAAATATTGCAGGTAATCCATAGATGATAGTATACTGCATCTTTCTGAAAATCCAAACGTAAAGAGAATAGCAAAAGATGAAAATAAATTTGACATATTTAAAATATTGCAATTTTCTCATTCTGCCCCGCACGTGGGGCGGAATGGGTATTAGTTGATATGGCGAGTTGATATTTGTAAATAATACAAAAAGTAAGAGAAATATATTGTAGTGTGTAAGTTAGGTTATAGTTTTTTTATAGTGTAATAAGGAGTTTTTTGTTTGACAGTAGTTAGGGATAAAAGGTTGTCAATGTTTTTAATTTTAGAAATGTCAGATATTTTATGAACTCACCAAATACCCTGATATTTGTTTTGAATAAAAGTTAAAAATATAAAAAGGCTTTCTTAATATTAAAATATATGTCGCCAACCAACGTGGGGCCTTTATGTAAAAGAAAATAATAAAAACGTGTAAAAAAAAATATACTTAAGAAGTGGAAACAAAAAGATGGATAGAAGATCAGATCCAATTATGCAAATGTTAATTACTATAAACAGAAATCAAGAAAAGATGGAGAATAACATAGAAAGAAATCTAGAAAAGAATAGAATGGAGATGGAAAATCAATTCAAAAGAAATAATGAGGAGATGATAATTTAAGAAGAGAATTTGAAAGAGTTGAAGTGAGATTAGAGAAACATGAAAAGGAAACAGATAAAAAAATAGAAGAAATTAGAGAAGAAGTAGAATTTGCTATTAATGCAGTGGCTAATAGAGTAGATAAAAATCAGGAAGAATTAAAAAAAAGATATTCAGGAAAATAAGAAGGACATACAAGAAAACAAAGACGAGTGTAAAGTAGGTTTAAAGCAATTAGAAGAAAATTTAAAGAAAAATGCTAGAAATCTAAAAACAGAACAATATGCGAGTCATAAAAGAAACGTAATGGTAAAGAAAACAAAATTATTTACAATTTATGAAGAAGAAGAAGAAGGAGAAGAGAAAGGAGAAAAAGAAGAAGATAAATGATAAAGCATTGTATTTGTATTTGTATTTGTATTTGTATTTATACATATGAAACCACGTACAAGCGATAGTCCCCGGGACTAAAGCTTCTGTGGGAGACCATGTTTATTTACTTTACCTTACTTTACCTTTATTATATTTCTTCTTGGTGAATAAACTTTTTTATTATTTATTATTATTATTATTAAAGATACATGCAATAACAAATAAAGTAATTGAAAAAAGAAATGTACAAAATTTAGGTAATCGTCGCTGGGGTGCGTACAAACCTAAAATTAAAAAAAGTTGTAAATATAAAATAATAGGATACAAAACAAAAAGAATTAGAAGAAGGAAGAAAACAAAAACAGTAAAGAAAAAGAAAAGAAATTGGAAGAAAGTAAAAATGAAAAAAAAAATAATCAATAACATTTAAAAATATTTTTACCGTTTAAAAATTTTTTGAAATGTTGGGGGGGGGGGTTATGTAGTGTGTAAGTTAGGTTATAGTTTTTTTTATAGTGTAATAAGGAGTTTTTTGTTTGACAGTAGTTAGGGATAAAAGGTTGACTATGTTTTTAATTTTAGAAATGTCAGATATTTTATGAACTCACCAAATACCCTGATATTTGTTTTGAATAAAAGTTAAAAATATAAAAAGGCCTTTTTAATAATTAAAATAATATTTATCATATGTTTCCTACCTAAATGTTACATAATTCACATACAAAATGGGTTAATATTGGTAAATTAAAAATGGTTTTTTTACAATATACTCATGTACAGGTCAGGTCAATATACATTCTATAATATAACTGAATTTATGGATTGTAACTTTTAATATGTTTACATATTTATTTTCTTAAATTGTATACCTTTTCTTTTGTATTGCCTTTTCCAATATCATGTATATGGTCTTAAGGAATAAAATATTATTATTATTATTGATTTTTATTCACAGCCGGAATATTTTACAATTCATGATCATAAGCGAGGTTACAAACAACTTTGGAGTTGCTTTCTGGCTATTTAATTTACCAAAAAATGTTGGAAAACTTAGTTTCTTACTCTCTCTCGTATATTCTGATGCCCAATTCGGCCGCATCGCCATTACGTAACACGTCCGAGTATAGGAAAAGAAGAATATTCCGATCAAACATGCCGTATTATTTAAGCAGTAGCATTTTTATGAAACCGGCCTTCGGCATCGGCATCGCTGCCACGGCCCCCCAATCACAAACAAATACACACCACAGTCACATACATTGCAGGAGAAATTCTCTAGAAATCGAGCAGGAAAGTGTACGCAGGTGAAATTGTGACTAAGTATATCTGTAAAAGGAAAGCGCTTGAAATTAAGGAGAGATTTTTTTGATCCAGATTTAAAACAGTTTGTTGTATAATCAATTGAAAAATGTGATTGTATTAACTGTTGTTTAAGTCATGTCATTTTTTTGTTTGTCCCAGCCAGAAATTTTCCGCCCGATGGTCTCGCTATTTTGAAAATAGTAACGCAAAATAAAGTCGAGACGCAAGATAGATTTATTATCGATTGAAAATAGACCAGAGTTGCAATGAGTAAGCCGGCCGAAACGCTGCATATCCTCCTGTGGCGAACACGCTTGTGGGCGTTCTAATAATTCTAGAAATCTATCGAGAATCAATATGTACGTTCGTCAAACTATTAGTTCATAGTAAATAGAATTAAAATGATTTCCGTCTGTATTTTGACCAATTTGGAATGTTTGATGGTCCTGCATCTTCTATGACAAGTAGAAACTCCAAAAAAAGTTTTCCATTGGACATTCTGGCAACAGTATTTATTTATTTATTTATTTATTTATTTATTTATTTATTTATTTATTTATTTATTTATTTATTTATTTATTTATTTATTTATTTATTTATTTATTTATTTATTTATTTATTTATTTATTTATTTATTTATTTATTTATTTATTTATTTATTTATTTATTTATTTATTTATTTATTTATTTATTTATTTATTTATTTATTTATTTATTTATTTATTTATTTATTTATTTATTTACTTAGTTGCTTTATTGTAGTACATCACACAGTAACCTAATAATTGGTACATAGCAACGTCATTAAAATGTAATTGAGAAGAAATATAAAAATATAAAATATAGAAAGTACATTTGCAAACACATAAGAAATAGATTAAAAAACAAAAAAATTATGTAACAAAATATCTAGTCTTATGTATGTTTTCTTTAATAATTTGTAGTGATACTTGAAAAATATCAATATTAGGAAATTTATCATTGTAGTTACCCAATAGCCTGTCGAAGAACGGACTAATTCTAGTAAATCTGATTACTATTTCGTTTCGAAATTTAAAAAGGAGATATTTATTTTGTACTCTTTCAAGCCTATTATTATGTATGGTATAAGATGGAGATCATATTATGGAACAATATTCAACAGTACTGCGCACCAAAACAATATTGCCCGAGTATCTTGAATGTGTTTGGAATTTCTCTTTACAGTAACCTAAAAGCCTTTAGAATGACACTGTCTAAGTGTAAATTAAAGAATAATTCCTTGTCGATTAGGACTCCAAGGTCGTTAATTGATGAGAGTACTTCTAGAGAGCCATTATTTATATAATAAAGGATATTACTAAGGTTCGTACATCTGTAGCACAGTATAATAGATACAGTAGTCTCACTTAGCGTCGGAACCTTTGATGTTGGTGTCCAGCAGTTTCATTTTTTATAACCGCCTGATATTGACAGTAATGACATTTCTCCCCGCCACGATCCCTATCAGATCCCTACTTTTTAAATGCGACAACTATGGAAGGAGTGCCTGCCGTTCTTAAACTCGTCGTTTGCGCAGAGCCATGAGTCGCAACTCTTGGCTCTGCGTATTGAAAATTACAACCAAAAATTGCCCGAAGTGAAACTACTGTATCTACTATACGTGTGTGTCTATAGTCTCATCAGTTTACATTTTGACACATTTAGCTGAAGAAGATTTACTTCACACCAGGAGACAAATCTGTTTATATCTAATTGCAGATAATTAGTGGCTCGTGATTCCGGAATATTTTTATATCGTCTGAATAAATAACATGAAGAAATGTCATTAATAAATAATATAAATAAAGCAGGGCCAAGATGCGAATCCTGTGGAATACCAGAAGTTACAAACACTTCGCGTGACACTGAACCACAAATTGAAACGCGTTGCTGTCGGTTTCTGAGGTAGGACTTGATCCAGCTGAGAAAACTCCCAGACACTCCAATATCGGCAAGTTTCTTGATCAAGAGAGACACACTCTATCAAAAGCTTTGGATAGATCGACCTAAATAACGTCTATTTGATTTCCCTGTTCAATAGAGTTAGTTAGAAATTCCTTGAAGATGGCAAGATTGGTAGCTGTGGATCGGTCTCTATAGAATCCATGTTGATTAGGGATAATGTGGTGTTTATAACATCTAAAGATGTCATCTGACAGTATCGCTTCAAAAACTTTGGAAGCAGAGAGTAACGAAATTCCACGGTAATTCTCTACGTTGGTTTTATCGCCTGTTTGAAACATTGGCATTAGGTTAGCATATTTCCATTGATGTGGGAAATGTCCCCTATCAAATGATCTTTCGAAAATAGATTGCAGAGGAATTGCCAAAGAAGGACAATTTTTTAGTAATACCGGAAGAATCCCATCTGATCCTGCACCTTTTCAATCAAGTTTCAGAAGCCTGTTCCTTATCTCTTCCTTGGTGAAAGTATGAGAGGACAGATTAGAGATAAAGTTCAGTGCAGTTCTGTACTCCGTGCTAACAGAGTCATATTTCTGATAGCAGGATTGGAAATGCATTCGCTATAGTGAGAGGATAGTCGAATATGTCATTTCCAAATTTCATAATGCTTGGCACATGTTCATCTGGGCTGAAGTGTCAGAAATAATGCTATCCCAGTCCTTGAGAGTGAAAACTTAAAGGCAAAACTATACTGTATATCTCTGGTCATAGTTTTTAAGTTTTCTGCAACTCTACTGGTTGACGCATGCGGGGATGTAACAACACTGAAGAGACAGATAATATAAAGCTGGGCAGAAATCACTGTTTATTAAAGAATCTCAAAAAAACGCAGATTAATTTACAGGATATACCAGTATCTTCGAGAAAGATCTAAATTTGGCGCGTGTCGCTACTTAACCTAGCACTAATAAATTATTAGATCGTTTGTTTACAATCTCTATGGTATGGTCCATACAAAGCCGCTTGTTCACGTGGATGTGCTAACTATGCCGTTACTATATACGTTCAAGTCTATCTAGAGATGGGAATAGAACAAAGTGGTAGAGATAGACAGAGCATCAGCATCCGAATGGGTATTTCCTGGATTGTAACAAAGGTAAATATTGAAACAATAGCACAAAAAACGGTTTAAATATTTTAATTGTAAATTAAAATAAAATTAGGTCACAGAACAGTCAAAAGGTGGCATGTAACATTGAAATTAAAGCTGATAACCTTAAAAAATTTTGATATTTAAAATAGAAAATCAAGTACTTGGGTTAAGAAAGATGAGATTCTCTGTGGGTTGGATTTGTTCGTTGAGACAAACAATATTGGTATCATTAATAGCTCGGTTGATTTCAAACAGATTCATACTGACATGTTCTTTCCAGTTTCACAAGTCTTCTTCAAATATACCAATGTTTACTGTACACTATAAACGCAATTTGTAGTTTATATTTTGTACACATAAATTATTTTTAGGGAGAGTCCTAAATCCGGGAGCCCCGCTCGTAATTCTTATCCTTTTCCTGCGGACCAAAAAAATAACAGTTCCATCTCTAGTTACAAGATCGTTAACCTGTTAGTTGAAGCGTCGCCGACAGCATGAATTTTTATAATGCTAGCCGGACATCGGTCAATTATCGGCATTATACGCATCCACTAAAGTGATTTATCGTAAAAGTTTTACCGGTTCTCAAACAATAATTGCAACATTTCATTGATTTCCTTGGGAATTTATTCTATATGATAACCTTTAGCTCCGTGGCATTTTATTAATTATTATTACCTCGAGATTGTTTGCGTTTCTTGAATAGTTTCAGATGTCGCTGGTAAATTTTTAGGTCTCAAACACATCAATTTTAGAAAGTTGAACTTGATATATGTTTAATCATGGTGCTAAAATAGGAACAAAATAACGAAAAAATATTTTATTGGGAAACAGGGTGGAAAAGTGTAGCAAAATTCTGGAAAACAATAAAAAAGTTATTATGAATTTTAATATACAGATATCTAATATTCCAATTGGAGTCCAATATACAAGTGGCCACTAAGAACGTCCTTGGTCATGCTGCAAGGCCAAAAGTCAAAACGTGGATGACCGATGAAATCCTGGACCAAATGGAAGATCGTCGCCTTGCTAAAAAAGATAAAACAAAGTACAAAGCCATAGGTAAGAATATTAAAACGAAAATAAGAAAAGCCAAAGGAACATGGATCCGTAGGGAATGTGAGGAAGATGAAAGATTGCTCGATCTGCACGAATCATTCAACTTTCACAAAAAGGCCAAAGAAATTTCAGGATATAACAAACATTCACAACTGCCTTCTCTTAAAGATGGCAATGGAAAGCTTGTCCTGGATAAGGATCGGCTGCAGGAGATTTGGAAGAGCTATGGAGAGAGCGGAAAACGAATTCTAATTACCAGCAACAACTAAGTGGGCCAGAAATCTTGGAATCGGAGATCATCAAAGCAGTCAATTCTACAAAAAACGGAAAAGTCCCGGACCTGATAACGTATATGCTGAAGTCCTAAAATGCGCCAGCGTAAAACAGATATATAACACCGGTCAAATACCTAAAGACTGGCTCAAAACCCCATTCGTCACAATACCTAAAAAAGCAAACCCGAAGAGCTGCGAAGGTTATAGAAGTTTAATGAGTCACGCACTTAAGGCATTTCTACGTATAGTTCTTTCTAGAATACGAGATGAGAGGAGAAACGCAGTTTGGCTTCATAAAAGGGCTGGATATTCTCAATGAAACTTCTAGCACAGAAGTGGTATGACCAACGCCAGAATGTGTTCATCTGTTTCATAGATTTCCAAAAGGCGCTTTACATTGTTTAGGAATTGATGATAAAGATATTAGAATAATAAAACAACTCTATTGGGGACAGGAAGATTTGAAGGAATACTCTGTGCTAGAATTCAAGATGCCCTTAATATCATAGAACAGTGGTGCAAAGACCACTCACAGTCAATAAACCCAAAAAAGACAGAGATGGTTCTTTTCACGAATAAAAGGAAGCTTGCAAACATCGAGGCCCCACAGCTCTTAAATACTAAATTGAACTTTTCTGCAGAGGTGAAATATTTGGGGGTCACCTTTGACAGCAAGTTAACATGGAACTCTCATCTAGAAAACAGAGTCAAAAGAACATACATATCTTATGAACAGTGCCGAAGAACCATTGGCCGTACCTGGGGAATGTCACCTAAGGTTACGGCCTGGATCTACACTGCAATCATAAGACCTATGCTAACGTACGGTGCGATTGCCTGGGGAGTCAAAACTAGCCAGCGGACAGTCGTACGCAAATTGGATCAAATCCAAAGAATAGCATGCCTCAACATAACAGGGGGCATGAGAACCACACCAACTAGAGCAATGGAGGTGATCCTTGGTCTCACCCCCTTGATATATTCATTAAGGAGGCTGTGGTGATGACCATGACACGGCTACGCTCTATAGGTATACAACCTGAGGTCCTTGGAGAGGTCCCACTGCTACAAGCCAACACAGATTCGATTGCACCAAGATATGCCTTTCACAGGCCCTACAGGGTAATAACAAAAAACGTACATTGGCAGCAGGTGCCTTGTGCATCTACACCGATGGGTCTAAAACAAATGAGGGGTCAGGCTGTGGAATTTATTCCCGATCCCTGAATCTCAATATAAAATGGGCAATGGGTTCTAATGCCAGTGTAGCTCAAACAGAGCTTACTGCTATCTCCATCGCCGCAAAAGAGACTACCAGAAGAAACATTACTGGTAATAATATTTACATCCTCACGGACAGCAGACAGGCACTACTAGCTGTGGATAGACCACGCATTACATCAGGTCTAGTACTAGAATGTCACTAGGCTCTGATCGAAGCTTGCAACAACAACGTGGTCACTTTAGCTTTGATCAAAGGTCATGGAAAATCAAAAGGCAACCGTGCAGCTGACTCTTTAGCTAAGAAAGCAGCCTCCCATAAACTTTTGCTTAACTAAGCTTGTCGGCATCAGCTGTGGCTGTCCTACTAAAGAAACACTCCCTTGACAAGTTTAAGGGTAGATGGGACGACAAAACAGGTTGCAAGCTAGCCAAGGAACTATTACAGTATCCGAACAGCGAAACAGCCAAAAAATACATGACTATGAACAGACAGAACCTGCGCACAGCCACATGTATCCTGACTGGCCACTGTCATCTACGAAAACACCTCTACAGGATAGGGTTATCTAAGACTCCACTGTGTAGAGGATGTAAACAGGAAGACGAGACTGACGAACACATTCTTTGCGAATGCCCGACACTCTCACAAATGAGACATTTTCTTTTCGGCGAGCGGTGGCTAACACATGCCAACATGAGGGAGCTACGTTCAGGCGACGTCATCGCCAACTCCAAACAAGTAGGCTGGCTGACGAGCTAGAAGGAAGGCTCAACCTCAGAAGTACGCACAATGGGCTAAATGTTGCCTACGTGCTGTGGGGTGACCCACCCTTCTAGATTTACAGGTACAGATACAGATGGGGACAGTCTGCTGAAATCCGAATCAGAAAAGATCTCCTGACACAGGAATTTAACATCGCTAAAGGGGTCCGACAAGGATGCGTTCTATCTCCCATGCTGTTTAATATCTATGTTGAGAAGATTTTCCAACTAGCTCTGGACAATTCAAATACCTGGGAGCAACTCTCAACGGGAAATGGAATTGTGATAAAGAGGTAAAAACGCGGATCGGAATTGCAAAAGGATAAAAAACATACTCCTCCAGAGATCCCTACCGGTTGATCTTCGACTACGAGTAATCAAGTCCTGTGTATGGCCCATCTTGTTGTACGGTGTAGAAACATGGTCGCTTAAGATCAGAACACTGAACCGAATAGAATATTTTGAAATGTGGATACTACGAAGAATGCTTCGGATCTCCTGGACCGAGCGTATGTCAAACATCGATGTTTTGTTGAGAGCTAGAGTAGAGAGAGAACTCCTAGATATCGTAAAACAACGAAAAACGTCTTATTTAGGCAACATACTAAGGGATGACCGGTATTCTATCCCAAAATTCATTCTCCAGGGCAAAATTGAAGGGAAACGCGAACAGGGACGTAAGCAGCACTCTTGGCTTCGGAATATCAGAGATTGGTGCGGAATACCACATGCGGGGTCTATATTTCGCCACGCTGAAAACAACACACTTGTCATTTTATAATGGATAAGGGTCCCCTACGTGCAGAGTATGCACATGGGACGAGAAGAAGAAGAAGAAGAAGAAGAATATTCCAAATATTCTAAATTACAATTTTTTAAAGAAAAATGAAAATCCCATAATTGAAATGCACACAAATGATAATTTTGGATAAAATATCGCTTTATAAAATAGTTCGCTAATATATTTACCATTTGTGCTTAATGATTTTTGAATTTATTATACTAGAAACATTTGATTGACAGACAATTTCTGCCTTGCAGGAGCGCACTACAGCCTTTTTCAATGGAACCCTGATTGACTTTAGAAAGTAGTCGTCGCTATGTCAGAAAATCATTTCACAGCTTTTAGGGGACCCAACTACCATAAAAATCACATTTTCTGACACTTGCACAAACCCTTGCGGGGGCAACAAAAAATCGGCAACAGAAAATTTGCTTTTTTTGGTCGTTGGCTTTCTAACTATTAATTAACATAAATCGACACAAAACGATTATTCCTTTTAAATTTAAAAAATGAATGCATTAGCTTTCATATTATTGAAAAATTACAGGGTGATTTACTTTCAAAATGTTTGTTTGTAGCCATGAATATACTGGATGTTATTTATTACTTTGTCTGCATTATTGGAAATAATTTAAACGCCAAGAAATGGAAGAAGCTGCTTAAAATTGCACATAACTTGGAACAGCATATTCAGGGAGAAAAATATGGTATTTTACCTTGGTTATTAATTACTATTTTAATAATAGTACATTTATTTTATCAGTTCATATATATTCGTTATACACAATCGGATTCTAATACAGCACTCTTTGTAATATATATTTCAATATGCGTGCTATGTAATTTAGCAAAATTTTTGTTTGTTATAATGATTTGGAATATTTCAAATTTTTTATATAGGAAATATGAAAGTATAACTGGAATATTTAAAATGTATCATAACAATAAAATCTACAATCAAGCAATTATTAAGGATTTAATTCAATTATATAAACTTACTGGAATATTTAATGACATTTTTGGAGGATTCATGTTTATTGAATTTTTACTTGTATTTTTCCATTCCTTAAACTTTTTCTCCTACATTCTTGTCACTATGATTTCGGGGACAGTCGATATGGCGACGCACTTTCTATATATGCCAAGTTTGATGGTAAGTATAAATTAAAGAATTATTTAGTCCTGTAGTTTCATAAATAGTAGAGGTCAGGAGGAATCTGGGGGTAAAAAAAGTTTCAAAACCACCCCCTGGAGGGGTTAAACGCGTTTTACAAGGTACACATTCATAAACCTATCTATATATTTATTTTCTTCAAATAATTAATTTATTTTATAAAAAAAATATATTTATTCAACCCCCTGCGGTAGGGTTGGGAGGTTAGGGATCATCTCCCTCGAGGAAATTTATATTTTTCTCAAGGAAGAGACTATTACTCTAAAAAAAGTGGTAGAAAACTCGATAAGCTGAGAAACCCCTATTAGGTGGTTTCTAGCCGTTTTGAAGGGGTAAAAACTTTTTTTACTCTCCGATTCGGTTTCAGCGACCTCGAAAATGGGTGGGAGATGCTAAATTGGCCCTGTGGTGGTGGTCGGAAGCGATATCCAACATCACCACCGTGCTCAGCATCCTCTAAAATGGGGGAAAAGTGTGTTTTTATACAGGGAGACCTTGTAAAGCGCGTTTAACCCCTCCAGTGGTGGTTCTTGGCCGTTTTGAAGGGGACACCGAGGGTAAAAACTTTTTTCCACCTCAGAATCGGTTTTAGCGACCTCGGAAATGGGGGGGAGAGAATAAATTGGCCCAATCCGGAAAAAAATCACTCCTACTCCTGACCTCTACTAAAATTGATAAGAAACACAAAAAGGGGAAAATATACGAAACATTAAATTAAGGGAAGAAAATATGAGTTATACTTTACTATAACCGCAATAACAAAAATAAAGAAAATCCACAGTCGTTAAACTCAGTGCAGTATTTACTTATAAGCTGGGTAACTGACAGGGTGGGATTATTTGAGTAGTATTTTACCTCAAAGAGATTTGTTTAGATATTTTAAAATTATTTAAGATATGCTAGTTTGCTTTTTAATAATAATAAATTAAAATGTATTGTAAAAATTAAACTAAACACCCGACTAGTTCTTTGATTGTCCACAACATGAAATTATGCTTCATCATGACTTCCACTGAAGTGCGTGGCTATCCAGGTGAAACAACAACGAGTTGTCGTGTTCTTCTGCGATGAATGTATGGGAATCTTCAAAAAAACTCCCTTACTGCTAAAGAAAATTTTATCTTTGGAAAATGATGTCATCGATTTGAAAAAAGAAGTTAAAGTGTTAAAGGAACAAATGATGACTTCCCCAAGCAATTGAGAGCCTCAAATCCGAATTAGGTAATATTCAAACTAATGCGAACTCATATGGTTCACCACCAACCAATGAAGTAATCAACGAGATTTATGAGCGCCTACGTAGGGCAAACAATATAATGATCTTCAACCTACCAGAGAGTGAAAGGAATTCCACTCTAGCTGATCAATCCAAAGTCAAAGAAATCTTCAGTGATGTTACCGACAGTGTAGTCCAAATAAGCAAAACTTTTCGCATTGGCAAACCGAACAAAAATGGCGCTAGAGCCTTGAAAGTTATTCTGGAAAGCTCGCTAGATGTCTCATATATAGCAAGAAACAAAAATAAAATAAATAAAGAGAGGAACGTTTTTATTATCAGTGATCAAACACCCATGCAAATGGCACAGTTCAAATCACTACAACTTGAACTGAAACACCGTATTGAGCAGGGTGAAAATGACGTGAAATTGAAATACATTAATGGCATTCTCAGAATCATTACATCAAAAAACTAGAAACACATTCACCATCCGAACTTCCAAACAAATATTATGAAAACGTCAGAGGCCTTCGCATCAAACTTCGCTTTCTCCAATGCAATTTGGCCATTTCATCGTTAGATGTCGTGATTCTAACCGAAACATGGCTTACTCAGAACCTAACAAATGCCGAACTGAATCTTGTAAACTACAACATCTACAGAAAGCACCGCTGTTCCGATACGAACCCATTCAATAGAGGTGGTGGTGTACTCATAGCGGTCAAGAAAACAATTCCCAGTCACGAGCTGCAGTCTAATAACACCAAAGAGGACCTGTTTGTAGCCATTAGGTATAATATACACAATATTATTGGGTCTGTTTATCTTCCTCCTAGATCTCCAGAGTTCTCTATCTGGGCTTTATCCTCCGACCTGGATGCACTTGCAGAAAGCTATCCTAATGCACAAATACATCTTTTTGGCGATTTCAACGTACCAAATGCTCACTGGTCTTCAGACCAATTAGGATCAACAGTTGTTCCCTCAGCTTTAGCTTTAGCAGATGAATGCACCGTACAAACTGCCTTATAGAACATGTGTTCTTCCCACAATCTTTTTCAACATACTCACAATGCAAGAATGCAAGAAGTTATTCCCCCAATATCTTACCATATTTCATATTTTATAATTTTATAATTCTTATGTAATATTTTATCTTATTACTTGTGTAATGTATAACCTGATATGTACTGTCTTAATGTTTTAAAAATCATGTTTTTGTTTGTTATCTCTTAATTGTCACAGCTTGTAATGATGTCCTGTACTGAATGTGTTGCAGATGCGGCAGTCCCACTTGCGGCAGTGGCCATTTTTGGTCGCGTTTGCGGCGCATAGGCAGGTAACTTGATTTTCAAAAGAATTTCGTCATAAATACTTTCCCACTTGCGGCTATTGATCTGCGGAAATTGATCTGCGTGCCGAAGATACAGAAATGGATGACGGAAGTGACTTTCTACTTGCCAATGATGGAACAAACGACAGAATTTTGGTTTTCGCAACAACGAAAGGACGCCAGGCATTACAAGGTGCCAAGACAATATTTATGGATGGAACCTTCTCCAGTTGTTGTCCCCAATTTTAAAAATTCCATATCATATAGCTATATACCATCCATGCGGACATTGGAAGTACCCATGAAGAAACAAACGTTATACCAACAGTGTTTGCGTTGCTTCCAGATAAAAAAAAAGACAACATACCAGTGTTTGTTTCAAATTCTGGCCGAACATCTGCCATTCGACGTAATGGTGGATTTCGAAAGCCGCGCCATATCGACCATCAAATACGTTTTTCCAGGAGCAGTAATTAAAGGATGTAACTTCCACTTCAATCAGTGTTTATGGTGAAAAGTGCAGGAGATCGGATTGGCAACCGATTACGTTACAAATGAAGACGTTCGACTCCATGTTAGAATGTGTGCTGCTCTCGCACTTTAGTCGGAAGAAGACATAGATGGTGGTTGGCTTACGATTCAGGAAAACTGCGCTTCAAATCCTAAGCTCCATCAATTTTTTGACTTATGTAACTGTGGATCATTACGGCATCGTACTAACAACTCCGTTGAAGGTTAAAGAGAATTTCAGAAGAATATAAAGATGGTAAAAAAATTAGAATAATAAATAATTTTTGAAATAAATCTGCCCTGGTATTTTTATTTGGCTCTTACAAACTTAATTTATATTTGGTTACTAGGACTCGCCGCAAGTGGGGAAGTGTTTTTGCTTTAACCCTTAAATTTCAGGTATCTATATTGAGTGCGCCGCAAATGGGACACAAAATAGCCGTCGCCGCAAATGGGATCGCCGCAACTGCGGCGACACCCCTGTACTGGGCTTGTCCCGTAAGTAAATATATAAATAAATAAAAAAAAAATAAAAAGGGCCTGGATTCGTCCTTGAATTGTGTTATCAGTAGTAATACCCCTAGGGCCTTGATAATACCGAGATAATTTTGTCATAGAGAATGCTGAAAGCGTGTTGCTTGATAATGGGCCGAGGCCGAAGGCCGAGGGCTATTATCCTTAAGCAACACGCTTGAAGGATTCTCTATGACAAAATTTTGAGGATTTATCAAGGCCCGAGGGGTATTCGATAAGATAATTTTTTACTTTGTAGATTTAAACATTTTTAAACTAGTTGTCAGTTTGACGTTTAATTAATTTTTAATCAAAAACTTGACTTGCTGAAAACACCAAACTGAAAACACCACATGTAGGGTGTTATCGCTGTAATCCATAGCTGATTGGATGAAATTTGACACATGACTCTAAATTAAGTAATTTGATTGGTTACAATAGTTAGTAAAAAATTATCAATAGTAATACCCCTAGGGCCTTGATAATACCGAGATAATTTTGTCATAGAGAATGCTGAAAGCGTGTTGCTTGATAATGGCCCGAGGCCGAAGGCCGAGGGCTATTATCCTTAAGCAACACGCTTGAAGGATTCTCTATGACAAAATTTTGAGGATTTATCAAGGCCCGAGGGGTATTCGATAAGATAATTTTTTACTTTGTAGATTTAAACATTTTTAAACTAGTTGTCAGTTTGACGTTTAATTAATTTTTAATCAAAAACTTGACTTGCTGAAAACACCAAACTGAAAACACCACATGTAGGGTGTTATCGCTGTAATCCATAGCTGATTGGATGAAATTTGACACATGACTCTAAATTAAGTAATTTGATTGGTTACTATAGTTAGTAAAAAATTATCTATAAAATTTACTCGATTAATTAATAACACAAATCGACACAAAACGATTACTCATTTTAAATTTAAAAAATGAATGCATTAGCTTTTATATTATCGAAAAATTACCCATTAAGCAAATCACCTATAAAACCATTAGGAAAACTCCTCAGTCGATCAGTATATCCTGCAACTTGGTCAAAAAATGGTTTGGATTTTGGAAAAAGGAAAAACTGAGATCTACTATATCAAAACGGTTTTTAAAATCGGAAGTTATTTAGGATTGTTTCCCGGCACTGAAATTTTTTTTAATTATTTCACCAAACTAATTATACTTTTGCTTGGTTTTGGAGGTGCGTATGTGTTGTACTGCGAAAGTTTTAACACCTTGGTTGACAAACAATCTGATTTAGTTTCGAAATGTTTGCTTGTAGCCATGAATATACTGGATGTTATTTATTATTTCGTTTGCATTATTGGAAATAATTTAAAGGCGAAGAAATGGAAAAAGCTGTTTAAAATTGCGCAGAAATTGGAACAGCGCATTAAGGGAGAAAGATATGGTATTTTACGTTGGTTATCAATAACTATTTTAATAATAGCACATTTATTTTATCAGTTCATATATTTACGTTACTCAAATACGAATTATAACACAGTATTATTGGTAATAGTTATTTCGATATCTGTGTTAAAAAAACTAGCAAGATTTTCGTCTGCCATAATGATTTGGAATATTTCTAATTTTTTATATGGGAAATATGAAAGTATAACTGGCATTTTTAAATTGTATCACAACAATAAAATCTACAATCAAGAAATTATTAAGGATTTAATTCAGTTATATAAGCTAACTGGGGTATTTAATGATATTTTTGGAAGACTAATGTTTATTGACTTTTTATTGGTATTATTTTATTTCTTAAACTTTTTCTCCTACATTCTTGTCACTATAATTTCGGGCAAAATCGAAATGGTGGCGCACATTTTGTATGTGATAAGTTTGCTGGTAAGTATAAATGAAAAAATTATTTATTCCTGTAGTTTAAATTGATAAAAAACTCAAAAACCTGATCGCACTATTTACTTATAAGCTGGGTAACTGACAGGGTTGGATTATTTGAGTAGTATTTTACCTCAAAGAGATTTGTTTATATATTTTAAAAGTATTATCGTTCATTTATAAAATATATTAAACGTTTAGTGTGTAGTACATTGTGATTCCCGTATATTTTGACCTGAAATAACACGATTTTCAAATTAATCATGCAATATCAGGCCAATTACTGTGTAAAAGTTTCGGTAGGGGGAGGGGGTAGCTAAATATACGTTTTGAGGGTTGGATATTAGTTTTTTTACGATTTGTGGCTGAGATATGCATCTTATAGAAAAAAGTTTAATGCAAAAGCTATTATAGATAATTAAAAAATCTAAATCTTTTATATTAGTCATTTTCAACATAACCTCAAAGTTATCCAGAAAAACGCTAAAAAACAGTTTTTCGTTTTTAATTTTTATCTCCCGCAAATTTTTTTTATGAAACTTGGTGAAAACGTTCTTGTGTGTGTTTTAAATAAGCTGAAATGATTTCAAAGCAAAAATATCGATTTTATACGAATTTAAATTTAAAAAAAGCCCAATTTTCAATCGAAAAAGTTCACTAACAAATTTTCAATTTTGTAATTGTATTAGTGCTCATTTTATTTCGATTTTAAGATAGTACAAAAAAATATATTGTATAAAATCGAAAAATAAATATTTTTGCCGAAGATAAAACTGAAAAAAACCTGTTTTTAACGTTTTTCTCAGTAATTTTGAGGTTATTTTGAAAAATAATACATAAGTTTTAGATGTTTTAATAATCTACAACTTTTATATTAAACTTTTTTCCATAGGATGCATATTTATGCCCCAAATCTTTAGAAACTAATATCCAACTCTCAAAATATATATTTAGCTACCCCACCCCCCCTTCCGGAACTTTTACTCAGTTGTTTTGATTTTTCTTAATTTACTTAAATTTCCGACCATCCACATACTGCTAAAAATTTTTTTTGTTTAAAAAAAGTTGGCCCTGGTCTAGAAAGTTTGTGTGAATTTTTTATGTTCTTTTCATAGTCAGAATTTATTTTCTCTGTATTGGGATCTGACATCCAGCGATACGCCACCTGGCGGTTTGTTTTCGGACACAAAGTAGGGTAAAGTTTTCATAAGAACTACATCAAACGGGAAAATCCATTTTTAGATAAATAATGACCGAAATTGTATTAAAACAGAGTGAAAAAGACGTTTTGTTACAGGGAAATGATGTGCTTCCCGTTTAACCCCTTAAAGGGGTAGTTTTTGGCCGTTTTAGAGGTTCGGCTGGCGAAAAGAGAAATTCTGATAACGCCATCGTCTTCAGGATCCTCGAAAACGGGGGGAAGGTACTCTCGATCCGGGTAAATTTTGCTCTATATTCTTCCCACATACACGCCACTATAACCTGTAACAGTACAACAACGTAGCAATGCTGTGCTTGCATTTTCCCTCTGAACCAGCCTTGCAGGAATAAACAACACTCATCACTTATCCATTTTATGTAATTTTGCCATTAATTTGATGGGAATTACCTCGCAAATTCGACGTTGCTAAACAGAAAACCACTAAGTCCAAACAGCCACTGACACTTTCATTCATTTTTTTCCCGCATTTGACCAAATGTCCAGCGGATAAAATGCGTTCAGCTTGTTTGAAATTTAGTTTTCTAGGGTCTGTTGTAGCATATTCGCAAATTTTGTCAATCGTAAGACTCATTTTTTATATTTAATAAGAGAGCAACACTCATGTCAAATTTAAATCTTCACCCTAATTGACGCCATCTTGGATAGGCCACGCCCCCATGTCAGATCCCGATATAACAAAAAATTAAACGATTTCTTTTTTAAAATAAATTTATTTTGTTTCAGTTAATTTCAGTGGTTATCATCCTATCGTGCGACAGAATCGAAAAAGGGGCTGATGATTTTATTCGCACCTGCACCGAAATACGAGCAAAAACTGGAGACGAAAATTTCCTATTCATGTTAAATGCTGCTAAAGAACTTCGACCGAAAATCACGGCTTCTAATTTCTTCGAAATTAATCAAAGAATTCTAACAAGTTTTTTCTCAAAGTTGGCTTTGTATTTGATAATTGTTTTACAAATTAAGATTTCATCGTAATAATTTTATCAACTTAAGGATAAAGATTTTTTATTATTATTAAACACCCATAAAGGGATTTAGTATATTACAATCTGGTCAACAGTGACCAATGAGCAATTTAATTCTAACTTAATCTAGTTTGAAAATATAAAACTAAGGTATACTCATCAGCGTGTAGAATGGATTGCACTAAACTTTAACGTGCACGCACAAGCTCTGCTTTTCCACTAAAGACACTAAACTAACTCAAAGGGCTTGATCCTCTTAAGTCTTCTTTCTAACCCAGTATTGTCAAGGAGCTGGATAGCCTCGACATTTCGACATTTCGACATTTCGACATAATTTCTTGATGGTCTGGTCAACAGTGTCCATTTCCAGATCCCTATGGAGGTCACTATTGCGAATGTACCAAGGAACATCTACCATGTTCCTCAGTGCTTTGTTTTGAAATCTTTGGATGATTGCTAAGTTGCTTGCTTTGGTGCATCCCCATAGTTGGATACCGTAGTTCCATACAGGCTTAAGTATCTGCTTATAAAGCGTAAGCTTATTATGCAGAGGCAGAGTGGAGTTTCTTCCAATCCAATATATAAAAATTTATATATTTCAGTCCAAGTTCGTCTCTTTTCTTTTTAACATGCACTTTCCATCGGAGTTTGGCAGCTAAGGTAATACCTAAGTATTTTGCTAAGTTTGAATATAGTTATTGTTTATTCTAACTGGAATATGATCTATCCTTTTGTTTGTAAAGTTAATGTGGAGTGATTTAGTTTCATTAAGTTTAATTTTCCATCTCTTCGTCCAGTCATAGATATGGTGGACCGCTGGTTGCAGCTTGTGGGTTGCTTCTTCATTGCTCTTTCCTACTGCTAGAATGGCAGTGTCGTCGACGAAGGTGGCTATGGTATTGTTTTCTAACTCTGGAATATCACATGTGTACAGTAAGTATAGAACAGGTCCTAGGACACTTCCTTGTGGTACTCTAGCTTTAATTTCTTTAAGATCGGAATAGGCTTCTTCTTGCCTAATTCTAAAGTATCTTTCCGATATATATGAATGGAGGATATCTGTATATTGTTTTGGAAGCTTATGTATTAAGCCTTCACGCCAAACCTTATTAATCGCTTGTGCAACATCAAGAAAGATAGTAGCACAAATGTTTTTCTCTTCTAATGAATTTTTTTACGAAACTATTTATCTAAAATAAATTATCATCACTTACTAATCGCTATAACTTTGGAATATTTAAACACAAAATTTTCTTAAAGGTCAGATCATCAGTAAATGTTAAATTTGCTCCCATATATACGTTCTCAATTGTGTTTTTTATGTACGAACTCCACCAATGACTTTTTGTTATCGAAATATAACGTAAATTTTTTCGTCAGGAAAAAAAAACAAAAGGAGACAAAACGAAAACAGGGAAATTGAAAAACGTACCGAAATGACGCACGGATGTTGGCAGATTGATTTTTTTTTTCTTTTATTGTCGACGAAATCATGAGTTGCAATTTTTGCACAGAAATATAAAGCGCCTGTTTAACAAACAGAATACGCCATTTTAAGTTCAATGATTGTGCTCTGGTGCAGATTTTTTTTCCTTTATGATTTTATTGCATCTAGTTTTCCCAGTGGTATCGCTCGTTTTTTAACTTTAATATGCAATTTTGATATATTTTTTTTATCGCTAAAAGTTGCTAGGTAGTATAAACTAAGAACCTATGAAATCGCCTCCGGTGACATCTGTCAATAATGTATCTGACATCTTCCAACAATATATTTGGCATATGTCAACAACACACCCGTCATCTGTCAACAAAGTTGCTAACTACCAATCGTGAAAAATAATAAAAAGTTTTGTCATATCCTTAGAAAATCCTCCATAACTTTCTTCAAAAAAATTACATGAATTTAGCACCATAAAAAAATGAATTCGAGAATTCCATGTAAATTGGTCTGAACCGGCACACAGTTTATATCACGGAGTCGATTCTTCCCGAATACACTCAGTGATGGATGCCGAAAGTTCAGAGGTTAATCTTGTTGCATTTCGTAAATTTGGGAGGTTAACCCGTGAGAATTTATCGAATTTGGTTACTGGGATAGGTCGAGTTTAAAAGCATTTGTAATATTTATGAGATTGACCTAAAGACGGTGGTGTTAGGATATTATTTATTTTAATTAATAATTTGAAACCAGAGAAAGAAAACTAGTGTGGAGAGTGGAAAGGGAAAGATATCAGTGAACATTCTCGAAATCGCCTAGTTAGATGCTCATTAAGTGAAGTGAATTAAGACATATTTTTTTTGTTTGATTGTATAAAGAAAATGGGAAATATTACCCAAACAAACAAACTATAGTTCCTTAGATTTTTTTTATGCCCCCCCCGCCCTTTACAAAATGTCGTTTTTGGCGCCCCTTCGATTTTATAACTAGTGATGTAATTGCTGAATACCAGTCTTTTAGTTTATTATTTAGAGAACTTAAAGATAATGAAATTAGTGTAACAACTGAAGAAATATTACCATATATCATTTCAAATGATCTTGAAAATGCATTTCCGAATCTAGTCAAATTGTACCGAATATTTATCACCATATAGTTGCGTGAAATTAGACGAAAATATTCTGAAAATGGATGTAACAGCTAAGTCAAATTCGCGCACATTGTTTTTACTGAATTGGCAATAAATAACCAAAGAATCCTCGAGTTTTCTTAAAAATTGGAGAAAATATGTATTTTTATGTCGGGAAGACATGGTAAAAATTTTTAAAAAAATTTATTTGTCCAGCCAAAATCGCCATTTTTCGAAAAAAAATTGAATTGGCCGCTATTTTTGGAAAAACAATAGTAGAGAAAAGAATTTTATCTTAAAAAGAAGGATTCGAATTCGATTTTCATTTTTTTCCAATTTTTTTATCGCTATATTTATGCTTGATTCTCTTAGAAAAACTGTATTTCAGCCCAAAAAATGTTTAAAAAAAATAAAACAAATATTTCAGGTTCTAAAGTAAGATTTTTGTGAGGGAACGAATCAATATAAATCAATATAAAAAAATGAAAATCGAATTTTTTTTTATTATTCCCTAAGTTGTGCACTTTAAATAAAGAAATAAAATGTTGGATTTTCTTAGACAAAAGTACACACAAAATCCTTCTTTTTAAGATAAAAATTTTTTCTCTACTATTGTTTTTTCAAAAATTGCCATCAATTCAATTTTTTTTTCGAAAAATGTCGATTTTGGCTGGACAAATACATTTTTTTTTAATTTTTACCATGTCTTCCCGACATAAAAATACATATTTTTTCCAATTTTTAAGAAAATTCGAGGATTGTTTGGTTATTTATTGCCAATTCAGTAAAAAAAATAATGTGCGCGAATTCGTTTTTTGAGGTTTGACTCTTAGAGCCGAAGATATTTAAAAAATAGTGAAGCTATCCACTCAAGAAATACCAAAAATGCCGTTTTTGGCACATATCTCGCGAAGCTCCAGCCCAAATTTATTAAAAAAAATTTTACAAGCTTCTCTTTATGTATAAAATCAAAAAAATTTAAAAAAAAATGACTTAGCTCTTACATCCATATAAAATTCTAATTTCACTTCACTAATAGGCACTAATAGTGCAACTGCTGAACGCACTTTTAGTAGATTAAAATATATAAAAACCTATCTTAGATCCACAATAGGTGAACGATTTGGCAATATTAAGCATAGAATCAGATCATTAAAAAAACTTGTATGTGCCCCCCCCGCCCTTAATTTCTAGAACCGCCACTGCCCTCAAATACTGTAAATTTTGTGTTTGAGCGTGTCTGTGAAATAAAAATTTAACGATATAATATAATCACGTTTCATGTCTCGTGGTCACCCTTTGACATCGTTTAACCACGTAATAATAGCCGACAGATTCGTCCGCTTGAGCAATCCTTATAGTGTAATTCTAGACATTTTTGCTATGACAATTCGACTTCTGGAGCGTGAGTTATAGTTTATAACTCAAGCAAATAACTCACGCTCTGTAGTTATTAGTATTGTTAATTGTATAAAATCAATTAGATAATAATTGTATAATTCAATAGGAGCAGATAAATATTATTTTTCCTTCCACTATTCACTCCTACTAGTACCTGGAGACCTTCTATAACAATTTATGGATAGAGATCATCTTAGAAAGTTTGTATTTTGATAGTTATATCAACCCGCTAAAAAAAAATTTACTCAAATTCTATAAATTTTATTAATTTCTGTTCCATGGGGACTGTTCCAACTGTCCAGTTGTCAAAAGCTCATTGTAGTTGATATGCATAACAAAATGTAACAAGTTGGCTTGGAGAAAAAAATCGTAATTATATTGTATATGTAGTTTTCTCACAGAGTCACATAGACTGAATAAAATGTTTGCATTGTTTCAGAATATATGAGAATAAATTGAGTAGGTATAAAAAGTTGTGTATTCTTAGCATTATCAGAACAAATTGACTTCGAATATTTCATTAATGTTACGAGGGACAGTACAAAAATTCACCAAATAATATGACAGTTTTTATTCTATTAATTTTTTTTAATTTGGGATGTTATGGCGCGAAAATTTAAAAAATCTCAAAGAAGTTTGTGTGACAAGGAAGCATACTAAGTATTAAAAAGTTTCCTAAACACTTTATTTCAAATAACATTAATTTAATTTGACATAAATATCTATATTTTGAGGGAAGATAAAAAATGGAGGCACTAAGATCATCTCCACCTTTCTGTCACATGTCTGTTATATATCTGTCATGTATCTGTCATATATCTGTTATATATCTGTCACATATATATTATTTAGAGAGAAAGTGCACTTTTCTGTAACCTATAACTGTCTCAAGGCATTATATGTGCCATTTTGTTACGCTGCCAGGTAAATGTAAATTTAAATATTTATAGATTCTTTATTTTTTTACTTTCGGTGTTTAGGAAGAACTTTTTGCATATTTAAAACTTTGTTTTTAATATTTAAAATTGGAATTAATTTTAAGTTTTTATAAGAATAAAGTTATACCTCTTTTTCTCCATGATCATATAGGGAATTTCATTTTTTTTTATTCTATAGATTGACTTTTAACTCGCTTTTTCTAATATCTGTCATTCATATTGCCATCATATTTCATTTACGCCCTGTCATCTGTCACTTCATAGTGATATATACTTTAAAGAACTCTATTAAAAATTAAGTTTTTTATTGTGGTATCAACGTAAATGTGCCATTGATTTAAATATAATATAAAGCAAATATTTTCAGTGTAAAACAGTGTTTTTTGTATTTATTTTTGTTTGTGCGTGTTAAATAAGGATAATAAAAGTTTTGTTGTAACATTGATATTTTTTTGAGAAATCCTCGTAGACATCAATTCTCATGAAGTGGATGGATGTGTTTAAAATAACGTGGAAACGATAATTATAGAGCGACGTCAGATTTGTACTCAACGGCCGTAGAAAATTCGTGGGATTTCTCACAATTCCCGTCTTCGACACTCAAGCGTATTTTGCCGTCTATGAGAATATCTGTTAATATCTCTTTTACAATTTACAGAATTCACACAAAAGAAATTAGGTTACAGATTGTACAAAACGGTGATACTAATTATGATTATATTTTGTTTGTATATACGTATACGCTTTTATTTATTATAGAACAGTTGCCAGAGGACATTGACCAAAAGCTTGCACAAAATCGACAAAAAAATGTTAACTTCACAATTTCGAAAATTTGGTCTTTCTATTATATCTCGAAAAACTAATAGCACCATGTGAAAGGGCGGAAAATTTTACTAAAAATTATATTATGTTATTTTATAAACATTTTTGTATACAAATATTCAGGCGAGGCGTTCGGAAAAACTTAAGTATCTTTGCCTAAAATGTACCTTCACAAAGAAAAAAAAAAGAAAGAATTTTAAAAGCTTTCTCAGGTAGCCATTAGTTTTTAACTTTTTTTTGTTCTCTCATAGAAAATTTGCCCGGAAGTTATAATTTCTAAAATTCTCACTGATTTTTAAAAAACTGAAGATATCTATTAATAGAGGCATTCATTTAATTCAAGAAAGGTATTGAGAGAATTGAGAAAAACTGCCGAACAAATTAGCTTGGATGATGGAAACGGACATTTAACCAATTCGTATATTAATTTTTCTAATGTTTCTAAACGTATCAACGTATGTTTTAGTATGGATGGATCAAACATGGTGAAAGTAAGGTAATGCCATCAAGAAAATCAAGAAACACCCTTAAAGAATTTTTCAAACACTTTAAGTTCATCAGGTTTTGTTTGATTCTTTTTAATCTTTCTACCCATTGAAGATAGAAATGAACTAGACATTTTTACACCCAAGCATTACAATATTTATTTTTTTATTCAACGGTTATTTTTCGGAAAAATTTTTTAGTCAGCGTCACTTATATAAATTCATTAATACCCAATCGACCTACCACCAAAAAGAAAACAATTCATACGGTCAGCAATTCTGCCGATTTACGAGATTTTTGGTGCAATGACCATACCAGCAGGTGCCAAGCATCGAGTTCTTTCATTTTTTTTTTTTTCGTTTTTTGTTCGGCATAATAAAGCTGCCGGTACCTCGAGGGGCTATTTAAATTTGAAAATTTTCTTTTCAACCGCTCTGTAACCCAAATAATAAGTATAACTTTTGCGAAAGTAATAAATAAAAGGCTGTTTTCGGATTTCGAGTGTGTAAAAAACGTTATGAAAACATACCAAATGCATATGGCGCCTCACAAGGATGTGATCTCATCATAGAAAATCAATACGCTGTAATTATTATCATAAAAAAATATTATATATAAAAATAAGTTCGTAAGATGACATATAGATGGTGATAAATCCATATACCTGCACTTCTGCAATTATGACTGCTATTTATTTCGTCTACGATAGCAAATATGTTGCCATCAAACAAGAGGCGAAAGCTTGATCGGTTCCTTTGATTTTGGATAGACACAATATTCAAAGGAAATACGTCACAGCATTGACACATATACTATTTGAGATACACTGAGAAAAGTAACATATTGTAATGGTATTGAATATAAAGCCTTTTTTAAACGTATAACTAATAACTTAGACAGGAAGAAAATATTACTTATAAAAGTTAATATTGTAATCACATAAGAAATTTAGATTAACAGATTTAAAGTATTTACTGGCATTTTGACGTAGAACTACATAGAAAAATCCATAATAGAATGATCACAGATAAATTTGCTGATATAATAACACTAAGAACGTTATTATATCAAATCCTAGCAGAGAAAGAAAATCAAAAGTTAACCTTAAAATTCAATCTAATAATAATTCAACAACATAATTAGTTTAAGTTAAAGGAAACGATGGTAAATTAAATGAAAAAGAGTTTAGGATTTCTAAAATTAAAGAAATATAATAAAAAAGTACAATAATAATAAAGTTTAATGGTATTTAGAAAATCAATGATGACGAACAAAAAGTGTCTTTGTACAAAGTTAATATAATTCGAAATTATATAAGAAGTATAACAAAAATTTTCTTTTAATCTCTAGAATAAGATGTTATTAGTCAAAATTTGCAATAAAATCAATAATTTTTTTAATTTTGTAAAAATTTAGGTTAAGAAATGTCAAATTTTCATGACTTTGTACTTTATAAAAACCATTTCGCGTGTCAAAGGAAGGCTTTTTACCAAAATCTTTTGAAGAGTTCACGTCGCTCCGTATCATAAAAACAAAAGAAAAACTCAAAGCAACGCGATTTAAAAGAATAAATTGTTACCTGTCAGAAAAGTGAGGTTAATGAAAAATAAAAAGAAATCAAGAAAAACAACAATCTTAGAAGGTGGCTTTTTCTAAAATTATCCATCCTATCCTGTGTTCCTGTTTGGAGATCTCCAGTCCCAGCTGTATTCCTGTATAAAAATATCCAGATCCAACTATATTCGGCGTAAAAATATCCATCCTGTTTCCTGATTTTGGTGTTATATGGAAAAACGATTTTATAGAATCCCATTTATTTGAACAACTAAAATGAGAACGAAAAGCTTAAATTGAATAAAAGGTACCATTTTAATTACTAAATATCGATATTTAAAAAGTTTAAACTATAAAAGGCCACAATAATAAAGTTAGATTGAAAACAATCTAACCCTATAAAAGTTTAATTATGTTAAGTTAAAAAGTAATTCTGTGAATAAGGTAAGAAGTTTAAGAACATTTCGTATCACACTTGCAAATATTATTTTAATAAAAACTACACTTACCGTAATCCACCAAACAATTGTTCCTATATAGATAAAGTTTATCGTTAATTTTTCTTTAATAAACGTTTATAATTTTTCACTGCGTTCGTTGTCATTGACTTTTATAAAAATCTAACCTCTTAGAGAACCGTACTACCTGAGATTGAGATTTTCTATACTTTCCTACGTAATAAAGACAGATGGCGCCCAACAACAACAACAATATTTATAAAACACATTCTGTCTAAATTTACGAAAGAAGGTAAAATAAAAATTAATAATAAATAAAAAGAAAAATCACATACCATCATAATATATTTATTCACATTCTTACAAACCGAACTACACTAAGAAAAATAATAGTGTTGATGAATATACCTCCCCGTTTAGTGTAGTCGATCTGACGAAGAAAAACCCGATAAAGGAAGTCGCTCTTTTCGTATTTTTTTTTGGAATTTCATAGATTGGAGGTCCCTCTTGCACGTGATTTCTATATGAAAGCTAAGGGAGTTGTGGAAAGGGGTAAATTAACATGTAAAGATATGGGAAATGGGATTTTCGCGTGTAACCCTCTGGGTTTTATTAGGTACGAAACGTCTTGTAGTTATAAATTAAGGGGCTCGCGAAAACGTATAAACTGAATTTCAACCCGCCCAAATCGGTCTAGTGATTCTCTCTCCGATTTGAAAGTATAGGGATTTTCGCCGCGGCAAGAACACACCTAGAGCCGTGTTCGCGTTTTTCGCAGGGAAGAAAGTGATTTCGAGACTTGATTTTCCTCCGATACATAGTCATGACCCAAGCATTGTGTCCAAATTTCAAGTCGCTAGTTTAATTTGGGGGAGAGGGAGAGGGCAAACACTGATTAGTCTTTGACTCGAGGTAATTTTTTTAATTTTTGACCAATCCGGGACAGCCCTACAAGAACTCGATCCGATAATCAGGAAGGAAGGGAGGGGGATGAAAGCGTTTTGCTCCGTAGAAGGGCAAATCTTTAAAATTATACCACCAAGTACAGCGTAACTGCACCAAAGTTCCGGATCTGGGCTATTTTTGGTGTTAAATTTACTCGACTATTTGGTTTACCTTTTTTTGAATGAAAAGACAGTGTTGATAATATGACATTACTGGAGAAACTTGAACTTGATTCCATTCACGGCATACATAATTTTAGTATAGTAATCCTTACAATTTTTGAAAAAATGAAATGTTTATTATTTTGGTCTATACCAATTGAATATACACTTTTTTGTTCAAGGATCTTAGTTCAGATATTTCTCATTTTCAGCAAATGCCAGTAATTACCCGAAAACGGCAATACCGCGACAATCGGAATAACGGAAATGATGATTGACATTGACAGTTATGCGCATACAAATTTGTTATCAGGCAAACAGCTTTCTTTCGCCTCTTGTTAGATGGCGTACTCTGTGGTTGCTACGCGACTTTGAAAGTAATTCAATGTAGAAATTGACGTTAACCGTCATAATTAACTTTTTACAAGTATTTTTTTCTAAATTCATGTTAAACATAAAAAAATCATTTAAAACCAACGCATTAATAAATCTTCCCTTCTACAATGTACAACATCGAAACATGGGTTGGTTTTCAAAGGTCCCAATGGCCAAACCAGACGCAATTTTTGGTTTAGTAAATGCGTACAAAAAGGATCCCGCTAAAATGAAAGTGAATTTGACTGTAGGTGCGTTCAGAACAGACGAAAACAAACCTTACATTCTGAAATGTGTTCGAAAGGCGGAAAAAATCATTTATAAAAGAAAAATGAATAAGGAGTATCTTCCTATGATAGGTGATGCAGATTTTAGACAGATAGCCATGGATTTTACTTTTGGAAAGGATTGCCAGTACAACCGACCAGGGAACCACGTAACTTTACAGTGTCTGTCAGGTAAATATATCGTAATGTTTTTAGATGTGCTACCATCTATGGTAAGAAGAGAGTATTGACATTAAATTTTGACTGAATCTAGTCAAGATGTCACTCTCTTCTTTTTTATCCCTTTCAGAGATTAATACAAAGTGAGTAAACCAGTAAGGAATTTTAATTTATTAGATTCGACATCCTAAGAAAGGGATAAAAAAGAAGAGAGTGACATCTTGACTAGATTCAGTCAAAATTTAATGTCAATACTCTCTTCTTACCATAGATGGTAGCACATCTAAAAATGTTATCTTATAGCGGATATAGCTATTGACTTGTACGAGTTTGGAATTTCATTTATTGGATTCGAAAAGCCTAACTGATGAAGTCGAAAGACAGAAACCGATCTTAGGATGTCGAATCTAATAAATTAAAATTCCTTACTGGTTTACTCACTTTGTATTAATCTCTGAAAGGGATAAAAAAGAAGAGAGTGAGATCTTGACTAGATTCAGTCAAAATTTAATGTCAATACTCTCTTCTTACCATAGATGGTAGCACATCTAAAAATGTTATCTTATAGCGGATATAGCTATTGACTTGTACGAGTTTGGAATTTCATTTATTGGATTCGAAAAGCCTAACTGATGAAGTCGAAAGACAGAAACCGGTCTTAGGATGTCGAATCTAATAAATTAAAATTCCTTACTGGTTTACTCACTTTGTATTAATCTCTGAAAGGGATAAAAAAGAAGAGAGTGACATCTTGACTAGATTCAGTCAAAATTTAATGTCAATACTCTCTTCTTACCATAGACGGTAGCACATCTAAAAATGTTATCTTATAGCGGATATAGCTATTGACTTGTAAGAGTTTGGAATTTCATTTATTGGATTCGAAAAGCCTAACTGATGAAGTCGAAAGACAGAAACCGGTCTTAGGATGTCGAATCTAATAAATTAAAATTCCTTACTGGTTTACTCATCCTAATGTTTGTCTACACCCAGAGCACTACTCTAACTTTTTCTACTTTACCAATTTACTTAACCGAATTATTTATCCATTTGATTTTTTAATTTTCTAGGAACTGGTGGTTTATGTATCGTAGCTCAATTTTTAAGATGTTTCTATCCCGGTAATAAAGTAGTATATATCTCAGATCCAACATGGCCGAATCATCACAACCTTTTTAAATGGATGGGTGTCAAAACGAAGCAGTACAGGTACTACGACAAAAAAAAAGTAGCACTAGATTTCTGTGCCATCATGGACGATATCAACAAAATACCAAAAAAGTCTATGATGCTTTTTCACGCTTCCGGTCACAACCCTACGGGATTTGACCCGTCGATAGAGCAATGGAAGGAAATTGCTGAGAAAATTAAAAAAAGAAACTTGTTTGTGATTATGGATAGCGCCTATCAAGGTTTTGCTAGTGGTGATATTCACAGAGATGCTTGCGCTTTTAGAATTATGGCTAAAAAATGCATAAATTTGGTACTAATAACTTCCTTCGCCAAAAATATGGGTCTCTACGGTGAAAGAGTAGGAGCCGTGACGTTTTTAGTAGATAACAAAGAAGAAGCTGCCAGAATGACATCACAACTAAAACTCCTAATAAGAGCTAACCACTCTAATCCTCCATTACATGGGTCTAGGATTGTAAAGACAGTATTCTGCAACCCGTGTTTGTTTAAATTATGGAAAAAAGAAGTCAAGTTAATGGCGAATAGATTGAGATGCATGAGAAAAACACTAGTGGACAAACTGAAGGCAGCAGGGTCTACAAGGAACTGGGATTTTCTCGTTAGACAAATCGGAATGTTTGCTTATAGCGGTTTAACGGTAGACCAAGTACAGAAACTTCGGAAAGACTACCACATTTATTTATTGAATAGTGGAAGAGTTGCTATTCCTGGTTTAACTACTAAAAATGTGGGATATGTGGCTAAAGCTATCCATAAAGTCACCTCGAAATGAACATACAGTAAATTGTTAAATTATATTTTATTATAAATAAAAATTGTCCAAGTATCAATCAAATACTATTAAACGAGCAAGGTTTGTATGTGTGTGTGTGTGTGTGTGTGTGTGTGTGTGTGTGTGTGTGTGTGTGTGTGTGTGTGTGTGTGTGTGTGTGTGTGTGTGTGTGTGTGTGTGTGTGTGTGTGTGTGTGTGTGTGTGTGTGTGTGTGTGTGTGTGTGTGTGTGTGTGTGTGTGTGTGTGTGTGTGTGTGTGTGTGTGTGTGTGTGTGTGTGTGTGTGTGTGTGTGTGTGTGTGTGTGTGTGTGTGTGTGTGTGTGTGTGTGTGTGTGTGTGTGTGTGTGTGTGTGTGTGTGTGTGTGTGTGTGTGTGTGTGTGTGTGTGTGTGTGTGTGTGTGTGTGTGTGTGTGTGTGTGTGTGTGTGTGTGTGTGTGTGTGTGTGTGTGTGTGTGTGTGTGTGTGTGTGTGTGTGTGTGTGTGTGTGTGTGTGTGTGTGTGTGTGTGTGTGTGTGTGTGTGTGTGTGTGTGTGTGTGTGTGTGTGTGTGTGTGTGTGTGTGTGTGTGTGTGTGTGTGTGTGTGTGTGTGTGTGTGTGTGTGTGTGTGTGTGTGTGTGTGTGTGTGTGTGTGTGTGTGTGTGTGTGTGTGTGTGTGTGTGTGTGTGTGTGTGTGTGTGTGTGTGTGTGTGTGTGTGTGTGTGTGTGTGTGTGTGTGTGTGTGTGTGTGTGTGTGTGTGTGTGTGTGTGTGTGTGTGTGTGTGTGTGTGTGTGTGTGTGTGTGTGTGTGTGTGTGTGTGTGTGTGTGTGTGTGTGTGTGTGTGTGTGTGTGTGTGTGTGTGTGTGTGTGTGTGTGTGTGTGTGTGTGTGTGTGTGTGTGTGTGTGTGTGTGTGTGTGTGTGTGTGTGTGTGTGTGTGTGTGTGTGTGTGTGTGTGTGTGTGTGTGTGTGTGTGTGTGTGTGTGTGTGTGTGTGTGTGTGTGTGTGTGTGTGTGTGTGTGTGTGTGTGTGTGTGTGTGTGTGTGTGTGTGTGTGTGTGTGTGTGTGTGTGTGTGTGTGTGTGTGTGTGTGTGTGTGTGTGTGTGTGTGTGTGTGTGTGTGTGTGTGTGTGTGTGTGTGTGTGTGTGTGTGTGTGTGTGTGTGTGTGTGTGTGTGTGTGTGTGTGTGTGTGTGTGTGTGTGTGTGTGTGTGTGTGTGTGTGTGTGTGTGTGTGTGTGTGTGTGTGTGTGTGTGTGTGTGTGTGTGTGTGTGTGTGTGTGTGTGTGTGTGTGTGTGTGTGTGTGTGTGTGTGTGTGTGTGTGTGTGTGTGTGTGTGTGTGTGTGTGTGTGTGTGTGTGTGTGTGTGTGTGTGTGTGTGTGTGTGTGTGTGTGTGTGTGTGTGTGTGTGTGTGTGTGTGTGTGTGTGTGTGTGTGTGTGTGTGTGTGTGTGTGTGTGTGTGTGTGTGTGTGTGTGTGTGTGTGTGTGTGTGTGTGTGTGTGTGTGTGTGTGTGTGTGTGTGTGTGTGTGTGTGTGTGTGTGTGTGTGTGTGTGTGTGTGTGTGTGTGTGTGTGTGTGTGTGTGTGTGTGTGTGTGTGTGTGTGTGTGTGTGTGTGTGTGTGTGTGTGTGTGTGTGTGTGTGTGTGTGTGTGTGTGTGTGTGTGTGTGTGTGTGTGTGTGTGTGTGTGTGTGTGTGTGTGTGTGTGTGTGTGTGTGTGTGTGTGTGTGTGTGTGTGTGTGTGTGTGTGTGTGTGTGTGTGTGTGTGTGTGTGTGTGTGTGTGTGTGTGTGTGTGTGTGTGTGTGTGTGTGTGTGTGTGTGTGTGTGTGTGTGTGTGTGTGTGTGTGTGTGTGTGTGTGTGTGTGTGTGTGTGTGGGTGTGTGTGTGTCCAGAGGATCTCGAAATCCACTCGTCAGAATTCAATGAAACTTTCAGGGTAGACTAATTCCTATCTAAATCGACAGAAAATATAGGTCTCATGTCTGTGAAAATTCGATCTTCCGAGATATTTACAAGAAAAGTTAAGCTTTTAGTTTTATTTCCTAGCAACGGCAACTTGTTTCTATAGTAATATACTATAAGGAAAGAGGATATAACGTCACATTCCATAGGCGTACTTTGCAAAATAAGTTTCTATAATATAAATAAGGTCACAGCATATAAAATATATATACCCACTTCGTAGATTAAATTTTGAAGTTATATTATTTACAAAAAATAAAAATAAACCTTATGCATCTGACACTTTAACATTGAACGAATTAAATTTAACCAATAAATAACAAGGAGGATTATATGTTGAGGTTAAACTGTTTTTAATCTCTTGGCATTAAAAGTAACGCTTCAGTACTTACCTAAACTCAAAGATTAAAAAAAAAGTTAGTTCAAGAACTATCTTTAAAAGTCACTGTCTTCACTAAAACTACTGGTATCACTATAATTGTCTTTTCTGAGGTTTATTATTATAGGTTCTATTAAATTATCCATTGATAGTGGATATACTTTCCTAAATGAATTTTCCACCTTTTTTACATGATCAATGCATTTTCCCCAATGTTCTCTATTTACATCTGAAAATGCCTTCAAAAACAAATTTCGCACATCAGGAAATTTAAATGTTTTATTGGTTTGAGAAACATAACCTTTTAATAATTGTGACCAGATCAGTTCAATGGGATTTAACTCTGCGTGGTACGGAGGCAATCTGAGAATTTTAATTAGTTTTTCTCTGGCCATCTCATCTATAATATATTTTTTGAATTTTGAATTTGAATTACTAATAATTCTTCCTTCAAGGATTTAGGAGGACTGATAATATTTTTAGAATGAAGCCATTTTGAAATATATATTATTACAAAATTCCGAATCAATTAAAATACATACGATACGGCTATGAATAAATAAAGTCTGACTTATCTGTCAAAATAACAGGTTAATTACAGTAAAAACCATGGAAACAAGATTAAATCTAGACAAAAACTATATTAGGCCGATCAGATGTATTAAAATTTAAATTTTAACTAAAAATAAGCATTGAAGGATGAGGTGAAAATAAAATTTCTACCTCTTGAACCTGTACTACGTTCTGCAAATTAAATACTGCACTCCTTTCTTCTGTATAGTATAGTAGTAAAAAGGTTTGACTTTATTTAATTTCTGGCGTTTAAATCTGAAAGAATTTAATTTTAAATTTGCCGCTTTTTATCCATAATGACCTACAAATTTTGACAACTACTGACACGCACATCTCTGGTTAATTGTTAAGAAAATGGGACCGGCTGGGATTTTCATGAAATTTTCGCAGATGCTATAAAACATGATAAAATCAATATACTTAGCAATAGAAATTTTTGCGCGGAAAAATATTTTTCACATTTTTTTATTCTACAAATGCCCAAGTAGCAATTTATAACCAGAATAAACCTGAAAAGTATAAAAAAGAAAAGGTTCATTTGACGGACATAAATAATTTGCTTGTCAAATGACAGCCATCTCATAAATTCTAGGTTGAAAATACAACGTTGCCAATTCAATTTCAGAAATCATGGGTTTAGGTAAATATTTATAGGAACGTTGAGTAACACTGTTAAAATGGACACTTGTCAAAATGTGACACCTGTCAAAACGTGACAACTGTTAAAATGTGATACGTGTCAGAATGTTACAACTGTCAAAATGAACAAATGTCAAAATATGACACCTGTCAGAATGTAACAAATGTCAAAATGTCACACGTATCGTACTTTTCTTTATTTATTACACAGATCTAACCTAACCTAAAGCTAATCTTTTTTTTTTGGCGGGTAGTAATGCTTTATGCACATTGGGTAAAGGTTCTTCCCTTCCCCGATAGTGTGAGACTACCCCTTACGGTTACTCACTAAAACCACCCCACTGAAACCACTATGCCCTACACGCTGCTGTTGCCCGTCCCGGAAACGGGGCCTGTCCGCCGTGACTATTCGCGAAGACCAAGCGTCAGTAGATGTTGCCCTAAAAGGGTGAAATCTCCAGAAACTAGGCAACTTTTAATGCATTTAACTAACCTCTGTGACAAGCAGTTGATAAACGTCAATAACACCTGCAGCAAATTAAAAATTAACACTGACAGCTTTTTTTAATTTTCCCGCCTACTTTCAAGCCAATCGCCAATCAACTTTCTATTTATCTACCTTTCTGTAGTTCAAGTAGATGTCGCCCACTCCGTGATTTTCACGAATTAATTAATAATTTGTCAGGTTATAAATATACTTAAATTATATACTCATTGGACTGCTTAAAAATGTAGATTTGAATATTAAGAGCGAAAGCTCGGTGACCAGATATTCTTTTTCATACAACCAATTTTTGTCGGCTAATAGCCTAAATAATCATCTACACTGTTTTCAGACCTTCCCCGTACAAATTGATAAGTCAGTTGCTCTTTTGAACGAATTGTTGTTATTTTGAAAGTTTTTAGTTATGGCCGCGGCAACTAGTCGAAAACGAGGTAAGTAAACAATCGTTTTGTATACGGTAGTTCTTCCAAATTTATCAAATGTACGTGATAAACGTCTTAGAAAATGTCAGAATTAATTGACTGTCATAAAAAATATATATTTTCCTTTATAATTTGTTGAAAAATGAGATTTAATTCTTATTGTACATTGTAATGTGCATCAGGTTTAAGTTCAAATATTATTTCAGCCTATAATCCAGAAGATCCGCGTGATCGAGAGATGTTATTGGCGCTATTAGATGATGATCAGCTTGAACTCGAATGCGAAACTATGTTACAAGGGTTAGAAAATCATTCAGATGTAGAATCGAGTTCAGGTGATGAAGAATTAATAGTGAGACGCATATATTCAATAGGTACTGTACGACTAGATAGATTTCAAAGACCACCGTTTACCTCGGATAAAGACTTCAATAAACAGAACAGAGGGTATAGTGAAGAAGTGGTTAACGCAGAAGGATCAGTAGTGCTGGTAAAATGGCAAGATAACAAAGCAGTTGTTGTTGGATTCAATTATATGGGAAAAGGAACTGAGGACACGGTGAAAAGATGGGACAAGGCCAAGAAAGCAGTTATAACTATTCAGAGACCAGAGGCAATCGCATAATAAATCTATAGGTGGCGTAGACTGGTTGGATCAGCTTGTATCGTATTACAGAGTGTTCATCAAATCAAAAAAATGGACATTACGTATATAGGGCCTATATGAAAGCACAGAAGGCCACTCGTAAAGAAATACTTGATTTACTACATTTCAAAATGAAAATTGGTGAAGCTTTAGTTCTTATGGGTAAACCTGTACACAAAAGAGGACCTGGTCGTCCACGTGGAGAGAATTCTCCTCGAGCTTCTCCAATTCCTAATACACCAAAAAGAAGAAATGCAGAAGTACGGCCATCAAAAGATATTCGAAGAGATTTAGTAGATCACTGCCCCGAGTATGATGATAAAAAAGAAGCTACTCGATGCAAAAATCCAAACTGCACATGCAGAACACATGTCTTTTGTCAAAAATGTCATGTTCATCTATGTTTCGTTAAAAGAAGAAATTGTTTTAAAAACTTTCACTTGATATAATATTACAAACTCACAAAATAAATGTTTGTTCACTTGCAATTATTTAATAACTTCATCCCAATGTACATTACAATGTACATTCTTCAAATGTCATAAAAATATAAATAAAAAAATGAATATGTCAATTTCTGCTTTCAATATACCCCTTTTTAGATACATATTACAATATTTTTGTAGTCAAATTAAAATTCGGGTCTGAAAGGGTTAATAGCTCTCTTCGCTTACGTCCTAGGGCAAAGACATTTCTATACTTTGTTGTAGAGCGTTAAATTTCCTACAATTTTAACTATTCAAACATGTTTGTGTGTCATTTCTTTACCAAGATATGGAGCTTAGAAGGAAAGGTCATTTTTCAAATTTCGCTAAAAAATGCCAAAAAATGCAGAATTCCACCTTATTTCTTCTGTTATACCCGAATTGTAATGAAATGTTGTTGTAATTATGGTTCCTGGTTAAAATCACTAACTTTTGACACACCCTCCCACCCCCACCCAATTCCAATGCAATAAAGCTACATTTCTTCTCTGTTGAAAGTCAACCATAATCACCATATCCCCCCCACTACATAACTCTCCCAGAGCAGGTTAAAAAAAGACGTAGTCCTTTCGTGGAAATAATTAATGTAATTAATAATATTAAGTTATTCACAAGGCATACCTACACATTATATTGAGGAATAGAGATATTAGATATAGAAAGGTACTCATATATACATGTACATAATATCATATTATATACTCATTGTACTTATTATATTTTCTGTTGAGATTTCTTAGCCGTTGGTTCTGCTTCTAACAGCTCGTCATCCTCCTGAGCGATCAGGCTGTCAATGACGTCTTCACCGTCGTCTGGTGAGTCCTCCTCGTTCAAATCAGTTTGCCTGTTTAGCTCTGAAAACATCATCAGTGTCAGCTTTCTCACAAAAAAAACACGCCGGGTAGGCACAGGAGAAGGAGTTTTGGGTGTTGTCAAATCCACTGTTCATCTGTCGAAAGTTTCCTTTTCACACTGGATTCCAACAGTCTGGCAACTCCTCCGGCTTTCACTACAGTTAGTTCGCCTACTTCAACTTCTCCTTTACAAATAATACATAAGTATGATCTAGATGCAGACGCCATCTCTCGAATTTGCGTGAACACGGATTCACAAGGCTCTCTTGAAACTATTTTAGGAAATAAGACGAACACTTTGAGAAGCTGTCACACTTTTGTCACACTGTTGAAGTCCAGTGTGAAAAGGAAACTTTCGGCAGATGAACAGTTCCTGCGCGGGTTGAGTGAAGTGAGAGTGCACAGTGCTTGCCAAATAGGGTACAACAATGAGAAATTGATTGCTGCCTTTGCACATTACATATCCAAAGCTCTTTCATCAAAGAAGAAATGTAGCTTTAGTGCATAGGGACTGGAAGGGGAAAGGGGTGGGGAGGGGAGTGTCAAAAGTTGGTGATTTTAACCAGGAACCATAATTACAACAACATTATAGAAGAGGAAGATCTACCTAACCTGAAGCCTACCGACATTCTGAACTTTTTGAAAGCAATAGGCCTGGAGGAACTGCTCTAATGGTTGAGACATCGTCAACGATTGGGCAGCAGTAGGGGGCACAATAGATCTTATAGGTCGCAGTGTATCGACACCCCCATCACAGATAGATAGATAGATAGATACAACAACATTTCATTTCAATTCGGCTATAACAGAAGAAATAAGGTGGAATTTTGCATTTTTTGGCATATCTCGGTAAAGAAATGACAAACAAACATGATTGAATAGTCAAAATTGTAGGAAATTTAACGCTCTACAACAAAGTATAGAAATGTCTTTGCCCTAGGACGTAAGGGAAGAGAGCTATTAAGGAAAAACCGGATGGTCGAAAATTTTGCAGCCCTCCCCCTCTTTTAGCACAGGGTCCTCGAGGTCAAAAACTTGAGAAAATGTTAATTAACCATCCCTGAACAACATCACAAAGTTTCATTAACTTCCGACCTTTTTCCACCTGAAACTACCTGTCGATTGGACTATATGAAAAAATAACTTGCGATTGCAATTGCTGTACCCTAGACTAGCGCAAAAGGAATTTTATATATATTGAAAAAGAAGAAATAAATGTCATTAATATTCAGGTTTTTTTTTCTTTAGGCATGTTTTTTAACCATGAAATTACAAAATTTGGATTGTAACACAGATCTTCTCTAAAAAAAATCAAAATGCAACATAACACGGCGAGTGGAGGAGATCATCGGTTACCAAAAACCCAGTGGCTGATCCATAAGCAATATTGGGGGGAGGCGATAAAAAACTAATAAATTAAACCCTTGGGGGATCAATGCTTATTCTGCTTTCGAGATGTAAAGTTTTTTAGCAAAGCTGGCGTATATATAAATCTCATAGCGCGAACTATTAATAATTGACGTACCATCCAGTAGAAATTCCAATTTACCTCGTTCTCCTCATGCCCCTCCTGCAGCTAGCATCTATTTAAAAGTTCGATTACATTTATCGACACATCATAGTAAGCGTATTTATATGAGGACGGGCGGAGGTGATGGCGTTTACCCGAAACACGAAAGGTGTGCCAAATGGCGTAAGGCTACCGATGCCGTCCCGCTTTTTCTGGGGTAAGTATAAATAACCCGATCAAAAATACACTTTTCGCTTGTACTAGCCGAGCGAATCTAAGTGAAAATACTTTGGATAAATGCTTGGGCGTTGACGATTTTTGTTGCAATTTTAAATCAAAAGGTAGATGAAATTAGAAGTGTGCCAATGCAGCCATTTGTTTTCAGAAGGCCATTTCGTGTATTTTAGATCTGAATGTTACTATACGAAATACTGAATAAGTGGATGTTACAATTGTGTAAATGGTTGATTTTCACCAACAATTGTAAATCTTAAAACTTTTATTAGAGCTTAATTATTTTAAGAAGAATACATTACGTCACAATGCCACATTAATCAAGCTCTACCTCAGGTAAATTGACAAAATTTTAAAAAATATTTTTTAACAACTATAGTCTATTTTTATGTATGAGAGAGTATTAAAATAATAAAGCGTTCGTAATCCATAGGCGTACCACTTCTTTTAGTAGACAGTTAAAATATTTTGTGAAGTTATACCTCGAGTATTTTCGTATGAAATAACCTTTGTATAAATATAATAAATATATCGGGTGTACACTTATATTTTCACCTAATTAACCTGCTTATAACTTCTAAACAGCTGAAGGTAAAAAAGTGCAATTTTTTCTAAAATATTTTATTTTTCCACAAGGTATGTTAAGAACATTGTGTCAAACGGGTTATGTAGGTAAAAGGGTTTAAACTTTGACTTTTAAACAACGTTACGTTCATAAATAATAATTTTAATATAAAAACTACTTCTTACCTACAAACCCAAATCAGAATCGAAATCAGAAGATGAACTGTCGCAACCAATATTTACAATGAGTGGCTCGATCATTTCATCAGTAATATTGTCCAACTTCCACATTTTCTCTTCTTCTTTAATCGTATGATTTACTGCCTTTTCCCAGTTTTCAGGCTTCACATTATTTACAGCCTCCAAAAACAACTGTTTAACATCACTCATTTTAAAAGAATTATTTTTTCTTGAAACTTCTCCCTTTATCTGTGCCCATATCAGTTCAATCGGGTTTACTTCGCAATGATATGGTGGTGATCTAACCACCGTCATCCCACGATTTTTTGCAATTTCATCAATTTCATATTTTTTTAATTTCTCTTTATGAAGGGAACACAAATGATACAGTTCTTTTCTCACAGAACCGGGATGAATAATATTCTTTGAATTTAGCCAATTCTGTAAATCTTTTTTTAACCACTTGGTTGTGGGCATTTTTTCTGTAAGTCTCGAGTGATAACTTGCATTATCCATTACTATTATACAGTTCTGAGGAAGAAGATCTATCATTTGTTCGAACCACTCTTTAAAGACATCAGCATTCATGTCCTCATGGTAGTCACCGGTACGAGTAGATTCAAAAGTCAATAAACCACCTTTAACAAAACCGTTTGAACTACCGATGTGTACTATTATCAGTCTGCGCCCCTTTCCTGATGGTGGATTTAAACCAGTAGATAAATTATTTAAAAAAGCCTGTCTTCGACTTGTAACAGTTTCATCTTGCCAAAATTTATTTGGTGTATGTCCCTCGTTGATCCATGTTTCATCTAAATAAAATATATTTCTTCTTTGGTTTCTCATTTCTTTTATAGTCCTTATGTAATTTCTTCTCCATACTAAAATATCGCTTCTTTTTTCCATAGAAAACCTATTTCTTTTAAAAGTTTCCATAGTGTGCTTCGACTCATTTCAGGGTAATCCTTATCATCTCGAACCGTGGCAAGAACTTTGTCTACTGTCGGAAATTCTTTTCTAAAGAAGAACGCATGCACTTTCCTTCGAAGTCTTTCTTTCAAATGATTTTCTATTTGAAATTTTGGTTTTCCTGGAGCTTTACGTGCTGGTTGAAACTCGCCACATTTCTCTTCTTTAACTCTGTAAATCGTAGATTTCCCAACACCAAGCGTACTACTAACTAATTCCACTGTGTCATCAACACTTTTACATAAATGTTTGTCTGTAAATGATTTAAAACAATTAAATATTAATGTTTTTTCATTAACTGTTAAAGGACCGATTTTTTGTCGTTACGCGGTACTTCCAAATTTTCCATGATCACACTAGAATTTACAGTTGACTGCACACTGCACCTTGCATGTTGCAACTAAACGACATTTAGTAAGCTGTCAAGAATACACAACTGGACCTCCTTACTAAATGGAAAACCTACAATCGCATTTTCGGTGAAATTTGTTGGTAAGGGATTTATCTACTTATAATTCGATTACTGTAAGAAATTCTTGGAATTAAAATAAAACAAAATTGGCAAATAGGTATTTATTGAAAATAATCTTAAGATACGGCTATGTTATCTTTAATACACAGGGCTTTTGGCCTGTCCAAACCTTTTTCTATTGTTCTGTACAGCTTATGGTTATAAAAGACCAATAAAACACCAAAAACTTGTATTAGCTCAGGTACATTTATGACAATTTTAGGAAATATTTAGATTATTTCGTAAAAATATTTAAAATGACCGTACTAAGTTTTGCATTTGAAATGCTGTTTTATTACTCTCTCATACATAAAAATAGACCATAAGTGGTTTTAATCCAGTGGAAAGAGAGAGAGAGAAAAGGTTTTATTGCTCTCATAAAAAGAAATCAACTACAGAAAAAGCGCGATGTGAACTCTTGTAAGTGTGTAGAATTGACAATCTGAATTTATTTTTCTATCGACTTGCCGGCACATAAACTTGTCCAAGCTTGGGAGCATGGGCGGAGTTAGGGTTTGTATGTTGGGGGGGCATACGTACCGGGGGTATGGAATACACCGCAGTGAAGCGGGGGGTCCGGGAAAATTTGAAGTTTCAAAACGCAATTTTAAGCTACTTTTCACCAGTTGAAATGTACTGTTTTTCAGCTGTTTTGCAGCCTAGCCTAGCTCCAGCTGGGATGGGATCAGTAAGATTGATTGACCCTTCATTCCCCCCCACTCCCGTAACTCCACCCATGCTTGGGAGAGGACCTAATTGGGCTAAAGACATGATTATGCATTATTATTTGTTAGTTATGAGCTATGTAAATACGTGACATTATAATCTGTACTAGAGAATTTGGTAGATCCTACTCGGCGGGTGCACATCTTCAAATTCCTTCGTTTCGCATTACGAGCTTCCCTACTAGACTTGAAGATAATATCTTTAAATGGATCAAAAACTATTTTCCACTCCATAAAATACATCTCTTGCATTTTTTTGCAACGGTGTTCCACATTGTCTTCACAACTAGTTCTTTGTAATTTTCAGTTTTCTTTCTTCATATTCCACGCACGATTTATCAGTAATCCTGAATCCTAATCGGTTTAGTTGTTTTAAACTTGTAGTTTCCAAAAGCTCGCTCCAATATTACAACATTTATTGACAACAAAATTAAAAAAATTGTCTAGCGTCATTTTCTGGTGTCCTAGGGACCATAATTACTTATCAAAAGTATTGTAAATTTTGGTGACAACAGCTGTCTAGTTCTTCCGCGGGTAAACTCGAAAAAATTACTGACAGGAGCTGTCATACAGTTTTTTCACTTTTTTTTGTCGAAGTAAACTTGACATGTATCAATAAGAATTTTGTTGCCTGGCAGTTTTTTGAGTTGAATTACCTAATGGCAACAAAATTCGAATTATAAACTTTTCACTTGTGATATGGTTTCCCCGTCTTCCCATAATTTGTTTAAACAATCTTACTGGACAAACACAAACTTCTGCAGTGTTTGCTACCAACCATTTACAGTCGGCCAGCTTCTGATTTCCCCCTTGTGCTGTCTTCGAAAACACTGGGTTATATTCAACTCTTCCGGTCTCTCTTCCACGGTTGTCTGTCTCGATTTTAACATAGAATACCTTACAATTTGCTGCTTCTCCATCTCTCCAAGCCAATTCATACGCAGCAATGTGATAAAATTTTCTTTGGAGGCCTACAGGTTCTTCTTCACTCCAGGACAGTGCCATTTCAAAAATTTCTCGTTTTGTGAGAGCATTAGAACTCATCTTTCTTTTTTCTGGGATTGCTTGTAAAATTTTGCGTTTTGTGTCGCGTGCATTTCTCGCTTTCTTAAACTGTATGTCCGTGATCGGATTAAAAATTCTTTTATAATCTTTAAAGTACTTCTCTTGTAACATTTTTGCTGAAGTGTTCCAAATCGTCTCTCTTTATAATCTTCTCCATTGTTCTTCTTCATGTTGAATGCCCAGTCACATAAAATAGAAGCTGACTCTTCAGTGGAAGTTTCTGCAATGAGTTCATATTTTTTTTCCAAACAAAACATCGCAAATTGTCGCCAAATTGATGTAGTTGAATTCACAGTATTGCGAGGCACATTATCATTGATGGCTTTTTCAATTTCTCCACTCGAAGACTCTCCAAATCGCGACATTTCCGCAAATGAAAACTTATATTTAGCTACTTCCACCCCCCCTTCCGGAAATTTTACTCAGTCGTCTTGATTTTTCTTCATTTACTTATAAATTTTCCGACGATTTAAAATCAGTTTGGCCCTGCTCACAGAGATATTAGAGCAACCGTAGAAATGTTTTATAATGCACTAGATATGAACGTTTTTGTATAGTAGGTATTTAATTTTTTTAACGTTATTTACTTTACCTTTCTTGAAAAATCCATTCGACCTCTAGAATGTTGTTATTTCAAAATCAAAATAAAATAAATCTAAAATCCAAAAACATTCGTTGTTTCTTTGTTTTCCTAAAAATAATTGTTTACAAGCAGGTCATTAGCCTTTTTTCAGTTTGTCACAAATTGATGATCGTATGTTTTCGCCAAGTCCAAACGACCGTTGACAAATTTCAAAACGAGACTCTAGAAATATGCCGACGAATGATCTTTTTCCTTTTCGTCTTTTTACCTCCGGAAACAAAAATACACATGATCGTCTATTTAAAACACCCTCATATTTACAGTCATCTGCTTCTGAAATACTTCGATATTTATAGATATAGACAGAGCGCGGATAGAGTCTAAATGAATTCGTCTATTTCAAAATGGATTATTATAGACTGTTATACTTGGTATGTACAGGGTGATTCACCAATACGTGCGCGTAAGTTTTTATGCCCTTCATTTATACAAAGTTAGTATATCTGTAGCATAACTATTTTCAATTGTAAAACAAAATGTATCCCGCATTAGATGATTTAAAAAATTATGAATATTGAGACGAGCACAACTTTGAAGCGACACCACCGGTATTAATTTGAACCTTCACGAAAAGCATAATTTTGTTTGTTTACCTGCAAGTCGAACGTGTGTTTTGATTTTGTGCTTCGTGTATTTCGCTGTTATTTGTTAGTTAAACGTTAAAAATGCCCAATAAAAGTAATACAAACTATTGCGTTTATGGGTATACCTCTAGGAAATCTAAAAATTCGGAATTACACTTCCATTATGATCCACCCAAGAAGCAACAAAAAAGGTGTCATCGAGGAAGTTGATCGTCGTAAATTCCGGGAAAAGTGTAATCAATTTTAAATCTGAAGATTATATTACAAAATCAGGTAAGATAAAGATTAGCATTTCTGAGATTATTTCTTGATTACTACTGAAATGTTTTTAGGAATTATTTCAAACAAAATAGCACCCAAGTAGTGCAAAAAGTGTGTGCCATCACATCATTTACCCAGTAAGCCACTTGATGTTAAAACCATTAAATGTGCAAGGAATGATGGTTAGTTAGAAGACAGCAAAGTGTTGCCTATAAACTAAGTAAACTTGTCCTTACAAACTGTGTACAGATGTACTTTTATATATGTAAACTTAAAATCTAATTAGGTGTGCACATCTTTGCTGATATTTCAACTTATCATTTTTCTAAAGGTAATATTCAGTAAAATAAAACCTTTGTCACATCATAATTTTAAAAATACCATTATTATGTTCCCCTCTTGTACAACACTTGTTTTCAATAATTATACAGTTACAATTAGTAATGAATTATTATAATAAAATGTTAAATACTACTAAAACTGAATAATTCAAAGTTAGCTTTGAACTTATGTTAAAATAAAGGATTAAAAAATATACATTTTGTGTTTATTTTGAAAAAACAAAGTAAACTAAATAAAAAATTTTGCAACAGATACATTTGATGGCATATGAAGTGTTTTAAGCCAAGAAAAAAATTTCTTAATTTTTTATATTTTAATTTGATATTGATTTGAAAAATAATTTTGAAACAAGGAATAGGATATATTTTACCACAAATCAATCAAAAGTAGGTTCTTAGAAATCATTTTTTAATTAAATCACTTTTACAATTACAATTATTATCTTGAAAAAATTGAAATAAAATTTATCAGCAGAAAACTGTTTGTTTCTTTGGCATATGATTTAGCTCCCTTCCAATATCATTCTATATTAGTAGAGGTGAAGATGATAATACCTCTAGGCTATATTCATCCTGAAACACAAAAAAAGCACACAGAAACAGAAGTAAACAATAAATTTCTGAAAAACGTAAGATATGCTAAATAAATAACCTTAATTTTAGAATAACGACACAAAAAACAGGTTCAATTGAGTCTAAATACTTACATGTCCAGGTATATTATGGTAATTTCCAAATCAAAAACCTCAAACAATCACAAAAAGTCTTAAAATACTACAAATAAACCATTCACTCAGTATAACTTAATGCACTATTTACCAAAAATTACGCGTTTCGTGTGCACAGCTGATCGACGACTGTGGCGCCACCATCGGTAATTATTTGTCTCAATATTGTTATGGTACAAAATGGGGCAAAATTATGTTAAGTGTATTGTAAACCAAATTAAAAAAAAAACTATGTAAAAAGGACTTAAAAAAAACTGATAGTGAGTGATGACATGTTTGAGTTTTGAAGTTGTTGATGTTTTTGAGATGTTAATTTTTATAAAATGTCAAATATGAATTTATTAAAATAAATATTGAAAGTATTAAAAAGTATTTTGAAGACATTCCATAAGACATTTCATGTTACAACAATTGGCATTTGAAATCGTGGTTTTAAAAAAAATAGGTCAAGTGCAGGGTTTGAAATGACATATGTTATGAAATTAAGAAGTAAGGGAAATCCGGCAGAAGAGAGTGACACATCAGGAGAGGATATGGGGAATAAGATGGAGGAAGAAGTAAAAGAAGTAGCAGAAATCTCCGAAGGAGATGAAAGTAAAATGGAAGAAATGTTGGCCATGCTCATGTCAGGCATTACAAAAAAACAAGAATTAAAAATTAATATGAAAGAATATCAAGAAAATTTGATAAGAGAAGTAAGAAGAGAAATGCATATAATTAGGAAGGACATGATGGAGAAAACCAGTGGGGAAATATTTGCCATGAAAGATGAGGTAAACGAGATAATAGAAAGTAACAGAAGAGAGGGAATTAGAGAAAGTAAAGGAATAAGTGAGGATTTACGTGCAAAAAGAAACAGGAGAAATAAGAGAAGAATTAGAAAAATTCAGGTGAGATGACACAACAAAATAAGCAAGTAAGAATTCCAACTAGAGCAATAGGAGGGACAAGATGTAATAATAATAAGAGACAAATATGGAATTTATGGAGGATCGCATGAAATATTTAAAAGATGTTGAGAATTAGATAGCAGAAGAAAAAGTGCAACAAAAATGGAAAAAATGGACTGGCATGACTTTGAAAAGAAACGCGAAAAGTTGGTGGAATGTCATGGAATGTCATAGTAGATTGGGAAGGTTTCTGTTGAGGGTTCTGGAACTATCCCTATGGTGTACCAGTTTACCAAGATTACCGAGATATGCTCATAGCCTTTTTAAACTGTATCGTAGCTTCTAAGTGGACTGTATAATTTGTGTTTTTTGCCTTCCCAACTCCATTAACAAAAACAACAAACACCTTTTATTTAACGGTTTATTAAAAAATGTTAAATAAATAAATCACAAATTAACAACTTAACAATAAAATTATTTTAGCAAGTAATGAACGAACAACGCACAAATTATTAGTAAACGTATGTTTTAACAATCACTAAAACATATTAGTAAAGAATTAAAATAATCACATCATTCAGAAAATATTTATAATGCGCGTTTTAGGTGTTGTGTATATGAGTGATGATGATACACTGATTTAAAAGTTCTCGAAGTTTGGACCTTTTCGAAGTTTTTTTCCCAACCCGTCCGAGTATTCTAGAATTTAGTTGTTATCGCGTGGGCGAATCGATTTTGTTAGATGGGTAAGTTTTTTATGTCTGTCTCTTTCTCTCACGCTGGAGAAAACAAGGATTAATTTGGTTACGACGTTATGAGATTTTATGGCGGACGTGACAATTTGCATGTTTCTAGAAAACATCCGTTTGGCCTACATGACAAACTCCGCGTAATTCAAAACCGTTAAGACTTCTGTGTCTCTCGCGGTGTTGTCGGATTGTTTGAGTTTATGTTTAATTTGTTTTGAAAATTAAACAGATGCGATGTTGTCGATTTGAGTTTTTATGTTTAATTTGTTTTTGAAAATTAAACAGTTTCAATGAAGAATTTGGTAGAAAATTCTGGGGAGATACTATACAAGATAAGGTGAGAGAGGATATGTATCAGGACAAATTTGATGAAACCAGGAGAGTTAATGGAAAACTGTGTCATGAGTCATTGAAATATTTAAGTCCAAAATGGTGCAGAAGAAGGTACGAAATGCCAAGAAGAAGGTAGGCAAAAAAAGTAGCTGCCGCTCCTCTTGCAATAAAAAAAGTTGAAGTTAAAAAATGGGGCAAAATTAGTAAAATTTGTTGAACTTTTCTTATTCATTATATTGCAAGAAAAGCTCAACAAAATTTTAGGGAATGTTGTTATGGTATAAAATGGGCCAAAATTATGTTAAGTGTATTGTAAAACAAATTAAAAAAAAAACTATGTAAAAAGGACTTAAAAAAAATAACTCATAGTGAGTGATGACATGTTAGAGTGTTGAAGTTTTTGATGTTTTTGAGATGTTAATAATTTTTATAAAACGTCAAATGTGAATTTATTAAAATAAAGATTAAAAGTATTAAAAAGTATTTTGAAGACTTTTCAATAGTACAGCTAATGAGAAATTATGGCACGAAACATAATGATCTCTACCTGTAAAAATTTATTCTTTGTCTCATCCTCATTCAGTCCATTGTATTTGATAGACGGGTGTCAATATGCAGAATTAACTAATTAGAACAAAGCTCGTCGCTTGGAGAGGCATTCGAATGGCTAAGACTGGCTATAACAATCAAAATTCGGTGATTTAATAATACTGTTGAACGGTATTCAAGTTGGAGCTGAAATGAAGGAGAAATTTTATTTCTGGGACAAAGAAAAATATTTTTAAATTTTAAAATCTTTTGTGTTTGTAATTTGTATATTATGAGAATTCATACTTCGTCATAATTTAGAATTTCAATAATCAGAATCTAATTATTTGAATTACACTTATTATAGTTATTGCTCATTTGACAGAATACCATTCCGAAGCAGAACTACAGGTTCGTATTTATTGTTAATTTCGCGAAGATAAATTTCTTTTATACTATTTTTATTATAGATTTCCAGAATTATCCGATCTCTGTGACAAGTCAGCATATCTCTACAACGACCTGTGTAATCCTAATCCAAGAATTTCGACAATACGGCTGTCATCCGCAGCCTTTCCATTACTGGAATAGCGAACTTTCGTCGAGAGATTACTATCCAGAAAAATAAATCTAATATTTTTATTCGCAGTGGGAAAAATACTCTTCGCACTTGATCTACATTGTATCCCTTTTTTTTCTATTCAAACTCGCAAAGGGGAGAGAGACTCTAATGGAAATATACAAAAATGTCGATACGAAGTTCGTGAGTTCCTTTGTGCTGTTCGAGTTTTTGTTTTCTGGTAAAGGTAACGGTAAAGTAGTTTGAACTGTCCCCTGTAAAAGTTAAAGAGTTGCCACACAACAACTACCCGATTGCTAAGAGTCGTTCTAAAATAGTTCTGCATATTTGACGTTCTCGATCAAAAAGAATTTGCTGTTGTGCAGTTTTTGATTAGTCTGAGTTTTAATTGACGCCATTTAAAAAAACTATTCTCATGTTCTCAAAAATATCAAATTTTATTCGGCGTGAATTGGAAAACAAATTGCCACAAACGGTGACAACATCGGATGTCAATTGTATAAAATAAATAAATAAATAAATGAATTCGGGATCATACATTTTTTTAAATACAATTTTAAAAAGAAATATTTATCTCATGTTCTCAAAAATATTCAGAAGAAAAAGAAAAAAATTGAATAACACTTGTGAAAGGCTCTGGATTAGCCATTTCAATAGCGTTGATTTCACTTTTTTCTCCTGGTTAATGAAATTAAAATTTTTTCTCGTTGTAGCTTGTGCCATTCACTGAAAAAATATTTGTACGTAAAATCCGGAAAGTATCGTTGTCAATTTTTTGGACATTAATGCTATGATTCAGTGAGAGAATAATTTCACGTCAAAAAACAATTGACTAGTACATTAAAACAATAACCGAAAAAGCAATAAACGCAAAACATCACAAACTAATTAACTGTATCCTTAATATAAGACAAATATTAATCAAATCAATGTTTTGCGATTCTAAACCTATGTACTTTACCATTAAAATAATAAAAACTTTTTATAAATCCAAGAACTACAATCTTTGAAAATTAATCAATGGTTTTCATTATTTTGATGAACACTAAACGTTAAATCTACGAATGCCACCATTGACTGCTTAAAAACGCGCCAAAATAGTGCTACCTAATAGTAAATCAATCTCTACGAACATTAATATTACGAACAACTAGCGTAGATGTTTAACTCTTCGCGCCGCGCCCATAGCCCATATAAGTGCAACCACATGCAGAGGTTAGGTGTTCCGATACAGTTTGTGTTTTTTGGACAGTAAAATAATAATTATTGTGCCAAATTAGTTCATTCTGGATTGGAGATCTATAAGAAAAGGAAGGTACATTCTGATAGTTACAAAAAACACTGGGGATACCGCTTGGTAAATATTATTTTGGCACACATTATACCGATACTAAAATTCTGTCTAAGATGTTAAAATAAAAAATTGCTGTTTTTTTAACTTAAATATTTATTTTAGGTTGATATGGATTATAATGTCGCGTTCGAAAGTGGGGAATTCTTTTTCTCCACGATTATATAATAATGCACAAATTATTTTTACATATTTAGCTGAATAATGACATACATTCTTCACACCAGTGAAGAATGAAAAAGAATTCACTCTCGTTAACCAATGATTATCAGAAATCACGCTAAAATGAATAAATCAAATCGTCTCTTTTAAAACGTCAAATATGGAAATCGCTTCTGACAGCGCGTCGTTTGAAACGTCAAAATAATCATATAATCATAATTTTACGTATATATAGAGAACAAAATGGACAACAGTAGCGATAGTGAAGAGTTAATATGTACGCCTCCCAAAATTAAACAAATTGCTCAATCATCCACAATTTGCTACCGGAGAGATCAAAGCAAGACTATAATAAGATTTATGAAACATTTATGGTATGGAGAAATTTTGCAAAAGAATGAATCTAAATTAAGTACCTATATTTATGTTATTTCTATTATTATTCCTAATAATGTTATAATTTCATTTAAAAATGTACAGGTTTCTACTAAAAATTGAGTTACATAGGCGTAGAGAAAGTATAGTCTTTTAGTTGTGTAGAATGGCTATTATTCACTTGGATGATTCCAAAACTCACTCGCTGCGCTCGCTCGTTTTGGAAACTCCATCCGCGTGAATAATAGCCATCATTCTACACTCGTGGAAGAATATACTATTAAAAAATTGGGAAAAATGTTTTCCGCAAATACTGGCATTTTTGCAGAAAGCATAAAGCTGCTAAAGCCCTTTTAGATAACGCCTTGAAGGAAACGTGCGACGAAAGTAGGTTCAAATTATAATATGCCAAAAAGTGGCATATTAATTTTGTATTTTTTTAGATGGAAAATATGATTCACTTTTATATTTGGTGCCATCGACCAAATTTTGTTCCAAAAATTCATTTGGAAAGACGACCCATATAAAATCTACAATAAAGGACTCGCAGGAATCATTTTTGTTTTTTTGTTCTAAAACCCAACAAGAGCTGGAAATTGAGAAAATCAGTAATTCAAACCTTTATTTTATGCCTTGGAGACGACATCTTTAAAATTTCAAATATTTGCGTCTACTTTGACGAAATTCATTTAAAATTTTTTCATATACTTAAGGCAGTTGATATATGTTTTAAAATTATTTACTTGTTCAATTTAGATTTTCCATAAGAGAGCAAAATGTTTTGGAACTTTTTGGAAAAGTGTTTTTATAAACATGCTGTTCCCTTTGAAAGCCCTAGGGTACACATGATTTGTGAATCAATAACATTAGAACAATAAAAAATAACTACCTAATACATTTTTTTGTATAATCCTCTTCTAGTTGGTTGAATCTTGATTGTTCATATGGGAAATTCGAAAATATAGGTTTTGGGAAAACGCGACACATCAAATGAGTAGACATAGATGAGCCAATTTTTTTAAAAATATCGTTTTGTTTTAATATTTTTGATAAAATAATTACCAGTATACCTAAGGTCTGATAAATAAAACTTAATAATATTAATAATTGGTGATTATGAATCTATGCTCACTATTTATTGTTTTAATGTACTGATGTTATAGATTAATGTCAATCATCCCTAACGTTAATAACCGACGATCGAAAAACCTGGAAAATATTTTCAAGTTGGCCAATAAATTACCGTTGTTGTTGGAAGATGTTTCACTGGAAACACATCAAAACTTGTTTTTGCAGTTGAATGGTTGCCCAGCACATTATGCTATTATTGTGCGAGAGCATATTAATGCAGTATTCCAACAGTGGTAGATTGGAAGAGGAAGTCTGTTTCCACGGCCTGCGCGATCACCAGACTTAACTTGTTTTGATTTTCAGACTCAACCTACGACCAGATACATATGAAAAACCGGATTCGTTAATGCATTATGTAACATACCGAGAGCCGAAATTGAAGGTGCAGGTTTGTCTACCCATGAGAGGCTTCAGCAATGCATAGAGCGTGATGATCAGCATTTAGAGCATTTACGGGGGCACTAAAAACTTTTCTTTTTTAAATCGGTCCTTTTTAGGGCCACAACTTACATAATAAAAGGAATTAATTAGTTTAAAAAATAAAAATTTAAGGGATTTCCGTATAAAATTTTCTTTGGGCTAAATTTTAGGTTAGGAACAAGATATCGAGATGCGTTTTTCGGGAGCTTGTTTAGGCATCATTTAGCTACCTTTTCATGAAAAAGAAATCATACCAATGCGTTTAATTTTTTTGAGAAAATTAACCACTTCTGACGAGATGTCGAAAAAAGCCCTCTAGCGGCGACATCTGAAACTAACAAAACTTCAAATATTATAGCATTTGTAGCCCAAGAATAGCTCTTTTCAACTAGCCCAAGTTTGTTAAAATCGGCTCAGCCGTTTCGAATGTACATGGTGTTTTTTACTGAAACCTTTGAATACCTCCCACCACTTTATTTTTAGAGATATAGCAAAAATTGTTAAACAAAAAAAGGTTCAGATTATCCTCTACTTTAAAGATCAGGTATTTTTTTGGTAGGTTAATATAGCGGAATTCGCAGAAACATCACTTTCTTAGCTTCAAGATCGCAGTTACGCCCCCTAGCGGCCATTTCAGAAACTTGAAAATATTTTCCAGGTTTTCCTCTTGATCGTTTTAGTAATGACTTTTTTTCCGCAAGCCTCTGCGATGGATAGATGTATACTTACTTTTCATTGTTTTTAAAAATATTAACCATAGATTAATATCCATCGTTCGTAACATTGATTACCGGCTATCATAGGCCTATCATTGCGATCATAAATCTATGCTCATATTTTATTGATTTTACGTACAAAAATCGTAACTTAAGGATTAAGAAAATTTACGTACGATCGTTTATTCTATTAATTATAGCTGTCATCCGCTGAAAATTAATGTTGACGTCCATTGATTTGATGTACTTTTTTATTAATTATACGTACTTTTTTCGTTCAGTGCTTTCATCTTTGAATACTGCCGTAATCACGCTTTTCTGTAAATCTGAATTGAAGAATCTTTCAGAAACGTATATATGGGCCCACTCAATTTGTTTCTCTTGCTTTTGTTTACGAAATATCTCTCGATTCTACACCTCCGCCAAGAATTGCATGTTTCAATCATTTTATAGAATTTTACTTTATTAACTTTAATCAATTAAAAAATAACATCACAATTATATTGACCAGAATCCTACATTTTTGGAAAATTATTTATGAAACGTTGATAAAAATGCGCAACCCCTAAAACCAACCCCAACAAAATCATGAAACCTTCGTTATAGAACTACAAAGAATATATATGTAACTCGGTGAGGCGCAGATCCAAATCAATTTTGTAACCCTCCGCACGGCACTATTTCTGGCCCTCTTTCTGCAGCTTCCCGGCCAGCTATTTTTGGAGGTATATGGAAGGGCACATGCGATAAGTGTGGCATCTCAGATGTGTCAGAACTGTGGCAAATCCAAACAAACGTCCTGTCGAGTCGAACGAAATAACTTTTTTAGATTTTTTGTTGGGGAATTAAAAAAATCGATTTTTATGAAATCCTAATTTTATACTTGTCAAAAGTTTCAAAGGATGAAATTATTTCTAAACATTATAGCTTAAAATATATATGAAGTGATTCAATTAATATTACGATAATATAAAAAAGATAATGATCGAATACTCAATATATGCCAACCAAAATAAAACTCAAAGTCGTCTCCACAAATATATTATAAGAATTTTTAAACCCTCAAAGGGGGAGTAAATCCAGTTGAAGTCAGATACTAAAACTGTTACAAGTAGTAGAACATGTTTTCGAATACAGTAAAAATTTGAAATACAGGTGAAAAAAACTAATACAATAGAGAAACCAATGTTAAAAATTGATACAATACAATATTCTTGAAATAAAACTTTGCTCCAACTTTCTTCAAATTATAATCGTGTAATATACCTTGACTTCGCCAAAGCTTTTGACAGGGTTCCTTTCGGAATCTCTTGGAATTCGTGGTAAACTTCTGTCATGGATTCAAAATTATCTTACCAGCAGAAATTTTCGTGTCCGGATTGGCCAATCCTACTCATCAGATACATCAGTAACAAGTGGAGTGCCACAGGGTTCTATACTTGGCCCACTCCTCTTTATTGCGTATACCAGTGATCTGCCTCTCTACATTCGCTTGAAAAAAGCACTCTACGCAGATGATGCCAAAATTTATGGAAATCCCCTAGTAGATCGAGATTTAATTCAAACGGACCTAGATGCTATCAGTGAATGGTGCTCCAATTGGTTGCTCCCCTTAAATAGAGAAAAGTGTGTCGTTTTGCATCTTGGAAAAAACAATCCGCGTTTTCAATATTCGCTCGAAGGCCTCACATTGGCACAAGTGACATCAGTGGTAGATTTAGGTATAACCATTACATCAGATTTAACGTGGTCTCAACACGTCATGAAAACTTGTAAACGCGCTAATTCGGTTTTGTACCTGCTTAAAAAAACGTTTTCAAAAGTATCCTATCAAACCTCTATCAACCTGTATAAAACCTATGTTCGACCTCTTCTAGAGTACGGGGGTGTCGTGTGGTGTCCGGTACTTGTACGAGACCAGAATCTTCTGGAAAATGTTCAACGTCGGGCTACTAGAATGTCGTCCTTCGTATGCTGAAAGGCTAGAAATGGCAAACATTCCTAGCTTTCATGACCGTCGTTTACCTGGTGATTTGATTATTACTTTTCGAATTCTGAAATTTAATTACGGCAACCTTTGTGACATTTTTCTCTTAAACGTCGACAATCGGCTACGGGGTCACAAGTTGAAATTAAAAAAGGGCAGCTTTACCAGCAGGCAAAGACAGGCATTCCTCTCCAACCGTGTCTTCGATGTATGGAACAATTTTAGTGATGAACTTATTGGCGCAGCATCAATTAACTCTTGTTTTCTTAATTTTTCTCTTTTTTATTGTTTAATATTCTTTATTTTGTTTTTTTAAGTGTTTACTAGGTTGTAACTTCATTAGTGAATAGGCTATAATAGGTTTATGCCTCAACCTTTAGCAAACTGTAATAATAATAATAATAATAATAATAATAATAATAGTAGTATACTTTATTGACCACTTTACATACAAGGTACGTTTGAAGTCATAAGTCCTAAATTTAATAATATAATACATGATAAAATTTATATACAAATGAGAGAACTACACATAACATCAAGTAAATTAAAACCAAAATTAAAATCAAGCATTGAATTTCAGAAACAGTGGCATATACAATTTTTAGTTTAATTCTTTTAAGAATTCGTCCGTACTGTAAAAGCAATAGTTTAACAGAAAATCTTTTACAAATTTTTTAAATAGATTTTTTGACATGTTTTCAAGTCTAACGTGAGAAAAGTACCTTTGAAGGGAATTAAAAAGGGAAACATCCAAAGAGTTACTTTTAGTACATTTTAACCTAGAGTTTTTGATGATTATATTCTGACAAAATCTAGTGTTGTAATTGTAAACATCATGTTTATTTAAGTCATTTAGGTTACTGTGAGTTTCCAACAGTGTTTCTAAAATATACAGTGAAGAAGGGGCAATATTCCTAGTTTTTTAAATATGCTTGACAGGGTGTATTTATGGGAGCGTTATCAATAAGTCTTACTGCTGTCTTTTGGAGTATAAATACTTTATATGCATTTGTGGAATTTCCCCATAGCCTAATTCCATACGTTATGTTATTGTGAATTAAGGAAAAATAGATAGTTCTAAGCAGATAAAATGGTAAGCACGATTTGAGTTGACGAATAACAAATATTTGCGATGCTAGTTTAGAACAGAGGTGATCTATAAGTGGTTTCCAGTTCAAGTATGTGTCAAAGTATATACCCAATAATTTCACCGGTTTTGATTGTTTGGCCCACTTATCGGAACTAATTAATAAGTTATTAGTTTTATTTTCGTTGAGTTTTAACTTATTGGCCAAGAACCATTCACTTACGTGTTTGTTGGGATGAGATTGGTTAGCATCAGTCAAAACAGTAGTATCATCGGCAAACAATACGCAGAATTCATCGATTGCACCAGGAAGATCATTTACAAATATAATAAATAAGATTGGTCCTAATATTGAACCTTGAGGCACACCATTGTTAATAGGTTGAAAAGTAGACTCTTTACCTCCGTGTACAACGTATTGCATTCTGTTATTAAGGTAAGAGTCAAATAACTGCAGTTCTTTACCTCTGATGCCATAAAACTCAAGTTTATTTAAAAGAAGATCAGTAGGAACACAATCGAACGCCTTTGTCAAGACCAACATGGTTGCGACTGTATCAATTCCGTCATTAAGATTTTCCACTATCTCTTCTAAGAGACAAATCAAAGAACGGATTGTGGATTTTTTTTTGCGAAATCCAAACTGAAATTCAGATAAAAGATTTTTGGACTCAAAATAAGAAATCACCTTCTCTTTTATAATAATTTCAAATATCTTATTTAATATAGGTAATATAGCTATTGGTCTATAATTATCCGCAACGTCCACACTTCCTTTCTTATGTAGAGGAATAATTTTGGAAACTTTAAAGGAATTTGGCCAACAGCCTTCTTCAATACATTTGTTATATAACTGAGTAAGAGGTTTTATTAAGCATCCACTACATTCTTTAATCATTCTACTGTTAATACTATAAAAATCAAGACAAGATGAATTACTTAGTTTTAGAATAATAATAATAATAATAATAATAATAATAATAATAATAATAATAATAATAATAACATGAAAGTTTAAAGTTTCAATTATGATTTCATTGAATAATTAGAATTATACACAAACTTTTTCCAAATAAGCATTTTCTTAATCTTTTTAACAACTAAAAGTTTACACTAAAAAATTATAATTTCTTCGAACTTACTCCAAAATTTTAGAAATTCGTAATTTATCAGTAAGGAACTCGAAATTCATATCCTAATATTGATCTTTTCAGGAGTCTGCTCTCATCTGAAGCTAGCAGAATAAAATAGAGATGACTAGATTAATAATTAAGTAAAAATAAAACTTCAAAATCAATGTCGGTACCACATATAATCAGATTAAAAATGGGAAAATTAAAAACTACTACGACTAGTTTCGGCTATTAGCCATCATCAGGCCTACAAATAATTACAAGAAAATAGTAACACGATTACAATGACAATATTTTTAACTACTTACCCTGGAGTAATAAATTGAAAAATGAAGAGTTTAAAAGATTTATGTAAAAAGGTTTTTAACTTGTTGGTCTTTTTTAAAATAATATTTTAACGATGTCATTTACATTAATTTATTACTCCAGGGTAAGTAGTTAAAAATATTGTCATTGTAATCGTGTTACTATTTTCTTGTAATTATTTGTAGGCCTGATGATGGCTAATAGCCGAAACTAGTCGTAGTAGTTTTTAATTTTCCCATTTTTAAACTGATTATATGTGGTACCGACATTGATTTTGAAGTTTTATTTTTACTTAATTATTAATCTAGTCATCTCTACTGACCATGCTCTGCCAGAGCTTCATGGACACCACAAATGCGTTGCCCGATTAATAAATTTTAATAAAATATTTTCAGTCCGAGCCTGTTTTAAATTAATCCCGGTAACCGATGCGAGGCCCTTTGATGGTCTATTGCAATTCCAAAAATTTCATTTTAAAATAGAATTCTCACTTTGAACGGCACTTCCTCCTCGCCTCTCTTGAGCTCATTATATACGAAAATTGGCGAATGGTCGCTTCAGTTTATATAATAAACTTTCAAATTGAGGAGTTTCTATTAATAAAATTTATGAGAGTGTGAATAGACGTTTTTAAACTACCCATGATACACTTGAGTTATCTCGGCGATTTGCATTTGTCAGAGATTAAAATGAAATTATACAGGATGAAAATAATTGATAGGGATGGGACTTTATTATAAATTTGGCAGGATGTTTGTTTTTAGGAGTGTAATAATTATATTTTCTGTAAATTTAAAGCGTCTACAATCCTTGAAATCAAAAATATTCAGTACGTTTATAAATTAGACGTCGCACTTCAGTAGCAAAACAGTTTTGACTTTTTAATTTTGGAATTTTTATTTTCCCCAAGAAATTTTATATCGTGTCAAAATTTCTCCTTAGAAACTCAGTTTTTCTTGATATTTTTTGATAAGATTTTCCTCAACGTATCCCTAGTTGTTTACTTAATCCTTTTTATTAATTAAAATTTTCCCACCCACACCCATTAACTTTTATTCGTAAAATTTGTAAGATTTAACCTCAGACTAAGAAAAAAAAATCGATTGGAGACAAAACTCATTACGATGATCGGCCAATTTCAATTATTGACTGGAAGAAAGACAAGGCCGCGCCAACTGCGACTATACTATTAATTAAAACCATGGCGGATCAGAATCATCTTTATGAGGACTCCAACGACTGATGTAGTTCATGTGCCGGTATCTGTCTGTAAGAAATGAGAAATAATCTAGCAAAGAGTTTACTGCATGAGCGGAGTTAGGCCTTGTACGTTGGGGGGGCATACTTACCGGGGGCTCTAGGGGATATGGAATACCCTCCAGTGAAGCGGGAGGTCCTCCCCCGGAAATTTTTTGAAAATTTGAAGCTTCAAAACGCAATTTTAAGCTACTTTTCACCAGTTGAACTGTTATACTGTTTTTCAGCTGACTCACCTCGCTTTCTTGGAAGTCATCTATTTGCAGCCTAGCCTAGCTCCAGCTGGGGTGGGATCAGTAATTAAGTGATAAGTTGCCCCCCCCCGTAACTCCGCCCATGGTTTACTGAGTGAAATATTAAGAATATTTCCAAATTTAACATGAACATTTGCCTATATTTCTTCAGAAATAGATGCAAATTATCTAGAGGGTTTGAATAACCTGAAATTTTCGAGCTAGTTGTTGAGTGTCAAAATTTACAAAAAAAACTTTTTAAGTGAGTTGTGACCAGAAAAAATATTTTTATTTTGGTAAAAAAGCCATTGAATCAGAAAATTGCTCGTAACATCAAAATGAGTAGATATTTCAATATAAATCGGAATCGAAATTTTATAGTGGCTAAAAAAACTGTTTTTTTATATAGTTTTAAATCCTCAAACAATTTTTGAGTGGCCATTTGAAAGAAAAAGTTTAGCAACAAAACGAGTAGATCTATCAAAGAATTTAACATAAATCGAAAGAGAAGGAAATTGTTTTTTGGAATACTTTTGATCATCAAAAAATATCGCAGTAAATTCATCGGGAATCGAAAGAGGAGGAAATTTTCTAGCAGGTTTAGCAAAATCGGAATCATATTTCAAGTTTATTTGGAGATTTAAAAGACCTTAGACGGTTTTTTAAGTAAAAAGTAGATTAACACTATTAATAAATAATGAACCAGGAATAATAAGTCGAAATCAATAATTTCTCCAGCAACCTAGATGATACCAGGTATGGCATCCCACAAGGATCCATTTTAGGACCAACTCTTTTTTTTTATATATGTCAACTCTCTGTCAAACCTGCCTCTATACAATTATATGCTGATGACACCTGTCTTGTATATTTTGAGAAAGACCAGCAACTTTTAAAAATGCAAATTTAATTGGATCTAAATCGTGTTAAAGAATGGTTATGTTTTTATAAACTAACTCTCAACATTGATAAGTCTACTTATTTAATTATATCCACAGATCAGCAACAGTTATCAGTTTCAATTGGCATAAATCAACTCAAAAGAACAGACTGCATAAAATATTTGGGACTATATATAGACAACAAATTGACACGGGAAAGACCCATAGTAAGGAAGATTGCTCCAGTAATTGGTATCTTAGGAAAAGCAGCTGAATACCTCGAAATCAAACAAAGAAAGGCGATATATTATTCCTTAATCCACAGCCGTCTTACCTACCTGACGCTTATCTGGAGTAATACATTCCAAAATAAGATCAATCCATTAATTGTTTTGCAGAACAGAGCATTAAAAAAACTCTTTAGTTTGCCTAGGCTACATCCCACTGAAGACCTGTATCTCCCAAATAAAATAATGGATATCAATCTTTGTATATCTTTCAGACGTGTTTACATAAATGTAAATCCAACAACTCCAAATCAAACCTACATTTTACCACAACTAACAGCGTGCACGCTCACAATAAAAACCACAACTGGACAAAGGAACTTGCTTGCTGAGGGAGTGAGACTCTATAATAAGCTGCCAAGTAACCTAAAAACTTCAAGCTTACAATATTTCAAAAAAATCTAAAATAGTTGATTTACTCTGGATTTTTTTTAGTGACTAAAATAGAAATCATCTTCTTTATTGCATTTTGACCACCTTATTAGCACTTGTATTTTTTTGTATTTTTGTATTATTTTATTTTTTTGTATATATTTTATCTGCATTGGCTTTGAACGTTAAATTTTTCTTCTTCTGTGGTTTTATAATCTTGTACCTATATGGCCCGATGAAAAGTATTTATATGTGTATCTACTTTTTTTTAATAAAGGAATATTATTATTATTATAAGTATCCAAGAATTCTCTTAGGATCTTGTTGTGTGTGATGAAGTCCTTCTATTTCTTTTATATCGCATTTAAAATTTTCTACCTATACCGGCACGCGGTCTATAATTATCGTTTGATGAACTTAGTATAAGAGAATCCGAGGACAGTGGTGAATTCACGGTTAGAGTAAAGTGGGTGGCGGCTAATTGAGTTTCTTCTATTGCCCAAATATCGATTTGTTAACAACAGGAGCAAGAAAATCGGAAAACGACAAATTTGGACTGACAAGTGGGAGTATATTATTATTTATTAAATCAAGAACAAGTTTATTCTCAACCAAAATCATAATCGAATAATTTTATACAATACTTAGTTCGCTATTTTCGTCACACATCGCGTATAGTTTCTATCAATCAGGCAAAATGTTTTAAATTTAAAAATCAAATAATATTCCATTATTTAACATAACATAAAATACATAATTTAAGAAAAATAGAACCTTATTGCACAATATCATTTGATAGCAAAGAATCGTGACAGAGCGGGCAATACGGCATGGAAAATGATTCAAAATTTTAAATTTCTATCTAAAAAACCAAAAGGCATATTTTTGAAACGCAAATATTCTGCTTTCTGTATGAGTTTCACAACATTTCTAATGATGATCTCATGAAAGCATGCATGGACTGAGATATTAATTTACAGGTACAGGAGGAAGTTTTGCGAAAGATATAGACGGTATACAACTCTTGAATGAAATAACATTCAAAGACGTTTTTCCAGGTAATCTTACCTGCTTCTGTGGCTTCAAGTGAAAGAAGTTTCAGTAAATTAAAAATTACTTGAGAAATAATATAACACGAGAAAGATTTTCATATTTTATTGAATCTGAAAACATGGATTTCACCGAAATTATTGATAAATTTGCTTCTCAGAGTTATTTTATAGTGAGATATTACGTAGATGGACTGATACTTTTCGTTTCATGAGATTTATGCTTTAGTATTTTTTTATATTAGATTATATATTTTCTGAGTAAATACTGTTGTTTCGCATTTCTAATTATAAAATATCTATTTTTATTTCAATGGTAATATTTTTTCTGAAATCGCTCAAGAATGTCTACTTTCTCGGAGCAATTTCAGTCCTCAAAATACGCTATTCTAGTATTTTAGTCCGTTGCTAAGCAACGAACTTTCCCGGATCGGCGTCCGGAAAAATTTTTCTCCACGGCCACTACTGAATGTAGTTATTCTGAAACCACTTATAATAACAGAAAAGAAACATTCTCGCTCTTGAGATTGAAAGAAAATTCTGATACTTTTGTCTCTTATGTATTTTATATGTATTACATTCTATCTCTAGAGCTAGAATCTGTATTCCGTGATTGTTTACAAAAATAAGGTTTGCCATGAATGTCAAATTAACTGTCAGTATTAGTTGACGTGGTCTTAATATTGGTTTGTAAAAACTTTTAATTTATTAAAAAGGAGAAGAAAATCAAACGATTCAGATGTAGAATTTGAAAATACTCCTCCAGAAATAAAAAAATTGCCGATAATATAACTCAAAATTTGCTACCGCAAAAATCCAAGCTTGAATATAAAAATACTACCTACACAATGTTGAGAGATTCAGGTTTCATTTTACTATATTATGTACAGTCTTTCATGACGTCATTTACAGTCTGACAGATTGAGTTAAGTGGCACATCCTTCTCTCTAGTTTATCATCATTGGTCAAAATCGACGTATTTTCCTGAAACGTCAAAGTGACAACTTAAACCAAAGAAGTCAAAAGTTTTGTCTGATGTACAAATTGAAACCAGATTGTGTATACTAAATGAATAAGGTACGTTTAGAATGTAAGAATTTTAAAATTACCTAGATATTTATGAAGTACTATTTAGGTTGTATAATATTTAGTGTTGCCGGTGAATTTATCAAAATTCCTTAATTTATTGCGATTTCAGAAAAAATAGTATTGTTTACTCTCAATGTTTGTTGACCTCGGCTTAACGCCTCGGCCAACAACTTGCATTGTCGTCCGGGAATGTATCGCTTTTACTACTAGGTAAACCATGTACTATTGTTTGTTTATTATTTTGTTGAAGTATTTTGTTGCTATTATAACCCATTAACTGGCCAAAAATAAAGTTGTGTACCTACTTCAAATTTTATTTGAATTTTTGTTAAAATTTCACTTTCAATTGATTCCCCAGACCCAAAATGAATGCCCCGAGGAAAATAATTGATGTAACATTGAACAATTTTTCCAATACTCCTTAAAAAAATTGCTATGTTTGTTTAATCAAAGCCTGACAAATTGATAATTACTAAAATTATTAAAATTACTAAAATTATTTTACTCTATTATTATTTATTTAAATTAAGTTTACGATTCCACATGTGCAACAAATATTTTTTAGTAACTCGTTATTTTCATATATCGGAATTTTGGTGCATTATAATTAACGTTTAACACGTTGAGCGCCACGATGCCTTTGGAAAACCTGGTCTTTCAAGTCAGAATTGTTTTTTAGTGTATTACTATGACAAATAACCTTAAAAATGATCCTGTTTAAAAAAAATACGATAATTTTTTAAATAGAACGCGCTGTATATTTTATTACCTACATGTAAAGTATTATCAAGACTTTTAATTTTTTATGTAGTTGTAAAAATTTTCTTTCGACCCAAATTTCTCAACGAAATAATTTCATGTATTGAACTGGACTACGCCGCAATAACAGTCAATAAACCGGTAATCCTGAATTGTGAATAAATAATGTTTTATGATTGAATAAGTAGGTTGAACTTGGACGTTGAATTGATTTATACATGTAATAAAAGGACTGACTGTACAGACGAAATGACCTTTTCATATTTTGAGGATTGTTTGTATTGTTTGCTGGGGGTAAATGTCTGGTTTTCTAGGCCGGACGTATTTGTGTCATCGCTTTAATAATGTTTTCATTGCTGTTTACTAATTTAAGGAATCGGTTTCCCAGTATTCGGTTTTTATCGCTTGTTTACATATTATAGTAAATATTTCTGTCATAAAAAGCTGTCAAGATAATTTATGCTGCTGTAATATCAACTTGCAATGTTGGACTATGTGCTGAAATAGTTATTTCGAATCGAAATTGGTGATCTCAAATACTTTACACAATCAAAACTAACGATAAACATAGAAAAATAATTGTTAAACGTCAAAATCGGGCGACAAATGTTAGAAATGAGTGTCAAAAGTCAGTCGTCAAAAAACGAATGTCAAGAATGCAGCCATCTTTGATTTATTTTCACCTTGTATGGAAGAATAGATTTATATTTCCATCGAAATGATTTAAGTACCTATTGTATTGGAAAATAATAATAATAATAATAATAATAATAATGTTTATTACGTAAAGTTTACAAAAAGAAATTTAAAAAAAATATCAGTAACAGTAACAGTAACAGTAACAGTAACGGCAATTTGCAAAGATAATCTATTACCTCTCACAAGAAAAACCTGTACGTGCAGGGCAAGACTATATCTTTGTTATATTTTCCATTTTAACATTTATTTCTTTGAAAGTAGGAATGCCGGAAGAATCAGAAGAGAAGGGGATATAAAATGTTTTATCGAAATTTACCTTCAGTAACTTATCTTGAAACTAACTGAAAATTATGTGTCCTTTAGTAGGAATCTCATAAAAGTTATTTAAATAAATATTAAAAAATATAGGACCAAGAACTGTACTTTGTGGCACTCCGTACTCTATGATTGTGCCTATTTATTTAAGCAAAATGAGGTCAATTGGATTGGTTGTGGTGGACCTATTTCATTGCCTCTAAGTTTGCCGTTTGCGGATGTTTTTTCATTGTAAATATAAGACAAATGGGAGGTGCAGCCGAAGGCGACATATACTTGAATTCCGGCGATTAGAATCTCGGAACACCCAGTAGCTGATAAAACTCATCCTCTCACGATCCGGCAACGGCGCAAATACATCCAAGAGCATGGCCCATTCATCTTGGCGAAGAGAAGAGCATTGTGTTGTTAAGTCCTTTTTATATTTCGCTAATAAGAGTGGCCGGAGCTGTTGCTTGTGAGGTGTACGCTACTATTTACCTGAAGCTATCGTGTTCCACGTTAACGATTAACGTAAATAATAGAATTTTAATCTTTTTAAGTAACGTTCTAAACGTGTTAGACGGATTTTATGCTACTTGTTGGTTGCTTTGTTGGCGGAAAAATTGTCTTGGATGTACTGAATATAAAAATCCAGTAAATTTATGTATTTCTTTGGCTGTTTTTGGAATAATCGCTGGGAAAATCTTTTGTACATGTACCACGAACTCTGGAACCAGGAGAGTTTGTTTAATGCCACACTGGGCTCAATATCAGATAATGTTGGTTTTATAATGGCTACTTTATATATTTTCAGTAGTTCTAACAATGTAACCAAAGCAAAGTTTATCTGGAGTAAATAGTCCTCGCTCCAAGTGGAGTCCCAGCACAGGACGTCCTGAGGACGTCCATTTTACGTCTGAACGTCCAGGTCCAATTATGGATGTTTTAAGTATCTCCCTTGTTCTCAGAATTTCAGATCTAGACTTTCTTGCAATTTTGTGTATTTTAGTTGATAGTCCAGAAGAAAATCTAGCATACAATGTATTTTCATCTTTTTCTTTGCTACATTAGTAAAAAAAGGACAAAAAACACATAAATAATTTAATTCGCTATAGAGTTATAGAGTTGACAAAAACGGAATCATAAAATTTTATTCGTATTGGTTTTGATAATAAACGTCAAATTTATTTACTGAAAGAAAAAATAAAATACAACTGGTACTAGTGGTGTATATAGGGACATTTTGACCAGTACCTTTGGTAGGAGTAGGAGTTATGATGGCAACACTGGTAAAATGTCATGTCAATGTCATTAGTATCATTCCCCAGCACCCAGCTTGGCGTCACTTGTATAATTTTTATAATGTTAGCAATGGGTGATAAAAATTGGAGTGCTGTTAAATTTGAAGATAATTCGATTGAAGCTGTCCCAACAAACTGGATTCAAGTTGATTTGTCACTGGCCATCAATGGCTCACCAAAAATTAATTACTAAAGGTCAAATTTTTTGACCAATAAAAATTCCAAAAAAGGTTATTGCGTCCCTAAGACGTCCACGTACGTAAAATGGACTTTTAAGGATGTCCTGGACGTTTTTAAAACGTCCATAGGACGTATTTGTGCTATCTGGGGTTTCAGTTATAGAACCAAAAATAAAACTCAAAGTTAAACACTTTAAATCCTCAAAGGGGAAGTGAAAAAAGTCAGTTAAAGTCAAAGACAGAGACAAATAAGTCAGTTAAAGTCAAACCCTTAAACTTTAACTGACTTCTTTCACTTCCCCTTTGAGGGTTTAAAGTGTTATATTAAATTTGTGGAGACGACTTTGAGTTTTATTTTTGGTTGAAAAGCAAAGTTTGACAATTTGAGAAATAAAAATTCTATTTATTGACGTCAAAATAAGTCGTTATCGAATAGATATTGAAAAACAAATTCAGCGTCGAAATTAAAGTTAAAAAAACTTTTTCAAGCCTCAATCAGTTTTCATTTTTTAAATCCAAGATGGCTTCGGTCTTGACAGTAGTTTCTAGTCTAGTCTCTAACATTTGTCGCTCGATCTTGACGTTTAATATTGTTTTTCGATGTTTGATTGTATGAACTATTTGACATGTCATAACTAAACGTCAACAGGGACGAAACTTATTATTTTTAAATTGTATAATGAAGTTGCATTTCCACTTTTAATAAATCACGATTTTTAGCTATTTAAGAACGCAGTTAATCGAATGGAATTATCATAAAGCAAACATTTTTGTGGTTTTGTTGGTTTATTTATAATTTAACAGTTTTTCTGATTATTAGAAATCTGCATCTAATTTAATTTTTAGAGCATGTTGATAATAAATCATCATTCCTCATGTACAAACGTAAAAAATAACAATGAGATGGCGATACTGATTCTTCCCTTCCTATCTTCATATTTTACGGTTATAAATCTTCCAATATCCAATAAATAACAAGTCATAATCAAATCGCGAAACGATAATTGTAGCGTAATGGCATGCACGCTACAATTGCTTACGATGTAGCGCCATCTCGCGTCGATCTTCCCCCGCCCGGAGCATTTTTATCCCGTTTCTTCGTTTAAGCCGTTTGTGGTGAAACGATCCGAAGCGAAGATTCAAATCTTCGGCGGGCGTTGAAGATGCACGAGAGGAAAATAATAAAACTAAAAGAAACTAGAGCTGTAAGAACTTTAAATAATGTATAACTAAAAATAATGGCAGTGTTGTAATGGTTACAATAATTTTATTGGTCTCTGAGGATTTGCTCTGGTGTTTAAGCCTGACTTTTGTTCAGAAAAAGAAGATTAGGAAGAAAATTGAAAAACTACAGAACAAATCAGTTCGTATTCGTAGGGGAATAATGCATACGCGATGTTTAGTGGTTATGATCTCCTGGAATTGCAATTTCTTCTTTTAGTACGATCCTGGACAGTCCAGGATTTACACTACTGGATAAAACCAGCCTTTCAGTTTCTTTCAGTCCTGGTCCACCTTAATTTATCTCGTACTCTTCCCCCTGTTTCTTCCTATCTCTTTAATTCTTTCTTGCTAAGTTTACCTTTTCATTCTCGCTTTTTATTGATCCTAGGGCTTTTTATTTGGGTATGTATAGTTTAAACCTGACCATATTTGTCAAAGAGATTCGTAGTCTAGACCGCGGCTTATAACAATAATTTGTTTATCAAGATCTCAAAAACCTTCGCATAACCAACACGGTTTTCCGAGAAACTGTCTTTGTGAAATAACTGACGGTCGAGTGCTTAATAGAAATTTGATCAGTGTATCGGAATGCGTTGCAGGAATTAAATATTATAGGTCGTTTTAGAAAAATGATTTTTATTTATACGTGCGGAGATTGTTAACTGTATGAAATGAAATATTAACCAGTTGGTAGTTGTTTACTACAACTTGTCGCGAACGTGCATGTATGGTTTTTACTTCCGCAAAGCAGATATCTTGATTCGAAAGATTATTTTTCCTGCAAACGTTCTTAAAGGACTTCAATTAATTTTATGAATTTAAAAAACGTTTTTCCATAATCATTTTACCTTTATTCGAAAACGGTTATATAGGTCAAACTGAACCAATTATAACAACAAGAATTATGGAACATATTGTTATTGACAGGGTTGTTACGGGATGTTTGTTTATAGAGATTAGATTGTTATTAGTTTAAAAAATGTCAGATAAGAATTTGTAATGTCAAATGAATTGAAAAATAAAGGAATTTAAAAAGTAAGAAAAATCGTAGATTTATCAATATCATCTCAATCGGCGCCCAACGTGGTGCTCGAAATTGAGTGAACCCAAATGATGAAGGAACATAATTATGGAATTGGAATAAGGATGATATTAATGGAATTAAGAAGACTAAGGGAAGGAAGACAACAAGACAAAGAAGATTTGAAAAAAATGATAAAAGATATGGAAGGTAGTATAGAAAAAATGGATAAGAAAATTGAAAATAAATTCGAAGAAGTAAATAGAAGACAGGTGGTAATAGAACAGAAGATCACAGTACAAAAAACAAAGACAGAACAAACAGAAAAAGAAAATAAAATAATTGAAAGAAATGTAATCAGTAACAGTAAAGAGATTAATTTAATAGAGAAACGTATGGAAGAAATAATACAAGACAATTGGAAAATTGCAAGAGGAGAGAATTTAAAAACAAGAAAAGATACAGAACAGAATTTGAAATGAATGGGAAAGAAATTAAAAATTTAGAAGATCATATTAAAGAAGGTTGTAAACTACAGGATGAAATAATAACATTAGAAACAAATGGAAAATACAAGAAATAGAAAAAATGTACCAAGAAAAGGAAGATACAGAAAACCAAATAAAATTTATTCAAGGAATTTAAATAGAAATAAAATTAAAAAAAATTATCATAGATGGAAGATTAAATTTAAAAAATATATTTTTGGATATTGGAAGAAAATTAAAAAAAATAGTTTTTAAATAATTTTCAGGTTATAATTAAGTAATTATAACGTGAAAATAATTTGGGGGAATTTGTTATGATGTTAAAATTTTGAAATGTTGGGTGGAATTATGTAAAAGGGGCTTTAAAATTGACAGGGTTGTTATGGGATGTTTGTTTATAGAGATTAGATTGTTTAAAAAATGTCAGATAAGAATTTGTAATGTCAGATGAGTTGAAAAATAAAGGAATTTAAAAAGTAAGAAAAATCGTAGATTTATCAATATATTTTACAAAATTTCGATCTATAAATTTTATAAACGAATTAATTCAAAAATTTTAACGGTAAATCTTCTTTCAATATCTTTTTGTCCAATTCCTATTCGACAAGCAGCATAAATCATTGTCGTACAACCTACCTGTTCGAAAATACATCTAAATTAAGACTCCATTTTACCTGTAAACACCTTTCAACCCCGTATAACCTGGCGATTTCATTACACAGTCATTATCCTAGATTAATTTTCGGTATGAGGATCAGCCTCTCATTAAGCTACTTGCGACGTTATTTATGCATTTTTTCTACATTAATCTTTTTAGAGAACGTTCGCGTGTACAGGGGGAGATCGATAAATTGGTTTTAATTTCACCGTTGCACAAACTTTCACGTTTTTTCAATTCATTTCACTCTCTGATTATTTTTAATTCTTCTGGATGAATTTCAGAGAAATTAACAAATTTTTTAAGAACTCTAAGTTTGTTGGTCTTTAGTTGAAATAGATCCAAAGTCAAAATTTGGGTTTTTGGAAATTTGACAAGGTCGTATTTCTATGACCCCACCATTTTAAAATTGGTTGTTTTGTCTATCTCAAATTCAGAAGAAACAAGAAACGAGTGTAGAGACAATTTTTTAAAGACAGCATTTAGTTCTGTTTTATAGGGTGTCAAAATCAAAATTTTTGAGAAATTAAGATCGTCTTTATGATCCTGCCATTTTGACTAGCTGCTATAACCCAGAAGAGGCATAGAAAATAGTGAAAAAATAAAATTTTGAAGACCGTATTTTAGTAGGTTTAATAGTTTTTGGTTGATAAGCCAACAAAGTCATAATTTGGATTTTTGGGAAATCATCATTTTTATCAAAACTAGGTATTAAAATTATCTCAAATTCGGAAAAAATATACATAAATAGTGCAGAAATAAATGAAATTTAACTATAACTAAGATCACAGTACGGTGTACCCTAAAAGCAGTAGACGTGTTAAAATATTCATTGAATTAACGGCAGCTGGGACGAGCGTCTTTTGTTTACAGATAGAATTCAAAGCATCTTTTTTTTTCATTTTTCTGATACTTCCTGTATCAGTCAGATTGTCTGGAAACTCAATCCTGTCTGTCAAAAATAAACAGCAGAAAAATGTGATATAAAACCAAGCTAGATTCTCATTCATCTGAACAGAAAAAATAATGAATTTTAAATTCAAAGCTTTGGTCACAATTGAGTTAATCCACGCTTGCAACATTAATTTCAAAACGCTATATCAGTTCTTTTGTTTTATGCAGGAATGAAGAGGTTTTACAAAATATTGCAGAATTTTACATTTCCATTGGTGTATGCAGAACTGAATCTTGTTACTTGAAGATCGATTTTATTGGTATTTCCAACGCAAAATTGAAGGAAATAATTTTTTTTTGGATTTCACCAGTTGGAATGTACGCCCTTTCATCTACCCCCAGTTTTTTCGCCAATGGACTGATGAGTGAAATTTTGAAAGTTGTTTAAGTTGTCATTGTATTTGAAATTAAGAATAAATATATTTTTACTACAATACATTTTAAGATTTTCAATATTTTTGAGATTGAATTAATATAAACATATGGGAGAATTAATGATTCATTAAAAAAAAATGTAAGAAAGATGTCACTGAAAGTATTGTCTATCACTAGTCACTAATTTTTCACTTCTTTCTGGCAGAATTTGAACTTCAGTAGCTTTGAAAACTTATATAGGTTCACAGTGGAAGATACCTAAACTGCTGTCGTTGTTGGGACATACTGGTAATCAATTTTGGACCAGATTGACCTGCATGGTTCCAGCGCTTGTTTAAACTAACATTTCGACTTTCAGAATCACTAAAATTCTAATTTTAGCGGTCCCAATCGTTAATCATAGATTTCTTTAACCCCTGTGCAAACACGTATTAAGATTTATCTATACTGAAGTAAGTTTTTTTTTAAAACACGCCAACCGACCAACAAGTAACAAGTTCACTAACGTTCGTACTATATCAAATAGTCGCCGAGTAAGAAACTAGAAGTGCTCAATATCTCGTGGGTGTGAAAAGAAAAGATATAAATGCCAGCCATAACATTTATTCCAAACGAGTTTGTTGCTTGTCAATGAAATGCAACCTTGCGACTTCTCGGTACTGTTCACAATCCGATTATTTGATCACTGCGATCAACGTTGCCATGTATATGTACGATTAAGTAAAAAAATTATGATTATCTGAACCAATTGCTCAAATGTATCTGAAGAGTTTATTATTAAAGATCGTTTGAGCAACTTTTCTTTTAGTTTCTACTCTTAAATCATTGCCAATTTGGTTTAAAAAAAATAGCAACGATAGATGCCTTAGATCCAGAACTCTTTTTAATCTAAAAAAGGCGTTTGATTGTCTTTGAAATATCATATAAATGGACCACAAGTCTTGAAATTGGAATTCACAAGTAAAGAAAATGGGCATACAACTAACAATCCCAGATGATCTGGGCATCATCTTGCAGGACAAATTTAACACAACGGTATGATGCAGGCTCTTAACCTAGTGGACGAATTGACAAGTAGGGAGGGGTTAGGCATAAGCCCTCAAAAGACTACGGTGGTGGAGTTCACGCGCAGACGAAAATTAGAGGGATTAGGTCCTTTAAGACTGCAGGGGAACGAAATACAGCTAAAGGGGGAGGTGAAGTATCTCGGGGTGATTCTTGACTCGAAAATCAGCTGGAACCAGCAAATAGAATAAGTAGCGAATAAAGCGGTGACCTCCCTTTTGGCGGCCAGACGACTTTTTGGAAAGAAATGAGGGTTAAGACCAGACATGTTGTATTGGTTATATAACGTGGTGGTCAATCCCTTAATAACATATGAAGCAACAGTGTGGTGGCCAAAGACACTACAAGGAGCTGCCAAATCAAGACTAAGCAAGGTGCAAAGACTTGCATGTCTTGGCATAACAGGAGCGATGAAAACCACAGCGGCCATGGAAACACTGCTAGGTCTGCCTCCTCTGCACCTAGTGGTGCAAGGGGAGGCAAGAATGAATGCTTACAGGCTGAAAAACATACTGAACCCCCGAATGAAGGGAACAGAGCATATGAGTATTGTCAGAACTGTGTCAAATGACATATTTAATATGGAGACTGACCATAGGAGGAGACAATACAACTTCAACAGTCCATTCAGAGTGTCAATTATAGACAGGACTGAATGGACAAAAACACTACAACCTTCAAGATAAGGTCTGGTATACAGACGGATCCAAAACCAAGGAGGGAGTAGGAGCAGGGATATACTCCAAAAAATCTAAGAGTTAGCCACAGATATGCCTTAGATAGAAATGCGACGGTATTTCAAGCGGATATATACGCAATTCTGCAATGCGTCAGAGAAAGTAATAGGAGAGGTCTCAAAAACCAACATATACTAATCATGTCAGATATTAAGTCGGCACTGAAGGCAATTTCAAGCCAGGAAGTGACGTCTACAATGGTATGAGAATGAATCGAAGAACCGAAAGTCCTAGGAGACCAGAACGGAGTAGTGCTGGCCTGGGTACCTGGACATCAGGGTATCGATGGGTATGAAAAAGCTGATCAACTTGCAAAAAAGGGAGCAGGAGAAATATCCGGAGTACCGAAGGGGCTATAAAAACCTGGCAAAATGTGTCAGGAAAAAAGCACGGAACATCCTTCATAGGAAGACCGTGCTCTAAAAGAGCAGCTGAGCTACTCTTACTGAGCAGAAGTAAGCTGAGAGTGATAACAGGACTCATGACTGGTCATGCACCAGTAAAAGAGTTCTTAAACAAAATTGGACTGTACAATGGAGACCTTAGGTGCAGGCTATGCAATGAGGAACCAGAGACAGTGAAACATATATTATGCGATTGCGAGATATTAGATCGCAAGAGACAAAGACTTTTTGGGCAACCAACATTAGACCCAAAAAGTTTTAACAGACACCCAGTAAAAGAACTGTACAGGGTACAAAAATAATGGACTGGGTGGAGTAATAGATGGGCAATAAACACAATAAGTCAATAGGCTTCAGCGATATTGGAGATCTTGAATCAGACGGGCCAAGACCAAAAAAAATCACAAAGGGGTTGACCATAATTATATCCAAAACTAAAGAACCACAATAATTTCTTGCTTCATATGCGACTGAAGTAGTAACTGAACAAATAAGAGAAATGGGAGTTGGAATGGGAGCGAGAAAACGAAGGCCAGGTAAGAATAGATGTTACAGGTATCAACATTAATAGCCAAAATAGCTTAAAAATGGCGCTTAAAGCGTAAGCGGCATCGTTTGGGTCTTCGAAAACAACTTCACTGAAATCTAAAAGTCATCCTATTGGTTGGATATACAAATGAAGCGCTGTGATAAGACAATGCGGCGTGCATCCACCTGACCTGATAATGTTCACCTTGTTTCATTAAAAACGATTTTGAAATGTTTAAAACAAATTATTCTCGTAATAAATTAAAGAATCGACAAATGTTGCTAGTGATAAATTTAAGAGAGCAACAAAAAGGTATTGGCTAATTTGCAAACTATTCAAGTATATGCTAGTACCGAATATGACCTAAAAATTAGCCTTTCAGTTCAGTTTATCGCCATTCACTTGACCTGCCGTACCAGTATGACCTTGTGACAATACAAACAATTTGCATCAACAATCCAAGATTGATAACTCGGTACGATTAGTACAGGATCGGATTTGGTTAAATACAAATACAAAACTGATAAAAAATACCTCGGCATCAATTGTAACAAATTTCTCGTTTAGCTCCAGAAATTAGAAGAAATATATTAAAGTCATCATGATGGCCATTCTATAGGTCCTTCTCTATTATCTCCAAAGATTTCTCGTTTGAGCAACGTATATACAACATAAGGAATTAGCTTAAGAAATCAAATACTATTAAACGAGCAAGGTTTGTATGTGTGTGTGTGTGTGTGTGTGTGTGTGTGTGTGTGTGTGTGTGTGTGTGTGTGTGTGTGTGTGTGTGTGTGTGTGTGTGTGTGTGTGTGTGTGTGTGTGTGTGTGTGTGTGTGTGTGTGTGTGTGTGTGTGTGTGTGTGTGTGTGTGTGTGTGTGTGTGTGTGTGTGTGTGTGTGTGTGTGTGTGTGTGTGTGTGTGTGTGTGTGTGTGTGTGTGTGTGTGTGTGTGTGTGTGTGTGTGTGTGTGTGTGTGTGTGTGTGTGTGTGTGTGTGTGTGTGTGTGTGTGTGTGTGTGTGTGTGTGTGTGTGTGTGTGTGTGTGTGTGTGTGTGTGTGTGTGTGTGTGTGTGTGTGTGTGTGTGTGTGTGTGTGTGTGTGTGTGTGTGTGTGTGTGTGTGTGTGTGTGTGTGTGTGTGTGTGTGTGTGTGTGTGTGTGTGTGTGTGTGTGTGTGTGTGTGTGTGTGTGTGTGTGTGTGTGTGTGTGTGTGTGTGTGTGTGTGTGTGTGTGTGTGTGTGTGTGTGTGTGTGTGTGTGTGTGTGTGTGTGTGTGTGTGTGTGTGTGTGTGTGTGTGTGTGTGTGTGTGTGTGTGTGTGTGTGTGTGTGTGTGTGTGTGTGTGTGTGTGTGTGTGTGTGTGTGTGTGTGTGTGTGTGTGTGTGTGTGTGTGTGTGTGTGTGTGTGTGTGTGTGTGTGTGTGTGTGTGTGTGTGTGTGTGTGTGTGTGTGTGTGTGTGTGTGTGTGTGTGTGTGTGTGTGTGTGTGTGTGTGTGTGTGTGTGTGTGTGTGTGTGTGTGTGTGTGTGTGTGTGTGTGTGTGTGTGTGTGTGTGTGTGTGTGTGTGTGTGTGTGTGTGTGTGTGTGTGTGTGTGTGTGTGTGTGTGTGTGTGTGTGTGTGTGTGTGTGTGTGTGTGTGTGTGTGTGTGTGTGTGTGTGTGTGTGTGTGTGTGTGTGTGTGTGTGTGTGTGTGTGTGTGTGTGTGTGTGTGTGTGTGTGTGTGTGTGTGTGTGTGTGTGTGTGTGTGTGTGTGTGTGTGTGTGTGTGTGTGTGTGTGTGTGTGTGTGTGTGTGTGTGTGTGTGTGTGTGTGTGTGTGTGTGTGTGTGTGTGTGTGTGTGTGTGTGTGTGTGTGTGTGTGTGTGTGTGTGTGTGTGTGTGTGTGTGTGTGTGTGTGTGTGTGTGTGTGTGTGTGTGTGTGTGTGTGTGTGTGTGTGTGTGTGTGTGTGTGTGTGTGTGTGTGTGTGTGTGTGTGTGTGTGTGTGTGTGTGTGTGTGTGTGTGTGTGTGTGTGTGTGTGTGTGTGTGTGTGTGTGTGTGTGTGTGTGTGTGTGTGTGTGTGTGTGTGTGTGTGTGTGTGTGTGTGTGTGTGTGTGTGTGTGTGTGTGTGTGTGTGTGTGTGTGTGTGTGTGTGTGTGTGTGTGTGTGTGTGTGTGTGTGTGTGTGTGTGTGTGTGTGTGTGTGTGTGTGTGTGTGTGTGTGTGTGTGTGTGTGTGTGTGTGTGTGTGTGTGTGTGTGTGTGTGTGTGTGTGTGTGTGTGTGTGTGTGTGTGTGTGTGTGTGTGTGTGTGTGTGTGTGTGTGTGTGTGTGTGTGTGTGTGTGTGTGTGTGTGTGTGTGTGTGTGTGTGTGTGTGTGTGTGTGTGTGTGTGTGTGTGTGTGTGTGTGTGTGTGTGTGTGTGTGTGTGTGTGTGTGTGTGTGTGTGTGTGTGTGTGTGTGTGTGTGTGTGTGTGTGTGTGTGTGTGTGTGTGTGTGTGTGTGTGTGTGTGTGTGTGTGTGTGTGTGTGTGTGTGTGTGTGTGTGTGTGTGTGTGTGTGTGTGTGTGTGTGTGTGTGTGTGTGTGTGTGTGTGTGTGTGTGTGTGTGTGTGTGTGTGTGTGTGTGTGTGTGTGTGTGTGTGTGTGTGTGTGTGTGTGTGTGTGTGTGTGTGTGTGTGTGTGTGTGTGTGTGTGTGTGTGTGTGTGTGTGTGTGTGTGTGTGTGTGTGTGTGTGTGTGTGTGTGTGTGTGTGTGTGTGTGTGTGTGTGTGTGTGTGTGTGTGTGTGTGTGTGTGTGTGTGTGTGTGTGTGTGTGTGTGTGTGTGTGTGTGTGTGTGTGTGTGTGTGTGTGTGTGTGTGTGTGTGTGTGTGTGTGTGTGTGTGTGTGTGTGTGTGTGTGTGTGTGTGTGTGTGTGTGTGTGTGTGTGTGTGTGTGTGTGTGTGTGTGTGTGTGTGTGTGTGTGTGTGTGTGTGTGTGTGTGTGTGTGTGTGTGTGTGTGTGTGTGTGTGTGTGTGTGTGTGTGTGTGTGTGTGTGTGTGTGTGTGTGTGTGTGTGTGTGTGTGTGTGTGTGTGTGTGTGTGTGTGTGTGTGTGTGTGTGTGTGTGTGTGTGTGTGTGTGTGTGTGTGTGTGTGTGTGTGTGTGTGTGTGTGTGTGTGTGTGTGTGTGTGTGTGTGTGTGTGTGTGTGTGTGTGTGTGTGTGTGTGTGTGTGTGTGTGTGTGTGTGTGTGTGTGTGTGTGTGTGTGTGTGTGTGTGTGTGTGTGTGTGTGTGTGTGTGTGTGTGTGTGTGTGTGTGTGTGTGTGTGTGTGTGTGTGTGTGTGTGTGTGTGTGTGTGTGTGTGTGTGTGTGTGTGTGTGTGTGTGTGTGTGTGTGTGTGTGTGTGTGTGTGTGTGTGTGTGTGTGTGTGTGTGTGTGTGTGTGTGTGTGTGTGTGTGTGTGTGTGTGTGTGTGTGTGTGTGTGTGTGTGTGTGTGTGTGTGTGTGTGTGTGTGTGTGTGTGTGTGTGTGTGTGTGTGTGTGTGTGTGTGTGTGTGTGTGTGTGTGTGTGTGTGTGTGTGTGTGTGTGTGTGTGTGTGTGTGTGTGTGTGTGTGTGTGTGTGTGTGTGTGTGTGTGTGTGTGTGTGTGTGTGTGTGTGTGTGTGTGTGTGTGTGTGTGTGTGTGTGTGTGTCCAGAGGATCTCGAAATCCACTCGTCAGAATTCAATGAAACTTTCAGGGTAGACTAATTCCTATCTAAATCGGCAAAAAATGTAGGTCTCATGTCTGTGAAAATTCGATCTTCCGAGATATTTACAAGAAAAGTTAAGCTTTTAGTTTTATTTCCTAGCAACGGCACATAATAATAACTTGTTTCTATAGTAATATATACTATAAAGGATAGATGAGTACAGTAAAAGTGGGGATATAACGTCACATTCCATAGGCGTACTTTGCAAAATAAGTTTCTATAATAAAAATAAGGTCACAGCATATAAAATATATATACGCACTTCGTAGATTAAATTTTGAAGTTATATTATTTACAAAAAATAAAAATAAACATTATGCATCTGACACTTTAACATTGAACGAATTAAATTTAACCAATAAATAACAAGGAGGATTATATGTTGGGATTAAACTTTTTTTAATCTCTTAGCATTAAAAGTAACTTACATAAACTCAAAGATTAAAAAAAAAGTTAGTTCAAGAACTATCTTTAAAAGTCACTGTCTTCACTAAAACTACTGGTATCACTATAATTGTCTTTTCTGAGGTTTATTATTATCGGTTCTATTAAATTATCCATTGATATATCCACTTTCCTAAATGAATTTTCCACATTTTTAACATGACCAATGCATTTTCCCCCAAATGTTCTCTATTTACATCTGAAACTGCCTTCAAAAACAAATTTCGCACATCAGGAAATTTAAATGTTTTGTTTTGAGAAACATAACCTTTTAATAATTGTGACCAGATCAGTTCAATGGAATTTGACTCTGAGTGGTTCGGAGACAATCTGAGAATTTTAATTCCTTTTTCTCTGGCCATCTCATCTATAATATATTTTTTGAATTTGTTTTTATGTTGCCTTGCTATTACTAATAATTCTGCCTTCAAGGATTTAGGAGGACTGATAATATTTTTAGAATGAAGCCATTTTGAAATATATATTAATACAAAATTCTGAATCAATTAAAATACATACGATACGGCTATGAATAAATAAAGTCTGACTTATCTGTCAAAAGAACAGGTTTATCTAAACAAAAACTATATTAGGCCGATCAGATGTATTAAAATTTAAATTTTAACTACAAATAAGAATTGAAGGATGAGGTAAAAATAAAATTTCTACCTCTTGAATCTGTACTACGTTCTGCAAATTAAATACTGCACTCCTTTCTTCTGTATAGTATAGTAGTAAAAAGGTTTGACTTTATTTAATTTCTGGCGTTTTAATCTGAAAGAATTCAATTTTAAATTTGCCGCTTTATATAAAAAAGGAAAGGTTCATTTGACGGACATAAATAATTTGCTTGTCAAATGACAGCCATCTCATAAATTCAAAGTTGAAAATACAACGTTGCCAATTCAATTTCAGAAATCATGGGTTTAGGTAAATATTTATAGGAACGTTGAGTAACACTGTTAAAATGGACAGCTGTCAGAATGTAACAACTGTCAAAATGAACAAATCTCAAAATGAACAAATGTCAAAATATGATACCTGTCAGAATGTAACAAATGTAAAAATGTCACACGTATGGTACTTTTCTTTATTTATTACAAAGATCTAACCTAACCTAAAGCTAATCTTTTTTTTTTGGCGGGTGGAAATGCTTTATGCACATCGGGTAAAGGTTCTTCCCTTCCCCGATAGTGTGAGACTACCCCTTACGGCTACTATTTTATTATGCGGACAGTTTTAATATTTAAGTTTTCATTATCATAGAGAGAGAGAGAGAAAAAGAATGAATGCTTGTACACGTGTACTATTAACATAGATTTCAATTTTTTATTTTACAAGAAACTTTAAAGAGACATTTAAAATTCTCTATTTTCATAGTACATTTTAAGGTTGATTGTGACTTTGTATTTTCCAAGAGCAAATTGTAATGTAATGTACGAATGAACTATTTTTGTAACTCAAAATTTTTGAAAAAATATGATGTCATATCTGCCACACGTCGAGAGTCTGGTCACAGGTTTTTGTGGAGGTTTTTACCCAAGTATGAATATCAGACCTATAATTTTCCTTCACTGCAGATCAATAAATAATAAAATCAATTGAACATAGAGTTTTTCTTATATAGTGATAAATAGAGTGAGCTGAGCGATCTTCTGTTGACGGGACGTGTGCCCTACACGCTGCTGATGCCCGTCCCGGAAACGGGGCCTGTCCACCGTGACAATTCGCGAAGATCAAGCGTCAGTAGATGTTGCCCTAAAAGGGTGAAATGCATTTAACTAACCTCTGTGACAAGCAGTTGATAAACGTCAACAACAGCTGCAGCCAATTGAAAATTAACACTGACAGCTTTTTTAATTTTCCCGCCTACTTTCAAGCCAATCGTCAATCAACTTTTTATTTATCTCCCTTTCAGTAGTTCAAGTAGATGTCGCCTACTCCGTGATTTTCGCGAATTAATTAATAATTTGTCATGTTATAAATATACTTAAATTATATACTCATTGGGCTGCTTAAAAATGTAGATTTGAATATTAAGAGCGAAGCTCGGTGACCAGATATTAGACAAAGAAACGAGGATATCAGAACAAGATCCAAAGCGAGTGACGTCATAGAACAAACTGCATAAAACAAGTGGCGTTGGGCTGATACGTTGCGCGAAATGATGAGAAATGGACAAAAATCATTATGCAGTGGAGACCACGGAGAACAAAGAGAAGCAGAGGCAGACCCATGCTAAGATGGCGAGATGACGTACAGAGAAGAGCGGGAAAGAACTGGATACTTCCAGCACAAAACAAGTCAACATGAAAGGAAATGGAACAGGCATATGTCCAGGAGTGGATTAATACAGGCTGATGAAGATGAAGATATATAATATGTGTCTTCTATTGGCATTCACAGTATTTTGGAATCCCACAAATGTTTCAAAAATAACCAAAATTGACAATGTTCGTAACATTTAGACCAGGGTCAATTTTGAAACAAAAAAAATTCATAGCAGTATACGGAAAATTTAGAGTAAATTAAGGAAAATCAAGACGACTGAGTAAAAGCCCCGGAAGAATCTTCCATGAATTCGGATATTCAAACTCGGTTTGGCCCTAGTCTAATTTGCCTATTAAATTGTCTCAATATTTATTCTTTCTATAAATAAGAAAACTACTACAGTCACAAGTCCGACACTGTTAATTTTAATGATAATGAACACATTATTGACAAATACGGTAACCAGTTCGACTAAAGACTTTTACGGTAAAGAACGCTGAAAAATATCTGGGAAAAAATTAATATTAACAATTACAGAAGTCGGTTTTACTTTATGGTACGTTAAATTCGTGTTAATAGGTTTATATTTTATAGCCTTATTTGTAGAAATAAGCGATTGTTCATAAAAGAAAATTATCACGTCCGCAGAGTTACCTCTTTCGAGTTTTATTTGGTATGACCCAGTTATAAATATGCTTTTTGTGGAATTATATTTTATACTTGAATGCAAAAAGAAGAGAATCTAGAAGAATTAATTTGCATGATTTATTGGGTATTAATAGTTTAATCGTATAGAAAGTTTGTGGTAATATTTAAAAAAAAACGTTATTGGTTCATGTAGCGAATAAGAAATTAATGGTAATTTATGTCTATAGCTATTTATTCTATACAAAAATAAAAATCTATATATGTATATGAAATTTAACTGCATTCCTACTTTGGTGCTTTGACTTCGAAAAAGGTGCAGTAGCCAAAAAAAGTAAGGGTTTTGATTTTAGCCCGGATCGCAGAAATTGTTTACCAAATTTAAAAAATATATATTTTTCTACTCCCATACTAGTAAATTGCATATTACCTCCTACTTGGATACTAAGTAAATATATCATAATAGTTACTCGAAGACCGAAGAAGGAGTCGGAGCCGGAATATACGGGCAAAAACCAAGGATAATGATCCCGGTGAGCCTGTCAAAAGACACCACAGTATTTCAAGCAGAAGTAGCAGCAATACACCTCCGTATAGGAGAAATAAACAGACAAGACAGCATAGGCCAGTCCGTTGTTGTATTCTCCGACAGTCAGGCAACACTAAAAGCACTAAAGGCCACCCAAGTAAACTCCAAACTTGTGTGGGACTGTGCCTGTGCCCTGAATGAATTAGCTAACCGCAAGAAAGTGACCCTGGCATGGGTTCCAGGACACAAAGGGCATCGAGGAAATGAAAAAGCCGACGAATTGGCCAGACAAGGCTCGTCAACGGCATTTTATGGTCCAGAACCCTTCTGCGGTATAGCAAAAGCAACAGTTAAAAAAGCAATCAGCAAATGGGTGGAAAAACAAGCCCAAAGCTGGTGGGAACAATCCCCAGGACAGAGGCAGGCAAAAAGGTTTCTCAAGAAACCATCGCCTACACTCACGGCAGACCTACTAAGCAAGGACAGAAGGTCCGTAAAAGCAATAGTAGGCATGCTTACAGGACACTGTAAACTCAACAAGCATATGAAAAACATAGGTATGGCAGAAGAAACCACATGCAGGTTTTGCCAGACAGAGGAAGAAACCTCAATCCATATTCTATGCGAATGCGATAGAATAGCAAGGACAAGATTTTCACAGAAGGGAACGGAATACCCAGAGGCAGAGAGCTACGTTGAAGAGCCACTGTCAGGGATCCTAACCATACTGAAAAGGAGGAAGCTCGCGCAAGTCATCTAATTATCAGGGGAAACACAATAGATCTGCAAAGGTCGCAGTGGAATAGGCCGTAGGGCCACCCCTTTTTACATCTATCTATCTACTGACACGTAATGACTAGCACGTAATAATAGCTATTTATATTACAAGTACATAAACAAGGGCTTTATTGAACGAATAATTTTATAGCCGAGCGAGCTTGCGAGAGAGGCTATAAAATGATGAGTCCATAAAGCCTGTTTATGTACGCGTTATATACACGATTTTATGTTCGATTGCAATTAAAAAATAATAATAAATTGAAAAAATTAAAATTTGATACGATTTTGGCTGACAGCAGTTGCGATGACAAGTAGATTTTTATTTTTTAAACATGTCAAATGAGTTGTCTTGCAACTTGTCAGTGACGTTGGCAATTACTTTATTTTACTATACTGTATTTGAAAATCAAGAGAGAGTAAATTCCCAGATATGTTTTGCAGTTATCAGTGTTAAAGGCAGTAAACCATAGACGTGCGTTTTCAAAATTAAATTAATATGGAAATAGAAATATTTAATTTGTTTTAGTTATTTATACCTAGATTACCAATTTTAGATAGATAAACATAATTCGTAAGTAGTAATTTAATTTGGGTAAAATGAAGAAAAAGTCAATATTATTTTAGGCATTTTGTTTTAGGCATATGTTTATTTACAAAATATGTATATAATATGTACAGATAATTACAATTATTTATAAATTAATATGAGGAGCTAAAAAAACAATTAAGTAGGTATATGAGAAAAAAAAACCAACCGCAAGGATAAAATTTGACGAGCAACATGCAAAAAATACGACAATATTAAATCTTAAAAAATAAAAATCTAAAAATAAAATGAAAGTACATAAATTAATAATTTTAAAGTTATTCTCAAAAAAACCGTTTGTACTGCCTATATGACAAATAATTAATCTTTTACCTTTCCCTATAGGTTCCTTAAAACCAGTAGTATATCCTTCTAGAAAAGCTTGATGGGATGATTTTATATTTTTGTCTTTCCAAACTCTTCCTACACAATGTCCTTCATTAACCCATGTTTCATCTAAATAATAAATGTTTTTATTTTGAGCTTTAACTTGTTGTATTCTTCTGAGGTACTGTCTTCTCCAACATACAATTTCTTCAGAATCAATTAGCATTGAGTGTCTGCCCATTTTTTCAAATTTAAAGTTTAACTCATGTAACACTTTCCATAGTTTATCCCGGCTTATTGTGGGTAAATCAACATCATTCGTAATGGCTTGCAAAACTTTATCTAAAGTTGGTATTTGCTTGTTTATAAAAAATGAGTGAACAAGCTTACGAATAGCATTTTTAAAAAACTCGTCCACGTTGACTTTTAATAGTTTTGGTCTACCTGGTTTCGGCTTTGGTGAGGTTACTCCACCTGATTTTTCCTCCTTTAGAACTCTATATATTGTAGATTTTCCATATCCCATTGCCTTAGATGTTGTTTCAACTACACTGTCAATAGTGTTTGAGGGATTTTGATGTTTAAAATAGTGGTACACATTCACTACAGCACTCTTTTCATTGAGCGATAAATGGTCTAGTTTTAATTTTTTCACTGGCGTATACTCACAAACTGCTTCCATTTTTAGTCACTACTATTTGTCACGTTTATCGAAAATCAAATAACTGCATTTCTAGAAACTATTTAAGTCAAAATATCTGTCATTAGAAGCTGTTGCCATTCGGAGGTCGTTAAATAACAATTATCCCTTTCTATTCTGGTTACGCCTATGACGCACGTTAATCCTCTTAGGCCTACTGTAGTAACAATGAAAGATCATAAAATAATGTGATAGTCCAAGAAATTTAATAAATTTTGTATTGAAATTAACAAAAATAATTTAGAATGCATTACAAATATTGAAGTTTTACCGCACGTACTGTACTATAGTTTTGCATACCGAATTACTTTTTATTCTGGGAATTTACTCTCTCTTGATTTTCAAATACAGTATAGTAAAATAAAGTGCTACTTTATTGACGCAAAACTGTTCTATAAACAGCGTTTTATTGGTCAATCGTACATAAAAAAAATTATGCTTTAGTTCTATAAAAATATGTAATTTATCACATTAGTTTTGGAAGTGAATTAGCAAACGTTATTTTGACAGATTAAAATTAACTCGCTGTCAGTGTAAATATACATTTATTTTGAATACAAATAACTAAAATGAGTTCATGGGAGAGTGAGAATGAATTAAGTAACACCACCCAATAATATTCAGTTAGCTGCGGACACTACTGACAACCTATTGCCAAAAAAATCAAGAGAAAGAAATGAAAGGTATACCAGCAATTTATGGACTGGTGTACTTACAGCAAACAGTGTGAACTCATCTTCATCCCACCATTCTCTGGGAACATCTGAAAAACCCCCCAAATTGGGATAAGGGTATAGTAGGTAATATATAATTGCCAAAATTTTACAATTAATTACTTTAAAAAAAATTTACTATAAATTGTTCCTGAATATTGTTAAAATAATAAAAATGTTACTTGTTATTTATGCTTTTTATTTGCTGAATGAAAGTGTTCGTAGAAAAAGTATAGTACACAACTAGAGTTGTAAGCTCATTACATGCTTGCAACTTTTCTGCTCGCATGTAATGAGCTTCTTACAACTCTCGTTATGTAATATACTATTAAAGTATTGTTTAATTTATGGTATATTTGAATTTTAAAATTCCAACAACCTGTAACTCAGAAAATAAGTGTTCGTGTATGAAATTTTATCATTTAGATTTATGTAAAACTAAAAAGGTTTCTGTAATTTTTATGTTTGTTCACTCTAAATTTCGTAATCTCAGGGTTGTATCCCCACAGCATAGATTGAAATAACAATAGGAGTTCACCAGGGCTCTGTTTTGGGACCTATACTTTTCTTAATATACATTAATGATTTACGATTAATAGAACCAATCGGCAAATTCACTCTTTTTGCTGACGACACAACGGTCGATTGTACCGTGGATTCTCTTGAGACTGCAGAACTAGAGATGAATGTTTTGCAGAGTGGAGTTCAGGAATGGTTTAACATGAATGGATTGGATCTTAATGCAGACAAGACAAATAAAGTTATTTTAACATTAAGACCAACTGACAGCTCAATGGATATAATGGTTAAGTTTTTAGGAGTCAGTTTGGATCCTCTCCTTGAATGGCATGCACACATTGATATTGTTGCTGGAAAGTTAAGAAGCTGTATATATGCCTTGCTGATTGTTCCTCCGACAGTGCTTTGAGAACAGCCTATTTTGGCATTTTTCATCCTGTCGCCACTTATGCTATTTTAGCCTGGGGTCATGCCCCACACACAAATAGGTTGTTCTCACTACAGAAGAGGGCAATCAGAATACTGGGAAGGTTGGGTTACAGGGAGGATTGTAGACATGTCTTCTCCAAGTTGGGTATACTCATTCTACCATCGGTGTATATTCAGAGAACCTATTGTGGGTACATAAGAATAGAGATAGGTATAGGGTGCAATTTACCAGCGCTTGACAAGATGTCAGAATGGTCCAGGATTTCTGTCTGTTAAGCTATACAATAAACTTTCTAATAGCTTTACAGTTTTATCATATGCGCTCTTCAAAAATAAATTAAAACAAATACTAATTACACATGGATTTTATTCAAACGAATAATTTTTAAATTTCCCTTTTACTTTATAAAAATGGTACCTATATATTGTATCTACTGCAATTGTCTGTATTAGTGTTTTTAATGTGCCCGAGTAGTACTTGATTTTATCAATTTTATTTAAGCAATAACACTTTCATTATTTTTTTATTGTTTTTATTTTGTAATTGACAAACTGAAAAATTGTACTGATGTATTCAATCTGACTTGTGGAAATACTTTTGTATACTAACACTAATAAATGAATTTGAATTTGAGCTCGGGCTCCTACGATGTTTTGAATGGATCACTGTATCGAAAAACAAGAAAATTTTGTTTCGTTTATATTTGAATCCACTGAATTTGATTCTGTCCTCCATTCTCTGATACCGGAATTCATATTTTCGAAAATTCGGTTTTTTCGAGATATGTTTTTTGAAGTTGAAAGTTTAAAGTTGATTTTATTAATCATTTTTTGAGTCTTAAAAACCTATTTATCCAAAATTTCAGTATAATGCGAAATATTTGGTACATTTTGAAGATTCTTAGTGGGATATAGTAAGAAAAATCCCTTGATATGATGTATTTGAAATTTGACATCTGACAAGCTCTATAATTTTTGTGTATGGTCACTTTAGAAGTTTGAATTTTTGTGTCAGGCGGTTCTGGAATTTTTTCTTTGTAAAATAACCTTTTTTATCGATTTAAGGTCATATCCAAACATATTTTTTGGCAACATGGTTTTTTTTAATGAAAATATAAAAGTTACGTTTTGAAATGGGATACTATGTCAATTAAAATTGATGTATTTTGACCACTTGAATTCGAATGTCTCATCGGTTTTCAGATATTGGGACATATTTTGAAAAAAAATTGAATTTTCCGAATATTTTCAGGATATTTCTTTTTTCCAAAAAAGTTTAAAATTAAACAACTTTCGGTACGTATAGTGTGAACAAAAAAAAATCCCTTTGAAATTTGAGACCTGTCGGGCTTTTGTAATTCTTTTGTCTTTTGTTTAGCATTCTAGAATTTTTTTCCAGTCGATCGTGTCGTCACTCGTTTGGCCCCTACGTTTTTTGAATGACGTGAATAAAAAAACACATTCGTTTTCTGATACTGTAGCTTTTTATCAAATTCGAACTTTCTGAATATTTTCCGTTAGTTTTTTTTCCAAAAACTCCCAAATCCTCCTATCGTTCACATACAAATTATAAAACTTGAATAAAAGTCATTCATTTTTATCCAATCGCGATACAGTTGTTTCCGGACTGGAGCACAAAAAACCATTTACATTTTATATTTTTTCTACCGCACGTACTAACATACCAATAGATCGATCGCAGTGAATGGCAGGCTAAATAAGAGACCATTGTATTGGGATATATTAGCGAAGTCTTAAATTTTAGATTCATCGCATAACTATGATAAATTAAATGGTTTGAACTCTTAAGAAATTTTACGGATATTATCTACAATCTCAAAGAGTTCAATGCACCTGATTCTATGATAAACTTCGTTAATATATATTATTTGGTTAAGGAAGACTAGGTTCATTTATATTTTATTTTTCTCTATGTTAATAACCGATTAAAAAATTGTTTAGGAATCAATTTATGCTAAAAATCCAGTTTAAAACAGCTCTCACTGCTGTTAATGTTACGTAGTTTCCAGGAACTGGAAATAGACTTTCCACAGCATTTCACACATCCGTCCGTTTATATATTCATGGAAAAACTTAAAGAGTTTCCAAATCACTGGAAAAATTAAGGATAAGAAGACGAAAAGAAAACTGCAGACAATAACGAACTTATTCCTCAGTATAATGTTAATTGCCTTGTATATATATTGAAATGGAATTTGATTAGAACAAGTTGAAGAGGGAAATTTAGAAAAAAATGGATTTAAGCGATGAAAAAACAGGATTAAGAGGACAACAAGAAGAAGACCAAAGGAATATAGATGACAGGATGTAATGGAAGAACAAGAAACAACTCTTTTACAACAAGATTTAAATGAAGAGCAAGGGGTAGATCATGTTGCATAGGTAGCAGAAATGAATGTTAGGGAAATGGGAGACACAATGTCTGGAAGTAGTCCTATGGATGCTCTGACAATATTCTTTAACAGGATTGAACACAGAATGGAAGGAATGGAAGGAAAATTTAGAAAAATGGAACAGGGAATTAAAGAAGAGTTTAAAGGTTATGAATAAGAACATGGAGAAACATAATGAAACTATAAAAGAATTTAAACTGGAAATAGAAGGAAAAATAAATACTATTAAAATGGATCAAGAGATGTCTGAAAAGAAGTTGGAACGTAGGATTCAAGTAGTACTAGGAGAACAAGAAGAAATGAAGAAAAGTGTGGGAAAAATTGAACAGAAACAGCAGAAAATTGAAAAAAATGTTTAAAGTATCATGAGGGATACAGAAGGAAAAATCAAAAAGACAGAAAACAATAAGAGTGATAAAATTGGAGAAATACAGCCAAAATTGGAAAAAGAGATAGGTAGTATAAGATTGCAGAATCAAGTAAAAGGAGAAAGTTTGGATAATTTTAAGATGGAGGACAATGAGGAATTAAAGAGAGTACCGAATGGGGGGAAATTTTTGATAAAATGACAGACACATTTTGTAGAGAGGTACAAAATGGATTACAGGTACGAGTAAGTAGGATACCGATGAATATAGGGGATGGGATCGTGAAATTTGACAGAAATGTAAGGAAAATTCATCCTAAAGTATTTGTCAAGATTATTAAGAATAAAATACAAGGAGTTAGAAATATAGAGGAAATAAAATTGGTTTTTAGGAATTTGTTGGAAGGAGATCCGTTGTTATGGTTTTGTAATTGGAAAAAAAAGCTCTATGAAAATAAGAAAATTGGTTAAATTTGAAGACGATAGTAGGAAAATATTATTGAAAATTATAATTGAATTTTATTATGGTATCAGTTAATAGTGTTATTTTGGAATTAGTAAAAATGAGACATAGGTTATTTAATAGGTTAGTTTTTTTTAAATGGAATTTGATATTAGAACAAATTGAAGAGGGAAATTTAGAAATTTACATAGGGGACTTAAAAAATGTGACAGGGATTTTTTTTAGAGAATTACTGGGGGATGTCAAAGTCAGAATTAAGAAAATAAAATCATTGAAAATTAAAAACTTATAATTTCATATTTATTACAATAAATGGGTATAAACTATTTCATTGTAAAATTAACTAAGCTAATATCTTTCTCATTCACCTGTTGGCAGGTAGTCTACCCTTTTTGGTCCGCTTTTAGCATCCGTCCGTTTCTGTTGTTGACCAAGAGCAAGTTTTCCCAGAGAAAGAGTCAGAGCCTACAGAATATCCATTTAAAACTGCTGTTAATGCTACATAGTTTTAGTATTAGTAAAAATGAGACATAGGTTATTTAATAGGTTAGTTTTTTTTAAATGGAATTTGATATTAGAACAAATTGAAGAGGGAAATTTAGAAATTTACATAGGGGACTTAAAAAATGTGACAGGGATTTTTTTTAGAGAATTACTGGGGGATGTCAAAGTCAGAATTAAGAAAATAAAATCATTGAAAATTAAAAACTTATAATTTCATATTTATTAAAATAAATGGGTATAAACTATTTCATTGTAAAATTAACTAGGCTAATATCTTTCTCATTCACCTGTTGGCAGGTAGTCTACCCTTTTTGGTCCGCTTTTAGCATCCGTCCGTTTCTGTTGTTGACCAAGAGCAAGTTTTCCCAGAGAAAGAGTCAGAGCCTTACAGAATGTTCATTTAAAACTGCTGTTAATGCTACATAGTTTCCAGGTTCATTTATAACATCGAAACGTCGTATATATGATATATTACCATTGCGCTAATACTTTTTTTTAACAATCTCATGCCCACATTTACTTACATTTATTTTAGACAGATACTTAGATATTGTCTATTATCTAATAAAAAAAGGCTTAAATGATTCGTAGCTTACATACTATTATTGGTATAGTAGAACCCACCGCTTTATGAGAAAGAAAAAACAGCAAAGGATACCGCCAATAGAAGAAATGCTAATTGATCTGGACATTTTTGAGTACTTTAATGTCGAAAACACCGTACACTATCCATATACATAAAAATAAAATGATATTTTGGCTATTAGGACCACTGTGCAAAGATTCTATAACCAACTTAGCTGGAGATCGTTAGAGGTAATTTGCGTAAAATTTCTATATTGATTAACTTTCTTTAATATGAATTTACATTTTAATTTCTATAAAGCGCCGTTCAGACTTTACAAGTTACTTGAATTCAAGTAACTTGAAAGGAGTAACCTGAATTCAAGTGAACGTTCATACTATTTCAATATTTGATTCAAGTCATTTCAAGTTGACATTTTTATTTAAATGATTCCTGTTTCAAGTTACAAAAATGGCGTTAAATGATGTGATTCCTGCTGGAATAAAAGTTGTAAATCAGCTAATTGTGGATGGATTCCTAAAAATCAGAGAAAAAATTCTACACTGACGCTAGTGTGAACCATCCACGGAGGGTTCTAATTGTGAGGTTATTTTGTATAAAAATTTCAACTTGAAATTTTTTCTCTAATTTTTGGTAATCCATCCACAATTAGCTTATTTACAACTTTTATTCCAGCAGGAATTACATCATTCGGCGCCATTTTTCTAACTTGAAAAAGGAATCAAGTAAAAATGTCAACTTGAAATGACACTTCTAAACATTTGTACATATCATTTGGGCATCTTTACATATATATTATAAAACTTGCGCCTATTTTATGTATTTAACCCCACAGAATTAATTTGGGGACAAATTAAAAAAGAATAAGCCGTTATAACGTGTTTCCCAAATTTGACGGGTTGATAGCAAATTTGGTAAAAGAAGAAATTAACAAAAGTTCAGTTGATGATTGGCAGACAAAAATCAAACATGTTATCAAAGAAGAAAATTCTTATATAACGAGTCCGACCAAATTGATTATCAATGTTGATGACAGTGAATCCAATGGTGAGGGTTGAGATAGGGTAGGTAAGCTTAATTCATTTATAATATTTATGACTTTATTCACCGTGTTTTTAATTTTAGAATTAAAATTTGAGACAAAAATTTTAATTAGCAACGTTTGTGAATCTCACAAGAGATCAGAAAATGAAGTGGAGTGGTCAACCTCTATTGAAATCTAATATGCGTTATAGAAATTAAAATGTAAATTCATATTAAAAAAGGTTAATCAATATAGAAATTTTACGCAAATTACCCCTAACGATCTCCAGTAACTTGGTTATTGAATCTTTGCACAGTGGTCTTAATAGACAAAATATCATTTTATTTTTATGTATATGGACAGTGTAAGGTGTTTTCGACATTAAAATACTCAAAAATGTCCAGATCAATTAGCATTTCTTCTATTGGCGGTATCCTTTGCTGTTTTTATAGCGTTTTTTCTTTCTAATAAAGCGGTGGGTTCTACTATAATAAGAGTGATTGGTCTGCCAATGAGTCGGTCAAAGACCGTAGGAAACGGGGCCCGCGGTTCGCGTTCTTAATTCCGCGGCCGAAAGTTCATAATTGGTGCGATACCTGCCTCGACTTACAAACAAGAGACGTCCACCAAACCAGTTGTGCGTAAATTGTATTATTTTTCGTTTAATTTAATAGTACGAGAAAATTTGCTTCGTTGATAAATATTTTCTGAGGCATCTTCGTAATTTTATAAAATATATTTGCCCTTTTAACTTGTTAGGAGCTTGTCAGTGGCAGAAATTTGGTAAAGTTTATTTTTCTAGATTTTGGTCGCTAGAAGGTCATTGACCCTCTGCCAAACTGAGTAGCACCTTATTTAGTTTTTTAATATCTGGTCACCGAGCTTCGCTCTTAATATTCAAATCTACATTTTTAAGCAGCCCAATGAGTATATAATTTAAGTATATTTATAACATGACAAATTATTAATTAATTCGCGAAAATCACGGAGTGGGCGACATCTACTTGTAATCTATCAGTAATAGGGAGATAAATAAAAAGTTGATTGGCGATTGGCTTGAAAGTAGGCGGGAAAATTAAAAAAGCTGTCAGTGTTAATTTTCAATTGGCTGCAGCTGTTGTTGACGTTTATCAACTGCTTGTCACAGAGGTTAGTTAAATGCATTAAAGTTGCCTAGTTTCTGGGGATTTCACCCTTTTAGGGCAACTTCTACTGACGCTTGATCTTCGCGAATTGTCACGGTGGACAGGCCCCGTTTCCGGGACGTGCAACAGCAGCGTGTAGGGCACACGTCCCGTCAACAGAAGATCGCTCAGCTCACTCTATTTATCACTATATAAGAAAAACTCTATGTTCAATTGATTTTATTATTTTTTGATCTGCAGTGAAGGAAAATTATAGGTCTGATATTCATACTTGGGTAAAAACCTCCACAAAAACCTGTGACCAGACTCTCGAGGTGTGGCAGATATTGATATCATATTTTTTCAAAAATTCTTTCTCTCTCTCTCTCTCTCTGATCATGAAAACTTAAATATTAAAACTGTCCGCATAATAAAATAGTAGCCGTAAGGGGTAGTCTCACACTATCGGGGAAGGGAAGACAGGTGTCCATTTTAACAGTGTTACTCAACGTTCCTATAAATATTTACCTAAACCCATGATTTCTGAAATTGAATTGGCAACGTTGTATTTTCAACTTTGAATTAATAAGATGGCTGTCATTTAACAAGCAAATTATTTATGTCCGTCAAATGAACCTTTCCTTTTTTATATAAAGCGACAAATTTAAAATTGAATTGTTTCTGATTAAAACGCCAGAAATTAAATAAAGTCAAACCTTTTTACTACTATACTATACAGAAGAAAGGAGTGCAGTATTTAATTTGCAGAACGTAGTACAGGTTCAAGAGGTAGAAATTTTATTTTTACCTCATCCTTCAATGCTTATTTGTAGTTAAAATTTAAATTTTAATACATCTGATCGGCCTAATATAGTTTTTGTCTAGATTCTTGTTTCCATGGTTTTTACTGTAATAAATTTGTTCTTTTGACAGATAAGTCAGACTTTATTTATTCATAGCCGTATCGTATGTATTTTAATTGATTCAGAATTTTGTATTAATATATATTTCAAAATGGCTTCATTCTAAAAATATTATCAGTCCTCCTAAATCCTTGAAGGCAGAATTATTAGTAATAGCAAGGCAACATAAAAACAAATTCAAAAAATATATTATGGATGAGATGGCCAGAGAAAAAGGAATTAAAATTCTCAGATTTCCTCCGAACCACGCAGAGTTAAATTCCATTGAACTGATCTGGTCTCAATTATTAAAAGGTTATGTTTCTCAAAACAAAACATTTAAATTTCCTGATGTGCGAAATTTGTTTTTGAAGGCAGTTTCAGATGTAAATAGAGAACATTGGGGAAAATGAATTGTTCATGTTAAAAATGTGGAAAATTCATTTAGGAAAGTGGATATATCAATGGATAATTTAATAGAACCGGTAATAATAAACCTCAGAAAAGACAATTATAGTGATACCAGTAGTTTTAGTGAAGACAGTGACTTTTAAAGATAGTTCTTGAACTAACTTTTTTTTAATCTTTGAGTTTAGGTAAGTTACTTTTAATGCTAAGAGATTAAAAAAGTTTAATCCCAACATATAATCCTCCTTGTTATTTATTGGTTAAATTTAATTCGTTCAATGTTAAAGTGTCAGATGCATAATGTTTATTTTTATTTTTTGTAAATAATATAAATTCAAAATTTAATCTACGAAGTGCGTATATATATTTTATATGCTGTGACCTTATTTTTATTATAGAAACTTATTTTGCAAAGTACGCCTATGGAATGTGACGTTATATCCCCACTTTGACTGTACTCATCTATCCTTTATAGTATATATTACTATAGAAACAAGTTATTATTATGTGCCGTTGCTAGGAAATAAAACTAAAAGCTTAACTTTTCTTGTAAATATCTCGGAAGATCGAATTTTCACAGACATGAGACCTACATTTTTCGCCGATTTAGATAGGAATTAGTCTACCCTGAAAGTTTCATTGAATTCTGACGAGTGGATTTCGAGATCCTCTGGACACACACACACACACACACACACATACAAACCTTGCTCGTTTAATAGTATTTGATTGTCTTCTAAAAATTCTTGACCAACAAAACAACTTTGCGTTAAAGGCAACTCATAAACAATCTGACACTGACTATTGCAAAAGTATAAATTAAAATCAATATTTTCTAAGTTTTATTTTTAATATCTTAAATATACTAAAAGCTTTTATTTCATTCCAGGTGTGCCAATGCTTGATACTATAAAATATTTCCTTTAAAAAAAATTAAAAAGAACGGGATTTCATACAGAAGGTATCCAAATAGTCTTATTATTTTTTTAATTTACAGAAAGATTGAGCTACCTTCTTTTTCAAGCTTTAGTCCTTCATTATTTTCGCATTTCAATACGCGTTTCGAGAGTTCTGATTGCAAAACACAAAGTTAAAAAATGGACGCCAATGAATGTTTAAAAACATCGTCTCTCTAGTCTAATGCTACTGATAAATTTTAAGGACTATACGTGTACAGGTTCAGAAGGTATTTCTTTCAACAAATTTATTTTTTCTTCTTTTTATGCTTCTTATGTCAATATATCTTCCTCTAATCTAAGTTCTGCTTGCTTAGGCTCTTCTTTCTTTAACCTGAGCTGCCCTTAAAATTTCCGCAAGAGCTTCATCTTTACGGAACCTCAAGAACCTGTCAATACTGTTTTCAAACCTGTCTGCTATGACAGATATAGATAAAGCAAGGTGCATATTAATAATAAATTATTAAAAATGTTATGTAGTTTTTTTGTCGTTTATTGAAACGTCTAAATTGATTATAAATAAATTTAGAAGCATTTATGAACTCAAAATGATAAATGAAAATTATTTCCGATCTTGCACATAATTTTCCCGAGCTATAAACGCTATTATTTTCATACATATCCATATCGAGTGTCTTGTGAGGACTTAAGGTCAAGCAAAGCACAAACACAAAGTAAGCGAGTTAGAGTATGCAGAGCGAAATCGACCACCGCACTGCTTTGTGTCTACCCCCACCACGCCTCCTCTAAACCTCTCTCGTGTTGTGGCAGCTTTGTCACGGCCAACTCTTTGACACCACGCTGGAACGGACCGGGAGGAGGACATTGATGGTATTAGCAAGATTGCCAGTTACTGAACTTTTTCTTTCCTATTTAAAACAGGTGGGGGTGATCTTGAAAGGGTTAAAAAGTAATGAGACGGACCTATGTGTAGCGTTTAGATTCTATTTATCCAAATAAACTTCTAGATTGTCTGCTATAATAGTGCAGTTCATATGGGTATATTGTAATCTATATATTATAGATAGGAAACTTTCTTTGCTTAACGTGAAGGTTTAGATGTTTAGAAAAATAATAATTTGTAAAACGAGTTGTATCAACTAAAGTTCGCTTCAAGACGCTTCCAAATTAACATTGTATATGAGGAAAACGTTGAGCGAAATCACTCATAATGTCTTCCTCATACTCAATAGACAATGTTCTATAAATTTCAGCTGCATTGTTGTCTTCAACTTGGAGAAATCGGGTCATAGAACAAATTTCGCACATAGAACATTGTATATGAGGGAAACATTGAGTGAACTCACTCATAATGTCTTCCTCATACAGAATGTACAATGTTTTATACATTTCAGTTGCATTTTTGTCTTCGTCTTGGATAAAACGTAACTCAAAATTACTCTCGCGTATAGAACATTGTATATGAGGGAAACGTTGAGTAAAATTACTCATAATATCTTTCTCATACTCAATAGACAATGTTCTACAAATTTCAGCTGCATTGTTGTCTTCAACTTGGAGAAACCGGATCGTAGAACAAATTTTGGACATAGAACATTGTATATGAGGGAAACATTGAGTGAACTCACTTATAATGTCTTCCTCATACATAATGTACAATGTTTTATACATTTCAGCTGCATTTTTGTCTTCGTCTTGGAGAAAACGTAACTCAAAATTACTCTCGCGTATGGAGAAACCAGATCATAGAACAAATTTCGGATATAGAACATTGTATATGAGGGAAACATTGAGTGAACTCACTCATAATGTCTTCCTCATACAGAATGTACAACGTTTTATACATTTCAGCTGCATTTTTGTCTTCGTCTTGGAGAAAACGTAACTCGCGTATAGAACATTGTATATGAGGGAAACGTTGAGTAAAATCACTCATAATGTCTTCCTCATACTCAATAGACAATGTTATATAAATTTCAGCTGCATTGTTGTCTTCAACTTGGAGAAACCAGATCATAGAACAAATTTTGGACATAGAACATTGTATATGAGGGAAACATTGAGTGAACTTGTTCATAATGTCTTCCTCATACAGAATATAGGTAAAATGTTTTATAAATTTCAGATGCATTTTTGTCGTTGTCTTGGAGGAAACGGAATTCAAAATTACTCTCGCATATAGAACATTGTATATGAGGGAAACATTGAGAAAAATCACTCATAATGTCTTCCTCATACTCAGTAAGACAATGTTCTATAAATTTCAGCTGCATTGTTGTCTTCAACTTGGAGAAACCGGATCATAGAACAAATTTTGGATATAGAACATTGTATATGAGGGAAACATTGAGTGAACTCACTCATAATGTCTTCCTCATACAGAATGTACAACGTTTTATACATTTCAGCTGCATTTTTGTCTTCGTCTTGGAGAAAACGTAACTCAAAATTACTCTCGCGTATAGAACATTGTATATGAGGGAAACGTTGAGTAAAATCACTCATAATGTCTTCCTCATACTCAATAGACAATGTTATATAAATTTCAGCTGCATTGTTGTCTTCAACTTGGAGAAACCAGATCATAGAACAAATTTTGGACATAGAACATTGTATATGAGGGAAACATTGAGTGAACTCACTCATAATGTCTTCCTCATACAGAATGTACAATGTTTTATAAATTTCAGCTGCATTTTTATCTTCGTCTTGGAGAAAACGGAACTCAAAATTACTCTCGCATATAGAACATTGTATATGAGGGAAATGTTGAGTAAAATCACTCATAATGTCTTCCTCATACTCAGTAGACAATGTTATATTAATTTCAGCTGCATTGTTGTCTTCAACTTGGAGAAACCAGATCATAGAACAAATTTCGGATATAGAACATTGTATATGAGTGAAACATTGAGTGAAATCACTCATAATGTCTTCCTCATGCAGAATATATAATGTTTTATAAATTTCAGCTGCATTTTTGCCTTCGTCTTGGAGAAAACGGAATTCAAAATTACACTCTCATATAGACCATCGTATATGAGGGAAACGTTGAGTAAAATCACTCATAATGTCTTCCTCATACATAATACAAATTTAAGCTGTAATGTTGTCTTCAACTTGTGGAGAAAACGGAACTAATCTCGCATATAGAACATTCTACATTGTTTATGAGAAAAACGTTATGAATGAAATCCCTCATAATGTTAGTAAGACAACTGGATGCCCATTGCGAACGGAGATTGAAAACCAAGTCCTCGTATAATTTGACGCTTCAACAAGCGTTATGTACGTGTACTACCAGTGTTTTAATAGCCACTACCAAAGATGAATGTACGAGGTGATTTGGTAGTGTGACATTGGTTCTCCTTTAACTTTTAGATAAAGATACATTTTGAGCACCAAATATAATTAAACAATCACTATATTTTCCCCATACATGCGTAAATAATATTTTTTCTAAAACCCCATAAATAAACAAAAGGAAAATCTACGCAACATCTACACGGTCTGTTGCACCGCAACAATGCACAATTCATTGATTTTGCAACGAAATCGTGCCAAGACGACTCAATGTTTTCATTTCGTTTCATTGACAAATAACGAATAATTGTGTACCAACATCAAAGTTGCTTCATCTCTCCTATATCAAACCGAAATAAACTTTTACCTGACCTATACGTAAAAATTTGTTAATTAAATTATGCAATAGAGCTCGTAGATTACCGTAATGTTTTAAATTGAAATATTGCCTTGAACTGTACTTTTACTCGGGTAAAATAAAAATCGTTGGTTTGCATTGATTCCTGTCTATTAATTCACGTTCAAAAATAAGCGCTCGAATGTTGATCAAGTACACAATATTATTTATAGAAGCCAATCATTTTGTCTTTTTAGTTTGTCCCTCTGTGATAAACTACTTTTTTTAGATTTTTATAATAGATTTATTTCGTATTTTTTTCAAAAAACTATTATTGGGGTTGAAATCCATCAAATTATTTTTTGTCATCAATTATAAAACCGCCAATCATTTTTCCTACGTAGTTTACTCCTCAAGGATATACAGTTTCAGATTTATTGGTCACTTTTCAAAAAACCCACTTTGTGCCGCCAAAATCCGCCAAAAAATTTTTTTCGTCAATTTCAATGCTGCCAGTGATTTTTCCTAATTTGTTTACTCATTTTTTTTTCACTTTTTTTCACACGAGAGCTTTTTTTTGTCGAATTAAACTTGACATGTATCAATAAGAATTTTGTTGCCTGGCAATTTAACGAAAAAAACTGCCTCTGAAAAAATTACGAGTCCGTAGGACGAGTAATTTTTTCTGGCAGTTGTTTGCTGTCAGTTATATGTTTTGTTTACTAACCTCGTTTAGGCGATTTGGGATCCAATGCCTCCGATTGAGTGTATATGGACTTTTAAAAATCTCTATAAGGAATTTTAAGGAAATATATAATTTATTTGTTTATTGACATCTACAAGTTTGGTTAAGTATATCGACAGTTGACAGCTGAATTGTCATGTCGAGAGGGGCCCGTTCTTTTGCAAAATTCGATCTTAACCAAAGGCGATTTCTCGCGTCCAAATTTGTTGAATTATGTTTTGACAGAGGTCTGTTACACTATAGGCAGATATATATATTGTTGCCGAACTCGTAATCTGGTGGTCGTTTGGTATTCCGGATTCTTTTTTTTGATTTTGGTAACATGTGCAGGATTTAGTTGAAAACTCGTTGAGAACTATTTCCGGTTTGGTGATTTCTGAGAAGAACGTCTAGAAAGTTAGCGACGGACATTTTGTGAAGAAAATTATTGAGTGTTACACGAGGAAAGTCTTAATTTTTGAGACCAGTGCGTCTTCCCTACTAGGGGGTTTTAAAGATTTTCTCTCGATTTGCGAAAATATGGTTCATTTGATGGGAGCATGGTCTAGTTTTGAGGATTGATTTCGACTCCACGTTGTTTGGGAACTTATTCGCACCTTTTAATAGGGATTTACGACATTCAAGCCTTTTCTTCAATTCATCGTATTTGTTTTTGGCTCCTGTACCAGCAGTTTATTTAAGAAAATTTTCGCTAATTTTCGTTAATTTTTACTTAGATTTTGATGATCGTTTTCCCCTCCGTCAATATATATAGCCGTTATTTCGATTTGTCTAAGTGCATAATACTGATTATGTCTTTTTTTGACCCATTAAGGGTGTTTAGTTGTTTCAAGGGGGGGTATTTCTTTTTATAGTGAGTTAATTTGGTTTTTGATACATTTTGTATATGTTTTAAGGGTTTACCGGCAGGGCATTTCACCTGCAGGGTAGTTCACAGGCACGGCATTTCACCGGCAGGGTAGTTCACCGGCAGGGCATTTCACCGGTAGGCTAGTTCGCTGCATTTCACCGGTAGGGTAGTCACTGGTAGGATAGTTCACCAGAAGGGCAAGCCGTCTAGAATTTAGACACCAACAAGACTACTTTCAACTCAGTGGTGGCGGTCCCATTGTAGACTACTTTGGATATTTAGTGTTGGTTAGATCGGTGTTACCCCGATCCCAGGTTTTTTAGTTTAAATTTTATTATTAGACTCCTCGCAAGAGGGTAGTTGTTATACCCAATCGTTGGGGGAGTTTACTGAACTTTGGTATAAAAAGCTAGAAAAGTTGTGGCCTTTTTTTTTATTCTTTAAACTTAATTAAGTACCTTATTTAGTAGTTGATTCTTATAACTGTTGATTAAATTTGAGGGGGGGTAGTTTTGTAAACTTTGTTAATTTGGTGTTTATCATCAGTGTGAGTAAACGATTAAGTAGGCAGCAAAATATTCTTACACTCTAATTTTGTTAAAAATTATTTTATTTAGCGAATATTATTTTATCTAATTTTTCCCTAATAATCCGGTAATTTTATTTGCTATCCACACCCTAGCAACCGTCTTAGCGACGTCGAAGGCCCTAATTTGTTTTTTGCCAGAAAGGATTTGGAGTTAAAAAAACTTTTCACCTGTGATATGGTTTCCCCGTCTTCCCATAATTTGTTTAAACAATCTTACTGCAGTGTTTGCTACCAACCATTTACTGTCGGCCAACTCATTTCCCCCTTGTGCTGTCTTCAAAAACACTGGGTTATATTCAACTCTTCCGGTCTCTCTTCCACGGTTGTCTGTCTCGATTTTAAAATAGAATACCTTACAATTTGCTGCTTCTCCACCTCTCCAAGCCAATTCATACGCAGCAATGTGATAAGATTTTCTTTGGAGGCCTACAGGTTCTTCTTCACTCCAGGACAGTGCCATTTCAAATATTTCTCGTTTTGTGAGAGCATTAGAACTCACCTTCCTTTTTTCTGGGATTGCTTGTAAAATTTTGCGTTTTGTGTCGCGTGCATTTCTAGCTTTCTTAAACTGTATGTCCGTGAACGGATTAAAAATTCTTTTATAATCTTTAAAGCGCTTCTCTTGTAACATTCTTGCTGAAGTGTTCCAAATCGTCTTGACTGCACTGTCTTTATAATCTTCTCCATTGTTCTTCTTCATGTTGAATGTCCAGTCACATAAAATAGAAGCTAACTCTTCAGTGGAAGTTTCTGCAATGAGTTCATATTTTTTTTCCAAACAAAACATCGCAAATTGTCGCCAAATTGATGTAGTTGAATTCACAGTATTGCGAGGTACATTATCATTGATGGCTTTTTCAATTTCTCCACTCGAAGACTCCCCAAATCGCGACATTTCCACAAATGAAAACTTTTCTGCCAACGCAAGTTTGAGAAAAATTGACATAACGTCATCAAAAATCTGTTTACAATGCTGGTTGTCATGCTTTCAAAAGTTAGGTTCCATTATTGTCGCTGGAAAAGTTAGGGCAAACTTTTTTTGCTGTCATAATGACAAAATCATGCGGCTTATGGGATTTTTTATACATGAATTAAATTGTCATAAAATCCCATCGGTGGTTACCAAAATTCGGCAAAAAAAATCAACCATAACACTGACCAAACTCTGTCAAAATATTTGCAACTCCCAAAAAAAAATTGGGAATTTTCGTTTTGTCAAATCCCTTTTTCCACCTTCATTTATAACTTTTTCTGATAGTTTGTATCACATTTGCCTAATATAACTCTAATTTTCATAAATTCTTCTTTGAGAAAATTTCTTTGATTCTTCTAGATGAAGTAATTTCAAAATGGTTTCCTGGAAGAGCCTTCTGTTGGCTTGGTATTCACTAAGACGACTTTGTAAGGCAAGTGTTAGATAATTTGCTTTCTCCAAATTTCGAAATATATCAAAAATGTTTGCACCGCATCTCAACTTCAAACAGCTACTCCTTGGACTACTTGCCCCACAGGTATTGAATTACATCGGTCCAGACGCGTGTTGGAACCCAAACTTTGTCGGGACAGTCCAATCCAACGTTGGAGTACGTATTCAGCGTGGGGAAAGTAAAACACCGTCTTCACTTTAATAACAATCAAAATTATAAAATGTATTACGCGCTTAGGTACTTATATACATATATAATATATAAAGTATTTTTGTTTAATGAAGTTTTGAACTTAAGATCTCACCTACGACCTAGAGACGAGATACGGCACTGAAATGAGTCTTGTTCGTAACAAGTAACGGACATAAGTTGGTCTTCACTCACGAATTACATTGTATCTTCATGTGAAATCTGTATATTTGCTTTTCTAGACATTCCACCCGGCCACAGATCTCGTTCAAATAGAGAAAATACGTCGAATACTAACTAGACAAAGACTTGTTTGAAACAGTGATGCGGATTTAATTAATTTTATACAGGGTAGCACACGAATCTTATTGAATATTCGAAAATGAAGGCTTTCTAACGTTTATATATTTTCTTTGATTAATATTAGCAGAGACAACTTATGAGACGGGCAACTCAATGTATTATTCTTGTTCGGTAAAAGTTGTTTGGGCGATTGTAAACGGAAGGCAATAGGAGAGGGCGCACTAGTCAATATTCTTCTTTCTCAAGGCCTGTTACTGCTGTGAGTATCCATTCACCAGTGGCGGGAAAATTTAAAATTATACTGGACCCAAATCATGTTTCTATACAAAATTTACAGGACAATAGGTAACTCGGATTAAGATTGCAGCGCTCATGCGGTGAAATTGGAACTGTACTAAGGAGTAGTAGTTTGTTTACTTCGTGCTTTCTTATGGGATATTTCATGTGTATTTAAGTTGTTTATTTGGTATCAGTTTTGTTTTTTTGAATTATTTCTAGGTGTAAATTGTGTATTGTTTTTGTCTAGTGTTTAGTGTGACATTCATTTTATTTTATAAACTATACATAAACATTTATTTTATACCTTTTAAAGTGTGATATTTCCAGTTGTATTTAGGTGAGTAGTAGTCAGGAGTTTTACTCAAATACATTTTAGTCTCAAATTATTGTTTCCATTAGTTTTTAGAAATGAAGTTAAGCATTTTAGAGTACATGAACTACTTGGGCGGATCGGCTAATTTTAAATCTGTAGTTGAAGGTGAAAATGTCCTGAATGCAGGACATCTTATTTTAGCGGGAAAGACCATAGAAACTTATGAGTGGATAGAAATATATGGTTTGTGTTTACAAACGAGTGCATTGGAATCTAATCCACAGAAATTACTGGGAAATTATCTACTTCTAACACTGTAAAAGTGGAGAACCTCTTATGTTCTTGTAAAGTTAAGTAGGGCAATTAAGGTTTCTGCTGCTTCCCTACCTTTCTGGCCTTCAACAACAAGCATATTTTCGCAAGGCAGAGACATTTTGAATATCACTTGAAATTGTTTCATCACCTGTCTGAATTCTTCTAGATGTTTTGGGTCTGGAAGATGATCCTGGTAGATCAATTGAAGTTACTGGCAAATTTCTGCTAGGAATAGCATGAGGCTTTAATGTTCTCAGTTTTACTCTAACTGTAAATAATAAATTAAAGCAAAGTGGTACATAATAATTAAATATTTTTACCATACCTTTTTGAATAAAATCACTTTCAGTAAAATGTAGAGAACACACTCTCATGGTATTTGAAACTTTCTTGCCAATTTTTAATGTTGTGATCCACAATCTTTTCCTATTTACTAATTCTCTATTGCCAAGTTTAGTTTCAAAAAAAACTTTGGACGTTCCTGCTTTTGGAAACGAATGAAAACTTAGTTCAGGGTTTCTTTTTCCCCGTGATGAACACAGATAACAAATCAAAATTATTTGTAAAAACAAGACAAAAACACTATGAAAATTACTTAACAACGCTAAAGAAATAATCCAAAATGTCAAAACTACTCCTTAGCTCAGTTTTCGCAGTTTTCACCAGAGGGCGTATCAGTTAGGACGAGAAGCGAATAAAAACTGTCATTTACTACAAACTTGAAAAATGTTAAAATTACAGTTCAATATGTGTAGTGAAAATAACGTGTTTATTGCTCCTGTAAATTTTGCCAAAGAAACACAAATTACACTAGATTATTAATATTTAGACTTAGAAAAATGATAGACCAAACTCTTTTTGCTTTCTATAAATTGTGTATTGGGTTTAAGATACAGAATAACAAACTACACTAACAATAATACAAATTAATGGGGGTTGGTGGCTCAGCGGTAGAGCACTGGACTTTAATTCCGCCCTCTTCCACTACATTTACAATGTTGAGATCTGCCTCTTTGAATTTAAGTTGTACAGCGCTTGGTTTTAACTTCCAACCAATTTCATTAGTATAATTATTTCTACTAAAATGATTTCTGCAGATTGTGTAGTTCCTCATATTAATGTTTGGATAGGTTACACCCAGACTTTGGCACCACATGTTGCATTACTAATAATAGTATATTATTCAATGAGTTTGGGTGTGTTATTTTATTACACGCGGATGAAGTTTGCAGCACGAGCGAGCTTGCGATTTTTTTTTTTTCATTTTTACTTTCTTCCAGTATCTTTTCTTTTTCTTTACTGTTTTTGTTTTCTTCCTTCTTCTAATTCTTTTTGTTTGGTATCCTATTATTTTATATTTACAACTTTTTTTAATTTCAGGTTTGTACGCCCCCCAGCGACGATTACCTAAATTTTGAACATTTCTTTTTTCAATTACTTTATTTGTTATTGCATGTATCTTTGCTTTATCACATTTCTCTTCTTCTTTTTCTCCTTTCTATTCTCCTTCTTCTTCTTCTTCATAAATTGTAAATAATTTTGTTTTCTTTACCATTACATTTCTTTTATGACTCACATATTGTTCTGTTTTTAGATTTCTAGCATTTTTCTTTAAATTTTCTTCTAATTGCTTTAAAGCTACTTTACACTCTTCTTTGTTTTCTTGTAAGTCCTTCTTATTTTCCTGAATATCTTTTTTTAATTCTTCCTGATTTTTATCTACTCTATTAGCCACTGCATTAATAGCAAATTCTACTTCTTCTCTAATTTCTTCTATTTTTTTATCTGTTTCCTTTTCTTGTTTCTCTAATCTCACTTCAAATCTTTCAAACTCTCTTCTTATTAAAATTATCATCTCCTCATTATTTCTTTTGAATTGATTTTCCATCTCCATTCTCCATCTTTTCTTGATTTCTGTTCATAGTAATTAACATTTGCATAATTGGATCTGATCTTCTTCCATCCATCTTTTTGTTTCCACTTCTTAAGTACATTTTTTTTTACACGTTTTCATTATTTTCTTTTACATAAAGGCCCCACCTTGGGCGCCATATATTTTAATTATTATTAAGGCTTTTTTATATTTTTAACTTTTATTCAAAACAAATATCAGGGTATTTGGTGAGTTCATAAAATATCTGACATTTTTAAAATTAAAAACATTGACAACCTATTTTTTTCTACTGTCAAACAAAAAACTCCTTATTACACTATAAAAAAACTATAACTTAACTTACACACTACAATATAGAATTTATATGGGCTGCCGAACACTTTTTCCTATTAAGTTACCCGTCTCATAGTTGTTTCTGATATTAGGCATATAGACCAGGGCCCAACCGCAAAAGGGCAAATTATAAGTAAATTAAGAAAAATCAAGAATGGTGCCAAAATTACACAATTTTTTAAAGATTTAAAATTTCGCTTTGTAAATGAAGTTTACTACGACTTTTTGATCTAAATTTTGAAGTTAAATTCGATAAAACTCAACTTAAAATATATCGACAGATGTGAAACTGAACTTGAAAAAAATTCCAGTATTATTAGTGTCAACTATAAACAAAGGATAGTTAATGCCTTCGTATCGAAACCTCATTAATAGATAATGGTTTTATATACACGTGTGTTACGTATGATGCAGTATTTTTTTTGTGCAATAGTATGATAATGACAATAGATTTATATATTTGACAATAAAATCTGAAATATAATGCATAATTTTCTCGTAAAACATTAATATAATATTCAATGTCAATATTAATAAATAAAATAAAATATTAAATTTTATTACTTTTTACGCTTTAAAAACACTGTTATAATAATGATTCGATAGATATATTCATAATAGTAGTAATAGTACACCTTTCTTTTTTTTCTATGCCAAGTCAGCACAGGGCAGCGAAAATATGCGTTTACTTGAACGTCTACAAGACAAAGGAGACATAAACATCCATCGATATCACCGGCACTCCAACAGCAGGCCTAGTTGTGAATATCATAGAACAAGAAGTCTCCAATGCCGTTAACAACTTGAAGATCCCTCGACTTCCCCCAGCTTAAATTTTTTATTTAAGTAAGATATTTCAACCTCATTATCAGTCAAAATAGAACGAACGAACGTACGCAGCGTTTTCCACAGTTGGCAACCCTGTTGAGTTGACAACCCACGTGGCGCTATGTATGCTACAGACACTCAGGCGGCGCTGATTCCCCATGTTGAGTTGGTAAACCTGTTGAGTTGGCAAACTTGTATTGTTGGCAACCCTGTATTGTTGGCAACCTTGTTGAGTTGGCAAACCTGTTGAGTTGGTAACATTATTGACAGGTATTAACAGATTCCGACACTCAGGTGGCGCTGATTCCTCCATTTTCCCATGTTAAGTTGACAAATACAGATTCCGACACTCAGGTAGCGCTGATTCCCCATTTCCCCATCCCCAGTGTTGACAGACACTCATTGACAGGTGGCGCTACGTGGATTACAGACACTCATTGACAGGTGGCGCTACATAGATTACATATGTCTACTCAGATTACAGGTTCCGATACTCAGATGGCGCTGCAATTTGGATAAAAAATGGCGACCAGTGTGACGCGCGGCCATCTTGAAAAAAGGGCGTGGCCTACAATGCTATTGAGATAGGAAATTTTCACAGGCCATAGTAAGGCAATTCCTACTCTGGAAACTTTTAGAAATCAAAGATAGAGCAGTCGTATAGTTAATATCTTTCTTCAGTACTATTTCTTTAAGAAGATTCGACAGTATTTAATTAGCTTGCCGTGTTTAAAAATGACAGACTTTAAAAGATGATTCCCACCTATAGATGTTTTTTAATTTCTTTTAAAGGTATGACTTTACAGGTCATCAAAATTTCATTTAAATCAAAAATGACGTTAAAAATATATTCCATAGCCAAATACCTCCGACTTAGGAAAAATTTTTTTGAACTTCTAGTGTTAATTTAACCTATATTATACGAATGGGTATATTCTTTACATAATATGCATCCTTTAACGTTACCTAAGTTTGAATTTTCTATACTGTGATCTCTATATTCGTAAGTAACATAAGGGCGTCTAATTTTTCCGAAAAAAATCGAAAAAACACGTTGATAAGTAATATTTTAAGGTTTTGTTGGGTGTAGGTAAATCATTAATGTTGTTGATAGGTCCTGCTTTAGAGTGAGAAGCTCGAGGAGTGGCTGCAGGATCTTCTGTTTTCTGTTTTTTAGCTGAAGGTTCTCAGGCGTCACTTCTAAGGGTGTTTATGATGTTGGAATAATGATCATTATCCATTTGCAGATAAGGCTTAATTGAGTTGGCTGAACTGTGGCCAGTAATTTTAATTAATTGTTGTTCACCCAGCCCTCCTTTAGCCAGGTTACTGACTGCCGTCGACCGCATAGAGTGGTTTGTTATTTTTATTTCTTTTGTATTTAATCCTGCCGTCAGAAAGGCTCAGAAAGCCTACTATCTTTTTTGGAACTAGTCCTGTAACCTGATCAGGCTCTAGGAAGACCTGTTCCAGGTATTTAAGGCGTTGGCGGACAATTACTCTGCAGTTGCATCTGCATCATTGCAGAATCTGCATGTTCCACTGTCCCCTTTGCCCATTTTACAGATATGATATCTGAGTGAGCAAAAAAAAACCATTGGGTAGTATTCTTCCAATTTTAATGAAGCGGAGCTCAATTTTCTTTTATTGTCGCACATCTGCAAATTCCTTCGTTTCGCATTACGAGCTTCCCTACTAGACTTGAAGATAATATCTTTAAATGGATCAAAAATTATTTTCCACTTCATAAAATACATCTCTTGCATTTTTTTTTGCAACGGTGTCCCACATTGTCTTCACAACTAATTCTTTGTAATTTTCACCGTTTTCTTTCTTCATATTCCACACCCAATCTTTCAGGTTCAGGTTTAGTTGCTCTAAAGTTGTAGTTTCCAAAAGCTCGACCATAATTACTTGTTATCAAAGGTATTGTAATTTTTGGTGACAACAGCTGTCAAGTTTTGCTACTGACAGGAGCTGTCATACAGTTTTTTCATCTAGAAACCATTTGTAATTCAAAATTGCGCGTTTGTGATTGGTGGAAATTAAGACGAGGGAAATAGTCTTTCTAAAAGTATACCTAATAAACGAGGAAAGGGCAAAACCTAATTTACAACCTTTTATAAATTTTATTAGTTGACCTAAATAAATTAGTAGGTAGGTACCTAAAATTTGGCTTTTTATCACAGTCACAAGATACTCTGTATGTCCCCGAAAACGTGGTTACCATTAACGATAATGCTACAACACCGATGCGATGAATCAACAACAAACGAAAGATCAAGAAAAAAAATCTAGAATGCGTACGTATATCCGGTCTGTTGGAACAACCAGAGCACAGACAGACCGAAGGAAGCCCGTACCGAAGAACCGAAGCAGTACCAGCGTACCAGCGGAGTATCAAGTTAAGAGTCGAGCATACGAGTGGAACCATTGTACACACACACACACAAGCAGTCACGCCTGACACGGTCACTTACGGAGGTTATACCATCACCGTCACCATCATCATCACCACTTACTTACCATTTATTCAACACTTTTAACTGCCAGTGGCGTACGTAAGTGAAACTGATATTTCAAATTGTAGTACTGGTGAGAGAATGGATGATTTATTATTTATTCTGCCAGTGGTGTACGTAAGAAAAATCTACAAAAGCACAGACGGTTCTAAAGGGTGTAATAAGTCAATAATCTAAATATAAAAAAATGATTGACACATTTTTGGTGGATAAGAGGGTGGAGAAGTGTGGAAAAAGAAGTTTTTTTTCTACATTTCGTTGATATTATTGTTGGGGAATATTGTGACTTCTCCCCCTCAAGTTTATTAGCTAGAATAGTGATTTTAGACCCTAATGTGGGGGTATGTTGGACAATTTCCGGAAAAATGAACCCTGGAATATATATTTGTCAGATTTAGACTTACGAGGTCAAAATACATACAGGTAGAGAGTTTTTACTTTTTGTATATGATTTATTTTCTGTAGAACCATCTTTTAATTTCTTCTATCCGGGTTTTTCCTTCATCCTTCATCTTTCATCCAAGTTCTCTGCAAATATAATGTTTGTGATATTTCTGCTGTTGTTGTTTTCGTCACTTCCAAAAAATAATTGAGTAAACACGAAATACTTCTACTTCAATGAGTTTTAAATCACTCTAAACATATTTATTTTTCTATTTCATTATCGAAATTTCTAATCCCACATATAGATATAAATCACTTAAAAGTGATATGTAAAGTTGAGTTCGTTTTCTTCTTTCATTCAATTAGAATTGCTTTCAACAACTTTCTCAGCTCTAATAAGTTCATTCTTAATTCTTTTTAAGTTATCAAAACGTTTATCTAGGATTCCTGAACTATTTACTCAACAATTTCTCGTTTTCATAGTCACAACCGTAGTCGTAGCCATAGCAAGGGGGCACATTAACCTCTATCAGAAAGAGCTTGAGTTCCGACCGTATAGTAGGCGGTGTATTTCTAATAAAATCGTATCAATTGCACTCACTAAGTTCTGAATTAGTTCTAAGCTGCATAAGGAGGTTATTTTGTTTTGTTTATGTTCAGGAAAATATTTGGAAGCTCCATAATTTCTAAATTCTGTTGGCCCAAAATTTATGCGAGCTTAAATATCTCAACAAAAAATCAAGTGCCAGGAAACTGCTGGCCTTGTGGTGTATGTGAGGGGAAACTGACTTTTGATACAAAACTGTTGCATATCAAAATATCACTACGAACAAGGGAAAATTCCCGCACACCACTAGATGATAATTTTGTTAATATCTTGGGTGACAGATGACATCACAATCACAAAAGTATATGTCTTACGAATTACAGGTTATTCATCATTCTTGTTCTTGACGTATGGTGCTTAAGAGTCAAAGTCAAATTCCCCGATTTTACCCGCATTTCTTGTAAAATTCTCGTAATCGGCAACACTGCCTACGAACCAAATCTTGAGGAAGAGTAAGAAGAGGAAGTAAAGTTATGTGACTGAAATTAAATTCGCGATTGTGTATGTAGAAAGTGAATCTCTATTAAATAATATATTAAGGCCATTATTAAAAAAAGGACTTATCCTTAGGAGATTCTGATATCTGTAAAATACAAAACAAGTAAGTTTAGTTCATGTTTTACGTTTTATATGGAAATCTATACAGTTACCGATGTTTAATTTACAATATTTTTTAGATGATTATCAGAAAACAGTATCTGAGTTGAAAAAACTAGAAGTTAAATCAAACCTCTCATGTGCCAAATCTGATGAAGAGGGCAGAGGAAAGAGATCTAGTCAGTGGTCTAGAAAATCCAGCTCTAACTATTGTTCGAATTCGAGTGGACGCTTGAACCTGCAGATTGGATATATAATTCCCAAAAATACTTATCAAAAGTTGGGATGACATTTGGTTGTTAAAAACCATCAAAGTTTATGTTCGATTTTATCCGTTTTCGAGATATCCGCTTGCGTATAGGTTATATGTTTAATTTTGCAAGTGGGGTGCAGAAAACCCATCACACTCATTACCGACAGGTATTTTTCTATTACCCGGACAAACAGACCATGACAGAAGAATTAATTCTTCAGAAGATCTCAGTTCACACACACTGACAATGAAATTACGGTGTGGCGAAGCCATTTAAATATTGGAATGCCTCTCTTGTTTCTTCTTCTTCTTCATTTTTTTGTTTTGTCTTCACGTTATTATTTCTATGGTCATTACACCGTGCGATCGCTTCATAGATGAGTGAGAATTAGGGGGGCGTTCGGTAAAAACTAACTGAAATTTAGTTAAATCGACTTTTTATTATGCTTGTTTTAACGAGTCTGATTATTATAATTTATTTTCGAGAGGTTAGGGTTAACCTTGTTGTTTAAAATAAAATGAAAAAATAAAGTGTGAAGACATTAAATACTTTCGTAAATACAGTGCGGTAAGTGGATTATATGCCATTAGACTTTCCGCACGCAAACACTTCGAACTGTATTTAGGAAAATATCTACATACAGATACATAGAAAAATAAATACAAAAACTCCGTTAGTGATCAACTAAAAGGCAACAAAAATAGCAATAGCTACTGTCAAAAACTTTGGAAGACAATGAAATGACAGTAGTAATATTTTTTGACAATAGACATATTTTTAAAAAATTACGGGGGGCTTATTTTGGTGTTTTTACACTAAAAATATTGAATTTTAATGGCACTTGACTTTTTTTAGTGGAAAAAGTAGGACAAATAGTGTAAAAGTGCGACAAAATGAGAAAAACTTTAAAAAAGACGTAAAACTCATTTGCATTTAAGATGAAAAATGTTCAATAGATTTTTTGAAGATTTCTAAAAAATGTTTACAAGGAAAATTGAAATTAAAAATCGCTACGAAGTAGCAACTTTACATGAAATATCGAATACTTTCGGATTTTACAAAAAAAAAATTTTAATGAAAACAGGTGGAAAAAGTGAGGAAAAATAAAAAATAATTGTAAAAATTACTTGGCACCGATATCCAACAGATTTGTAGATGATTTTCCCATTTTTTTTTAATGAGATTCCAAATAGAAAATTACAATTGGTATTTTAAGTTAAATGCTTATTTAGATACCAAATTCAAAGTGGAAATAAGAAACCAATACGTAAGTAAGAAGTTTATTTTACAATGAAGTATAAATGCCACAAATCTCCCCCCCCTCCCCCAAATATTTTCCAGTTATAACCTTGTCCCACATCACTGGAAAATATACGTTTTCTATTCATAGACCTGACATTTCTTTAAATCTCAACTAACCACTAATTAGTTATTTTTCACCTGAAAACATCGTAATCAGCAAAACAAAAATAATCGTAATATCTCCTTAAATAAACTGAATTTCTAAACAATTACACACCCAGCGGAACAATTCTCTTTAAATGACATAATTCTGTCACCGCGTTGTGTCATCCATTTTAAGACCTCAATTAAAATTTGCCAGTCTATCGTAGGTAGAGCTTGACTATTTTAAGAAGAATATATTACGTCATAATGTGCAGAAACAGAAACAGAGTTTGTAGGCGTGCTCACACACTTCTTGTATTTTAAACTATTTGTATTTTCTTGTGTTTTTTGTTTCGATTTGTGTGTTTATAAACTTTAATTTGTTAAATTTTTTGACTAATTTATTTTGTGTCTATTTTGGAAAGTACATTTTACATAAATAAATGAAATAAATAATTGAATCAATAGAAAAATGAATTTTCTATTCTTCAGAACAAAGAACCCCGCACAAATCTTGGATCCCGGTCAAATTGGCTGAAATTTGGATATGTTGTTCGTTTCGGCATCCTGAGCAAAAGTCTCAATGGACGCAAAGCTCAATTTTACGTATTTCGGCTCCTACGGAGCTTTAAAGCTCCACGGATTTATTTATTTATTACTTAAAAAGGTAATATTTTCAAAAGTTTAGTATTTGCTACGTTAAAAAAAGTACCCTCTTATGTTTTCGGTCGCTGTATTCAAATCTAATGCCAATATAATAATATTGACAGTTGACAGCTGTCAAACTAACTGTCAAACAGCATGTAGCAATCAAAAATGATAAAATTAATATGTAAACATATGTTTTTAAGGTTGCTCAATTCACATCTGTTGTCAAAAAGACGGTATTGACAGTTGACAGCTGTCAACTAGCTTTCAAACAACAAGCAATAATCAAAATTGATAAAATCCACATGTTGAGGTTGCTGAGTTCAAAACTGATGTAAAAAAATCGATATTGACAGTTGAAAGCTGTCAAATAACTGTCAAACAGCATGTAACATTGATAAAATTGACATGTAAGCATATGTCTTTAAAGTTGCTTAATTCAAATCTGATGCCAAAAAGACGATATTGACAGTTGAGTAGGTACTATTGTTAATTAAATATTTGACTGTGCATGATAATGTGTCAGGATAGAGTAATAATTAGGTGGCAGCAAGCATGCTACAGTTGTTTTTAAAATACCGTTTTTTTACCTTCAGTTTTGAATTTAGCGATCTCAGAAACATATGTTTGCATGCGGATTTCATCCATTTTGATTGTAGCTTGCTTTTTGGCAGATAGTTTTGACAGCTTTTAATAATTTTTTGACATTAGATTGTCACGTTGTATTTGCCTAGGACAATTTTGATTGTTACATGCTGCTTGACAGTTAGTTTGACAGCTGTCAACTGTCAATATTATTATAGCGATCTCGAAAACAAGAGGGTACTTTTTTTTTAACGCAGCAAATACTAAACTTTTGAAAAGATTACCTTTTTAAGTAGTAAATAATGTTAAATCCGTGGAGCTTTGGAGCTCCTTAGGAGCCGAAATACTCAAAATTGAGCTTTGTGTCCAATGAGACTTTTGCTCAGGATGCCGAAAAGAACAACATTTCAGCCAATTTGACCGGGAGCCAATTTCCATAAGATTTGTGCGGGGTTCTTTCTTACAAATACTTAATTTTGCAGCTTGAACAGAAAAAATTATTTTCATTTACCAATATTTCTGATTTAAAATATTTTACTATAATACACGCCACTGCAAGGGTAGCATCTGTCGTGTACAATTTCCGAATATTTCGGCTCATCGCCGTTAAACAAGGCACAACCGGTCACGTGCTGCACGAACTGTGACGTCAGCTATGACGAAATGAATTCTTCTTAAAATAGTCAAGCTCTACACCAAGTCGGTAAAAATAATCTAGAAAGTCAATTGGAGGAGAAGTTAAATAACTTTTTGATAAATGGTTTTTTCACTGTCTTATTTCCAATTCATTTCGTAAATTGCTTAGTTTAAAATTTGTTGATTATGTATGATTCGTATTTGGAGACACTCTGTTTTAATAGTACAAGAGCAAGCCGATAAGACTCGAAGTAAAAATACGTCATAATATGATAAATATCTGCGAGTTAAATTTTTGTACACTAATGGTTAGTAATGGCTCCTGACTATTGGCTAGTAATGACCGGTAATAGCTCACTAATGGCTAGTAATGGCTACTAATGGCCGAGTAATGGCTCACTAATGGCTACTAATGGCTAGTAATGGCTACTAATGGCTACTAATGGCCGAGTAATGGCTAGTAATGGCTGAGTAATAGCTACTAATGGACGTGGTCTGTACACCAAAATGGACCTCGCGGTTTACCCCTCGTACATATATATCATGGAGCTCCTGATGTCTCTTACCGGAAATGGTTTCGGCATTAATTTGCTCGAGATATCGGTGAGAAATAAATAATAATTACATAGATGAATTTCTGTCTTTCAATTTCAAGATATTCGAAATAATTATACACCATTTTTTATGATTTCATGGTTTTATAATAATATATACCAAACACGTTTTTTTATAAATAATGTGATTTACTGTAATACAAATCTTTATTCGCATTGCAGGAGATATACCCAAGTGTGCGGAGAGTGCTGTGGAACGTCTCGGCACTCTCGTCTCGACTTCTCGAGTGAAAGAAACTAGGCAGTGGCTAAGTGACCTTATGCGGACTCACATTTTTCTAGGTTTCTAGAAAAACGTCAATAAGGTCGAACTATTAATAAAGTATTTTGTTTTCGTTTCAAAAACGATCATTTCATACGACCATCTTTTATTTATCACTAACAGAATCCGTAAACAAATTTTTTAAATATTCGTAAAACTCTTTCTTCTGCGATTCAGGGAAAATTTTGTTTACCGGAGGTGTTTTGTGCATATTTAAAACTGAAATCGACCCTAAATTTTACAGTTTACGAATATATGACTTCCTACCCATTTTTTTAGGTCAGAGAGAGGAATTTTATTTTTTTTTTAATTCCTACTTCGTTTCCCATGTAACAGACATCATTACATCATTTCATCTTTGACATTTGTCAATGCATTTTGCTTAAACTACTTCTTTTTATGTCACTTTTGTTTTAAACTTTGTATTTTCCTTGTTTCTAACTGATAATTTGAGTCATCTCACTTTTGGAAAATTATTGAAACATAAGATGATTCACGATTACTATTAAAAATCATTTATTCAAACAATTATTTTTTACCAGTTGAACAGCTTATTTTGAGGTTAATATTGGTGATAATAAAAAAAATCCAGGGGGTGGGTGGCTCAGCGGTAGAGCACTGGACTCATAGTCCAAGGGTTGTGGGTTCGAATCACACCAAAGGCAGAAATCATTTTCTGATTTTTAATTAATTAAAAATTTAGAAATTGATTTTCATATACCAGGTGTGATTCCTCACTCGACCATTCACTGTTGGGTTCTAATTAACAGTGCTGTTCCTAAAGTGGCGCTGGGAAACAGTAACAAAGGCCTACACAGAACACGAGGCTAATGGTCATAGTAGTCGATGCCGTTGACACAGAAGTAAAAAAAAAAATAAATAAAATCTTGTATGTATCAAAACAGTTGGTGCAGAATCAGTGGCGCAGCCAGGAATTTTTTTCGGAAGGGGCCCACCATTTCTCGTAGATAATACTTACTATAAATACTTTTTTCAGCAGGGATGTGGTAAATATACAGGGTGACCCAGGGTTAAACCGTCAAACGTTCACGATCGGTTTTTCAGGAAAAAATAAGATTTTTATTCTCATAATCCTGGGCCCTAACTTGTTTTGATTTTAGAACAAAAGAGTTTTTTATGAATTGCTCAAAAAACAATTTGGTTGATTTTGATAAAACTTGGCATGCTTATTTGGGACAAATCGCCACTGTTTTTTTGTATGTTCATTACTTTTCTTGGATAGAACAGTTGAATACACAAATTTTTTGCCTCTACAATTTTATTCGTATCTCGCTTAGTTTTTGAGAAAAAAATTAAAAACTCGGAAATAAAAATCTTATTTTTTTTCCTGAAAACCCGATCCTGAACGTTTAACGTTTAACTCTGGGACACCCTGTATACAATGTAGGCTATTTAATTACATTATTTTATTTAACAACAATTTGTTAATTATTAAGATAAGATTAAAAGACAATTAATTATTACTGAAGGTATAAAACTTTAAAACTAATTATTAATATAAGATTGAACTTTGAATGAGCATTATTCAAACGCAATTCTGCGAGTTTGTTTGACATCAAATCTAAGCCTGTTAATCAATTGGTAGATGTATTATTCCGAAAATATGATTTCAGTCTTTTCATCGTTGAGAAACTTCGTTCAGTTCGTTATACAGAGGCAGTGGTAACGGGTAAAACGGCTAAAATTTGGAATAGCGTAAAAATGTTCGAAAACAAACAAGGATCTGCTACATTTAAAGTATCAACTGCACTTTGAGGAAGACAGGAATCTACTTTTTGGCATTTCACTGTCCAAATATCCCATTCATCTGAATATAATTTAATCACTGGCTCAAAAACGTAAAATAATTATGATTTACATAGTTACCACATTTTCTTATAAACTTATAGAAGTTTCGGGGGGGGGGGGCCCAGGGCCCCCCTTGGCTATGCCACTGTACAGAATAGATGTGTATTTTGTACACATACGACCGTGGAACATTAGCCAGCTCCAAGAAACAAAGGAATGCGATTCAGTTCACTTCGTTCACTGTAACTGTACAATTATTGCCTAATAACAACGTATTACTTACTTCTTGTTCTTTGTTCTAATGTTTAAAAGTTGATGCGTTGCGTAAACTGTCAATACCTAGTGTTATGCACTAAGAAAGTATTAAAAAATATTCGGTTTGCCGGTATTTCGCTAACAATTTCTTCCGTCGAACTTCGACAAACTTTATTTGTATTTTTTTTTCGCAAGCTTCAACTACTTTTTCGATAAAAATAAATTTTTCGCTTTTAGAATTTTTTCATATTGATTTTTATTTAATATTGTTGATTTTGATTTGTTTTAATTTTGTTGATATATTTTTTACGACAAACTTCAAAAGTTTCGGACATTTTTTCCTATAAAATTTTTTTACGAGACAGTATTTGTTCGACAAAATGTTGTTTCGATATTTTTTTTCATTTTCTCGCCTATTTCTTTCCCAAATAAATTATATTCAACATTTTTTTACTAAGTATCCTTTCTTCTGTGGTCCTCCCTCCTGTTATCCTGTCTTCTGTCATCCTGTCTTCTCTCATTCTGTATCATGTCGTCCTGTTTTCTGCCATCCTGTCTTCTGATATTCTGTCACTTGTCATCTGGTCTTCTGTCATTTGTCATCTGTCTTCTGTCATCTCTTTTCAGTAACCGAATCATCTTGCAACCTGTTATCTGTTATCAACTCGTCTACGTTATCTGGTTTGGGACCTCTATTGCTAAAAACCACGGTATGACAAATCGTTAATACCGAAAGTGGTATGTAATCTGAAGGTTTTAAACGCGATACTCATGCCTATTAAACCTTAATTTTGGTAGAAAACACCGTTTTGCGTCTATTTTCCATCTCGCATAATCGTTTACGTGAAATACGTAATACCAAATCACAAAATAATCTTTCTACACCAACACACAAACCTCCGATGTTGGTTTTAGAGTGCATTAATGGCATAACTCGAGATAATTCTTAGATATTTCCCAAGAAGCGTGCGATACACTCAGATCGTGACGAAGATTGTAGCAACCTAGTGTGAGGTCCTGAGAATCAAACCCGAGAATATTTATCACAGTCTTGACTTCTCTAGTAATTGTCTTTAACGTTTTGTTGTTATTGTTTTATAAACAATTATCGTTAATAATTTGCTGATATTGCAGAGCTTTACCGGGTGTAACCATTCATTTCCACCAAGAATATTAACGATTTTATGTTTAGGGAGAATTAATAATTTCTTAATAGGGAACTCAATTTTCTTTAATTTTTTTAACTAATTAATTTTGAGATAAAATTGTTTATTTTCAATACCAATTGCAACTAAACTGTCATAATAAAAAAGTTTTTCTTTGAAAATTTCATTTTGGCAACACTGACTGTCAAATGTCTCTCCGCATTCATGGAGGATAGCAGTATTTGACGTTTGACACCACTGTCACCGAATGAATGAATGAACGTAGTAAAAATTGAAATTCTACGCCTTTCCCATAACCTGTATCAACTTTTATTAACACCTGCAACGTCACACAGGTTTACCAACACGAAATCATTAAAATAACTTAAAAAATCGGATTAACCGATCTCGAAATCGAATCCCATTGTCCGGATGACTTAATAAATAATCTCTAGTTTAGATATATCTATCGGACACACACCCGGTAGGCTTCGTAGCCGTCCCATCTCATTGAATGGCCCACGGGAGCGAAAGAGAAAGAGATAGCGCATCTTCGTCCAGGCAGGCTGAGCGCGTCGATTGATTCAATCGGTACGCGCCACAACGGCACAAGAGACGACACCGAATTCGACCCCCGCCCCCACCGGCGACCGCATTCCAACCAGCGTTGCCAACTACAAACAGTTTACAGATTCATTAGTAATATGCCACAAACTCCCGGCTATGCCGAGAGATTATCTGTGGATGGAGTAAGAGAGACGGGGTCGGCGTTGCCGTAACCTCGTCATTAACCTCCAATACCGTATTATGATTAATACTAGTCGTTTTGTTCGTTCTTGGCGATGACCAAAGATTTACTCACCGCCATTTGAGTAACTTAAATTTTAGAGTAGACGGATTATTCCTGGACTAATTCATAAAATAAAATTAACAGCTCATCTGTTTGGTAACAAAATTTTTATACACATTATAGGAACTCCAGAAAATTGGAAGAGATCAAAAGGGGCGATATATTCAGGAGGAAGTTTAAGAAACTCAGAAGGAAGGCCGAGGAATTTAGATAAATGTATTATAAAGTTACTGGCGTTTCTCACTAGGTGTCGCTATAATTAAATGTCAAAATCAGCGCTAAATTTAAAATTTAAAGACAGATTGAAGATTACAAAGGGGTCGATTGGCTCAATTTGCCTTATATGTGTATACCATACATCTATGTTTTAGTCCAAAACCATCATTGCAGAATCGGCATGTTCCACTGTCCCTTTTGCTCATTTTACAGATATGGTATAGTCCCCGTAATCGCTTTAGTACCACCATCAAGATTTATAATGTCGCTATCGAATGTTCCACTTTAATATATAGCTAGGGAGCCAGAGATTGGAAAGTATAAATTAAAATAATAAAAATATGTTCAATAGCTAAGTTGTAAACGACTAATGGCTCGGCTCCACGACCAAATCATGGTTTAACTGTTCGGCATCCTTTGAAGCAGTCAATTAAAGGATGTCGCGTCCGCTTAAATGGTAAGGTTTTTTTGGTAGCAACAAAGGCACCGCTTTTAAAGCTGTTAAATTGGGCCTACTATATGTATTACACGAACTTATAATGACTTTTCTGACTGACATAGTCATCCAAAGGGCAAATTCAAACATCTTGAGCTAGAAATACTTTCCTTTTGCGATTTAGGTATCCAGATATTCAACTCCTGAAAGGGTCAAAGATGGTTTCTATATGAAAAGAAAAATGAAAAAATCAACGCGGATTAAACTTTGATTTACTCTAAACTAAAACGAATTTCACGAATTGTTAAATTTCTCAACGACCACGCCTGGATTCCTGCAGTTCCTTGGTAATTGATTTTGTTTTGTGGGCCTTAAAAGGACTATGTTTCCATCTTATGGAAAATAAAAGACCACTCAAATGCGGATATTTTGATACCAACAGATTCGTCTTGAAAAATAGAACAAAAAATCAGTTCATTTATCAGAAATTTTCCATTCGATTTACAAAATCTTGCCATTTAATTCCAGCCACCCGCTGCGCTAAAACAGAGTCGGACTTGAGACATATTAATTAGCATAGTTTTAACTATATTCATACAAATTACCAATTTCGTCGGCTTAGTGCAATAAATCATTATCTGACAAAATCGTTATTTGGAAATCACATTTGAAATTACTTTTTAATTAGGTTAATAAAGTTTGTTGTAATTAATGATTTCTTGATAATTGTTTTTACACCTACTTAATGACTTGTGTATTAGATAGAGGGTATGATAACAATAAATAGTTTTTAAATAGATTTTGTCAGATAATGACTTCTTGCACTAAGCCGACGATTTGAAGAAATACTCTTACAAGTGTGCATTTGTGCCGTGAAGTGTATTTAATTTAGTTGTTTTAAAGTAGAGTATTTGAAAACTAAGAAAATGCAGTGTTACGTTTGTGAACTTAGAGTTCGTCCTAGAGGATTTCGGCGTTGTGAGGAATTAATCGATCTTCAAAATGCGGCCCAACATCGCAGACAGAATAATAATTTGCAGGAACGAAATATGGAAAATGGTGAGGTTATTCATACTAATTGTTATAGGCAAATTATGGCCGGCATTGAAGGGGATAATGATGACACTTATTGTCAGTTTAATTGTGTACCGCAAAGACGCAATATGTGTTTTGTTTGCTATGGTTATAGAAATCTTCAGACAATTTCTTTTGAAGCCAGGATAGACATATATTTAAAAAAAGAAATATATGTTCCAAAAGGTTTTTGGTGTTGTATTAACCATTTTGTTGTCGTATGTTGTGCATTAGGTCAGTTCGACCCTGTCTGGTGTTAGTTATTTATCTCTAATAATAAATCTTCATTTATGTATTTCGTCTCTCTCTTACTCATACAATTTCCGTAAGCGATTTTAAAATTAAAATCATTAATTGTGACTTAATTATACAACTCACAACATTAGCGCAATGTTATGAAATGTTCTATTTTTCTGTTGGTATCAAAATATCCGCAATTGAGTGGTCTTTTATTTTCCATAAGAAGCAAACATAGTTCTTTCGTTCGATTTGAAATTAAGCAATTTTTTTTGAAATCTGGTCACAAATCTGTAATTGAAAACCATTTGTAATCAAATTTTATATTCTCAGCACACCAGGTGTCATATTTTATAGAAAAACGATCAGACTAAACTTATAATCCTTTTACCAGACAATCGACGACAATAACCAACTGAAGAAATGTCAAAATCAAACAAAAAGACAAAACGTGGTTGTTTCGTGGACATATAAGGCAACGGCAACGTTGTACGGAAAATCTAGTCAAGTGGGAGGGAGGGGCGACTGGTGGCATTCTCACAGTTAGAGTTGACCGTAAATGTACAACGCAAATGTAACAATAAATTTTTGGGCGGAGGATCAGGGCAAATCTGGTAGCGGCTTTGGACCACGCGTGGGTGGGATCACATCCTTTTCATTTTCGAAACGATCGCTTTGGTTTTGGTTTGAGTCATTTAAAATATTTTTTTTAAACATGGATTGATAAATTAAGATAACAATTTGTTTTTTATAAATAATTATATTTTGATCCTCAGAACGCCAAGCGATAATAGAAAAAGGGAGAAGTTAGACGATCAACCGTCTGAGTAGAAAATCTATACCGATCGTCTTAAAAACTGTTCTTATTAAAAGTTTATCTTACTTAAAAATTAGTTCCTATAAAATAAACATTTATTTATACCTCATAATCTTCGATTTACGACTAAAAGTCTTTATCATTTCTGACACTTCGTCCAACCTACATAACTTTCATAAAAATAATCATTGTTTTCACTGAAATAATGGAAAAAGTATCGAGTTAAGAGTTTCTAACGACCCAATAGATAGCGGATATTTAAAATTTAATAAGCAGCGCGTGCAAATATGCATCGCTGACACGGATATGCCACGGTGACTTCGCCAGTGAGTAATGATGCATTAATTTGGAACTTTTTTATGCAGCGACTACTCTTCCGACAACCGCTAAATAGTCAACACGGTCTGGCCATAGCGTACTTTAGAAAGGATTCTCGACCAAAAAGGTGGTCTAGGAAGGGTCATTAAACGTTTATTTTCTTTGTTTTTCATCAACATACAAAGCGCTTTCCTCTTTCATCCTCTAGCGAAGATTCCGGATATAGACCACGGCCAATCATTTTTGAAACAAAAAATATTCTTCGCATTATGTGGATGGTCGGAAAATTATACGATTTTGATGTTCTGTTGAAAAATGATCAATACAAAAGTTTTACATTTATTAATTATCTACAACTTTTATATTAAACTTTTTTCGATAGGATGTCTATTTCAGCCACAAATTGTAAAAAAAACAACAACCAACCCTCAAAACTCCTATTCATAAAAAAGGCAACAAAAATGATGTTCCGAATTATAGACCCATTAGCATCATATGTAACTTCGCTAAGATATTCGAGATCGTTCTGCATGATCACTTGTCAAATCATATCAAACAATCTATATCCCCTGATCAACACGGATTCATGGCAGGTAGGTCTACGGTTACAAATCTTATTTGCTCTACACAGTTCATATCGGGGGTCTTAGACAGAAGAGGTCAAGTAGATGTAATATATACTGACTTCTCTAAGGCCTTTGACAGAATTGACCATGTCATTTTGCTACAGAAGCTGTCTTCTATAGGTTTAAGTCCACAGCTACATCTGCTCATGTCTTCGTATTTGAAGAACAGACATCAGCATGTCCAGTGTCGCGGTTTTAGATCAGGTAAATTCCATCAGACATGAGGAGTTCCGCAGGGACCAAAAGTTTTAATGTACGCAGATGATCTGAAACTATTAGTTGAAATTCGTTCTTTCAATGACTCTTTACTTCTCCAAAACTGTCTAAATGATATATAGCAAATTGGTGTCAAAATAACTCTGTTATGTTTTTTACCAGGCGACATTCTGCTCTTATTTTTAATTTTGAATTGCATAATATTATTCTTAACAGGCGAAGTTTGTGAGAGATCTTGGAATATACTTTGATCCCGAGCTAAATTTTGTTAAACATATCGAATCAATGGTGTCATCTGCTAATAAAAGTTTAGGGTTTGTCATAAGAAGCTGCAAAGAATTCTTCGATATCTCTACATGAAATCGGCTTCTTTTATATTGGACGGTATTTAACCTCCAAGGGGCTGCTACCCTAATGATCTACTATTAACACGATTTAAACTTCATGATCTAGAAAAACGTCGAACTAATCAGCAAATTTCATTACTCTAGAAAATTCTTAATGGTCAAATAGAGCATTGATTTGTTAAATTTGTTCATTTTAAAATACCACGCGCGGGTCTAAGAGTTTATTTTAGTTTCTAGTTGCCAGCTGCAAGAACAAATATTTTAAATTCATCCCCACTATACCAAGCAATTAATGAGTATCATATCTAAGACATCTTGGATATATTTGCCTCTAATAAATAAGAAATCAAAAGTGTAGTTCTCTAGGTACTGTATAATAAACACATATATTATATATATTATATTACGTAATTTTAGAAAATTGTGCAATTGCATAGTAGATGTTCCGTATAACTTGTGTCTAGCTACCAATTGGAATGGTCTTTCTGAAGATATTAACTCTAAATTCTTGGACTTCCTAAATAAAATAATTAAGTGTTTCAATACAGCATTTCCCCTTCGCCCCATTAAAACTAAACGTCATAAACCTTGGACAACTAAAGGAATAAGAATTTCTTCAAAAAATATGAGGTCACTTATGTATATTAAAAAATTCTCAGATAACCCCCTAATATTAAATTATATCAACAACTACAGAATACTGTATCGGAAAATTATCAAATCTACTAAGAAAAACTATTATAAAAATCGCATCTCAAGAGCTAAAAACTCTTCCAAAGAAACCTGGTCTATTATAAATGACTTAAGAAATAAAACCCGTTCTTCAAACACTGTTAATCCTAGTCCTGATGAACTAAACAATTATTTTGTTAATGTAAGTAAGAATATCAGCTCTAACATAGCTCCGGGCCAGGATGCTCTCTCCTTCCTCCTACCTACTAAAAGGGTCACTAATAGTTTCTTCCTAGGGCCAGTAGATAAGCACGAACTAGTGCAAACCATAAACAGCATTCAAAATAAATCTTCCTGTGGAAATGATGGCTTGTCCACTAAAATATTTTCAAATATACCTGATGTAGTAATTAACATTTTAACTTCGCTGATTAATGAATCCTTCGAATCTGGTATCTTTCCGAGCTGTCTAAAAACAGCTATAATAATCCCACTTCATAAGGGCGGCGACAAAACCGAAACTTGTAACTATAGACCTATTGCTCTATTACCTACCTTATCGAAGACAATAGAAAGGCTAATGAAAAATCGCCTACTGCCCTTTCTTTTCAAACAAAACATCATAACACCTCATCAATATGGTTTCCTTCCTAAAAAATGCACTAGTGACGCAATGTTTTCCGTTCTTAATGAAATATATACATCAGTTAATGATAAACTTTTCACAACTTCAGTATTTTGTGACTTTGCAAAGGCCTTTGATTGTGTTAATCATGAAATCTTAATTAAGAAACTACAAATTTATGGCGTATGGGGTTCTCCTTTGCAATGGTTTAAAACTTACTTAGAAAATAGAAATCAGCAGGTACGTGCTAATGGTGCTGATTCTTCAAATCTGCCAATTAGCAGTGGCGTACCTCAAGGTTCAGTGTTAGGTCCAATTTTATTTTTATTATTCATCAACGATATCACAGACTTAAAAATAAGTGGAAGAATTACTTTATTTGCCGATGACACGAGTGTAACCTGGAGTAGTTCTGATATACAGACATTACAATCTAGCATAAACAAAGATCTAGTTACTATCAAGTCTTGGTCTGACTCGAATGGGCTTTGTTTCAACACCAGTAAAACCGTAGCAATGTCTTACAGAGGTACTTTACAGCCTATAACCCTAAGCAATAATCCGATTCTAACGGTGAACTCAATTAAGTTTTTAGGTCTTTATATAGACAAATTCCTGAAATGGTCCACTCATATTGATACCTTGGCAAAAAAATTATCTTCTGCATGTTTTGCCATTAAAACTGTTTCTAAAGAGCTGACCCCTACTACTGCATTAATGACCTACTTTTCCTTATTCGAATCTCACCTTCGCTATGGTTTACCGTTCTGGGGTTCTTGTAGCTTATACCACTTCGAATCTATTTTCAAATTACAAAAAAGAGCAATTCGTTATGTATTTGGTTTAAGTAGTAGGACTCACTGTGAAAATTACTGATGTTTACTTACCTATTCCCACCTCTGACCTAATAAAAAATTCTATTACCTACAATGCAAAAAAATTGTATAATAATCTCCCGATCTCTTATGATAAGTTCAGAAGATCCACTAGGGCTTTTCTTCAAGAAAGACCATTTTACACAGTGGCAGAATTTTATAACGTGCCTTAGACTTTTGGGTTGCAGCATATAGGACCAATAATTAAATTAAGTTAATTTGAAAATTTTAATTTGAACAATAATTTATAGTGACGGATATTGCATATCCAATGCAATTGTTATTGTTATTTTGTTTGTGTTTTGTTTTATCTAGTAATTTATTTTTATTTTTATTATGATTAATTTCGCTTTGTCTATAAAATTTTTGTAATTTTTCTATGACAATAAAGCATATTCTCTCTCTTTCCTCTTTCATCCTCTAGCGAAGATTCCGGATATAGACCACGGCCAATCATTTTTGAAACAAAAAATATTCTTCGCATTATGTGGATGGTCGGAAAATTATACGATTTTCTCGATAATCTTGATGTTCTGTTGAAAAATGATCAATACAAAAGTTTTACATTTGTTAATTATCTACAACTTTTATATTAAACTTTTTTCGATAGGATGTCTATTTCAGCCACAAATTGTAAAAAAAAACAACAACCAACCCTCAAAACTCCTATTCATAAAAAAGGTATTAAAAATGATGTTTATAATTATAGACCCATTAGCATCATATGTAACTTCGCTAAGATATTCGAGATCGTTCTGCATGATCACTTGTCAAATCATATCAAACAATCTATATCCCCTGATCAACACGGATTCATGGCAGGTAGGTCTACGGTCACAAATCTTATTTGCTCTACACAGTGTCTTAGACAGAAGAGGTCAAGTAGATGTAATATATACTGACTTCTCTAATGCCTGTGACAGAATTGACCATGTCATTTTACTACAGAAGCTATCTTCTATAGGTTTAAGTCCACAGCTACATCTGCTCATGTCTTCGTATTTGAAGAACAGACATCAGTATGTCCAGTGTCGCGGTTTTAGATCAGATAAATTCCATCAGGCATCAGGAGTTCCGCAGGGACCAATTTTGGGACCGCTTCTGTTTACTATTTTCCTAAATTATATTGTTATTAACAACAACGATATAAAAGTTTTAATGTACGCAGATGACCTGAAACTATTAGTTGCAATTCGTTCTTTCAATGACTCTTTGCTTCTCCAAAACTGTCTAAATGATACAGCAAATTGGTGTCAAAATAACTCTGTTATGTTTTTTACCAGGCGACATTCTGCTCTTATTTTTAATTATGAATTGCATAATATTATTCTTAACAGGCGAAGTTTGTGAGAGATCTTGGAATATACTTTGATCCCGAGCTAAATTTTGTTAAACATATCGAATCAATGGTGTCATCTGCTAATAAAAGTTTAGGGTTTGTCATAAGAAGCTGCAAAGAATTCTTCGATATCTCTACATTAAAATGGGCTTCTTTTATATTGGACGGTATTTAACCTCCAAGGGGCTGCTACCCTAATGATCTACTATTAACACGATTTAAACTTCATGATCTAAAAAAACGTCGAACTAATCAGCAAATTTCATTACTCTAGAAAATTCTTAATGGTCAAATAGAGCATTGATTTGTTAAATTTGTTCATTTTAAAATACCACGCGCGGGTCTAAGAGTTTATTTTAGTTTCTAGTTGCCAGCTGCAAGAACAAATATTTTAAATTCATCCCCACTATACCAAGCAATTAATGAGTATCATATGTAAGACATCTTGGATATATTTGCCTGTAATAAATAAGAAATCAAAAGTGTAATTCTCTAGGTACTGTATGATATGTGTTTATTATATATTATATTACGTAATTTTAGAAAATTGTGCAATTGCATAGTAGATGTTCCGTACAACTGTCCAATGTTAACATCCATTTTTTTCCTGTCTCATCTGCAGACACAGGTTTTTTCTAATGGACGTTAACACTGGACTTCTGGCAGTTTTTGTAGATTATATATATTGTGCTTTTTATTATTAGCATTTTTGTTATGTTGTCTTTTCCCACCCATTAAATGGTTGGTACAACTGGTGGGTGGTGTATCAAAAATAAAATAAAATATTTACCCCCCCCCCTCTCTTCCGGAACTTTTATTCAGTTGTCTTGACTTGTCTTAATTTACTTGTAATTAACTTGTAATTTTTTCAATTACCCACATTCCTTCTGAAGATTTTTCATTTCATTTAAAATCGGTTTAGCCCTGATCTAATACGTATCTTTTAGGTACCTAAATCGGGCGATTTTGGGTGCCATTTTATGGAACTTTAATCTTGGATTCCTACTCGAAGTAGATGGATAAGTTATCTACTTGCTTTTCTTCTCTTGCAGGATTTCTTCTTGTAGAACATGGTCTTGTAATAGTGAAGTTTGTTATACAATTAAGCACAAAGTGATTTTTGACTTGTTGTGAATTTGAACTAGAATCAAAACGGTAATTGTGCCAGTACGATAGATCCAAATCAACAGTACAGGCAACGCAATCTTAGCCACATCTGATTCGTTTTTTAAAGCCTATTTGGCAGACGATTTAACCAAATAATTAGGTTGCCGTCATCGGTTTGGTTATTTTCTTTAATAGCTGATATATATCAAATTCCACAGTTCTACAGTCTATAGTGTATATTAATAAATACACAATGTTTTTTATATTCAACAATTAAAAATGTCAATCGCTTTCTTATACATTTTCATTGCTTTTTCATAATAAACACTTTGTAAAATTATTTATACATTCGTATCATGTAATAAATAATCAGAATAATGATAAAATCTCCTACGCTTTTAATTTTTTTTAATGTTTTTACCTCGTAAATCAAGATTACGCCTCGTCCTGACTTCTGGTTACATTAAAACGATACCCTGATAACCTTACGTTTGGATTCTTTCATTCCAAGTTCTACAAAATCTCTTAATTAACCGTCAATACAGGGTTGCACAATGAAGCAAAAATTGACATCTCTTCAAATAGTTGTTTGCAGAAGTTGTGTACAAGAACGAGAGCATATTTCTATATGCAAAACTCGCACCAGACAAGAAAATGCCCCTGGACGGTGATTCCAAAATTCGGACCAAAAAGGGTGGACTACCTGCCACCAGAAAAGGTCCTATATGTAATTTAAGCATGCATTTTGAATGGAAAAAATATTAGCTCAGTTAATGATGTATAAATACACTTTATAGGTACACTTTACAATATTGAAAGATTTTCCGACTATCCACATAGTGCTAAGAATTTCTTTTACTTCAAAAATGATTGAGCCTGGTCTATATTGTCATCAAAAATCTTTAAAATCTACAAAAGTTTTCCGATTTGACTGATATTAGTAAGATGAAATTTCAGGAAACATATTTTTCATTATACTTATCTGAAAACACTACATTTACATGCTTATTTAGCGCACCGAAAATGAGCTTTTTCCGTGCGCATTTTACGGTGCGCTAGTGTCATTAGCTGCCTACTTATATGTCAAAATAAAATAATGTTATTGACAGCTCCCTAGAAATCGCAAATTCTAAAAAATAAATGTTTCTTAATAATCTGGTTTTCAGGTAGATATAATGAAAAATATCGATCATTACACGTCCAAAAATGCTTTTTCTTGACTCCTAATGAAATATACTATTTTCCCCAAAATTATTACCTTGAAGACAACTTGTTTTTAATTTTTTTTTTGAAAAAAAATCTATCGTAGCCTGTCGAAGAAATGTCCTTACAAAAAATCGATACCTGTTTTAAGTCACTCTGTACAAACTAGTATTCTTGAATGAACCGAAAAATATGTGAGCACGGGCATTCTCTGGTCACTCCCACGCACTACAATGACCTTCTCTTCTTCTTTATCTTTTCTCTTCCTCATACAGTCGATCTTTTTCTGATCTTCTGTTTCCCGAAGTGTCTGTTAAACCACCATCTAGTCGTCTATTACCTAATTTTGTGACTTACGGTCTACTTAGCCACAAAAACCAACGTCGGATTACGTAACATTGAAAAATCTTCCGCTTTCTATTTTTTAAAGGCTGTCCAGTATCGGGCTAGTACACACAATACATATTTTTACCATCTTTTTTTTGGAATATTTAAATGATGTTACTTTTCTTTTTAATATCAATATTTTCGTCCAAAAAATTAATGTACGGGCTAGAATTCTTCATTATCAAATAATTTTCTTCCAGACAGTACAACTTTATTGAATTTTACATCGACGCATCTGAGAAAAACAAGCGCAATTTATAAATAAAACTGAATTCTTATCTAATACTCCTACGCCTATGCGATAATATACTAAAGAAACAGTATAAACGACTAAGCATTATTGTTAAACCATTGAATAATAATCTGGTGTGTACGTAAAGCAGAAACATAAATTGTGCATCCCGGAAGTGTAAAGCCTATTGACTTCCAATGGCATCATTTTGTATGAATAAAACATGAAACTCGCAAGAAAAATCGGAATCACTAAACAGGAACAAAGTACCGTTTTTATAATCAACAATAACTGATAAGATTGTGGATTTAGTCGGTAGTGTTCTAGAATTCATGTGCCATCTTGCGTTTTAACCAAATAGACGAAATTGTTATTGTAATATTATAAGTGTATCTGATGTCTGTCAGCTGTCAACAGAGTTATCAGCTATCTGTCATTTTTATGAACAATGTATCTGACATGTTATCAATCGAAATGGTTGACCTCAGTTAAATTATTAGCGTTTTAAGAGTATTTTAAAAAATGGGTTGTTTTTTGACAGGTTCAAGTTAAAATGTCACTGTCTTCTTGTATTATAAACTCTTTTAAGTTTTTTCCTTTATTTTGTTAGTAGTTGCATCAATCTATCATGTCATCTGTCAACATTATATCTGCCATCTGTCACCTATCAAAAAAATGTATCAGTTATTTGTCATCTATCAACAGCGTTGGCAGAAATCTGTCAACTTCGATTAGGAGGGCACTAATAACATTAGGTATGCAAAATAATAATTTTTGGAATTGGACAACATCATTTTTTATTATTAGACATGTGTTAATAATGTATCTGATGTCTGTCAGCTGCCAACAAAGTTATCAGCTATCTGTCATTTATGAACAATGTATCTGACATGTTACCAGTCAGAAGGGTTGGCCTGAACAGTTAAATTATTAGCGTTTTAAGAGTATTTTAAAAAATGGGTTGTTTTTGACAGGTTCAAGTTAAAATGTCACTCTCTTCTTGTATAATAAACTCTTTTAAGTTTTTTCCTTTATTTCGTTAGTAGTTGTATCAACCTATCATGTCATCTGTCAACATTATATCTGCCATCTGTCACCTATCAAAAAAATGTATCAGTTATTTGTCATCTATCAACAGCGATGGCAGAAATCTGTCAACTTCGATTAGGAGGGCACTAATAACAGTAGGTATGCAAAATAATAATTTTTGGAATTGGACAACATCATTTTTTATTATTAGACATGTGTTAATAATGTATCTGATGTCTGTCAGCTGTCAACAAAGTTATCAGCTATCTGTCATTTATGAACAATGTATCTGACATGTTACCAGTCAGAAGGGTTGGCCTGAACAGTTAAATTATTAGCGTTTTAAGAGTATTTTAAAAAATGGGTTGTTTTTGACAGGTTCAAGTTAAAATGTCACTCTCTTCTTGTATTATAAACTCTTTTAAGTTTTTTCCTTTATTTCGTTAGTAGTTGTATCAACCTATCATGTCATCTGTCAACATTATATCTGCCTTCTGTCACCTATCAAAAAAATGTATCAGTTATTTGTCATCAACAGCGTTGGCAGAAATCTGTCAACTTCGATTAGGAGGGCACTAATAACAGTAGGTATGCAAAATAATCTGTGAAAATTTCATGAAAATCCCAGCCGGCCCCATATTCTTAACGTTTACCCAGAGATGTGCGTGTCAGTAGTTGTCAAAATTTGTAGGTTATTATGGCGAAATTAAATAAAGTCACACCTTGACGTTGATTTTTACAAAAATAGGTTATTTTCTTATGACAATTTTCCATCATCAATCCACCAACGTTTTCGCCGGCCACTGTTAGACCAACATTATGTATCGCGACTACGTTACTGAACGTTGCTTTGGAACGCCCCTCGCACAAAAATGATGTGATTTCCATCGATGATTGAACTACTTCTAACAATGCCAAGAACTGACAAATTAAACTAATATTTATCAGTTTCTCTTCTAATGGAAATAAAACCCCTTATTTTAAAGAAAAGACTTTAATTGACGTTTTGTCTTTCTTGAATGAAAGTTAAAATATATAATAAAAAATTTACTATAGAAACAGGTTATATTATATCTGTGTTGTCTGCCGTTGCTAGAAAATAAACTAAAAGCTTAACTTTTCTTGTAAATATCTCGGAAGATCGAATTTTCACAGACATGAGACCTTCATTTTTTGCCGTTTTAGATAAGAATTAGTCTACCCTGAAAGTTTCATTGAATTTTGACGACTGGATTTTAAGATCCTCCGGACACACATACATACATACACACATACAAACCTTGCTCGTTTAATAGTATTTGATAATTAAAATTGTTTGTAGTCGTTTACTGAATTCTAATGAAAAAAAATCTCATTATCTCAGCTATTATTAGTACAAAATATTAGACATGTCGTCAATTCCAGCGTTATCAAGGCATAGCAGCAAAACTATTTCCCGTATTCTAAGACAATTAAATCAATATCTATTTTAAGTCTCAACGCTGTTAACACAAAATTACATTATATGCTTATCGACAAAGGAAGTTGCCAACGTTTAACCTGTTTATATACAAATTTAATCTTTAAAATTTCCACTGAGTGCTAGTCATTTCCAGGCCAGTTATTAATGAATAAAGTCAATTCATATTTAAATAATTTTAAGAGCAAACCACTTGAATTTTAAAATCATTCTAAGCCTTTAGTTTTAGTCTGGTTTTTGAGAAATTTTCAGGAAATACTAATAATTACAAAACTTAGGGTGGGGACCACTTGATTATTTTATAAACCTTCGAAAAGTATTTATTTTGTTAGTTTTAAATGGAAAATCACAAAAAGGAGAATCCGCGGCATTCTGTATTAAATCTATGAAAATTTGCTCCCATGTGTTTTAATAAATATTAAGTAGTTTTTAAATAATATGCTTTCCCACCCTTTTCTTAAATATCTTTGCATAGTGCTGCCTCATGTTTCAGAAATTTAAAGCTATCGCCAAGTGTTCTCAGTTGCGCGCTTATAAATACAAATAGAAGTGAAATTTGCTTTTCACCAGAGCTCCGGATTGCTCTCAAGCAAAATGAGTTATCCAATTAGCAACCTCACCGCTTCAGGACGAATTCAGTTCTGATATTATAGAACCATGATTAGCATGGGTACAAATTAAGGGTAGGTATCTGCTCGGGGACGAATTTAGGGCCGCCCTCGCCCACATACTGCTAAGAATTTTTCAAGAATTCGCGTATTTAAAATCGGTTTGATCCTGGTCGATTCTTCACAAAATACCTGTAATAATTTTTAATACTGGCACTGGCCTAACTGTTAAACAAACTATGATGCAATGCGGTTCGTGATACTCGAGTTTCTCAATAAACAATGAAACAATGTTCTTAGGTAATTGATCTTAAAATAACGCAGTGTTAAATTTCTGACTAATTTTAGGAAAAAATGTTTATCAGCGAGAGAGATCATAAACGCACCAATATAATTTAAGAATTGTGTTTCTTAACTTTGTGTCCATTGTTGGGTAGATTCCGAAATGGCTCAGAGCACACTCGATCTAGATAACGTAGATCGAGGAGTTTGATATCAAGTCGTAATTTTTTTAGTTGGAGAAATTGGACGAGTTGTTGAATACGTATGTGAAAAATCAGAAATAATTATAAAGTAAAAAAAAGCAGAGTAAACCAGTAAGGAATTTTAATTTATTAGATTCGACATCCTAAGACCGGTTTCTGTCTTTCGACTTCATCAGTTAGGCTTTTCGAATCTAATAAATAAAATTCCAAACTCGTACAAGTCAATAGCTATATCCGCTATAAGATAACATTTTTAGATGTGCTACCATCTATGGTAAGAAGAGAGTATTGACATTAAATTTTGACTGAATCTAGTCAAGATGTCACTCTCTTCTTTTTTATCCCTTTCAGAGATTAATACAAAGTAATTAAACCAGTAAGGAATTTTAATTTATTAGATTCGACATCCTAAGACCGGTTTCTGTCTTTCGACTTCATCAGTTAGGCTTTTCGAATCTAATAAATAAAATTAATTGTATTAATCTCTGAAAGGGATAAAAAAGAAGAGAGTGACATCTTGACTAGATTCAGTCAAAATTTAATGTCAATACTCTCTTCTTACCATAGATGGTAGCACATCTAAAAAAAAGCAGTTTGGAAATTTTATTTCTCTCGGATAATAAGCGCAGGTTCAGGAAAGGCATGAACTTTTTAAACTGACTTTGAATTAGAAATAGAAATATTGGTTAGCACCGAGTATTATTTAGGAAGTTTCTTTTAAAAAGACTATTAAGGGGGGGGGGGGAAGAAATTGCGAAAAATTGAGAAAACTAATTATCGCACCCGAATCGTCAGTAAAACAGTAAATTTGAATATCATCATCTTCTAACAAATACATACTGCCATCTATGTAGATATTAAAAAGTAGCGTAGAAAACACTGTACCATGCGGCACACCAAACTCTACCTCCATTGTATCACTCTGAACTCCTGAAATGTTGGGACTCTGTTTTCTCTTTGTTAAGTACGATTTGATTAGATTACCTGAAATACCTCTTATACCAAACAGTTCCATACGCTTCAGTAGAATTGGGTATGCCACAGTGTCAAATGCCTTCTGTAAGTCAAGAAAAGTTCCGATTACATTTTTTCTCTTGTCTATGGTCTATTTTTATGTATGAGAGATTAATAAAACAGCATTTCTAATGCAAAACTTAGTACGGTCATTTTAAATATTTTTACGGAATAATCTAAATATTTCCTAAAATTGTCATAAATGTACCTGAGCTAATATAAGTTTTGGGTCTTTTATTGGTCTTTTATAACCATAAGCTGTACAGAACAATAGAAAAAGGTTTGGACAGGCCAAAAGCCCTGTGTATTAAAGATAACATAGCCGTATCTTAAGATTATTTTCAATAAGTACCTATTTGCCAATTTTGTTTTATTTTAATTCCAAGAATTTCTTACAGTAATCGAATTATAAGTAGATAAATCCCTTACCAACAAATTTCACCGAAAATGCGATCGTAGGTTTTCCATTTAGTAAGGAGGTCCAGTTGTGTATTCTTGACAGCTTACTAAATGTCGTTTAGTTGCAACATGCAAGGTGCAGTGTGCAGTCTATTGTGAATTCTAGTGTGATCATGGAAAATTTGGAAGTACCGCGTAAACGACAAAAAATCGGTCCTTTAACAGTTAATGAAAAAACATTAATATTTAATTGTTTTAAATCATTTACAGACAAACATTTATGTAAAAATATTGATATTGTAGTATGGAGAAGAAATTACGACTATAAAAGAAATGAGAAACCAAAGAAGAAATATATTTTATTTAGATGAAACATGGATCAACGAGGGACATACAACAAATAAATTTTGGCAAGATGAAACTGTTACAAGTCGAAGACAGGCTTTTTTAAATAATTTATCTACTGGTTTAAATCCAATATCAGGAAAGGGGCGCAGACTGATAATAGTACTCGTACCGGTGACTACCATGAGGACATGAATGCTGATGTCTTTAAAGAGTGGTTCGAACAAATGATAGATCTTCTTCCTCAGAACTGTATAATAGTAATGGATAATGTAAGTTATTACTCGAGACTTACAGAAAAAATGCCCACAACCAAGTGGTTAAAAAAAGATTTACAGAATTGGCTAAATTCAAAGAATATTAAGTTCCATCCCGGTTCTGTGAGAAGAGAACTGTATCATTTGTGTTCCCTTCATAAAGAGAAATTAAAAAAATATGAAATTGATGAAATTGCAAAAAATCGTGGGATGACGGTGGTTAGATCACCACCATATCATTGCGAAGTAAACCCGATTGAACTGATATGGGCACAGATAAAGGGAGAAGTTTCAGGAAAAAATAATTCTTTTAAAATGAGTGATGTTAAACAGTTGTTTTTGGAGGCTGTAAATAATGTGAAGCCTGAAAACTGGGAAAAGGCAGTAAATCATACGATTAAAGAAGAAGAGAAAATGTGGAAGTTGGACAATATTACTGATGAAATGATCGAGCCACTCATTGTAAATATTGGTTGCGACAGTTCATCTTCTGATTTCGATTCTGATTTGGATTTGTAGGTAAGAAGTAGTTTTTATATTAAAATTATTATTTATGAACGTAACGTTGTTTAAAAGTCAAAGTTTAAACCCTTATACCTACATAGTCCGTTTGACACAATGTTCTTAACATACCTTGTGGAAAAATAAAATATTTTATAAAAAATTGCACTTTTTTACCTTCAGCTGCTTAGAAGTTATAAGCAGGTTAATTAGATGAAAATATAAGTGTACACCCGATATATTTATTATATTTATACAAAGGTTATTTCATACGAAAATACTCGAGGTATAACTTCACAAAATATTTTAACTGTCTACTAAAAGAAGTGGTACGCCTATGGATTACGAACGCTTTATTATTTTAATACTCTCTCATACATAAAAATAGACTATAGTTCTTTCTATTACTTTACATAGTGCATTATCGGTACTGGAGTTTTCCATAAAAGCAAATTGATTTGAGTGCAAGAGCTTATTTTTTCCAGATATACTAATAGTTTAGTTCTTAAACACTTTTCTATAATTTTGCTAATAGTAGTTAAAGCAATAGGTCTGTAATTGTTTGTAGATCTTAAGTCACCGTTTTTATAGAGAGGCATGATTATTGCACTTTTCAATATCTCTGGGAAAGCCCCAGTACCAAAAGTAACATTTACTATGTGCTGAATTGGCTTTATCAATTGTTTAATATAGGTTTTAATTATATTTAAGCATATGCAATCCTCTCCCCCTTTAACATTGTTTTTTAAGTTCTGAATTTCTTTCTTTATCTCATCTTCTGAGCGAGGAGAGCAGAAAAGAATCCAAAATTCTTCACTTTGCCTTCTGCTCTCTTCTTATCGGCTAATTTTTTTCCTATGCTAGTAAAATACCTATTAAATTCATATGCAATATCATTTTTGTTTGTTAACTCTATTTTATCACCGCTTACAATACTTTTAATTTCAGTTTTGTGATTCTCATCGTTTGTTGCTAATTTTATTACTTTCCAAAGCTTTTTCGGATCATTTGCATTATTTTGTATCAATTTTGTAAAGTAAAGTTTATACCTATTTAACAAATCTATATTATTTCTTGTTTTGAATTGAAACTATCAGCCTCCCTGTGATCCAGCGTCTTAATCTATTTTTTTGTCTCAACCTAGTTTTTTTACAATTTATTGTTAGTTTTGAAGATTCTGAATTTATTTTTTTAACTTATCAATAAACATATTGGTACTCAAATTGGCATCCCACACCCCGAGAACATCATCCCATTTTGCTGAATTTAATTGTTTGGTAAGTTTGTTATAGTTAATTTTTTTTGTATGAGTTGTTCCCGTTTTTTTCATTCGGTGTACTCTCATTAAGTGGAATATTCAGCAAAATGAGACTATGATCCGTAAGTTTATGCTCCAAGATAACAGCATTTGCTTTATTAATAAGATCACTTGGACGTTTTAAAAAATAATGGTCGTTACAAGATCTAGAGTTACTCACTATTCTTGTAGCCTTATTAATCAAACTGAAAAAACCATGACCTTATAATATATATTTTGCTGGTTGACTTCTACGTGAGCTCTTGTCCAAAATACATTGAAGATCCTATGTTCCGTTCAAATTTTGCCAGATCTGAATAACGTAATACCTAATGAAATAAAAAATTTTAAACACTATAGTAAAATAATTCCTTTTTTATATTATATATATTTTTTATTTTTTTCTAGCTAGGCTAAACTTCGCCACTCCCAATTTACCTTATTATTTTTTAAATTATATTTTATATTTTTAAAATTTGGGAAATAAAGACGTTTATTATTAGTATTATTATAAATGTTATAAATATTTATATCCGTTATCCATTTTATTATTTTCTTTTAACATTCCATCATATCTTTTACAACTCCTCGTATAGCATTGCTCGCCAAAATACGAGTGGACATTGACATGTTCAACAAAACAGAAAGCGGTTACAACGACAACAACTGTGACGTTTGACGTTGCAGTTGCTCCCATTTGAGTCAGTAAGATCTAGCTAATTTTAAGTTGACTTTTGACAGAAATATTTCGTTACTATCCAATATCAGACAGATTGGAATGTGGTTTTTATAGATTTTTCATTACCTACACGTCAGATTTATCAGAGGTATTTCTCTATTTTGCAATAAATATAACTTACAATATTTTTTTGAAAGGTGCGTTGTTACGTTTTTAAATATATAAAAAAATATCAGAAACTAATCGAGTGCAAAACTTTCGCCAAACTCAGTATACACCTACGGCTTGGTTAGTGCAATGATCTTCTCCCGCCTGCTGTTTTTGTTTCTACAGAAATTTACGAAACCAAATGAATTAGGTAACTGATATTACGTCTAATCGAGAACAATTACAAATTCTATTGAATTTTCAATGAAGAAAGTTCCGACTTTTGTGTTTTATTTTCCTACTCATTTCGGAGATTGATACGAGGGCTTGTTGATAAATTCGTAGATAAAGATAAAAAACGTTATTGTATTTTTAATGCACAATCACGCTAAGATCAATCATCAAAACTCATAAATCTATATAAATAAAAATTAATTGCAGAATGTTTGTAAGTTACATTATACCTACTATTTTTAAAAATACCAGCAATAGTAATTTATAGAACTCAGTGTATTATGGTTGTGTTATCTATCACTCAATTGACTTCAGTATTGATTTATTTCATTGTTAAGAAAATGCCACCAGTGAGGCGTCAAAATATCGGTCGGCATAAGAGTTGTGCTCCATATACGAGGTAGGTCTAAAAAGTTTCCGACGTCAACGTGAAGATTTCATTGTTCATCTGTTGACTGTTACTCACCAAAGTTTCAGACATTTTGGACGTGCAGTTTTTATGTAACAGTCGTTTGAGTGAGTTGATGGGAGTTGATGTGAGTACCGAGCTGTCATTAAATATTTGTTTTTGAAAGGCAATATGCCTTTGCAAATCAAAGAACAGTTGGATTCTGTGTATGGGGACTCTGCACCATCATTTACCACAGTGAAATTTTGGGCTGCTGAAAATTTAAACGTGGCCGTAAGAGCTTCGGAGACGATGAACGTTCGGGACGTCCAAAAACTGCAACTACCGATGAAAACATCGCCAAAGTTCACCAAATGGTGCTAGAAGACCGCCGAATTAAAGTGAGAGAGATAGCAGAGGTTATGAACATGTCAAAAGAACGTGTTTGTCACATATTAAATCAACATTTAGGCATGAGACAGCTGTCCGCGCGTTGGGTGCTGCGTTTTCTCACGTTAGACCAGAAACGTGTTCGATTTAACATTTCCAACGCACTTTTGAGGAAGTTTACACCATTATGCGTCCGAAACAAAAATACAGTCCGAAACAGTGAACTGTAAAGGGGGAACGGGCTCCAAAAAAAGCAAAAACTGTTTTTTCGGCTAGGAAAGAGATTGCGACTGTTTTTTGGGTTAGTCATGGAGTTATTTTAATCGATTATCTTGAAAAAGGAAAAACCATTACAGGAGCATACTATGCATCATTATTTGACAGGCTGAAGGCAGAACTTGCGGAAAAACGGCCACATTTGCAGAAAAAGAAAATCCTGTTTCACCAAGACAACGCATCGTCTCACACCTTAGCGCTTGCCATGGAAAAAATCCACGAATTATGGTTTGAACTGCTTGACCATCCGCCTTATTCACCAGATCTAGCTCCAAGCGACTTCTTTTTGTTCCCTCATCTAATAATTGCGCTCGGAGGACAAAAATGTTCGCCGAATGAAGAGGCAATCACCTTCGTGAACAATTATTTTGCAGATTACTATTTGGACGGGTTACATAGAGATGAGAGCATCGCTGGGAGAAGTGTGTAGAGTTACAAGGCGACTTTGTGGAAAAATAAAAAAAAAATCAGAAAAAATGTCTTTTATCTTTGTTAGGTCGGAAACTTTCCGGACCACCCTCGTAAACTTTAAGGTCCTGTATTTTAATCCAAATACGTATTATTTTTTTTGTTTGTAGGGCCTATTTACGTACGATTTATTTATGTACGATTTTATTTTTGTTTTCAAGTTGGTAACGGAGGTGAAAAAAAATGGATTGGCTCGAAGTTAAATAAACCTAGATAAACATACACATAACAATAATGTAAATTAAAATATAAACAAATTTTTTAACCGTAATAAAAAATTTTAACAGTCGACTTTCTCTGGTAATTTATCATTTTAAACCGTTTTGTACGAGATTTCATATTCATTTTTCGAGTGATATTTACTCCTAAAACATTTACTCAAATTAATCAAACAGAAGAAAGCACGAAGAACTTCAGATACATTTACATAAGTCTTGATATTTTTTACTGTAACTTTCGTTTCTTCAGTTACAGATATTTATGGTTTTTAAACATTTATTTTGTGCGGTATATAAGTGCAATGATCTCTCGCTGCGACTTTGTCTTTAAAGAGGTTTACCAAAGGAATGGAATTGCGCAATAATTTGGGTGGTGCCTGTTTTTATTTGAACTCAAAATGTGTACAGAATTTGTACAAATAATTCTTTAATAAATAAAGGGCCTCTAAACTAAAACTAAAAAACAGTCCCTCCAGAAATATGTCGGGAATTTATAACGTTTTATTGGCGCTATCTATCGGCAGCTCCTATAAGCATCCATTAATAAATCCACAAGAATGACTATATAAACTATAGACAAGTTAATAGATCTTTTTATATATTCAAGAAAACGTAAGAAGGATCTACTCGAGAGCATCACCTTCAATAAAAAAAATTATTCTTAATTATTTATTTGTTATTGAAAAGCAATATTGGCTGCATGCGCTTTGTTCACAGCTAGAAAAGACCTCGAAACAGAAGAAGAAAACGAGAAACAAAAGAGAAGAGGAATCAAGCACAGCACACTGAGACCGCGGCGTGGCGTCGTGTATCGCAATGAAGGTAAACGATTCCCGGGGAATGTGTGTAGGTACTTTGGTCGCATTAGCCGTGCGAGTCAACAGTTGAACATCGATTTATAATAGTGACAATTGATTTACTGCTCGCGCCCCGATTGGTCGAGAGGAGAAGAGCGGCGATACAAATAGACGACTGGTTATAACAGGTTCTCAACGTTCTCATTGCGCGTCTATGATTCCTTTCAAATCTAAATATTATTAAACAACTGGGAGTCTTCATTAGGCGCAAACCAGATAACGATTATTAATATTTACGGACGATGGTAAATGAGGTTCTCACATTTTCGGAATTCAGGACATTGGCGTCCAGTTGGATCGTTTTAAGAACCGTAAATGGATGTAAAAGAGAGAAATTCTATTTATAATGTGACCCTTATGCAGACTGATACTTGTCAACATGTCATAACGGCAGTTGGAACTGTTATGGTCCCCATTATTTTCCAGATAGTTACTAACACCTCATGACGCAATATTTGGTATAAGCTTAGATGCTAGCCAAGTATGATTCCCATAATTTTCTTCATTCCTTTCAGTCCTGGTATCTATATCTGTAAATCTAGAAGGGTGGGTCACCCCACAGCACGTAGGCCGCATTTGGCCCATTGTGCATCCTTCTGAGGTTGAGCCTTCATTCTAGCTCGTCAGCCAGCCTACTTGTTTAAAGTAGGTGATGACGTCGTCTGAAGGTAGCTCTCTCATGTTGGCTTGTGTTAACCTCTGCTTGCCGAAAAGAAAATGTCTCATTTGTGAGAGTGTTGGGCATTTGCAAAAAATATGTTTGACAGACTCGTCTTCCTCTACACAGTGGAGTGTTAGATAACCTCATCCTGTGAAGAAATTTTCGTAGATGACAGTGGCCAGTTAGGATACCAGTGGCTGGCTGTGCGCAGGTTCTGTCTGTTCATAGTCATGTATTTTTTGGCTGTTTCGCTGTTCGGATACTGTATACTGTAATAGTTCCTTGGCGAGCTTCCAGCCTGTTTCGTCGTCCCATCTACCCTTAAACTTGTCAAGGGAGTTCTTCTTTAGTAGGTCAGCCACAGTTGATGCCGATAAGCTTATGAAAGTGACAGGTCCCAAAAGTTTATGGGAGGCTGCTTTCTTAGCTAATGAGACAGCTGCCTTTGATTTTTCATGACCTTTGATCCAAGCTAAAGTGACCACGTTGATGTTGCAAGCTTCGATCAGGGCCTGGTGACATTCTAGTACTAGACCTGATGTAATGCGTGGTCTATCCAGAGCTAGTAGTGCCTGTCTGCTGTCCGTGAGGATGTAAATATTATTACAAGTAATGTTTCTTCTGGTAGTCTCTTTTGCGACGATGGAGATAGCAGTGAGCTCTGTTTGAGCTAAACTGTCATTAGAACCCATTGTCCATTTTATATTGAGATTCGGAGATCTGGAATAAATTCCACAGCCTGGCCCCTCATTTGTTTTAGACCCATCGGTGTAGATGCACAAGGCACCTGCTGCCAATGTAGCCTGTTGTACGTTTTTTATTATTACCCTCTAGGGCATGTGAAAGGCATATGTTTGTGCAATCGAATCTGTGTTGGCTTGTAGCAGTGGGACTTCTCCAAGGACCTCGTGCCACAAGTTACACCTCGACTTACCAGTTCCTACGTCAGGTCGTATACCAGTAGCCTCCTTAATAAATATATCAAGAGAGGTGAGACCAAGGATCACCTCCGTTGCTCTAGTTAATGTGGTTCTCATGCCCCCTGTTATGTTGGATTTGATCCAATTTGCGTACGACTGTCCGCTGGCTAGTTTTGACTCCCCAGCCCATCGCACCGTACGTTACCATAGGTCTTATGATTGCAGTGTAGATCCAGGCGACATTCCCCAGGTGCGGCCAATGGTTCTTCGGCACTGTTGATAAGATATGTATGCTCTTTTGACTCTGTTTTCTAGATGAGAGTTCCATGTTAACTTGCTGTCAAAGGTGACCCCGTCCTGGTAGACCATAGTCTTTTTAGTTAGCCTGTAAAAGGATTGGAGATAAAAACGGGATTCTCTGTTCAACGGAGGTATGGTTCTGGGTTGGAATAACCTTTTGGTACAGTGCTGAGGGAGTATCATAACAATAAGAGTACTCCCGGAAGAGTTCTTCGTCTAATTCTATTGACGTTAATAACTTATTCTTTGATTATATAAAAAAAATCACTAAAGTCATTTCTAGAGCGTTACACATCGATGTAAATCAAACTGCAATTTTTTCATAAAAAATAAAAACGAAGTTTTAGAATTGCACCGTAAATTTTCCTTGTGCGGCACTGCCGAGAGTTTAATCGACCTTCTAATAGAGGCCGAGGAATGTAGAAAGAAGCGAGTATCAAACGGTGGTGGGATGACATTGGGAATGCCAACAGGACCTCACTGGTTAGCAGCGTAATTGTCACCGTATCTCAAGGATAAAGACACTCGAGCATTCAACGCCAATTTAATTCATTTCTTCGGTATCATTGACTTAAGGTATGTGCGCAAGTCAAATTATATTAAAACGAAAGGAATTGACGGTGCATACAGGAATGCAATTATACGTTTATATACATAAATAGTTGTAGAAAAAGGGTAGTTCTGATTTTAGATAAAAAACTTGGTTGCTAAGGACGATAATAATAACAGATCCATTTCAAATTTTCTTTCTTCTTTACTTTTTAACATTCCTCAAAATTATCGAGAAAAATGCTAAAAACCGTTTGACCAACCAAAGTGTGAATTAAACTTGTGTGCTTTTTTTACCCTCCATGAACTCATTAACAACAAAATGTTCGACAAAATCCGGACGCACGTTCATTTCAAATTAAATCGTTTTGGACTCTATTATTCATATTTATGTCTTGAATAAACGAGAAATCTATCATAGACTATGTTATAATAAACAAAGGACATAGAAAGGAAATACTAGATACAAGAGTGAGAAGAGGAGCAGAAATGTTTACTGACCATTTTCTACTAATGTCCAAAATTAGAACAAAAAACGAACAAAGAGATATTAAGACGATTAGGAAAAGAAACAAAACTACAAATTGGGAGAAACGTTAAAAGTCGAACAATACACAAAAATACTACAAGAAGAAATGGAAAAAATTAAAGAAAACATGAAAGAACTTAACATAGAAAATCTTTGGTTAATTACAAAAGAAAAAATTCTAGAAACGGCCAAAGTAGTATGTGGAACAAGAAATGTAAACAAATCAAAGCAAAAAACAAATTGGTGGAACGAAGAAATAAAAGCTGAGATCAAAATAAAAAAGGATAAATGGCACAATTATTTAAGGAACAGGAATAACGAAACGTACAATGAATACAAAAAACAAAGAACAAAAGTGAAGGAAATAGTCAAAAGAGGGAAACAACAATCCTGGGAGGATTTTGGAAATAAGATGGAGAAAGATAGACATGGAAACCAAAAGTTGTTCTGCAGAATACTGAAAACGCTAAGAAACGGGAAACAAGAGAGGTGCACGTATATACTGTCCAGAGAAGGGAAAACGTTAACTGACGATTATGAAATAATGGCTAGATGGAAACAATATTTTCAGAGCATGTTGAATACAAAAGCAATCAATGACGAAATAGAAGATGAAAACAAGGAGGAGGAAAAAGCAGAACATAATTATTGCGCAATCACATTAGAAGAAGTAGCAGAGGCAGTAAAAATGCTAAAAAGGGGAAAAGCCATGAAGAAATAACCGCAGAGATGCTAAAGAATATGGAACAAAGTAGCCTCGAAGTATTAACATGCCTACTCACCAAAAAATCACAAATACCCAAAGACTGGGAAGTAGGAGTAATTTTGCCGATCTACAAAAAGGACGATCACCTTGCTAAGCATAGTTGCCAAAGTGTATGAAAGGATACTAGATAAACGACTAAAAATAATAAGCATCAAGCAAATGATTGAGAAAAACCACAACAATAATATATATGCAGCATTTTTAGATTTCGAAAAAGCTTTCGACAGTGTCCCAAGGAAAGCAATATGGGACAGCTTAAGAAGAAGAGGAGTTAATATAAATTTAAGCAAAAATATTAGCAGCTTATACGTAAACACAAGAAACTACGTGAGAACAAATAATCTAGAATCCGAAGAATTTAGGACCAGGAAGGTTTAATATCGTGCTAGATGACGTAATGAAAGAAATAAAAGACAAAATTAAGAAGTTACCAATTGGATACAAAAACTTAGAACCGGTATACCTGACAGAATGCGCCTATGCTGATGACCTCATGATAGCTGCGAAAATCGAAAGGGAATTCCAGCAAAACAAAGATAATGGTTATTGGAAGAAATGACATAAGAACAAGCCTAGAACTAAACAAAACGATACAACAGACAGATAATTTCACATATTTGGGGGTAACAATACAAAGGAACGGGAAAAATGAGGCTGAAATAAAGAAACTACGTGAGAACAAATAATCTAGAATCCGAAGAATTTAGGACCAAGGAAGGTTTAATATCGTGCTAGATGATGTAATGAAAGAAATAAAAGACAAAATTAAGAAGTTACCAATTGGATACAAAAACTTAGAACCGGTATACCTGACAGAATGCGCCTATGCTGATGACCTCATGATAGCTGCGAAAATCGAAAGGGAATTCCAGCAAAACAAAGATAATGGTTATTGGAAGGAATGACATAAGAACAAGCCTAGAACTAAACAAAACGATACAACAGACAGATAATTTCACATATTTGGGGGTAACAATACAAAGGAACGGGAAAAATGAGGCTGAAATAAACAAAAGATTAGAAAACGCTACTAAATTATATTACTCACAATAAAAAGGAAAGAGATTTCACGGAAGACAAAATTAACAGTTTACCAAACAATTTTTAAGCCAATACTAACAGACGGTTGCGAAAGCTGGGTACTGACTAGGAAACAAGAAAGCAAAATACAGGCAGCAGAGATGAAATTCTTTCGAGGTATTAAAGGGATAACTAAAAGAGACAGAATAAGAAATGAAACTATAAGACTATAAGACAAAAGCAACAATTGAGATGGTTCGGTCACCTCATAAGAATGCAGGAAAATAGACAAACAAAAAAGGTTTGGCTGGCGAGGTCAACGCAGAGAAGAACCAGGGGTAGATCCAGAAGGAAATGGAACGACGTAGTAGCCGAGAAATACGAGCTGGAATGAGGCAAAGAACAGCGCTAGAGACAAGAAGAGCTGGGCAAGATTCATTTACAATAGTTAATAAAATAAAATATTACCTTACACCTTCGGGTATATAAGGTTTCACGATTATACATATACGTTTTGAATGTCTTGTAGGAAATCCTCTGACTGTCTTTTTTGGCAGATGTTGATTTTTTGTGTCGTTTGGTATGTTTAGCTTTACTATATCGAATGCTTTTTCCACATCTCTAAACGAGAGAACCGCATTGATTTCCTCCTACGAATTCTTCGATAATAAAACAATATATTGGCCTAGTAATCGTATATTTAATTAAATAAAAATTCGGGGTTAAACTCAGTGACAGCGAAATCGATAGTAGGCCCTCGAATTAGAACTTTAGCTTTCCGGTCGCCCTCAAAATAAATCTTTCAACCTTCCGAAAGTCTATTGACACCTGTGAACCGAATGGAATGAAACAAAACCTCCGTGCACCTTGTATTACTTTTTCTATTGATTAAAGCGTTCGATTACCCTGACACAATTCTCTCGTCGACATCGCGCTATTAGAACTATACGTTCCTCCGTCCGATACTATGCGACACCGAGTTTCCTTAATTTAATTAAACGCGTTTCCTGATTTTTTACTGACAAATACAGGGACGTCCCGTTCCGGTACAAGTTACATAAGGATGAAGTACAAGGAAATCTTCTTTGAGCTAGCTGATCGTTCGCTTTAGCTACTTGAAAAGAAATTGGATGTAAACCATTGGCGGATCTGAGGGGGGGTTTATGCCCCCCCCCTAGGGTTCTGAATAGTTGATATTGGTTCAACAACTAGTAGTCCAATAAACGAAGGTGCCAACCCGGGCATCAGGTCTGTCCGGCACCATTTTTTTTTTAATTTAATTTAATTTAATCTCAGCTGTCTGAAATTTGTGGAAGGGAAAATGGCCCATTGGTCTCAAAAATGTGTTTTTTTTCGCCTATTTTCGCCGATATTTCCGAAAATATGACACTTTGAGAATTTTTTTTTGGACGAAAATGAAGATTACCTACAAAAATGATCATCAGCTCCAAAGCACGCTCTAAAGGAATGACACTCCCAAGCGGAATACAAATTTTTCAATAAATCACGTAAAAATTAATATTTTTTCATGATTCAAAGTTCAGTTGAAAGAAGGAACCTGTAGCTATAATATCATGTTACTTCTCCTTTTATCTATTTCTCTGAATTATTGAAAAACCGGGCCAAAGTTTGTTTTTGCTCGATATTTTGACCATCCTATAAATTTATTCATAATTTTTTTATCAAGACTAATTTCACCGAATCCTTTTGGATAATGGGGCTTTGCAAGGTCTTAAATGTATTCACAAAGATTCAATAAATTATTTTCTCCACGGCCACTACCGAATTTAGTTATTCGTGGTTCCTCACGCTCGCATTCGCTCGCGTTCGGAATCCTCCACTCGTGTCGAATTCTCATTCCAACCTTGTTACAGAATATACTATTTGTGTATTTTCATAAACAACATGTTTTTTTATGGATTTCCGGAGTTTTCGAAAATGCTCGGGTCTATCGGGAATTAATAGATAATCATGGACCATATCGGTTTTGAACGTACATCATTAGAAAGCTCAGCTTGTCCCTTTGTCGATGGCATTTTTCTTTTTTTTTTTAATTTTTTGGTTTTCCGGAAAATCGAGAAAACTCTCACCCCTCGACATTTTTTTTGAGGATTATTTTCTTTTCGTGCTAAATTTTTTTGGGGTTAGGAATTGTACTAAATAAAAGATCACATTCTGACCTTTTCATCAATATATAAGATATCGCGTATTTTATTAAGTGCACGAGAAAAAACTCTGCCTTGAAACTTTCTCAAATTGGATTTTTTTTACAATAAATTTATTAATCAAGTGCAAAAAGTGAAAAAAAGTTGGTTATTATTGCTTTATCTTTTGTCTTCAGACAAAAACGGGAGGATATTCAAGTTTTGGGACGATATTCAAATTTTCCGTTTTCACCACAATAATTTTGAGAATTATTAAATGAATTTTTGAAACGCTGTTTTTGCAAAAAATATTAGTATAGGGAAAAAAATCATAGAGACAACTTTTGTGTAATGAACTGCTCTTCATTTTTTGTCTAAACAAAAATGCTCTAAGGGTCATATTTCGGCAGATATCGTCGAAAACGGATTTTCGAGAATTCTAGAGCCATTTTCCGACCCTTCCACAAATTCCACGTAGCTGAGATTTTCGGAAGTAAATGTACCTATGAATAACTGCAAATTTGGGATTTTTCTGGCGTTAATTTACTGGACTATAAAGTCTGGATATACAAGTAAACCTTTTGATTGGTTTTCAACAAGAAGAAAACACACAAACCAAAATTATTCGTTGTATTGAATATTTTCTCAAAGACATCTCAAATTTTTATAACTTAATCACTTTGGTTACAAATTTCCATTATCTGATGCCCCCCCTGGAAAACTCCCTAGATCCGCCACTATCGCAATTGCATCAGCAATTGTTTTCTAGTATATCTTTCTTTAACTTGTTCTCAGTTTCTTTTAATTTTATCCCTTGTAGCACCTCTACTTCTTCTATTCTAGCTATCATCTCCACTCTTATTTCCTTTTTCGTCTTTTCTATTTTATTTTCAGTGTATAATTTTGACTCTTCTATTTTTTTAAAAACATTCGCTACTTCATGTTTTATTTCTTCTTTCATCATTTTCCCCATATTTCCAAATTTTGTTTTCCATCATTTTTACCAAATCTTCTTCTTTGTCTTGTTGCCTTCCTTCCCCTAGTCTTCTTAATTCCATTAATACCATCCTTATTGCAATTCCATAATTATCTTCCATCATCTTTTTGGGTTGCCAATTATGCCCTCATGTTCCGGCATTCACATTATTATTACTGTATTGGATTGTTTTCAATGGAGTCTTAATTTCCACCAATCACAAACACGCAGTTTTGAATTACAAATGGTTTCTAGATGAAAAATTGTATGACAGCTCCTGTCAGTAGTTTTTTCGAGTTTACCCACGGCAAAACTTGACAGCAAAAATTACAATACCTTTGTAACAAGTAATTATGGTCTCCTAGGTCACTAGAAAACGACGATGAACAATTTTTCTGATTTTATTGTCAATAAATTTTGTAATATTGTTTTTAAACAGTGGTTGTCAGATTATGTAGTGAAAATGAGTCGCTTTGGAAGTGATTCTATGGCTAATATTGATCTGGCGATTGAGAAAAGTGTACCGTACAATACCGTTAAAACCCATACGTCAATATGGAAACAGTTTACGGAATTCTGCAAGGCAAAGAAATACGAACTTTTGAAAACTACAAGTTTATAGCAACTAAACCTAATCCTGAAAGATTGGGCGTGAAATATGAAGAACGAAAAAGGTGAAAATTACAAAGAACTAGTTGTGAAGACAATGTGGAACACCGTTGCAAAAAAAATGCAAGAGATGTATTTTATGAAGTGGAAAATAATTTTTGATCAATTTAAAGATATTATTTTCAAGTCTAGTAGGGAAGCTCGTAATGCGAAATGAAGGAATTTGCAGATGTGTGCCAATAAAAGGAAATCGAGCTCTGCTTCGTTAAAATTGGAAGAATACTTCGCAATGGTTTTATTATGGGACCCTTGCCTGGAGATGTGGAAAGCAGTAAATTGCAGAGTTCATTATTTTAAAGAGGAAGTGGATTAAAACAGGGAGATCATAATTACATATTTTTTAAAATAACTGATTTTCAAAAATTCTACTTTTAGGAAGAGTAGAATATAATCCTCTCTTCAATAAAATGGCTCAGGGTGGAGAAAAAAATGGCCGATAGTAAATGGCTGGTCCCCAACACGAAGAAACCTACCTTTTGTCCAGTCGGTCTTTTTAAAACTCTAATTGTTAAACGTTCATCTAGAATAACAACTGATTATTCTTAACAGTAAACCCATCATAGAACAAAGAAAAATCAAGTGAATGGACAAAAACACTCCAGTGGGAAAAAACGAACTTTCGTAGTGGACTAAGGAAGCAGCAGAGAAGGCAGGATTAAATACAAAAGACAGAGTCAGTAACCTGGCTAAAGGAGGGGTGTTGAACAACAATTAATTAAAGTTACTGGCCACAGTTCAGCCAACTCAATTAAGCCTTATCTGCAAATGGATAATGATCATTATTCCAACATCATAACCACCCTTAGAAGTGACGCCTCAGAAGCTCCAGCTAAAAAACACAAAACAGAAGATCCTGCAGCCACTCCTCGAGCTTCTCACTCTAGAGCAGGACGCATCAACAACATTAATGATTTACCTACACCCAAAGTTATCAATGATGACAAAGATTTCAAACAATACTCCTACTGTGTACCAAAATTGCAATTTATATTTTAATTGTACCATAAATAATTGAGTTTGTAGTATTTTGTGATTAAAGAAATTACCTGATTTTTAGTTTTCAAATTAATACCTACATATATATTATGAGGAAATGAGAAGCTTATGTGTATAACGTGTAGAATTTTTTATTTATTTTTGCAAAGCTATGCAAAAAAAATAAAAAAAAAAAAAAATAAAAAAAAAAATTCTACACGTTATACAAATAAGCTTCTTCATCCAGTACGTGTACACAGCCTACCACATCGTTGATGTCTTCAATATATATTATGTTTGCATATATAATAGGTAGTATGTTTTGTAAGCTATGTGTATAATAATCTGTTATTCATGAAATAATCGAAAAAATACAATGCAAAGTAATATTTTATTATTTTTAGTATTTCAAAGTGCAAAGATTATGTTGTCGCTGTGACATCTGAACCCCCAAAACGCACTACCACTTCGTTCATCTTCAAAACGTCTATGAGTATGATACCAGATCTCCTCTTTCTATTCAGGTATTGCGCTTGACCACTTATAGGAGGGTCCAGAAGATACCCAGTTAGTTGGTGATGCTGTAGAGACATTGCATTTGTACTATGTGTTGTTGATTCCACATTTTTTTTTGTGCTTTCTTCTTTATTGTGTCTATATTTATTCCATTGTTCAACCTTCAGGTTCCTTTTCGACTGTCTCTTTAATTGTTGAACATCTGTCAGGTAATCCTCGTCGATTAATATTTTCTTTTCACGTAGTTTGTTCGTATTTTTTTTAATATAATTCTCTCAGTTCATTTTCCACATCTATCTTTTCCCTTTCTACTCTTCTGTATTTCATCATATATAACATGAATTAAAAACACCGATCATTTCATCAAATACGGAGAGTTAACGACCTCAAAACGCATCCTTGAGGTACCCCAATATTATTCCATCCATTTCAACATGGCACATGGGACATGGGAATAAATATAATTTCACAAGCTAGTCTCTTCGATAAACAATTTTCGTCTAAGAAAAATTCTCGGTCACCATACAGCACACGCACGCTAGAACCGAGTATGTAGCCCACGCGTCGTGTCTAGATCGACTCCCACGTGCCGGTTGTTAAGATTCATAAATTATTACAATTTCTTTGTACGTTTGTGTTTTTTTTATTCGAATCTCCAAGCTTAGTTTTGTGCAGAGAGTCACAAGATCTGAGAATCGCGATCCTCAACATTAATATCTTTTATATATTGGGCAAACTAGACATTAAGAAAAATATAGGAAGAAACACCAAAATTAGAGGAAGATAAAGTGAAAGATAGAGAGAGCTAGATAGAGATGTAGGTTGAGAGAGAATAAGATAGGATAGAGCACTGAAATTGGTAGAGACATAGAGAAATCTAGTGAAAGGTAGAGGAAGTAATCGTAAGATTGAAGGATACTACAGGGAGGTAGAATTGGATAATGACAAACAAACAGATAAAGAAAGTTAAACAAACATCGAGATAGATAAAAAGATATTTATACACCCACATTATAACCTAGAACCGTGAATTCTTTTTCATCACCAGATTTGAAGTATTGACGTACCTTTCTTGATTTTTTTAATTTCTGCTGCTTCCTGACTAGATGTCCATGCTATTCTGCTGTTTGCTATCTTTCATATAATCAATTTTTGCTCCAAGGCTTTTCTAATATCATTATTAAGATTAATTTTTGTATTTTAGGACCTGCAGCCTTCTTGATAATGATCAGCGGCTTGGACAGGCATGGATCAGAAAACGATGCCGATGGTCCCATAAAATACACACATATGTATTGATATCGCTGCTTCAGGTGGAAGCTTGCCAGAACCCGCCACAGGATCCTCCAGTGCTTGCTTATCTTTTTTAAGAGCATTTAAATATTATATTATTTCTCAATAAAATACATTAATTTCCCTAAATTGTGTTATATTATTTCATAAAGTGTCCCTAAAAGCTGATAAAGAAACTATATTTTAGCAGACCTTGTGATTGTACGTAAATTATTATTCAATTTCTTTGTATGCATGATATCTTTTCGTTTGAAATAAGCAGCACACTTTTATGAATCGAATGATCGGTTTATCGATCGTGATTTCCTCTTAACAAAAAAAGGAAAATGAATGGATAAATATTTTAGAGTAAAAATGGAAACTAACGCCACAGTGATCATTGATTTACCTTTGTAATCGTTAAACTGGGACATATTGGTTAATTTTTAAAATAAACTTAATTGGTTTGCCTTTAAACAATTTTGACTAGCAATTTTTTTATTATTTCAATTTTTATGCGAGGTGCCTGCTGCTGGAATTTTTATACAAGACGTGTGATTTTTTTTGATATAGTACCCAAATGGGCATTGATAGTGCCAGTGCTAGATGAGCTGTTTCAAGGTCATGATTCATTATGTTTCACAAATATTGATAATAGGCCAGTAGATATAGACATGATTTTTACAAAAGTTTTAAAACTTCAGTTGAATGAAGAGTAAGTTCAAATGATATTGTGCCTGATTTTGCAACCTTTTTTTCGGAACGGAAGATAATGAAAATCACGATTTAATGCATTTTCGCATTAATAGCGCGAAAAAAATTTCAAAAGTTCTGCAAACTTTCGAAGTTTTGTAAAATAGCATTTTACATCCTCTGATAAATTTACAACCATTCAAACAATACGGAAAGATTTCTTTTATCGAAATCAAATTGTTGTTCATCCCAATTTTTCGAAGAAAATTCCAAAAGTTCTGCAAATTTGAAAAAAATAACTAAAATAATGTTCTTGAGAAGTGCTGTAATTTGCAACCTCTTGCGACAAACCGAAAATATATTTTTTCATGAAATTGTTTTTTTCTATTAAAATAAATATCGAAGTTTTTACAAAAGTTTTGATTAATGGTTGCAAATGAAGATGTCCTAACGTACAATGTTCTCATTAATTTGCAACCTCGCCCGTAATGCGGAAATGGAGGTAAAACTAAAACAAAAACATATTTTCGTATTTGTACTCTACTAAAAAAGCAACTTGGCAACATGGCAGCGACTGAGGAAGACGTGTGTGAAAATACAATCAACTAGTACAGCGTATAAGAAATGTACTCTATGGATAACACAAGTATTTAACTGGACCACTGTCTCCTTTTTTTGTGTTGCACATTTATTCAGCTATATTCCCAAATCAATGAGTAATCTTAAAACTATTTGCAAATAGTTTCCAATTTATGGTCATATGATGAACAAAAAACAAAACAATTGAATAAAAAAATGTTCCGTTGAAAAAAGACGGTTTCAAATCTCTCTCAAAATGTTAGTAATTGTCAGTGGCGTAGCCACCCCCCCCCCCCCCCCGAAATTTCTATGTTTTACAACAAACTCGCAGAAATGCCTTGGAATAATGCTCATTGAAAGTTCAATCTTATATTAATAATTAATTGTCGTTTAATCTTATATTAATAATTAACAAATTGTTATTAAATAAAATAATGTATTTAAATAGTCGACGTTGTATGCAGGGAAACCCAGGGTTAAACGTCAAACGTTCAGCATCGGTTTTTCAGGAAAAAATAATATTTTTATTTCCAATAAACATGTGTCTTAACGTATTTCTTTTTCAAGAAATTGGGTGTCAAAGTTTTTAGACAAAATCAGTTTGTTATTTTGTTTAACGTTTTTCGCATGTAGTTCGGACCACAATACTATTTTAATCGAAAATGCGATAGTGTACGATTATTTTGATTATTTGGAATAATTTTAGGGGGTTCATGGCTTTCTAGATCGAAAAATAAAATGGGTGTTCTGACGAATGAAATCTCAAGATTGGATTGGATTCAGATAATTACGAAGGTTCCTAAAAATGTAATAATATACAGGGTGTTCCATTTGAAAATTGAAACTTGATGCCATTTCCGGAAAAACCGGAAGTTGATATTTTTTCCAAATATGTCAAAAAGTGCCGTCTAGTGAGCATATTCAATGATCCAAATTTCAGAAATATAGCTAGAGAAACAAAGAAGAAAAGGGGGTGTACCATGAGTCTGTGACACATATCTACGAGAAATGGTGGGCCCCCTCCGAAAAAAATTCCTGGCTACGCCATTGGTCGTTGTTATAATAGTCCAGTCAATGAACGATTAAAAGGGGGGCGTAGAGTACGTGAGCGAACGTGCAAAAACGGACTTGAGGGATGTATTTGGAGTAGTTAGGAAATAAATATACTAAAGGTCCCGGAACGTAGGAGGTGCGAGGGCTGCAGGGGGGGCTCGGAGAAAGTCACTTTTTTCGGCTTTTCGCTTATATCTCGAAAAATATGCACCATAGCAAAAAAGTCATAATCATAAAATTTACTACAAGATTGTTGTGATTCATTTTTCCTATCTCTTTTGGTTCTAAAGATATTTGCTAGCAAAAAATGCAAATTTTTGAAAAAAGTTTTTTTACCTCTCGCCCCAAGAGACTCAAGACAACTCAACATTAATTTCTTAAGTAATATTTTTTTAGGTATAGAAGGTTATACCTCTTAAATAAATAACAAAAATTAGAATGTGCAGTTTTTTTTTGCGAATGTAGAAATTTGCTGTAGCTTTTGATTAGTTTAGGTTAAAATAATAAATAAATATATCAATTAAAAGATCGTTAAATCCTCTACACCTTCTTTTAGAAAAAGTTTGCTGTAAAACTAAAAGTTTAGACGCTAAATAATTAAAAAAACATAAGTTAAAAAAACTTTTATCAAAAATATGCATTTTTATCTAGCAAATATCTCTAGAACCAGAAGAGATAGGAAAAAATGAATATAAAACAATCTTGTAGTAAATTTTATGATATTTAATTTTGTATTGGATAACTTTTTGCTACGATGCATATTTTTCGAGATATAAGCGAAAAGCTAAAAAAAGTGACCTCCGCGCATCTCCTGCGCTCGGTGACTTTTAGTATATTTATAGTTGCCATCAAAATAAGTTGGACAAATTGTTTTGATCGATTTAACTTACTGGCCTATTCCTTGAAAAAGAAAGTGTTTTTATAAGTCGCTATCTTATCTGTAGAAAAGTATCTTATAAAAAATGAATGAATAGCATTTCTTTAGAAATAAAAATTATAAGTTAAAACGATCAAAACAATTTGTTCAACTTAATTTGAAGGCAACTATACCTCCTAACTACTCCAAATACAGCTCTGAAGTCCGTTTTTGCATGTTCGCTCACGCACTCTACAACTCATTCATTGACTGGACTATAACTGCAATTGGCAGAACTAATATTAGTAAAAAAATTAAGGTTCCGTTTTTCGTATGGGGTTGCATATCCACTGAGTCCGATATTCTCTTTATTTGCAACCATAATAAAAAACTTTTGTAATTAGTTCGAGGCTTGTGTGTATTGAAAATGGCCGCGCCGAGAAAAAAGGTTTGATAAATAAATGATCCGTTTTTCAGAAATGGTTGCAAATGTACCAGTATATGTTACATTTTTTTTCCGTTTACTTGCCCAATTTGCATAACTTTTGTGATTTTTTTAAACAAATTACAATAAAAAACAAGGTTCCGTAGCTGTTGAAAGGTTGCAAACTTAATGCATGTTGTAAAACATTATTACTAGCGATATTCCTAGTTTGCAGAACTTTTGCAATTTTCAGTGTAAAAATAAAAAAAATAAAGCGTTTTTTTGTAATTTAAACAATGTTGCGTTCATCGCAGACTTCTGTAAAATTTTATAGTTTGTTTTTATTAATGCACTAATATACCATAGAAGTTTCAAAACTTTTGGAATTAATGTTAATTGATTGTCTATATCTACTGGCCTATAAAATGTTTTAACATTTTTGGTGACTCGGATAGACCAGGGCCAATCATTTTTGAAACAAAAAAAATCAGTATACAGGGTGAATGTGCTCCCTGAGCTCAATAAAATAGGTTTTAAAAACATTTTAATTTCAGGCCCGGACTTAGTTTTTTTTTAGATTTTTATTGGTTTTTTGAAAACAACACCCTGTAAGCCAGAACAGACAATTTTTATTTTTCTCACTTTAAAGCTTAAGGATGATACTAAGCGACAGTTAAAAAAAATTGAACGCGCAACTTTTTGTTTTCTGCAGAAAAAAATAAAACTTTGAAAAATAATATAATTTTAATGGATTCACATTCTTCTTATTACTGATGCGGCACTAGGTTGATAGCACATCATCATTTTTCAACAAAAATCATAAGGAAAGTTCATTTTACTTGATTATAAAGTATTATTCAATCAACCCTTGAATTTCCAGGGCCGTATTTATTTTTTGCAGTCTCTGTACCAGTTAGGGATGATATGGATGGAGGAGATCTTTCTTTAACGTCCTGAAAACTGTGGACTTACAAATATTCAAAATACTGGATATTCGCCGGGTACTTAGCTTCTCATTTTGATTTACCATTTCCAAAATACCCTCTTTTTGGTCTTGTCAGTCGCTCACCACGTTTTGTCACAAACTGTCAAAATGGACGTCAAAGCGAATTCAAAGCCTACTTGCATTTTCACAATTATCAAAAGTAATAGTTTTTTCTTTGACGTCACTGAAAGAAAATGTGTACAACTCGCTTTACAGGGTGTTGTTTTTACAGTATCAATAAAAACTTTAAAAAAATAAATACGGCCCTGGAATTTCAATGGTTGATTGAATAATACTTTATGTCGAGTAAAATGAACTGTGCTTATGTTTTTTGTTGAAAACTGATAATATGCTATCAATGTAGTGCCGCATCATTCATACAGTGCGGAACATAAGTGTTACCCCCCCCTATCTAACTCGTTACTGGACACTTGTTAGGAAAATCGCCGAGACAGGTCGACTTTTGATTTCTACAATGTACATTTTTGTATGAATAGTTTATCTTTAATTTCATCCCTTACTGGAAGGGAGCAACCCTTTCGAAAAATTTAAATAGCATGGGGTGGTGAGTGATAGCTCATTTGAAAGGAGGGTTTATTTTCCATTCAACCGTGCAAAAAATTTTAAATTTGCTTCATTACGTGTTGAGTAATGGGGTGAGGATCGTAAGAGTTACCCCCCCTATTTAACTCGTTACTGGACTCTTGGTAGGAAAATCGCCGAGACAGGTCGACATTTGATTTCTACAATGTACATTTTTGTATGAATAGTTTACCCCAAATTTCATCTCTTACTGGAGGGGAGCAACCCTTTCGAAAAATTTTAATAGCACGGGGTGGTGAGTGATAGCTCATTTGAAAGGGGTTTTATTCTCTATTCAACCGTGTTTTTTTTTATTTTTTTTTATTATTTTTACTTTATTTTTTACTATTATTTTTATTTTATTTTTTTATTTTATTTTTTTTTTTGCAAAACGTCAAAGCTGAAACTAAAAATAGACTTTATTTTTGCGACGAGGTCAACGGGGAACATTTTGAACATTTATTGTAACTGTAATTGTAGTTTAGTTGCCTTCCTGTTTGTGGTGTTTTGTTATTTTTAAACATTAATAATTCATCACGTAATAAAGCAAATTTAAAATTCTTTGCACGGTTGAATGGAGAATCAACCCCCCTTTCAAATGAGCTGTTACTCGCCACCCCATGCTATTTAAATTTTTCGAAAGGGTTGCTCCCCTCCAGTAAGGGATGAAATTAGTGGTAAACTATTCATACAACAATGTACATTGTAGAAATCAAAAATCGACCTCTCTCGGCGTTTTTCCTAACAAGTGCCCAGTAACGAGTTATGATCCGCACTGTATGAAGAATGTGAATCCATTAAAATTATACTATTTTTCAAAGTTTTATTTTTTTCTGCAGAAAAGAAAAAGTTGCGCGTTCAATTTTTTTTAACTGTTGCTTAGTATCATCCTTAAGCTTTAAATTGAGAAAAATAAAAATTGTCTGTTTCTGGCTTACAGGGTGTTGTTTTCAAGAAACCAATAAAAATCTAAAAAAAACTAAGTCCGGACCTGAAATTAAAATTTTTTTAAAACCTATTTTATTGAGCTCAGGGAGCACACTCAGTGTACCAAATTTGATTGGTCTGAGATTTTTACTTTTAGATATACTTAACGTAGAATAATTAACATATTTTCAAATATCACCCTGTACATCCGTCAAAAACGCAACAAGGCATTTTTTAATACCAGATATGAAATGGCCTCGGTCCATAGTACTTATGGTTGGACTGTGTACAGTACGTCGTGGGACACCCTGTATGGATGATCGGAAAATTTACTACCCCACCCCCCTTGAGGGGTAGCTAAATATACGTTTTGAGGGTTGGATATTGGTTTTTACGATTTGTAGCTGAAACATGCATCCTATCGAAAAAAGTTTAATGTAAAGGTTGTAGACAATCTAAAACGTTTATATTGAACATTTTTCAACATAACCTCGAAATGATCGAAAAAAACCATGAAACCCGTTATTCATTTTCGATTTTATACGAATTTAGATTAAAAAAAGCCTACTTTTTCCATATTTTTCAGTAGGAACAATATAATTTTTTCATACCATCGGAAAGTCGAGGTTTCAACGAAGAAAATGAGCACTAATAAAGTTAAAAAATTGAAAATTTATAAACCAATTTCTCACATGGGACGCCCGCAAATAGATAGAAATATTCAATTTCTAGAAAATACAAATTACATAAATAAAAATGTACAAATAAATAAACGACCGGCAACATCGCTAAACGTGGGTATAACGATGACATCCCAGCAACAGTTATTAAACCGACTATTTGTCAAACACAGAAGGTATTTTGTTGATATATTTGACAGGCGATAACGCGCGACGTCGGGTAAGAATGTTTGATGCGTCGATTCTGCAGCAACGCCATATTTTGCCACTAATGACTCGCGTACGAAAATTACCTACCAGAAAGACGCTGCTAATTGGCGGGTCACTTAAAATAAACCGTGTATATCAGTGCCGGAGAACGCAAAAATTTTATATATAAAATTATTTTTCGGAAAAAGTTCAAATATGAGAAAACATTTAAAAAGCATAAAAACGGTAGAAAAAGACGAGATAAAAGCCAGCAAGATATCAAATACTATTAAACGAGCAAGGTTTGTATGTGTGTGTGTATGTGTGTCCAGAGGATCTCGAAATCCACTCGTCAGAATTCAATGAAACTTTCAGGGTAGACTAATTCCTATCTAAATCGACAGAAAATGTAGGTCTCATGTCTGTGAAAATCGATCTTCCGAGATATTTACAAGAAAAGTTAAGCTTTTAGTTTTATTTCCTAGCAACGGCAACTTGTTTCTATAGTAATATACTATAAAGGAGAGAGGATATAACGTCACATTCCATAGGCGTACTTTGCAAAATAAGTTTCTATAATATAAATAAGGTCACAGCATATAAAATATATATACCCACTTCGTAGATTAAATTTTGATTATTTACAAAAAATAAAAATAAACTTTATGCATCCGACACTTTAACATTGAACGAATTAAATTTAACCAATAAATAACAAGGAGGATTATATGTTGGGATTAAACTGTTTTTAATCTCTTGGCATTAAAAGTAACGCTTCAGTACTTACCTAAACTCAAAGATTAAAAAAAAAGTTAGTTCAAGAACTATCTTTAAAAGTCACTGTCTTCACTAAAACTACTGGTATCACTATAATTGTCTTTTCTGAGATTTATTACTATAGGTTCTATTAAATTATCCATTGATATATCCACTTTCCTAAATGAATTTTCCACATTTTTACCATGACCAATGCATTTTCCCCAATGTTCTCTATTTACATCTGAAACTGCCTTCAAAAACAAATTTCGCACATCAGGAAATTTAAATGTTTTATTGTTTTGAGAAACATAACGTTTTAATAATTGTGACCAGATCAGTTCAATTGAATTTAACTCTGCGTGGTTCGGAGGCAATCTGAGAATTCTAATTCCTTTTTCTCTGGCCATCTCATCTATAATATATTTTTTGAATTTGTTTTTATGTTGCCTTGCTATTACTAATAATTCTGCCTTCAAGGATGTAGGAGGACTGATAATATTTTTAGAATGAAGCCATTTTGAAATATATATTAATACAAAATTCTGAATCAGTTAAAATACATACGATACGGCTATGAATAAATAAAGTCTGACCTATCTGTCAAAAGAACAGGTTTATTAGAGTAAAAACCATGGAAACGAGATTAAATCTAGACAAAAACTATATTAGGCCGATCAGATGTATTAAAATTTAAATTTTAACTACAAATAAGCATTGAAGGATGAGGTAAAAATAAAATTTCTACCTCTTGAACCTGTACTACGTTCTGCAAATTAAATACTGCACTCCTTTCTTCTGTATAGTATAGTAGTAAAAAGGTTTGACTTTATTTAATTTCTGGCGTTTTAATCTGAAAGAATTCAATTTTAAATTTGCCGCTTTATATAAAAAAGGAAAGGTTCATTTGACGGATATAAATAATTTGCTTGTCAAATGACAGCCATCTCATAAATTTAAAGTTGAAAATACAACGTTGCCAATTCAATTTCAGAAATCATGGGTTTAGGTAAATATTTATAGGAACGTTGAGTAACACTGGTAAAATGGACACTTGTCAAAATGTGACACCTGTAAAAACGTGACAACTGTTAAAATGTGATACGTGTCAGAATGTAACAACTGTCAAAATGAACAAATGTCAAAATATGACACCTGTCAGAATGTAACAAATGTCAAAATGTCACACGTATCGTACTTTTCTTTATTTATTACAAAGATCTAACCTAAGCTAAAGCTAATCTTTTTTTTTTGGCGGGTGGAAATGCTTTATGCACATCGGGTAAAGGTTCTTCCCTTCCCCGATAGTGTGAGACTACCCCTTACGGCTACTATTTTATTATGCGGACAGTTTTAATATTTAAGTTTTCACTATCATAGAGAGAGAGAGAAAAAGAATAAATGCTTGTACACGTGTACTATTAACATAGATTTCAATTTTTTATTTTACAAGAAACTTTAAAGAGACATTTAAAATTCTCTATTTTCATAGTACATTTTAAGGTTGCTTGTGACTTTGTATTTTCCAAGAACAAATTGTAATGTAATGTACGAATGAACTATTTTTGTAACTGAACTGCCACACGTCGAGAGTCTGGTCACAGGTTTTTGTGGAGGTTTTTACCCAAGTATGAATATCAGACCTATAATTTTCCTTCACTGCAGATCAATAAATAATAAAATCAATTGAACATAGAGTTTTTCTTATATAGTGATAAATAGAGTGAGCTGAGCGATCTTCTGTTGACGGGACGTTTGCCCTACACGCTGCTGTTGCCCGTCCCGGAAACGGTGCCTGTCCACCGTGACAATTCGCGAAGATCAAGCGTCAGTAGATGTTGCTCTAAAAGGGTGAAATCCCCAAAAACTAGGCAACTTTTAATGCATTTAACTAACCTCTGTGACAAGCAGTTGATAAACGTCAACAACAGCTGCAGCCAATTGAAAATTAACACTGACAGCTTTTTTAATTTTCCCGCCTACTTTCAAGCCAATCGCCAATCAACTTTTTATTTATTTCCCTTTCAGTAGTTCAAGTAGATGTCGCCCACTACGTGATTTTCGCGAATTAATTAATAATTTGTCATGTTATAAAAATACTTAAATTATATATTCATTGGACTGCTTAAAAATGTAGATTTGAATGTTAAGAGCGAAGCTCGGTGACCAGATATTAGACAGGCTTAAACGAGATAAAAAAGTTCCTGAAAAGGACGAAGGATCTCAGAAAAAGAAGAAGAAAATCATGTTATTAAGAAAATTTTCTGATTGTTTGGTGAAATTGGTAAATAGATGACACCAAAACAAGTCAGGTTGCTTGCTGTAAATGCCTCATTTAAGTAACTTTCAGAATAATATCACTTTTACAACAAACATTTGAAATAAAAAAAATTATTGATGATTTTTTTCGCAAACGTGCTACCATCTATCAATAAAACTGATAAATCGAGCTTAGAAGTGAGTTTTGACAACTTTACTTTATATGATTAACTTCCTTTTTTTTTAATAATAGTGCGTAATTTACGTATGATCCGCCGCTGGCTAATAGTCGGGCAATTTAAAATAAACTGGGTAGAGTTAAATTCAAGTGTTTGACTTCATGTCAAGAGTGAATCAAAATGTTTTCGTTGCGAATGTAGCAAAAACCCTGAGCGGTAAATTATTCTGTTTTATGTTGTCATAGGTTATGATGCATCGCTTGACCTCGCAAAGCGATCTCAAATATATACAGGGTTCCTCAAAAGCAAGTTTTTTTGTTTTCGATTCTTTAGTTGAGTCAATCAAATTTATAGATTAATATTTTCGGTGGTTTATTATTGGTGTCTTCTAGGTATTTATCCCAAGGGCGGCTCCAGCCAAAGACATTTGTGGAGGAGGGGCAACGTCGTCGGCTGTTAGGGTAGGTATACAGGATTCTGCAACATTTTCATGTAGAAACCGAAAAAGTGATAAAAAATACAGGTTGCCATTTAAAAAAACAAAGTTAGAACCCGCCCAGAAAAACTGAACACCCTGTTTGGCTGAAATTATTTTTATTTTGTAGAGCTCGATGAATAAGGTAAGATTATAGAAAATTGTGTTCCTATCTCTTTCCTAAACAGAGATATGGACCACTGTTGCAGGACCCCGTATATAAAAGTTTAATATTTTGGGTTAATTGATATAAATGGACTTTGAATCTACAACAAAAATTCAAAAAAATTAAAATTTGGTTTACGCAGAATGAATTTTTTATAAGAAACGATTGGCAATATCAAAATTACTGAAAAAAATGTTTGGGCCATTTTTGATCGAAAAAAGTGAGTTTTTTAGGATATAAATGGACCTAGAATCTACACAAAAAATTTGAAAAAATTAAAATTTGGTTTACGCAGAATGAATTTGGTATAAGAAACGATTGGCAATATCAAAATTACCGAAAAAAATGTTTGGGCCATTTTTGAGCGCAAAAATGAGTTTTTTAGGATATAAATGGACCTAGAATCTACAAAAAAAATTAAAAAAAAATTAAAATTTGGATCACGCCGAATCAATTTTGTCTAAGAAACGATTGGCAATATAAAAGTTATCGAAAAAAAAATGTTTGGGCCATAATTAAGGAAAAAAGTGAGTTTTTTAGGATATAAATGGACCTAGAATCTACAAAAAAATTCAAAAAAATTAAAAGTTGATGTACGCAGAATGAATTTTATATAAGAAACGATTGGCAATGTCAAAATTACCGAAAAAAATATTTGGGCCATTTTTGAGGGAAAAAATGAGTTTTTGGGATATAAAAAGTGAAAAAAATTAAAATTTGGTTTACGCAGATATCTGAAATATCCTCTCGTTCCCGGACTGGGGGGGGGACAATTCTCTCTACTGCCCCCTCCCCCCCATGGAGCCGCCGTTGATTATCCATCGGTTCTTACGTATTTTGGCTAGTTAATTATATATGTAAAACTTATGTTCGGTTAAGAAATTATAAATCATTTTCTTCTTCGCCTACTATGATTGCTTCCGTTTGTTTGCCTTTTATTCCATTGGTGTTGTTCGTAAATTTTTTAATATTTTTTTGGAGTTACACACCTTGCATAATTCATTTTAGAGATCATTTAGACGTCGTTGCGTTAAATGTAATAGTTTAAAAACTATTTATTCATATAAAATGCCAAGGCATTCAAATTGGAAACGCCGCTTCCCAGTCCCTTTCACTAATGTCTATTCTTGGCTATAAAATTTATTAAAATTTAATTGTTAGAGAAAGGCCGATATTAATAAGAGGAAATAAGTAAGTTATTATTATTGTTATTATAGTAAAACATTTACTATTTTCCTGTTATTATGTTATAAAAAAGAGAAATATTGTTCATAAATAAAAAACACAACTTTTTTTAGATGAGAACAAGTTTTAGAGATGTCATTTTTATAGAACGATTCATTTTTTATTTTGTATTTGTCCTGTCTATATGGTATTTTCGTAAAATAAACAATTTTTTTTAATATTTCTAAATCGTCATGATGTAAAAAGAATTTAGTGTCATATCGTGTCTAAGGTCGAAGGTATCGTGTCATTAATCTTTTCATTAATTTTTAAAATAATTCTACAGGTACGTGGTTGTGCCTTTTTCTCCAGAGACGCCTTATCTCTGCACAAAATTCATTTATTTATCCAGGTTCGTGACATCGTCTAACACAGAACAGTGTCACTCAGTAATTTATTATTAATAAATAGTACGGTTCAGAAGTAGACAAAAAAATGTCAAAAAGAAGATCCAGCCTTGCTCCAGGTTTTGCTTACAAAGTTGTCATTTTAACAATCTATTTTTAGATAAGACTGTATGACTTGTACACACTTAAATGTAGAATCGAAGAAAAAATTTGTAAATTTTAAGAAATTAAAAATCTCTTTAAAGTGTGTAAAATTTTTAATTTAAAAATTAGCTAAGCGCTTTCGACCTTAAAGGTCATCCTCAGAGCCGCCACCTAAAATGGGGTTTACAAGTTTTTATATAAAAAATACAAGAAATTAACATAAAAACTTACGTCAAAATTTGAGATACCTCACAATATATCGGTGAAGTTTATAATAGAGTTGACACTAGGAAACCTACTGCATGCATTTTCTTAGATCTTGCCAAGGCCTTTGACACTGTGGATCATACACAGCTGTTAGAAACCTTGGAGGATGCTGGTATAAGGGGACCAACACTAGCACTACTTAAAAATTATTTAAAAGATCGCAAACAAGCTGTAAAAATCAAACAAACACTAAGCAATGAAAAATTATTGGGTTACGGAGTGCCTCAAGGTTCCATCCTCGGGCCCTTATTATTCTCCTTATATATAAATGGATTACTAACCCAAAAAATTGCAGGGACCATATATAGTTTTGCTGATGATACTGCAATACTGTATTCATCTGATTCGTGGCTGAACCTAAAAACAAAAATGGAGTTAGATCTGGCAAAAATCTTCAATTGGTTTAATCACAAGTTACTATCCATAAACTTTGAGAAAACTTTTTACGTACCTTTTGCTAGTTATGAAAACCACTTACCGAATTTTAATACCCTTAGTATAGGTAATGACGCCGTAATACACCAATTAACTCATATAAAATATCTAGGTATTACCATCGACTCTCATTTAAGATGGGATCACCACATCGAATCTATAACTAAAACACTTAGGCTTCTAATTTACAAATTTAAATGTCTAAGTAAAATACTAACACTAAGTCAACTAAAAATTTGGTACCATGCACTAGTAGAATCACGCCTGCAGTATTGCATACTTAGCTGGGGTGCTTGCTCAAATACATACCTTAATAAACTTCAGGTCCTACAAAAAAGAATTCTAAAAATAATCTATAAGAAACCAATACTATACCCCACAGATTTACTTTTTAAAGAAAGTCACATATTTGATCTAAGAAAACTGTACTTCTACAATCTCCTGATCTATACCTACAAACATAAACAGATATTAAAAAACATCGAACACAACTATGACACAAGACAAAAAATAAATAAATTTGTTATTACTAATTATGCCAACAAATTATTAGGCCAAATGTGCTATACTTACCTCTCCCTAAAAATTTATAATAACTTACCAGAATTCTACAAAACTCTTCTATTAACCTTAAACAACTTCAATTTATTTAAAAAATATTTCAAATCCTTCACATTTCAATTAGATAGTTATATAGTCTGCGATTTTATTGAAATCTCTGATATACAAACGCCCTTTTATAATAATTAAATTTGTTTTTATTTTTTTCTTTAGAGTATTCTCTTTCTTTAAATTCACGTTTTACATTTTTATATAACTACATGAGATTAAACAGCAATTAATACTAGAATACAAACAGCCATCCCTAATACAACCATAATGGTTTCTAAGGGATAACTGTTTATTTCATTTAAATGTAATATATTATAAAAATAAATGTAATAACTAAAAATTTTGAAATAAATATTATTATTATTATTATTATTATATATTGAAAAACATGACTAAGTGTAAAATGAAATTGATAAAACCTCTTTAAGAGGGTGAACTGTACGTTTTACATCTCTTTGAATGTTTTTTTATATTAAAATTTAAAAAATTTAAAAAATTTTGTTATCGATACGACATCATATAAGTAGTGAAAGTATTTTAAGTAAATGACAAGAGACAGCTGACTTTAAATGGTAGTGACTACAGTAACTAACAACGTTAAAATAGCTCTTTTGACAAAGATTCTCAACAACTCTGAAACCAAAAGAATTGATATTGAGAATCTCGATCAAAAAAGAAAGGGAAAGTTCCATCCTGACATTCCAACAACAGTTTAAACAAAGTGTTAAAATTGCAATTTAAATTGACTTGAGTATTGACACAGTTAACCGGATTCCTCTGTAATTCTCTCAAAATTTCTAAATCCTCGTATAAATTAAATTTAATAAAGTTAAATGAAGTAATATTGTGTAAAATTTTACTATTGTCAGAAGGAGAAAAATTGTGTCTACTAAACTTTAAATGGTTACCAAAAGCTAATTTATCAGGTCTAGAAAGGTGTTCCTTAATTCGAACATCCAGAGATCTGATTGTTCTGCCAACATAAGAAACGGAACAATCACCACATTGCAACTTATAAATACCACTTTTGGACAACAAATTCAAATTATCTTTTGTCCTAGAAAATAAAGACTTAATAGATTTTTGTGTTTTGTAAGCTATAGTTAAATTTGAAATACTGTCTTCTAAAATCTTACCAATATGTGAGGAAATGAAACCAATGAAGGGCAGAGATCTATAAACTTTATCATTAATTTCTAAAGGAGAAGCAGAATAGGCCGATTGTGTATCTTCTTCTTCTTCTTCTTACGTTAGGACTACGTCCTGTGTTTGCCTCAAAGGTTGCCCAAAAGCAATTGGGACGATGAGGACCAACTATCATACCATCTTTTTGGTGGGCGTCCAGGTGGGCGTGGAGTGTTGGGCCGCTTCTCTCTCACAATTTTTGCCAGCCGGTCGTTAGGCATTCTGCTGACATGATCTCTCCATTCTCTTCTTCGGTTTCTTGCCCATCTTACTATGTCTTGGACTTCACATATTTCCCTTATCTCTTCGCTTCTTTTATGGTCAAATAGGGTATAGCCAGTTATCGATCTAAGAGTTCGCATTTCCGTTGATCTAAGAAGTCGCTTTGTGGTCGTGTTCTCCGCTCTGGTCTCTATCGCGTATGTCATAATCGGTCTTACGCATGTCTTATATATTCTGACCTTACTTCTGGTACTCATGTGTTTATTTCTCCAGATTATGTCTCTCAAGAATCCTGAGATTAGAGATGCCTTTGCTGTTTGAGCTTTTACTTCCTCCTTAATATTTCTAGTGTATGTTTTCTTAAATTGATTTTTCTAACAAACTTATCAACAATGTTCCCTCGGTAACCATTAGTCACAGCTAACTGTTTAAGAATAAATACTTCTGAATCAAAATCAGTCTTAGAGAGAGGAATATTCAGTAATCGGTGAGTATAACAATAAAGAGAAGCAAATTTTTTGGTTATACGGATGATTAGAACAGAAAGGAATTAAATGATCAGTCTGAGTAGGTTTCCTAAAGATAGAGAAGGATATGGAATTGTTAAATCTAGTTAATGTTAAGTCTAACAATCGTCTAATTTTGGTATCTATGGGCATCAAAAAGAAATCATTATTTATGTAATAACTTTAGTGTTGTCAATTCAATAGTTTTATTGTGTTGTATGTAAAATTCTTTCTTTAATTCCTATTTTAATAATAGATTTACCTGATAAATAGTTGTAGAATAATTTTAACAAACTGTATTTTTTATTTTATATACTGTGTAATTTATATCTTATACAGTATATTAAGGGTTCCTATTTTATAAATAAATCTATCTTTCTACAATATTTGTACTGAGAACGAGAAATCATTTTTAAAACTATTAAAGTCGGAACAGCCCAAAATTACTAAACACAATAATCATATACAACACAGAAAAGCAAACAAAAATATTGAAATAGATTCTTCGTCTTCACTTTTCGAAACTAGCGATGGTCTGCCATGTTTCTTCTTTTTTAATCGTTTACCGTATAAAGAAAAACAGGACCCGTGACAGTGATGTATCTGTATTAAAAATTGCATAAAAATCTCAAACAAATGAGGTTAGATTTTGAGTTAAACATCTAATTCCGCTGCGTTTTGTAACATAGAACTTTCTAGCCAATACATTTTGGAATTCAAAATAGTCACTTGTTTAAAATAATAGACAATCCACGACTTTACTTATTTGTAATTTTAACAATTGGCTGTGTTAACTTTTGACCCCTCTATCCAATGACGCACTTATTCTACCGATTACATTGCACCATCCCATCGCTGTCTTGGTAGGGTTGGATGTTGAACTGGCTTCTGATAAACTTTAAATCAGTCTTTTGTTGGGTCCCGTAATATCAAAGTTATACTGCTGTTACGTCGAAGAGGCACAGATATTATCAGATGTAATAGCTGGTACTTACACCCTCAACTGTCGTATCTATCTATCTATCTGTAATGGGGTGTCGATACACTGTGACCTATAAGATCTATTGTGTCCCCTACTGCTGCCCAGTCGTTAAGGATGTCTCAACGATTAGAGCAGTTCCTCCAGTCTTATTGCTTTCAAAAAGTTCAGGATGTCGGTAGGATTCAGGTTCTATTTGATATTCTCCGAGGTATCGTACCCTTGGATTTTGCAGGGTAATGCATTCTGAGAGAATGTGGATAGAGGTTTCCTCCTCTTCCTCGCAGAACCTGCATTCTTCTTTGTCTACTAATCCGAGTTTCTTTAGGTGGCCTCTCAGACGGCAGTGCCCTGTTAGGATACCCGTTAGTATTCTGAGCTTATTTTTACTTTTACTGATGCAGTCGTCAGATCTCTTCTGGTTATAGTTCCCCAGTAGTGTCTTGGCCTGCCTCATTCCTTGTAGTCCTATCCAGTATTGGGATCTTTTCTTATTTACTTCTTTTCCAAGTTCATCAAGTATTGTACTGGTGCTTATTCCGCAGAAGGGTTCAGGTCCCAGTAATGGTGTTTCAGCCCCTTTTTTGCGAGTACGTCTGCTATTTCATTACCCTCCACTCCAGTGTGTCCCGGAACCCATAGTAGGGTAACAGTGTTGTTCTTGAACAGTTCGTTTAGATTCTCTAGGCACTCCCAACTATCTTGGAGTTGATTACGTGGGAGTTCAAGGCATTAATGGCTGATTGGCTGTCTGACATGATGATCTCTTGTCTGCGAAAATTTCTTTCTATGTTGAACCACATTTTTCGATGTCTTTCGTAATAAACAACCAAATTAATATTACTCAAAGTTAGAATAAAAAATTCAAATAAAACCTCGTTGATGTTGGTATAGAAATTAAAAATAATAATGACTTCCCAAAATAAAATTGTTTCGCACATACAAGTTCGGTTTACATAATATTTCCCTTGGACCAGTTCGTATAACTATGGAAAGACCTTGGATTTGAGTGGAAACTAAACTATTTTCCACGATCAATTCGAAACGCTTGAAAACTCAAATAAAGCCGAATATATCTTCACTTTACCTCGTTATTGATACTTCTTGGAGTAAAAAACGTGACCTAAAACATGTATCCAAGTAACTGGGCTCGGAATCGTGCAAAGGAGACCGTGGAAATGGAGAATAGTGGAGCAAGCATCAAGCTCAAGGACCCTGCGACATTCTTTCCATAATAGTAGGGATGATATGTACGTAAAGATTATCTTGTTTCTTGTAAACAAAGGAGGATTTGGGGTGGGTCAGAAAAATGAAGATGGAGCGGTTTGATCTAGTAATAGCTTCTGGTAAATAGACAAGCTTTTTTGTTGTTCTCCATATATTAAATGACTTATAATATCTTATTATATGGAGGAGAGGTTCTCCGATCTAATTGATTTTTCAGGAAGAAACATGACAGAAAAATCGTCGATAACTTCCTTAAAAAAATCATGAGAGTTTAGGACTATTCTTAGTCGATCTTTCACTTCCAAAAATATGTTTATTGAGTCAAATCATTGTTATTGAAGGTCTTTTTCATTGGACTAAAGAAAAAAAAATCAAAAACAAAGTCTAATCGTAACATAAGCTTGTTTTATTTTACTTTAAGCACAAAATATTATACTCCCGCTTGGTCTACTGGCATTGTAATATCAGCAAAATCTGGTAAAACTGTTTTAGTCTCTCCTTCGTTAATTCTTTAATTTTTCTTTTTTGAAGTATCTCCCGGACTAGAATGAAAAGAGGAGAATTTTGGAGGTGCGCATGCGGTGTAATTCAACGCTAGAAGGTAAATCACACAGTTCTGAATTATAAATGGCATATGTCAGTATCTTGCGCGCATTATTGAACCGAGTATCTACCTAATCATTGTTAGAGATGCGGCACAGGTGTGCCTTGGAACGTGTTGAAATTAATAAGGTTTTTTTCGTCAAAAACCATGAATTTGAATACAATTTCATCAATAACGATAATTAATTTAGGTGCTATGATTTGCAAATATTAAGAAAACATTTTTAAAATACTAAAAGTAACCTTGTATTATATTTTGGTATTGAAATTTGAGGATATACATATAAAAGAATTCTAAATACTTTTCAAATCCTCAAATAGTATTTAATCTTAAAAAAATCGATTTATCAGCTTGGTAACGTCAGTTTGTAAAGAAAGAAGAAAACTAGATAGTAGTTCTTCTTACTAAAATGTTTGATAGATGGCGTAACAGTCAACCATGTCAAAGAAGATTGCTTTTAAGATGTGAGAAGGCATATATTCAGACTAGTACTTTTTTCCTTACTATCTAAGATCTCAGATATCGCTGAAGCCTACAGGAATATTGCATTTACTGCCTATTTTGTTACCCTACCCAGCCCAGAATTTTTGTACCCTGTACTAGTTTGTACAGTTCTTTTGCTGGGTGTTTGTTAAAACTTTCTGGATCTGCTGTTGGTTGCCCAAAAAGTGTATGCCTCTTGCGATCCAATACCTCGCATTCGCACAGCACATATTTCACTGTCTCTGGTTCCTTGTTGCCTAGGCATTTAAGTTTTCCATTGTACAGTCCTATTTGGTTCAGGAACTCTGAACTGTTTTATTGACGCGTGACCAGTCACGAGTCCTGTTATCACTCTCTGCTTACTTTTGTCCAATGAGAGCAGTTCAGCTGTTCTTTTGGAAAACGGTCTTCCTATGTAGGATTTTCCGTGTTTCCGCTCTGAGATATTTGGCCAGTATTGCAAGTTGCAAGTGTCTTACCCTGATCAAGTTTTGTGTAACTTCTCGGACCGCCAATTTCTGTTCCGGGTAGTTTTCCTGATGCCCTTTTTGCAAGTTGTTCAGATTTCTTATCATCGAGACCCTGATGTCCAGGCTAGTTAGACTAGAACCAGTTACCATATCAAAGAAAATGATTTTTTAAGATATGAGAAAGCATATATTCAGACTAGTACTTTTAGATATGCGTTAACAATTATATAAACAGATTACTACAACTAAATTGTTGGAAAATGCGACTAGTTCTCTAAGAAACGCTGGAAAATGTTTCTCTCTTTTCGATTTTTGGTTTTGCAGCTACGATCTTTTTTGACCAGATAATATGAGCGAGAAAAGTAACAACTCGTCAAAAATATTTCACATCAATAAAACTTAGATTTTTCATTAGTATAGCCAGTGCAATAGATCTATTATAAAATGATTCTCCTTAGACGAAGTTTTTCTAATATTATGCATGGCGAAACATCAATAGCATTTTAAGTTTATATACAGGGTGTCCCAACTAAAATTTGTACCCAAATATTTCGAGTTTTATTCAAATTTTGAAAAAATGTCGAAGCAGGTCAATTTTAACCTAGAGGGGGCTCAATTTTTATCGTAGTTTCAAACTTCTTTTTTCATCCCTCTAGCGCCCAGAACCACCCCTTGAAAAATCTTAAATGGCAAGGGGTTAAGTGACACATCATTTTGAAGCTGCTTTAATTATCTTTTTTTTATTTTGAATGACTCTTTTTTGAGAAAACTGCTTAGATTACACAGCCTCACAGCCAAAAACTTCATAACTGCAACTAGGGGTTTTTGGGGTCGCTGAATTCGAATCTGAGGTCCGCTTGACCTCATCAGGTCAGAGGCAAGGCCATTTGAGGGTCCAATTAAGGAAACCTTCTGGGAAAAATCGGAAAAAATTCATACAAAGGTATTTAAATTAAAAAAACCTTGAATTGAACAGTACATTCGTTAAAATTAAATTGTTTTTTTCACAATAATCTTAGCAGTTTTCTCAAAAAAGAGTCATTCAAGATAAAAAAAACGGGGGTGCATTAGATAATGAAAGCAGCTTCAAAATGATGTCACTTAATACCCTTGCCATTTAAGATTGTTCAAGGGGTGGTTCTGGGCGCTAGAGGGATGAAACAAGAAGTTTGAAACTTCGATAAAAATTGAGCACTCTCTAGGTCAAAATTGACCTATTTCAAAATCAGTTTTTTTTCTCAGCGTCGAACAAAAATATTAATTTACAATAATTCTGAAATTCATACCTTTTAAAACATTTCAGGAACAATTGCTAGTAGATATACGAAAAATGATTGTTAACTATCAGGAATTTCGGATTATAAAATAACCAAACAAAATAGAATAAATAAATTACCAGTAAAATGTATTAAATGGGGATAATTTTTTAATTTCGAATGTCAAATTCTGCACATTGTGATTTATTTATTTATATTATCTATTAATATTAAAACAATAAAATTTAATTATCGTGCATTGTAAAATTCGCAAATGGACGTTGTCTATGTTTATTCATATTTGAAATGGATCATGAAAATATAAATAATACCTCTGAATGTAATGCGGAGTGACATATATTGAGGAAAAAATCATCGGAAATAAAGATATAAATTATTGTATAGACAATTTCATACAAAGCAGGCAAAAACTGAGGGTGCAATTTTGTACAATAAAAATATGTAAAAATAAAAAAAAATTCATAAATATACAGGGTGACAAATCAATATTTTATTAGATAAAGAATATTTATTATTTAAAGAATGTTTAAGTCCACACTTTTTGGTCCGCTTAAATTAAAATAAAGTTCATTAAAAAGTATAAAAATCATAGAATTTTCAATATTCTTCAAATGGCGCCCAACGTGGGGCTCAAATGGAGTTAACCAAAAAGGAGGAAGATCGGTTAATGGAATTTTTGATCAGTATGAATAAGAAATTAGAAGAAAATAAGGAATATATGAATAGGAAATTAGATGAAAATCGGGAAGAAAATCAAAGAATGAACATGAAATTAGACAAGAGTTTAGAACAAATAGAAAAAATTAAAAAGGAACAAGAAGAGCAGAAGGAGCAAATGAAAAATATACAAAAAAACATAAAAGAATAAGAGAAAAATGTGTGAGAAGAAATTTAAGAAAATGGTGTTAGAATCAGACAGGACATAGAGAATTAATTGGAATTGAAGAAAGATTTGAAGACAGATATAATACATTTCGAAGAAACTATAAAAAAAGAAATAAGAGATGTAGGAAATAGCTTAGAAGAAATCAGACAAGATATAAGAAAAGATACAGAGAAAAAATTAGAAGAAACAAGAAAATAAAGTAAAAAAGAAATGATTGCAAGAATAATAGAGGTAGAAGAATTGCAGCAGCAGATTAATAAGAAAAATGTTAAAAAAGACAAATCCTTAAAAGAAGAAATTTTAAAGAATAAAAACAGGTCAGGTCAAAATTATTACAGATGGAAGATTAAATTAAAAAAATATATTTTTGGATATTGAAAGAAAATTTTAATAAAGAAGATATAAAAAGGTTATAAAGACAAAAAGGGAAATCATTGAAATGGGGGGATGAAATGAAGAAATAGTAGAAGTTGAATATAACAAGATAGAAATTAGTAATCAATAAGAAATTTCAGCCAACATAGATGTTCGGAATATTTAGTAGTAATGATTAGAACTAGATAGAATAATTTAATTTGTTTTTGAATAGTAGTTTAGGATAATTTTTTCTTAGAAGTTTAGAATATTATAAATTTTAATTATGGGGAGGATTTGAGAAGAACACTTTAGGGGAACATAATTAAAATTTATAATTAGTAATTTTTATTTTAATAGGTTAAATTAATATAATTGGTTAAGACGTGAAAAATATGTAAAGGGGGTAAGAAAATTGAAGGATGGTTGTTATGACAGGTTTGTTTATGTTGATAGTGAGATTAGATTGTTTTGAGTTTTGAGAAATGTCAGATGTGAAATTAAAATAAAGTTAATTAAAAAATAAAAAAAATCATAGAATTTTCAATATTATTCAATACATTTTTAAAAAGTATAATAAAGTGTTCGATAATATCCATGAACTTTGTTTTATTATTTCTCTATGGATTCATTTTTTGCTCGATCACTTCACTCCAACTTTAAATGTTTAAGTAGGACACCCAATATATAAACATTGTTGTAATTATAATTTTTTCACTCTTAACCGTTTTTTTACCAATTATCCACAGCTCGATAACGCTATTTTTCGATCTCCCCTCGTATCTCTCGTGCGGTCTTTTTATTTCTCGCTCTTGTCGGATTCAAACGTTTTGCTCAGCTTTTACAGTGTCTCGTGTCTGTTGCTTTTGTTCTATACTTCCTCGTCACTCCTGAAAGCTTAATCATGTGGGTTCTTCTTCTAACGCCTTCGATTTTGTATTTTCCGTCTCGCTTTTGCGCCGATATCGAGTTCTAGCGTTCTCACAGGGGTCGCTGACTCTCCGCAGAGCCAGGCTCTTTCACAATGAAATGCAAGCAGGTTTTTTTTTTCATTTATTTTTGCTATATTTTTTGGGTTTTGGTTTATTTTGTTTTTTTTTTTGTTGAAGAAATTCGATTTGGATCAGTTTCGTGATTTAAATAAAAATTAAAATTGATTTAGTTAAAGATAAATTTAATTTAATAAATTCCGAAATAAGGATCGCAAAGATAACTTCGCCGCAACGTGAAATGCATTTGGTCGCGTCGCCGACCCGTTGTTCGATTACCTCTTACCGCTGGTTTATACGCTTTTCACTCTTGCTCTCGAGCTATAAATTAAAGAAAAAACTTAAAATCTAAAAAAGGATTTTTTTAATTTACCTCAAATTTCATCAAATGCCCCTCAATTCATTTTTGGGTCAAAGTCAGGGCAATGGGTCGAAAAAATAGACCTTGGCCGTATTACCTGTTAAAATACCTTAGATTATTGAAAAAAACTCAATTTTTAACTTTTAAATTATCAAAGAATCTCGGGTGTTAAATTCTAATAACTTTGCACTTACTCTCTTTAAATAACAAAAATAATTAAAGTTATTCTTTTTATATAACTGAATATTAGCCTTATTAATCAAATGTACTAGTCCATCAAAATTTTTTTTATTACTCAGAGCTAATAGACAAGTTAAATTTGTAGGCAAAGAAATATTATTATTATTTGTGTTAAGTATTTTAAAAAAATCATTTATTTCTTCAGTGTGGTTTTTACAATCAAATATCCAAGTGGTTCAGATCAGTTTCAGTGGAGTTATCACAATAACATTTTTTGGATATCTGATTTATACCTATTTTTGCTAAATGAGCTGGAAATCTTCCGTGGTTAAGTTTTAACCGCATTATGGTTACGCTCTAGAATCTGTTAATTTTGTATTCTCGAATGTGTGGTATTTTGTTTGGAATGTATATGGATTCTTTCTATTTGTTGTTTTAGTATCGATATAAGATCCATACTATTATAAAAATCTAGAACATCTTCTTCTGAAACAGCATTTGTGGCCAATTTGTCAGCCAGTTAATTTCCTTTTATACCAGCATCACCTCTTACCCAAATAAATTGTGGGATAATTTTGCATATTCGGAAAATACATTGTTTTCTTTCTTTTATTATGTCTACTTACCCTTACCAGGTAAAACATCTTTTAATGTATTAATGAACGAACAAAAAGTCGCTATAAACAAGTTTTATAACAGAACAAAATTGTGAGTTGTTCTGGGGACAAGTAGTGCAATTTTAGTGGGATCACAAAACGTTAATCGAAATACAACGGTGTTATTTAACGTAAATCACGCTGTACATTAAGACAATACTACACGTTTCGTTATAGTAATTGTTCAATTGATAAAACCATGTCAACATTAAATTTACTTTATTATTAAAACGGTAATCAAGCTAAATAACCTTTGAATAAAATTACCTACGTTTTTCTATAAGTGGTAACGTACACCTACACCAGAAAAATAGGCCAGAGAATGTAAAATTGCATGATCATTGCGATCGCTGTAGTATCACCTCACCCACCCGCTTAACCTGACCCAGTACGAATCTAGCTGGACGAAATTAACAGTTTGACAGCCACATCTTCAATCTAAGCAAAAAATTGTCCTCAGGTTGTTTTGCCATAAGGATTGACAGCAAAGAACTGGGCTTGTCATCCGCAAGGATGGTTTATTTTTCCTTAATAGAGTCGCACGGCATTGTATTTTGGAGATTCAGCTCTAACCAGCTGATGAAATCTATTTTCATTTTACAAAAGAGTTAACTTTTTAGATCATTGCAATCCACATCAAATTCTTATAGTCTATTGCTTATTCATTTTGGAAACTGCTTGTCTCATTCTTAAAAAATTTCCTGTTGTGTCTAATGTTTCAAATCATAACACGTCAAAGATGTAATCTGCCATTATCGGTGCCAAAATCTACTGTGACTATAAACTCATTAATATATGAAGGCAAAAAGATATATAATCATTTGCCATCAACTTTTAAAAGGCTTCAGGTGAAATTTAAAATGTTTACTAGAACAAAACAACATTTTTTAACCAATAAGAAGCTTTCGTTTCAGCTCGTTACTATAGCAACCAAAAAACTTGGCGATAGTATATTCCTATCTGGGCTGTACCACAGCGATAGCGTTTCTGTCAAGTGTCAAATTATAAAAATACACCGGTCATACGAAAATGTCATGTTATAATTTTTTATATTACTTTGGTCATCATCATATTCAGGGTTTTCCTCACTATTTCTGGATTTATCTCTGCGTTTCCTGTATTTATCTCTATATTATGCTTAACAAGGTCTAATTTGTTTTGAAGACACCATAGTAAAAATCTAATAATCTATATAACATTATGAAATTCAAGTAACGTGACCAAAGGATTACTTTTGACAAATGATTCAGTTTGGCCAAAAGCAATAATTAATCGGCATAAAATATTGGTTGAACACTGACTTTCTTACCCCATATTAATTGTCCAGCTGGATTTGAATTGGGAACCAACTTCTTGATGCCCGTCTACTTCTCGCGTTGTATTTAATTTTCAAATAATGATTAAATGTGTCAAGGTCGAAGTTGTTGTCAAATTTTTTTATTCTATAAGTGCAAATTGTGTCAGCCTCCAAGGTTGTTTATGATTGTGATGTTGCAGTAACCTTTTTCGTCATTATGCTGCATTGTTAAAGAGGCAACTATAAGAGTTTTGGAAATTAGGGGAGGCAAATTTTTAATATTTTTCATTGTTTTTTATTTTTGGAAAAAGGAAAAAAAATGTTCTGCAAATATTTTAGCAAATGGAAGGCTAAATATTAGAATAGTGCAGTTAAACGAAATAGTCCTGGATCTATCCGGCAGCAAAGAAGTGTTGTCCTTTAATGTATAGCTCGGGAGCCAGAGCGGAAAGAGTATAAATTAAAGATAATAATTGGGGATATTATATCTCGTTTCTACTATATAACAAATAAAGGAAATATACTTCGACAAAAGGATTACCATTGTAAAAAGCGACTTGTCGAGTTCTACAAGATGATATACAGGGTGACCCAGGGGTACGTGCATGCTCCATAACTTTTTTTCTATCCAAGCTATCGGTTTGATTTTTTTTAAACGATAAGACCGACAATGGGACACATTCTAAAAATATTTCTATTTATATACAGGATGTCCCAAATAAGATACACAACTTAGTTCTGGTTTTTTAAATGGCAACCCCGCATTTGTGTTACATTTTTAGATTCGCCATTAAATCGTCGATATAACGCACCCGGGTTTCTTAGACTTATCTGCAATAGTTTTTGACTTATGATAATTTATGTGTCAAAATAGCGTCGTGCAGAGATCCACAAAAAAATTCAGAACTTCAGAACTGTTCAAAATAACTTAATCAACTTTTTTTCAGTCGATTCCTTAAGCTTCAGCGTATCTTCTGAGTTGTAGGCGAATTCGGAGTCGACGTTCTACCGCCTACTACGATTTTTTTAAAATTACAAATTACAAATAGCAATAACTCGACTTTTTTAAATGCATCACCCTATATATTATTACATCATTGCATGGCATTTTTTAAGAGCTTTTTGCTGATATCGGGTTTATTGGGTCTATTTTGTAAAATTTGCGAGATTTATTGCAAAATAAGAAATGTTGACGGTTTATTCGAGAAAAAAAAAAAGGAATCGAGTAGGCCGCTGTCTTAAAATTTGACACATCCATATACTTTCAATAATTGTACGCGTCTAATTAAAGGAAAAAAAAAAGGAATCGTGTAGGCCGCTGTCTTAAAATTTGAAACATCTATATACTTTCAATAATTGTACGCGTCTAATTAAAAGAAAAAAAGAATCGAGTAGGCCACTGTTTGACACATTCATATAATTTTGAAAAGAATATGTTTCAACAAAAGGAAATTGTAATAGAAACAAAAATACATTACAAAGTAAACAATGTTTATAATATTTACAAGAACATGAAAGAATGATTAATAGGATACAATATAAATATTTTTGATTTATAACAAATGCTCGAATAGGTCACCATCATGTTCCACGCAAACTGCTAGTCTTCTAGTAAATGAGTCCCGAACTCTAGCAATTGCTCCATCAACTGAACGGAAGGCTTCCGTAATCCTGTTTTTCATATCATCTACAGTTGTTGGACGATCTCTGAAAACAGTTTCCTTCACGTACCCCCAAAGAAAAAAATCTATAGGAGTAAGGTCTGGAGATCGCGTGGGCCAAGGAATAGTACCTCTCCCTATCCAACGATTAGGGTAGGAATTATCTAAAAATTCTCGCACCATCCTATGGTTATAATAATAATAATAATAATAATGTTTATTTACTAAAATACAAAAATATACATAAATATTACACAATGTAAATAAACTAGGAATGCCACTGAATCTGTTCACTGTACTATGTACAATGACAGATTGTGCATGACATACATAAATATATATATAGAAAAAACATAATGTAAAAATATACTATATACATAAAACTAATAATATACATAATTTAATTTTCTTTTTTTTTTTTTTTTTAAATTTTTTTTTTTAATTTTAGCGAAAGAAAGAGTGGCCCATTTATTTTTAATTTTAAATAATTACCTTTACAACATGAATTTGATTAAACTTTATACTTTATTATTATTATTATAATTTTAGTATTTTTAAACCTTACAGTTTAATTTTTTTTTTGAATACTTTATTTTATTATATTGTGGAAGAAGTGACGCGGCATTTTTTTTATAAATTCTTTTGTAGATTTTTTAAAATTTTTTATTGATTTTATTTCTCTAATCTCTGGTGGAATACTATTAAAGATTTTTGGTCCTAGATAGCTGTAACTGTTTTGTCCAACTGATTTATTCATACGTGGCGGCAAGAAATTTTCTCTATTCCTTGTGCCATATTGATGTAAAGCTGTGTGAAGTTCATTTTGATTTTGGAATTGATGGGTGAGTATTGCTTGATAGAATAATTGCCTTAAATCAAATATTTGAGTTTCATGATAAACATTTTCAGTAGGATATCTTCGGTTTTTGTTAAGCATTATTTTTAAAAAACTTTTTTGAATAATTTCTATTGGTTTTAATTGAGTTTTAGTGACTCCACCCCATCCGATTATTCCATAGCTGAGATGAGATTCAAACAGACTGTGATACAAAATTTTTCTCTCTGGTAACTTTAGGATTGGTGATATTTGTATGAATTTAAATAATACACTACGCAATTTGTTTAGTAAGTATTGAATATGCTTATCCCAACGCAAGTGATTGTCTACTACTATACCTAAATATTTTATTTTGTTTTCAGATAATATACATGTACCGTCCCCGATAGCGATATTTTGAAATTGGGGAAGACCTGAAGCTAGACTGCAGAAGGGTAAGTATACTGTTTTCTTAAAATTAATAGATAGTAATTTGTAGTCAAACCATATTTTTATTTTGGGTAAATCTTCTTCAATCAACTGTTTCAAGTTATTCCAGTCAGAAGCTTCATAGTACATTACTGTGTCATCAGCAAAGCTAATAATATTTGCCTTACTTTCAACTAAAAAGAGATTGTTTAAGTATACAATAAATAGCAGGGGTCCCAAAACTGTTCCCTGTGGTACACCACATATAACTGTTTGATCTTTGCTGATGACATTTTGTATTTTAGTTTTCTGTGTTCTGTTACTTAAATACGATTTCATTAAATTATAGGCTATACCCCTTATACCCATATCTTCAAGAGCATTTAGTAAATGCCAGTGGTCCACAGTGTCGAAAGCTTTAGCCAGGTCTAAAAATATTCCTATTGATGGCTTTTTCTTGTCAATTGATTGGTAAATTTTATTAGTCAGTTCCCTAATCGCATCTTGAGTAGATATTCCCTCCCTGAAACCATATTGGGCTGTCGATAGCAATTTATTTTTTTCTAAAAAACCATTTAGTCGTTTTTTTATTACTTTTTCTAGAATCTTCCCTAGTGCAGATATCAGAGCTATCGGTCTATAGTTTGATATTTCGTTTTTTTCGCCATTTTTATATATGGGAATAATCAAAGACTGCTTAAAATGTTGAGGAAAGATACCCGTAGAGAGACTTGTATTAATAATATTAGTGAGTGGGGCAGCTATAAAGTCTGAAATGTGCTGCAGTGTTTCTGCAGTTACGTTGTCCAATCCTGGAGCTTTCTTCTTTTTTAAACTGGTTATTATATTTTTTACTTCGGTATTAGTTGTGGGAGTTAAAAATATGGAATTATTACATACATTCTTTCTTTCTTGATAATTTTTTGTTTTTTTAATTTTTTTTGCTAAGTTTATTCCTATATTTGTAAAGAAGTTATTAAAATCATCTGCTATGAGATTTGGGTCACTAATTAAATTCCCGTTTTCAGATTTTATACGTGTTATACACTGTTTTTCTTTGTTTTTTGTTAATTCATTTATTACGGACCAAAGTTGTTTGGAGTCATTCTTCTTTTTATCAATAATGTTTCTATAATAGTTCATTTTTGCTTCTTTAATTTGGGTTTTTATATTTTTTTTATAATTATTGTATTCATTGCACAGAATTACATTTTGTGGATCATTTTTATATTTCTTGTAAATTTCATTTTTTTTGTTAATGAGTTTAATCAATGACCCAGATATCCAAGCCTTTCGTTTTCGTTCATTACTTTTTATTTTAATTTTAATTTCAGATTTTTCGACAGCATCTTGAATGCAGTCTACAAGTTTTCCAACTGCGAAATCTAGATTTTTTATTATTGTAAATTCATGCCAATTGGTATTTTGCATGTGTTGTAATAATTTTTTTTTATTAATTTGTTTGTAATAATTTTTATGTTCGTTCATAATAGGATTTACTTTGCAATTCTTAAGCATAATTTGTAATAATATTACAAAATGATCTGTAATGAATGTTTCTACAGTTGTTGATATTATATTATCCAAGTTGTTATTATCTGTTTTTATGAAAATGTGGTCTACGCAGGATCCAGAATCAGGTCTAGTAATAGTATTTATGGCCGATAGGTAACCATATTCAGTAAGCAAAGTTAAATAATTCTGAGTATCATCTGTATTTTTAGCTAATAAGTTAATGTTAATATCACCAATAAGAATGCTGTAAGAGAACTGTTTAGGGTGACTCTCTAGTAAATCTCTTAAACCTTCTAGAAACATATTAACTTGTTTATCTGAAGGTGATCTGTAAAAAGAATTTATGTAGATAATTTTTTTGTCATATTCTAATTTTACTCGCAGTACAAAAGAATCGCCTAGCTCGACATTTGTATGATTTAAATATAGATTTGTCTTTATGAAAACCAATACACCATCGTTTTGATTTCGAGAGCCATGATTATAAAGTGTCTTATAACCCTCCATTGTATATATCTCAACATTTGGTATAATTCTAGTCTCTGTAAATACAATACAATCAATAGATGTGTCTAGGCCTTCTAGAAATATTTGAAACTCATCTAGGTTTTTTGCTATACTTCGTATATTATTGTGAATAATTTTTATGTTTGGGTTATCTTTATTTATTGCTAAGACGTGTTTTGCCTCGCTGGAACTATTTAATTGAAAATTGTATATTTTTTGTACGTTAAAATCTTGAATATAGGGATCCATTGTATTTATTATTTAGTTTGTTTATATTAGAATATTAAAATGTCAAATTCAGAGAGTAGTATTTTACTGAAACAAGACAAAAGCTTTAAAGATTATAAATAGGAAATATGGAATGCCTTCTTCTTAAATATTGGGAAGATGTTCGCGAAGAAACTGTAAATACCTTTCACCATTGTCAAAAAACAATTTCCTTTTTGGTATAAGATACAATACCAGTGAATTCAAACCGATCTCTCAACTTTAGGAATGAAGACACCGTGGAGTTCTTGCTTCTGGATATTTTTGCAGGTAGATTCTGCTTGCTAATAAAGGATTTCTGTCAGCTTCGCCAATACAGTACATATTCACTAATTCCTCGCGAGTAAAACTCATGATTAATAATTAGATCCGTACAATTATTGAAAGTATATGGATGTGTCAAATTTTAAGACTGCGGCCTACTCGATTCCTTTTTTTTAATTAGACGCATACAATTATTGAAAGTATATGGATGTGTCAAATTTTAAGACATCGGCCTACTCGATTTCTTTTTTTTCTCGAATAAACCGTCAACATTTCTTATTTTGCAATAAATCTCGCAAATTTTACAAAATAGACCAAACAAACCCTATATCAGCAAAAAGCTCTTAAAAAATGCCATGCAATGATGTAATAAAATATAGGGTGATGCATTTGAAAAAGTCGAGTTATTGCTATTTGTAATTTGTAATTTGTAATTTTCAAAAAATCGTAGTAGGCGGTAGAACGTCGACTCCGAATTCGCCTACAACTCAGAAGATGCGCTAAAGCGTAAGGAATCGACTGGAAAAAAGTTGATTAAGTTATCTTGAACAGTTCTGAAGTTCTGAATTTTTTGTGGATCTCTGCACGACGCTATTTTGACACATAAATTGACATAAGTCAAAAACTATTGCAGGTAAGTCTAAGAAACCCGGGTGCGTTATATCGACAATTTAATGGCGAATCTAAAAATGTAACAAAAATGCGGGGTTGCCATTTAAAAAACCAGAACTTAGTTGTGTATCTTATTTGGGACATCCTGTATATAAATAGAAATATTTTTAGAATGTGTCCCATTGTCGGTTTTATTGTTTAAAAAAAAATCAAACCGATAGCTTGGATAGAAAAAAGTTATGGAGCATGCACGTACCCCTGGGTCACCCTGTATACGAAAAATGGAGAAAATCGGCGAATATCCAACAAAACTCCACATAAAATCGCTTAAATTTTCAATTTTGCTATAAATTTATATCTACTACATTTTGTCACGGGATTATTATAGGTAAAATATGACTTGAGTAATCCAACCCTGCTAGTTACCCTGGAATTTTCGGAAGTTCTAGTATTACAGGAACATTGTTTTTGTTTTTATATTTAGAGTTATAAGGTAGGGGTAATAGACTGTTTAAAAGCATCTAAATTAATAAAGAACAAAAAATGTACAACAAAACGCTCCTCTAATTTTCCTTGATTGCCATAACCTCACTCTATTTCTTCGCTAACTAACCTTCCTCAACATCTCATCGCGCGAACGGGCAAGCCGGTGAAGTGGTCCAAAGGCCGTTTATTCTTACCGAGTCATGTTTACTAGTTTTTAAAGAACGACTAGTAAATAAATCATGGGTAGAGTGTATAAGCGACGGCCACGATGCCAATAAATTTCAAAAAAACAGCGAAAACTATAAAACAACTTAATCCTGATATACCAGACGTAAAAATCCACGCTTAGCATCACAGCAGCATTTACAAGTTTATATACAGGGACTACCAATCTTATAGCAAAGCACGTTTTTTAATTGTTGTAAGCGAAAAAAAAAATTGCGTTTACAAAAACTGTATAGAAGTTAGAAATATGCAAAAATATTAAATTTCTAGATCCTCTCTTAATATCTCCAGCTGCAGTGAAGTAACAAATACCAGGGTGTCATATCTACGAAAATCTAAAACACGTCTTTGTTGCTTCTCCCCTTCTAAACCAATAAAAACATTGAAAACTGCTCTACAACAAAATATGATCTTTTGTTAATATCTCTTCCAAAAATTAAAGACGTAGAACCGTAAGTTTTCAAATGGTGGAGATATAAAAACTAATATCTTCGAATTTGTGACCTGGTCATTTCAAAACCAATTAATATTTTAAGACGCCGTCTTTAATATATTGTTCGGCAATACTTCCTGTGGACTCCCATATCCAGTATTGGCCCAAAATTCCTGCGGGATCAAATATGCTGTTGGGTCAAAATTTCTGCTAATTTGAATATCTTGCTAGCCCAAATTAGCCCAGTTAGCTCAAATATCTCATTGGGCCAAAATTCTTGCGATTTTGAATATCCCGTTGGGCCAAAATTCCCGTGGGAACTTATATCCAGTATTGGCCCAAAATTCCTGCGGGATAAAATATGCTGTTTGGTCAAAATTTCTGTTAATTCGAATATCTTGCTAGCCCAAATTTCCTGTTAGCTCGAATATCTCATCGGGTCAAAAATCCTGCGATATTGAATATCCCGTTGTGCCAAAATTCCTGTGGGATCTTATATCCAGTACTGGCCCAAAATTCCTGCGGGATCAAATATCCTGTTGGGTCAAAATTCCTGTTAATTCCAATATCTTGCTAGCCCAAATTTCCTCTTAGCTCGAATATCTCATTGGGCCAAAAATCCTGCGAGTTTGAATATCCCGTTTGGCCAAAATTCCTGTGGGATCTTATATCCAGTATTAGCACAAAATTCTTGAAGGGATCAAATATGCTATTCTTGTAGGGATCAAATATCCTGTTGGGTTGAAATTCCTGTTAATTCCAATATCTTGCTAGGCCAAATTTCCTCTTAGCTCGAATATCTCATTGGGCCAAAAATCCTGCGAGTTTGAATATCCCGTTGGGCCAAAATTCCTGTGGGATCTTATATCCAGTATTGGCACAAAATTCTTGTAGGGATCAAATATGCTGTTGGGTCAAAATCTCTTTAAAAATTCGAATATCTTGCTAGCCCAAATTTCTTGTTAGCTCGAATATCTCATTGGGCCAAAAATCCTGCGATTTTGAATATTTCTTTGGGCCAAAATTCCTGTGGGATCTTATATCCAGTATTGGCCCAAAATTCCTGCGGGATCAAAATTTCTGTTAATTCGAATATCTTGCTAGCTCAAATTCCCTGTTAGCTCGAATATCCCATTGGGCCAAAAATCCTGCGAGTTTGAATATCCCGTTGGGCCAAAATTCCTGTGGGATCTTATATCCAGTATTGGCACAAAATTCTTGTAGGGATCAAATATGCTGTTGGATCAAAATCTCTTTAAAAATTCGAATATCTTGCTAGCCCAAATTTCTTGTTAGCTCGAATATCTCATTGGGCCAAAAATCCTGCGAGTTTGAATATCCCGTTTGGCCAAAATTCCTGTGGGATCTTATATCCAGTATTAGCACAAAATTCTTGAAGGGATCAAATATGCTATTCTTGTAGGGATCAAATATCCTGTTGGGTTGAAATTCCTGTTAATTCCAATATCTTGCTAGGCCAAATTTCCTCTTAGCTCGAATATCTCATTGGGCCAAAAATCCTGCGAGTTTGAATATCCCGTTGGGCCAAAATTCCTGTGGGATCTTATATCCAGTATTGGCACAAAATTCTTGTAGGGATCAAATATGCTGTTGGGTCAAAATCTCTTTAAAAATTCGAATATCTTGCTAGCCCAAATTTCTTGTTAGCTCGAATATCTCATTGGGCCAAAAATCCTGCGATTTTGAATATTTCTTTGGGCCAAAATTCCTGTGGGATCTTATATCCAGTATTGGCCCAAAATTCCTGCGGGATCAAAATTTCTGTTAATTCGAATATCTTGCTAGCTCAAATTCCCTGTTAGCTCGAATATCCCATTGGGCCAAAAATCCTGCGAGTTTGAATATCCCGTTGGGCCAAAATTCCTGTGGGATCTTATATCCAGTTTTGGCACAAAATTCTTGTAGGGATCAAATATGCTGTTGGGTCAAAATCTCTTTAAAAATTCGAATATCTTGCTAGCCCAAATTTCTTGTTAGCTCGAATATCTCATTGGGCCAAAAATCCTGCGATTTTGAATATTTCTTTGGGCCAAAATTCCTGTGGGATCTTATATCCAGTATTGGCCCAAAATTCCTGCGGGATCAAAATTTCTGTTAATTCGAATATCTTGCTAGCTCAAATTCCCTGTTAGCTCGAATATCCCATTGGGCCAAAAATCCTGCGAGTTTGAATATCCCGTTGGGCCAAAATTCCTGTGGGATCTTATATCCAGTATTGGCACAAAATTCTTGTAGGGATCAAATATGCTGTTGGGTCAAAATCTCTTTAAAAATTCGAATATCTTGCTAGCCCAAATTTCTTGTTAGCTCGAATATCTCATTGGGCCAAAAATCCTGCGAGTTTGAATATCCCGTTTGGCCAAAATTCCTGTGGGATCTTATATCCAGTATTAGCACAAAATTCTTGAAGGGATCAAATATGCTATTCTTGTAGGGATCAAATATCCTGTTGGGTTGAAATTCCTGTTAATTCCAATATCTTGCTAGGCCAAATTTCCTCTTAGCTCGAATATCTCATTGGGCCAAAAATCCTGCGAGTTTGAATATCCCGTTGGGCCAAAATTCCTGTGGGATCTTATATCCAGTATTGGCACAAAATTCTTGTAGGGATCAAATATGCTGTTGGGTCAAAATCTCTTTAAAAATTCGAATATCTTGCTAGCCCAAATTTCTTGTTAGCTCGAATATCTCATTGGGCCAAAAATCCTGCGATTTTGAATATTTCTTTGGGCCAAAATTCCTGTGGGATCTTATATCCAGTATTGGCCCAAAATTCCTGCGGGATCAAAATTTCTGTTAATTCGAATATCTTGCTAGCTCAAATTCCCTGTTAGCTCGAATATCCCATTGGGCCAAAAATCCTGCGAGTTTGAATATCCCGTTGGGCCAAAATTCCTGTGGGATCTTATATCCAGTATTGGCACAAAATTCTTGTAGGGATCAAATATGCTGTTGGGTCAAAATCTCTTTAAAAATTCGAATATCTTGCTAGCCCAAATTTCTTGTTAGCTCGAATATCTCATTGGGCCAAAAATCCTGCGATTTTGAATATTCCTTTGGGCCAAAATTCCTGTGGGATCTTATATCCAGTATTGCCCCAAAATTCCTGCGGGATCAAATATCCTGTTGGGTCAAAATTCCTTTTAACTCGACTATTCTGTTGGCCCAAATTTCCAGTGAGCTAAAATTCGTTGACATAAAATTCCTTGGGCCCTTGGTCAATATTGAACGACTTGCCTGAATGGATATTTTTGGAAAATCAAAGGTAAAGAAAAAACCTACTTAATTAACACATGGCGACCCTTTTGAGTCCTCGAAATTCTGAAGTAAATGCTCTGGAAGTAAGGGAATACTTAATTGGAAAGAAGATCAGTCATGGTTCATACAGATGTCTGGTCTTTGGGTATTATAATTGTATAATTCTATTTATAATGTTGATGCGAAACAAGTGCAGTGCACTTATCGCTAATCATTCATTGTATTTATTGAATAAAGTAATATTGCTGAAGTGTATCGTGCCAGAGACAAAAATTGGCAGTGGAGAAATGGGGAAAATTTTTTTTTTTGCGATGCATGATTCTGTAAAAATAGGTACCAAAATTGTAGGTTAGAATAGAGTAGAATTAATATTTTACAAATTACTCATTGTTTACAAATAAAATTACACAAACGGTTACTCATTCAATCTAAAAAGAGAGTTTGCAAAATAAATGTGGGTCATACAGAGTGTTTACGTTTACAAAACCGCTTTCGTAAGGAGATTTGCAATATCCTTTGACATTGAAATACATTTATTGAAGTCGCCTCGTGTATTCAATGCTGTACGAAATGAAATTCACAAATTTTGTAATTATTGTTATCATTGCAATCGGGTTAGATGCTATATTTAGACAAGAATCGAGAAATCTCATAGCTAAAAGTATGAGCTAAATAATCGACAATACCATTTTTTGAAAACGTTCTTAACATTTTTTAATTAAAACAAAAAATATGCTTAGCAGTATGTGGATGGTCGGAAGATTGTAATACATCCAGAAAAGTAAAACCAAAATGTTTTCAACGTTTACTTAGACACTAAAGAAAATATATAAAACATCAAAATAAATGGGCCAGTAATAATATTTTAAAAATAGAACTGGGAAAAAATACTCCAAACTAATTTACTAGAAAATGAATATGTCAAAAGAATTGTAATCGGTCAATTAGAGTGACACTTACAAAATGGTCGAATTATTCGAAAATTAATCGAAACAGATACAGAAATAGAAACGTCCGCAGTGAAAGTGCAAATGAAGGGAGCATGGCTTTCACGTTAACACCAAATCTTACGTATTATATCTAAAATCATGTAACAAAAATGACTTTCAGTAAACGTATCACGTTAAGCATCTGAGAAAATGGCGAGAGAGAACGTGCCTCGATCGTTGTAATTGCGATTTTTCAAAGGATTATGCAATTATAGATTAAAAGTAAAGTGTTATGATGATTTAGAAGAATCAGTGATTCGTTTCCTGATTAGGTCCTCAAATACAGGGGCGGAGTGATTAGCAGAATCTATTTTCAAAATTATCATTAAACGTTCTAGAATTTGCCCGTCAAGCTGTTTCGGAAGCATTCGGTATAATCCTTAGTACTTAATTGGAACCATCAAATACACAGACGGAAATTCACGCCAGAGGAAAATGTGTCCAGCTCAATATTGACAAAACTATCGCAGACAAGAGATTATCATCATGTCAGATAGCCAAACAGCCATCAAAGCGTTGAGATCTAATGCAATCAACCCAAAGATCGTCTGAAAATACATAGAATCTCGCAAGAAAAGGTACCCAAACACCCTTTATGAGATCTGAGCTCTTCTGCGGACACAATATTAGGATAGATCAAAAGAAGATACTTCTAGGTGACTAGAACTAAAAAAAAACTTCGAAAGCTTCTATCCATAAAAGCAAAAATAAGCTACATATTAACGGGAATCCTTACCGACTCAAAGTACACCTCAGGAAACTTGGATTGGTACAAGAAGAGGAGGAGGATAATGAAATCTATATCCAGATTATTGCTGAATGTGTGGTCTTGCAGAATTCAAGGACTCTGTACCTGGAAGTACGACATATAGAGTAGGGCGATTTGCTCAGCTTGAAACCACTTTAAATCCAGAATTTCCTTAGTAAGATAGGATTAGACAGACAAAGGGGTTTTTATAGTTTTTATAGATATTGAGCTTTATATCCTTTATTCTATTGTTGCTCGGTGTCAATTATCTTTCAACAAACTAACAAATGATTTGAATGAGTACATTTGAAAAAATTTCAGTGTTATAAATACTAAATAATAAAACTGTGGCGCCCTCTACACGAAAGGTTGTCAATTATCAACCTAATGTCTATTTTATATTATTCTAAAACAAAACGCTAAGTAAAATTTAGTGGTGATAGGATTTATCTATTATTTCATTTTGTTTACTTAAAACACGAAAGTATTTCAAGGTTAAAATTAATTAAAAAACAAACAATTTAATTTTAATTGTCAATACAACTGATTACTGAAATTTATTTCAATACAAAGTTCTTTTAAAATAATTTTTTAGATTTGAGTTTCTTTAACCCCATACATCATTATAAAAAACCTGTTGTTTACAAAACACGTAATAAATATTTCACTATTTCTAGGATAAGATTTTATACTTGAATGCATCTGATTATTAAATTGTTTTAAATTAAGGAGCAATGTTAACAGAAAGTTTAAATAATATTACTAAAATGTTAACAAAAGAATGGAGAAACATATTTTTATGATGTTTCAGGAAATTATTTTAAAAGGATAGCGCATTTGCATATTATAAGAGAATTTATAGTTCGTCATAAATGAAGTTTTCATAATAATATTATCATAAAAAAAAACCCTGAGGAAAACTCATGGTAATATCCCGATAGAGAAGGTATCCTTTTGACATCCAAAATTCCAAGCATGTTCTAATATTTGTTCATTAAACCTTCTATGAAAATATCTAGATGTTTCTCCAATATAAATTTATTAAATTCACATGAAATTTTGTATACACAATTTTTTGTATTCTGTATTTACTATTAAATATTTTTATGTATTATATGTTTGAAAAACTTCTTAAATTAAACTAGCCAATCCTTCTGATAATTAGTCCAGTAATATTTTTTTAAAGGAGAATCCTTGGAAGTTATATGTCATTCCTACCTATTTTGAGGGGTAGATTGCGAAAAAAGTATATATATGTATACAAAAAGAGGTGCAACCTTTTTAAAAATTGTATTTAAGGGTGAAAATCGTGTTTTAAAAGCGTTTCTTTAAAATAATCCAAAAACTAAATGAACAACCGTCATAATTATGCTTGATATTTATAGGGGATACCAGCATGAATATATTTTTGGAAAAAAAAACCGACAAGGAAACACATTTGAGAACTTTGTTTTGGCAAAAATAAAATCATAATTTTGATATTAATTTTGGATCCACATTGCAGAAAAGAACCGAATATTGGAATATGCATACATAGACCCTTGTTATTTACATTTTTTGTATAAAAAAAGTTCTTAGTAATTATTTTAAATTACGATTTCTTCAACTTTAAGACATCCAATGATCCTTATAATTTCCATAAGTCTAGTATCACTATTTATAGAGATATAATTTAATTTATACCTATCAGTTTTAATCATAGAAACAATATATTATATAATTCAATAAATCTTAATGAAATATTATTAAACGTTGAACTTTTCCAGTTTTAATTACTATTAAAACGTTCGATACCGATATGATAGCGCGACTTTTGTGTTTTGTAATCGAGCTGATACAATGTGTTTGAGGAAAGTGAAAAAAAAATTTCTCTTTAAAAACTGTTATTAGAAGAACTGAGAATGTTCCGTATAGAAATTCTCTATTCGCAATTTTGCATACAGTACTCAACAATAAGAACATTTCTATGCAGATAAAAAGGGGGGGAAACCACGTGAGAAAAGTCATAAAAAATCAACAAACAGGAAAAAGCAAATCATTCAGTCATGTCACAATAATAAAAGGGTTTCACTAATTTTTACAGGCGGCTTCATAAGCATGATTTTTTTTTATTGGCACACAATATGTTCTATTAATTTTTGATTAATCTAGCTTGCCCTCATGCTGGAAAAATCGTTTAAAATATATTCTTAGTGGGAAAGAGAGAGAGAGAGAGAGAGAGAGAGAGAGAGAGAGAATATGGTTTATTGTCATAGAAAAATTACAAAAATATTATAGACAAAGAGAAGCTAATCATAATAAAAATAAATTACTAGACAAAACAAAACACAAACAAAATACGAATAGCAATTGTTCCACTTATTTTTAAGTCTTTGATATCATTGATGAATAATAAAAATAAAATTGGACCTAACACTGAACCTTGAGGTACTCCACTGCTAATTGGCAGATTTGAAGAATCCTCACCATTAGCACGTACCTGCTGATTTCTATTTTAAACCATTGCAAAGGAGCCACGTTATAAAATCAAACTACTGTCCAAATTTCATCTTCTTAGCTTCATTAGTTTATCATAGTTTTCGAGTTTTTCAATTTTTTTGAGTTTTTCGAATTTTTTACTTATTTTGCGTGGATGACACTTCTCTATGTCATGTTTCATTTCAACAGATTGTTTTTACCTTGAACGTTAAAAAAACATTTTAAACTTTTTTAAAAAAAAATTTACCATTTTTTATTTTTTAGACTTTATGATAATTTTCGAGTTTTTTCAATTTTTTCGGGTTTTTCGACTTGGATTCAGTCAAAATTTAATGTCAATACTCTCTTCTTACCATAGATGGTAGCACATCTACAAATTGGATTTTTTTATTTCGTCATACTTTTTGAACAATTTTAGACTTTTTTTGACTTGAAGAATCGTTAATGAACCTTCTTTTAAAAATATTCATATTTTTTATGCCTTTACCAAAGTAAATAGTAAGTAAAATTTATTTGAGCGTTATTAGTTTTGTGGAAAACTACACGGAATAAAATGGCGTCAATTTATGAGTTTTCTAATAGTTTGGAAGCGTACATAAATCGAAATTAATTTTTAAGTGGATTTTATTTTGTAAACAGTCAGCACCACATTTAGAGGATTGACATCAATGACACCGTTAAATGATCTTAAACATCCTCAAAATACATTTACGGACTGTTTATTACACAAATATAAAAAATTCTGACTTCTGGAAGCAGCTCACGTGCCAGTAGGGCTTTACAAACACGATCAAAACTATTTAAGGAATATATTGATGGTATTAATGGTAAATATTTGAACCGTAGTTTATTTTTGTGTATGAGAGAGTAAAAAAACCTAATTTCTACGCTCATTTTAAAATATTATTATCTGAGCTGATAGTTTCTTTTCATAAGCCAGAACAATAGAAAAAGGTTTGGACAGACCGAAATTCAAGAGTATTAAAGAGTGTATGATTGTATCGTAAGAAATGAAAACACATAATAAAATGTATTTTTCTAGATGAAATATGGGCTAATAAGGACTATACACCAAATACATTTTGGCAGAATAAAACTATTATGAATCGAAGAGTATTTTATTTACTGGCTTAAATGCACCATCAGGAAAAGGCGCTTTGGCAGTTCAAACACGTTTGATAAAAGGTTTATTAACTTTTGAATCTACTCCTACTAATGTCGTCCACACCCACTAGATTGCCATGATCTGAATCCTATTGAACTGAAGAGAGTGACATCTTGACTAGATTCAGTCAAAATTTAATGTCAATACTCTCTTCTTACCATAGATGGTAGCACATCTAAAAATGTTATCTTATAGCGGATATAGCTATTGACTTGTACGAGTTTGGAATTTTATTTATTGGATTCGAAAAGCCTAACTGATGAAGTCGAAAGACAGAAACCGGTCTTAGGATGTCGAATCTAATAAATTAAAATTCCTTACTGGTTTACTCACTTTGTATTAATCTCTGAAAGGGATAAAAAAGAAGAGAGTGACATCTTGACTAGATTCAGTCAAAATTTAATGTCAATACTCTCTTCTTACCATAGATGGTAGCACATCTAAAAATGTTATCTTATAGCGGATATAGCTATTGACTTGTACGAGTTTGGAATTTTATTTATTGGATTCGAAAAGCCTAACTGATGAAGTCGAAAGACAGAAACCGGTCTTAGGATGTCGAATCTAATAAATTAAAATTCCTTACTGGTTTACTCCTATTGAACTGGTGTAAGTAACAGATATCAATGAGTAGTTTCAAGAACAAATACTTATTTTAAACTATCATGATTTTAAAGTTATTTTTGGAGGCTGTAAATAGTGTAAAAGGCCCTAAATTATGTTACAAAAGAAGTTATACAATATTATTGCCACTCATTGTAGATACTGTTTCCAAAAGTATGTCTTTCTATTTTATATTTGAATTTTCTCGTGATTTTTAAGATACTTACACAACAAATTGAATTGTTCGTTTGTTTAGTAAATGACTCTACCGGCACATGGGCTGTACAACTTCGAGATATAAAATGAAGATTAGCAAATTTCCGCAATGCATCTTCGCACCAATTCCATCACAAGAATGCAATAAAATAAAATATGTACGTAGGCGCCAAACTATTTTAATTATGTATAAAAATTATAATTTATTTGATTTTATAACAATTGTGGCAGATAAAGATGTCAAACATTCATATTTTAGTGCTTTTTGAGTTATTTCACAACAAATCTGTTTAGACCAGGACCAATCATTCGGTAGGAAAATTTAGGGTAAATTATAAGTAAATTTAAGATATTGGATATTGGTTTTTACGATTTGCGCCTGAAATATGCATCGTATCGAAAAAAGTTTATTGTAAAAGTTGTAGATAATTAAAAAATATAAAACTTTTATATTAATCATTTTTCAGCGTAACCTCAAAATTATCGAGAAAAACGCTAAAAACTGTTTGTTTCGTTTTAAATTTGGTGAAAACTTGGTGAAAACGTTCCTTTTTGTCTTTTAAATAAGCTGTAATTTGGGGGAGGGGTAATTACACGATTACCCCCCTAAAATTTGTATTCCTTTTTTCTCTGAAGTTATATTGTCTTGTTCTATCTTTGCTACTGATCAAAAGATCCAAGTCTCTTATTGGTTTCTTGTAGCTGAGAATTATTTGTTACTGGTATGTTATTTGTTTTGTAACTTGTTTTTCTCTTACTGGTTTTTGAGGAACATTCAGTTCCTTCATGAGGTTAATTTTGGGTTTCTGCATCTTCTTGGCTGCGATACATCCTGGATCTATCTATCTATCGATACACTGCGCCCTATAAGATCTATTGTGCCCCCTACTGCTGCCCAATCGTTTATGATGTCTCAACGATTAGAGCAGTTCTTCCAGTCCTATTGCTTTCAAAAAGTTCAGGATGTCGGTAGGCTTCAGGTTAGGTAGATCCTCCTCTTCTATTTGATATTCTCCGAGGTATCGTACCCTTGGATTTTGCAGGGTAATGCATTCTGAGAGAATGTGGATAGAGGTTTCCTCCTCTTCCTCGCAGAATCTGCATTCTTCCTTCTTTGTCTACTAATCCGAGTTTCTTTAGGTGGCCTCTCAACTGGCATTGCCCCTGTTAGGATACCCGTTAGTAGTCTGAGATTATTTTTACTTTTACTGATGCAGTCGTTAGATCTCTTCTAGTTATAGTTTCTCAGTAGTGTCTTGGCCTGCCTCATTCCTTGTAGTTCTATCCAGTATTGGGATCTTTTGTTATTTACTTCTTTTCCAAGTTCATCAAGTATTGTACTGGTGCTTATTCCACAGAAGGGTTCAGGTCCCAGAAATGGTGTTTCAGCCCCTTTTTTGCGAGTACTTCTGCTATTTCATTACCCTCCACTCCAGTGTGTCCCGGAACCCATAGGAGGGTAACAGTGGTGTTCTTGCCTAGTTCGTTTCGATTCTCTAGGCACTCCCAAACCATCTTGGAGTTGATTACGTGGGAGTTCAAGGCATTAATGGCTGCTTGGCTGTCTGACATGATGATGATCTCTTGTCTGCGAAAATTTCTTTCTATGTTGAACTGGACAGCTTGGAAAATGCTCGGAGATTTGCCTCAACTTTCGGAATATTTAGTTCCAGGCCCATATACTCCTATTCCTGTTCCTTCTGTTGTTCTAGAACTATCTGTATACCATTTAATTGCACTTCTTTTGAGTTTTGGGATGGTATCTTTGTCCCATTCGCTTTTGTTACTTAGCTTTGTGTTGAATTCTTTCACAAAGCTTGGAATACATTCTGGATAGTTTCCCGAATGATTTTTCATACGGGTTATGCATTTTATTTGCACATTATATGGTACCAATTTTGATCTTCGTATTGGCGCTATTTCTACTCCATTTATCGGTGCTTAAATAAATAAATTCTACACCTGAGAATTTATTGGTCTACTAAATTTTAATTTATCACTATTCCGATCTTTGACATATTACAAGAAGATTAAGAACCAAATGATGGCAATAAAGCTTATTCTCACCTAATTGTTAGGGGCATTAAAGCCGAAGAGCATTATAAATTTGCTTATTGTTAAGGCAGACACTATTAATCAAAAATTTAAATTAACATGTAAAACCATTATGAAATCAAAGCGTGCAGTTACTGGTCTCGGTCAATTATAAACTAGAGTTGAAGTTAGTCGATGAAAAGTGTGAAACATAAATTAATATTTACAATAATGAATATTTTCTTCTTCTTCTTTTTTTTGTATACAAATACATCATAAATCTATTCTTATTTTATTTATGGAATGTACAGGTCATTTTAAATCTAAATTCTAAATTATATAATTATTAAAATATATATATTTTATTATGACTTCTCTCCTTCTTCCCTATTTTACTATTTTACATTTTTTTCAATTTTTTACTACAATACTTCTTCTATACCTGGTCCATGCAAGTTTTTCGTTTTTCCATAGGGAAGAATCACGGAGTGGGCGACATCTATTATTGATCATTTGAATGACTCGAGGGGTGAACAATAAACTTTGTTTGCATGGGCGTAATGTGAAGTTCGAATTTATTTTAAGTTATTTGTGCATTAAAAGTGGTATATTTGGAAGGTGTTTTGTGAAGAATTATTGTGAATAAACCATAGAACGAACGACCTAAAAATGCAGAGGATTATAAAATGCTCTACATATGGAAATTCGGTCATATCTTTCCTTTGAATCCCAAAGAAATCAAGAAATGGAAGATAATCTTGAAGATAGGAAAGCCTATATCAAAGTATATGTTTATTTGCAGCAAGCACTTTGTGAAAGACGATTTTTTTAAGGGTAACTTTGATGAAGGTTCTTGCAGAGACTTCCACATATAATTTTCAATTCTGTTGTCATTTGCTATCACATTCTTTGAATTTATTTGTAATTTTACAATACAGTGACTTCAACAACACAGAGAAAGCGTTTGAAAAATGGATCTCTTTCTAGCCAGAACCTTCCAGTGCTCAAACACTAAGGAATTAAGAAAGAATTAACCACAGTAGGTGGGAAAGGACTCAGAAAATAATAACTTTCATTAGATCATATTTAATTCATTTCAGGCTTAGGCAGAAATCAAATGAAAATGAAATGCAGGCCAAACAACAGGGAGATGAGCAAGTGGGGGTAGAATTATCAAGTGAACATGATGAAAGATGTACTCTTAATTTATTATTATTATAAAAAAAAACGTATTTTTGCTTAGCCAATCATTTATTTAAACAATAAACATGTATCATCTTATTGAAATATTTTTTCTCTCCCCCATTTTTGTGTCAAATCTGTGCAACTTGCTGGTTCCAACATCTCAAATCTAAAACATGAAAGAGACAAGTTGAACAGGAAATGCAGTTTGAAAATAATATGTTCAATAATTACTAACCAGTTGACATATATCATTGTAGCAATGATATGCTTGCAATATCCCCCTAATGATTAGGGCCTAATTCTGCTTTACAGGAACATTGACAAATCCAGGTATCATTCAGTTTTATGGTGCTTTCATGTGGGGACTGTAAAATTGAAGGTATGGAAGAAAATAAAGTCCTTTTTATCTCACAATAACTTTATTTTCTTCCATACCTTCAGTAATTATTACTCACATATGGCTAACCCTACTTTAGATTGTAAAATTGTTCATATTCTTTTGATGATTTTCTAATTGGAGCCGTCAGTTCCACATAAAATGATGTGACAAGCCTTAAAAACCTCTTCACCTTCCTTATTTACCTAACACGAAGGTTGCGAAAATCAAAAACGGTTATACCACGTCGTCAAGGGTATATTCGCTTATCAATACATGGTAACTAAGTAAAAATTGCAACTGCTATTGGCTAAATTTATGATGAGTTGTATAATCATAAAAATCCAATGACAGTAACTCGAAAACCAACTAAAATTCGAAAATCAACCTTCAATCCAATTGTACAATGAATAAAAATAAACTTAAATATCTGAGAATACTAAAAAACAACTCTTATAAAAACTATGATTTTTAAAGTGATCAAATGACAGAATGTTTGTTGGTCACCCCTCACTCCGACATTATGTCATTCGCAGCGCCATCTGCCGGTTCATGATTTTTCTATTGGATGACGTACAGAGTCATCCTAGATTCCCACCTTCTTATTTTGGTCCCAGAATAGTTAACTACACAGAAGGGAAGGCTTGTCTATTTCAGGGGGTCAATTTCTTCTGCGCATGTTCGCAATCGCCATGTTCTAAGTGGCAAAACTGTCACGCATTTTAGTCGTTTCGTCAGTATCTTAGATACAAGTTCTGTTGCGTTGTTGCCGTAGTTATTTCATATTATTGTTTTTTGGATTGTTTGTCATTTTTGTGTGTATTTATTTGTTACAACTATTATATGGCTTCTATAACAAAACGAAAAAGATGTGCTTATCGCCCATGCTCGCCCCCAGTAGACGAAGAAACAAGTTCTTTTACATTCCCCAATTTTTGCAACATTGCATCTGTTATCCTTTTCTTAGTGTACTACCAACGCTACCTGCACGTTACAAATTTATTCAGTTTTCTCAGTGTAGCTAGAAGAGGCAGATACGTCAACCGTCATCGAAAATATGACCCCCACTAGATCAAAGATACCGACACAAGCCTTCCCTTCTGTGTAGTTAATTATTCTGGGTTTTGGTGTTTTTGGAACACATTTTTATATCAGCACGGCATATTTTTGATTTTTTCCAAAAATGTATTTGTTTCATTAATCGCTATTTTTGTCTCATTCCTTGTGTATTTCTTCTTCTTCTTTTATCAATGCTAGTTGTCGTTTTTAAATTTGGTATTGTTCTGTTTATATAGAGGTGGAAATTTTTAACACCCTCGTATAAAATTGTTGGTGTTCTGATAAATATCAAAAGCCGATATATCGGGCTATCGTATTAATGTAAATAGATGTGGCAGACTAGCAGGTGATCAGTGGTAGTCTATAATCATCGGCAAGGCATCGGGTGCTCGCGTTTTGCCACTACGCAGGTCCGGATTAAGAAATTGTTTCTTCCTTAATTCATTTGCTCAATTTTGGCCGCCGATTGCTTTAGATTTTTCTGCAGCCATGTCTAAATTTTGGGGCTATACGCTTTTAGCTTTATTTGTGTGATTTTTTAACATTTACAAGACTTTTTTTCACTTATACTTCTACTTGTGCCTTTTTTGAAAGAAAGTGTTATTAGAAAAACCATCGAAAAAAATGCTAAACCTTCGAATTTTGTGAAAATATTGCAATGTATGCCTGTTCTATTCTTAGCTGGTTTTCGTGTAAACCAATATTTTATAAATCGCCCTCTATAGTAATATATAGTTATTAATACATTATGCACACAAGGAAGTTTACGATTTCTCAATATTGATTAAAAAAACTCCAGTTAACGACGGTTCTGTAAAACGATGATACCAAGCCGGCAAATGCCCGTAAAGACCGAGTTGGCCACGCAACACAAAAAAAGAAAGACCGCACTTACTCAACAACAGCCCACAGATCGAAGAAGGCATCTGCCCCCTCGTCGACTGATCTCACTCCGTTCAGTGCTCGTCTTTCTTACTCAATGGGACCGATTGAAAAAGGCCATACGTCAATCAGACAAAATTTTTTATTTTTTTTTCTAGTAGTACTAATTTATTTTTTTTTCTAAAAATATTTAATCAGTTTTAATCTCACAAAAGCATAATCAATTATACTTCTAAGTCACTAAACGCATTTTGCGAAACACCACGACAGCGTTAATAATTTAAATCTACATTCTAAAAAATGGTTGTGAAAAAACTTGATGAGTTTGGTAATTTTCACAAAATACACTATGCGACCTACATTTTACATTATATAAGCCTCAAATGTACATTGTAAACTTATTCACAGAATAATGTTCCTGTGTGAAAAATACGGCCAACGTGAAAATACATTCTGTGAATGAAATTGTACAGGTTTAGTTATGTAAATACCCCAGCACCTGAACTGCGCACTATCGGATTTCTATTTTTAGAACTCCGAGTCTCAGAGTAAAGCTGATGTTAGTTGAGGGTTACGCGAGATTGGAACGCAGTAATATTGTTTTTCTCCAAGCAGTTTTGTGGTGTGAGTCGACCAAAAATCGAAGTAGGTGAGTATTCAATTGTATAAAATTGTAATTTTTCTAGTGTCCACAACAAAAGTTGTATCACTAATGCTATCAATATTTTCTAGGATAGAAACCAACTACGATACTTTATTTTGTATATCTGGAAAAGACAAATATATGATAATGGATACGAAAATTTCTTGATCTTGAATATAAAATACCTCAAGGATTTATCCACAACCTACAACTTTGGAATTCATACAGAGAATGTTCCTTGAGATTCAAGAAAAGTGTCAGCCGATAAAAAGAAGGTTTTCAATTTCATTAGTTAGTGGCTATGTGAATCATGTATTCACATTAGTGTATTGGTATTTTTCATATAATAAATATACTTATTCTGAATAAAATTACACGTGTTTCTTTATATTATATGTTTGAATGTCACTGTGAAATCACACCGAATAATTACCAAGTAAATTAATCATTTCGTAAGATTACACAATAAATCTAGTGAGTTTCCATTGTATTTTTACAGAATGCATAAGGTAATAGGATTAGTACATAAATATCTGTATTTCACATGATTTTACGTTGGCCACATGTGGATTTAAAAATAGGCGAATGAATTGAATCTTTAAATATAATATTATTATCGTTCTGTTTATTATATAGCTCTATAAAATATTGATTCCGTGAAAAAACAGAAGTTGAAAGTGAAAGATCGAAATGAAATATGTATTACTTTCAAATCATTTGACAAGATTTATTTATAGCGAGTAGCAATTAATTTTTTGGATAAGTGAAATACTCGAAAGAATGTAAACGTCGGTTTAAAAACTACCAATGCAATTTACTAATTTTATTTTATAGAAAATGTTACTATGTTTCTTCATTTCATTATTTATTTATTTACAATAAGAATACAAACAGGACGCGCCCAGTACAATTAACTAAACTAAAACAAAATAAGTAAATCATTATCAAAATATAAAAATAATGTGTATAAAAAAACTACTCAAGGTGAGAAAAGTATAATTTTTTAATAGTATTTGCAAAAGTTATCGAAGAAGAAGAGAAGATGTCTATGTGAAAAATTAGACATTGAATTTGGAGACAATAGACAGTCTTGGGACCAACACTGTTTAATCTATACCAATGACTTATTCAGCTTGAAAATAACTGGAGAGATAATAGGTTTTGCAGACGACACTGCTGTTTTTTATGAATCTAAATCTAAGGAAAAATGTAGAGAAAAACCTCAAGGTAATAAAGGACTGGTCCGATCATGAACCTTAAAAAAACCAAATTTCTACCTTTCAGTTGCAAGTATGACAAACATGCAAGAAATCAATATAAACATAAATGGTAAGAAACATGGTATCCAGTCAGTGGAGTATACCTAGATCGGTATCTAAGGTGGGATAGACATATCAACTACGTGATAAAAAAATTACAAAGCATAATTTTTACTTTCAAAGACATAAAGGATTGTTGGTGTTGTTTGTTAATTTTAACGTCTCTTTACTGACCTAATGGCCTAAACTGGACGGGACCTACAGCCTATCACCTTAAACCCAGGACTACGCCTTTGTCATGCAGGTGATCTACCGACTAACAAGTGTGTAATTGTGTCACCAACTCCTATCAGTTCCACGAGATATCCAAACTCATCCGGCCTGTTTACCGGCGTGAATGAAACTGCGTATGACACAAATACCTTTTTGCACTTGCCCAAAGTCTTATCTGACTTTAATTCCACTTGAATACGGAAGGATTCGAACCTACTCTTACTTAAAAATAAACAAATAGATAACTGTGTAGATATTCAAATTTTTTCTTATTTCTTTGTATTTTATTAAATTTAACTGTATGTGATTGTGGAGTATTGTATTTTATTACGTATCATTTTTATATTGTAGTATTTAATTGGATTTTATTGTATTTTCTTGGATCTCGTGTATTTTATTCTAGTATTATTTCTGTTTTTTTACATTATTTTATTTTATCTTTGTCAGATCTCTAAAAATTCTTAAAATTGATTTTCTTTATATAGTTTTTCGCAAATTTTTATTTTTATTATTAGTATGTATCTTTGTATAACTAATAGTTACGGCTCGACTCCTTGAATCCTGAGGAATTGATGGACACCTTCACGCGCAGTTATTGTCTTTCTCTTTTTCTGGTTAATTCTCCTTTAACGTAGCATTTCTTCGTTCAGTTCAATTTGAAACCAAACTCTGAATAAAATCAAAAGATGCCCTGAAATATTTTACCTGGAACTTGTCAGAACCGCTGGGGCCTCGAATTTACCAAAATTAGTAGCCCTTCTTCAAACATTTTTTTTTATTTTGTATGTCTACGCATTTAGAAGGGTCCCAATTATGAAAATATGTTCCCTCACTCGGTGAAGATTTTTTTAAACGTTCATAGAAACAGAAATGATCAAATTTGTTGTGCGAATGTATAATATAAACAATTACGTTATTACAAAGTGACAAATAGCTGGAAGTAATAGATAAGGGCTCAAGGTGGGAGCTTTGAGGAATATCTCAAATACTAATATTATTACCGATTACCGAAAGCATCTTGGTAAATGGTTACATCAAAATCTTCACCTTCCATCAAACGACATTTGAGAAGATCTGGTTCTTAATATGTAATTCTTCTTTATAAAACTTCAAGTAAGATGAGTTTTAGGAGGTGAGGTTAGGTCAGGTCATAATATACCTTTTTTTATTAAAAATTGAAGTTCTTCAATGGAAAGATGGATGTTGCGGTTAGCAAGAAACATGGTTTTTCTGTAGTAGATTTATATTTAAATAATTTCTCGATCATCGAACCAGAATGATTGATTCCTCCTCGGCAACTAGCCCTTGCAAAATATTCTTTAAAATATACCTTTCTGTATCTGTAAATCTAGAAGGGTGCAGACCGATACTTGTCAACATGTCATAACGGCAGTTGGAACTGTTATTATTCTCCAGATAGTTACTAACACCTCATGACGCAATATTTGGTATAAGCTTAGGTGCTAGCCAAGTATGATTCCCATAATTTTCTTCATTCCTTTCAGTCCTCGTAGACCTCTCTGTATCTATATCTGTAAATCTAGAAGGGTGGGTCACCCACAGCACGTAGGCCACATTTGGCCCATTGTGCATCCTTCTGAGGTTGAGCCTTCCTTCTAGCTCGTCAGCCAGCCTACTTGTTTAAAGTAGGTGATGACGTCGCCTGAAGATAGCTCCCTCATGTTAGCCGAAAAGAAAATGTTTTATTTGTGAGAGTGTCGGGCATTCGCAAAGAATGTGTTCGACAGTCTCGTCTTCCTGTTCACATCCTCTACACAGTGGAGTGTCAGATAACCCCATCCTGTAGAGGTATTTTCGTAGATGACAGTGGCCAGTCAGGATACCTGTTGCTGTGCGCAGGTTCTGTCCGTTCATAGTCATGTATTTTTTGGCTGTTTCGCTGTTCTGATACTGTAATAGTTCCTTGGCTAGCTTGCAGCCTGTTTCGTCGTCTCATCTACCCTTAAACTTGTCAAGGGAGTGCTTCTTTAGTAAGTCAGCTACAGCTGATGCCGATAAGCTTATGAAAGTGCCAGATTCCAAAAGTTTATGTGAGGTTGCTTTCTTAGCTAATGAGTGAGCTGTACGGTTGCCTTTTGATTTTCCATGACCTTTGATCCAAACTAAAGTGACCACGTTATTGTTGCAAGCTTCGATCAGGACCTGGTGACATTCTAGTACTAGTGCATGGTCTATCTAGAGCTAGTAGTACCTGTCTGCTGTCCGAGAGGATGTAAATATTATTACCAGTAATGTTTCTTCTGGTAGTCTCTTTTGCGGCAATGGAGATAGCAGTGAGCTCTGTTTGAGCTACACTGGCATTAGAACCCATTGCCCATTTTATATTGAGATTCAGGGATCTGGAATAAATTCCACTCCACAGCCTGACCCCTCAGTTGTTTTAGACCCATCGGTGTAGATGCACAAGGCACTTGCTGCCAATGTAGCCTCTTGCACGTTTTATATTATTACCCTGTAGGGTCTGTGAAAGGCATATCTTGGTGCAATCGAATCTGTGTTGGCTTGTAGCAGTGGGACCTCTCCAAGGACCTCGTGCCACAAGTTACACCTCGACTTACCAGATCCTACGTCAGGTTATATAATAGTAGAGCGTAGGCGTGTCATGGTCATCACCACAGCCTCCTTAATAAATATATCAAGGGGGGTGAGACCAAGGATCACCTCCATTGCTATAGTTGGTGTAGTTCTTTAGGGATCCAATTTGCATACGACTGTCCGCTGGCTAGAAAATATACCTTTGGTAACAGTATTACTCGTTTCGGACGCAGCTGCAGCCAAAGTAACAAGCGTGCCTCTCACAAGCGATGTTACAATTATTTGTCTGAATGGATTTTGATCAATAACTTTATTGGGTCTTTAAACAGTGTTCACACCAGTTTGAGTGTGTTCAGAGTCAGTTCGTTTAAATTTAATATCGTCTACTTCTATCTGATAGGTTCCATTATTCGTCCTCAGAATACTCACAGCAGCCTAATTTGTATTTGAAGCACGTTTTGTATTTGTATATTATATAGAAGTCGCAATCCACACTTTGGAAACTACTACTTTGGTCAACTGTCTTGCACAAGTTGAGTAATATAAGAAATTTTATTAAAAAAGAAAAAAATTAAAACAGTCATAAATAGGAAGCAGAATTAATTTACACAATCTTCTTCTTCATCATCCTTACATGCATTTCTTGTGAGCAAAAAAGTAAGCTGAAAGAAAATCCCGCAGTAAACCACTTGGCCGCGCTGACAAGAGTGCACTTGCCTCTGCGAGGAGAGAGAAGAAACGGCGAAGAACAGAAGAAAGAAGAAGAATGTGATTTATTATAAAGCCATGCAAGGAAGCCAATGAACCGGTCGATCAGATTTTAACGCGCGTTAGCCAGATATGTTACTCTATATTAAACATTCCCTTCTCCGCATCTACACTAGCACTCTCTTTGTCTCATCCAATTCAACCGACAACGAGATAAAAAGAAAATAAAGTTATTTGATGGCGAGATAACCAGGACTGGACTTCTTCGGTAGCGTTAAGTAATGAGAAGACATTTAACCTTGCTAGAGTAACAGAGACAGCGGAATATGGTTAAGGCATACAATTATTGCAATGCTTCATTTAGAATCCTTCGTAAGATTTTATATTTAAATTTTTCCAGCTGGTTGGACGATGTTCCGGTTTCCTGGATTGATGTTTTTTCTTCAGTCTTTCTAGGACAAATTGAAAAATCTTTTTCCACTAATTTTCGACAATTTTTTTTAATAAATTTACGATATTTTATGTAAGTATAAGGCGCGTTCATAATATTTTACCGTAGCGAAATAATAATCAAATTTGACTAACAAATTATTCAATAAAAATATTTTTTTAATCTTCATTCATCACGAGAATTTAATTTGATAGTTTGGACGACTCTTGAAATTTCAGTCGAGGTTATAAAACATTATTTACGAAAAATATCTTTTAATGTCTGCATATAAACTTCACATTTACAAAAATGTGTTTTACCAACACCCTGTACATTTGGCCATCCGCTGACGAAAAGCGAAAATCAACCCTAAAAATCAGACCGAAAGTAATATTTCCGGGCCTTGGGCCGCAAAAATCAAAAAGAACACGATTTTCACTATCAACGCACCTTTGACTTTGACATTTCACATACATTTTCATTAAACGTCAGTGTAGGATCAAGAGAATTAAATTTTAAAATAAAAATACGTTCTGATTCTGAATAATTGTGATTATGTGAATTAGTGAAAATGAATAGTAATTCAGGCAGTGATGAAGAATTTACGAATACTCCACCAGACTTATAAGAAAAAGGTAGTAATGTTTCTCTAAATTTGTTACTTAACAAGACAACGCGAAATGGTACGAAAACCTATAAATTGTTTAACAACTGGAAAGAATATATAATAAATAAATTGGTACATTTTTATTACTTAAGTTGCTCATTAAATTTTGTCCGTATTTATAAAATTAAAGATTTTTGTTATATTTTCGTATTTTTTGTTTTTTTTTGTAGGCGAAAAACAGTTGTGTGTCACACATGCAGAAAACGCTTTAGCAGCCTTTAGGTATTAGCTAATAGCCTCGGGCTGCTAAAGCTCATTTTCTGCCCTTGTGACACAATATACTATACTAACCAGCTGATTTTTTTTGCTACTTAGTAAATATTTGTATAATGAAATGGTCGCATAGTCCTACACATTGAATGGTTCGTTTTCCCAGTCCTATGCTTGGAAATTGTCACTTCTACACTAATATTTTTTTATTAATAACTGTAGGACCAAGATAATACATGTTAAGTTAGTTCATTCTTTGTCCAAATAAAACAGTGTCCTACACAAAAATGGGTAGGTAACGCTAGTCCTACAAGAATATTGAAAATAACGTATTATATCATAATTGCGGTTTTGTTTTATTTTCGGAGACATATAATCGTAAGCGGAATCAATACTTTTTTAATTAACTGTTGAACTGTCAAAACAAAACAAAAAAATACAATTAATATTCCTCAGGTGCCGACACTTCATCGCTTTGAACATCATTATCCTCATTTTCTGTGCCATCTGCCTGTGTAATAAAATAATTAACAATATTACAACATCATCATCAATAAGTAAGAAAAGTAATAATCCTAGAGTACCTTGGAAGTCAGAAGATAATTCGAACCAACAATATTCGTATTTGCCATCAATCAATTTCCATCCACAATTTTCAGTCACAATCAACCCGTCGAAAGAAGACTAAGAAGGTTATGGCCAGAAGATCTCGATAGATAAAAATCCACAGATCCATCGCTGAATGGAACCTGCCCAAGTCACCTTCCCGTATCAGATTTACTAATTACTCTGTATTTGTTAAGTGTAGATTGTAAAAAATTTCAGTAATTTTTCGGTGGGGTTGCGCATGTGTGCATTACACCACATACTGCAAATGTATGATGTCCGATTAATTTGCTGCAACAATTTTTGGTTGGTTAGCGGAACATTGGGATCATATCCTAATATTTTTTAAAAGTATTCTCTCGTTTTGATTTCTGCATTTGAATCCTTATACTCGTTAATATCGTTTTTCGTTTTTAATGAATACAGACATACTCTTCAAGAATTCGAAATACCACTCGATGTTGTTAACTCGGTACGATAATTGCAAAAAAGCCTTTTGAAACTCCGTATTTTTTTAAGAATATTAAATGGCCTCTTTTTTCCTTTGCGGTAGAAAGCAGGGTTGTAGTCGTTTTCCGTAAAAATATGGCATACAGCAAGCCAACGTGATAATTGTTCTCCCAGCTTGGCATGACTTTCGTTGATATTCAGGTACAATTTTTTCTTTCCTGCGCTTCTATCAAGTTTTTGAAATTTGCCAACATTATCACAGGTTTATAAGAATCCGTACAATGTACCTGCACGCGATAGTTGCTATTAAACTGACAAATATGGTAAACAATTTTGATGTCAGTTTCTTTGTGACAACAATGGAGAACAATACATGCCACTTTTTGTGTAGGACAGTAGTGAAATTGTGTTCTATACTTTATTTCCGAAAGAAAAAAATATAATGAGGTTGTTATTAATGAAAAAAATATACTAATAACTAGCACATTATTGAAACTTTGAGAATAAAATCAAAAAATAATCTTCGAGGGGTCAATAAAGCAAAATTAAGTGGAACCATAAGCCGGTCGTATTGTTTTTAATATCAAAAGTAGTTCCCAAAATAATCGAAATAGAAGACCTGGGCGGAAAAATCCTTCATCTATAGTGGAAAGCGAACAATAATTTTTCTTTTGCAAATTCCTTTGTTGCGCTTGTGACTGTTGCACACTGAGCGCGACAAAGACAGAATCCGTGAGAGGAAACGGGACGGGGATGGAAGGACGTGTAGATGAAAGTTCCGTAATCTGGCCAAGATCAATACGGCCTGTGGCGTTTAGCCAGGCAGGCGAGGAAAGGACTTTAGGACTTGATACGAACTTTATTTATAGGGTAGCAGAAAGGTTATGCGGGGGCGGGAAAAGATACATACCGTACACGAGGTCCTTATTATTCGGGGGTTGTGATGGAGAGGCGGTTGTACGTCTCCTTGATATGACGTCAAAAAAGTTGGCAAATCGCCAATTGTGAAACGTAATCACGTGAATTATTCAATGGTTCATGTTCAAATACCGTTTTTAATGTAATTATTCCTATTATATATTTACTACCTGATCGAAACTACCCCTATATCTATTCATAACTTTACGTGTATATCAGCAGTTTACTAAACCAAACTTCTGTCGATACTGGAAGGTAAGTTATGCCTAATACCAATACTAAGAATCTTGAGATTTTCATCAACAGGGAGTCAAAAATCTGGTCCAATTCGACGCTTCAATGCAAAAAATACTTCCCTGTGCCTAAGGGGAAACCTGGAGTTCAATCTCCATTCTTGAAACGTATAAACCGTTCCCTACAAAATAATATTTTTGAGAAACCATTTTTAAGCACTCGAACTCTGAGCTGTGCATTGAAAGTAAATAGTTCTATTGTATGAAATTTTTAAAAGAACCTTATTCACTAAAGTGCAAGCATAAGAAAATTTTTAAACCTCCCAAAGGGGCCAAATTCACTAAATAAGGTATTTTCAATTTCCAGTAACAATTGGAAATTTTTTAGCTGCACATTATCTTCCAAAATTACAGAGCTAAGCGCTAAATTTGGATCAATTATGGCATGTTATTTTTTCAGGGTTTTTTACATCAAATACTATATTTATCTCAACAGCGGCACCAAGGCAATTGCCCCCCAAAAAAAGTCCGGCAATGAGAAAATATTTCTCATATCTGCGTAAACCAACTTTTAATTTTTTTGAATGTTTTTTGAAGATTCTAGGTCCATTTATATCCTAAAAAACACACTTTCTCGCTCAAAAATTGCCCAAACAATTTTTTTCGGTAATTTGGCTATTGCCAATCGTTTGTTATACAAAATTCATTCTGCGGAAACCAAATTTTAAGTTTTTGAATTTTTTTTGTAGATTCTAGGTCCATTTATATCCTAAAAAACTGACTTTTCCCTAAAAATGGCCCAAACATTTTTTTTCTGTAATTTTGACATTGCCAATCGTTTTTTATACAAAATTCAATCTGCGTAAACCAAATTTTAATTTTTTTGAATTTTTTGTAGATTCTAGGTCCATTTGTATCCTAAAAAACTCACTTTTTACCTCAAAAATGGCAGAAACATTTTTTTTCGGTAATTTTGACATTGCCAATTGTTTCTTAGACAAAATTTATTCTGCGTAAACCAAATTTTATTTTTTTTGTAGATTCTAGGTCCATTTATATCCTAAAAATCTAATTTTTTCCCCAAAAACGGCCCAAACAATTTTTTTCGGTAATTTTGACATTGCCAATCGTTTCCTATACAAAATCCATTCTGCGTAAACCAAATTTTAAGTTTTTTTAATTTTTTTGTAGATTCTAGGTCCATTTATATCCTAAAAAACTCACTTTTCCCCCAAAAATGGCAGAAACATTTTTTTTCGGTAAGTTTGATATTGCCAATTGTTTCTTGTAATTTTTGTTTTTTTTTGTAGATTCTAGGTATATCAACAAACTCAAAATATTAAACTTTTATATATATGTATAACCCTAACAGCAGACGACGGTGCCCCGCCCCCAAATATCTGGGCTAGACCCGTCCTTGATTTATCTCCTAAAAGAAACTAACGTGAAACACCTAAAAATATTTTTAACAAATTAAAAATTTTAACATCAATTTTTTAATAAATCTTCATCTACGTTTGCTTGTCTTTAATGACATTAATTAATCATTATTTAATTATTATATTAATTTAATACCGGACAAAAAATATTTTCAGCCTTTTAGTAGATTAAATACGGATTACCCACGTGCCATCATACGCTCTTGGCCTTTTAGAACATATACCGGCGCGCAGTATACATGTATTAATTTCAAAATAAAAGCAACGCGTCAATCATTAATCAATGTACCGAAGTGTTTAAACAAACAAACGACGAACGCCTAGCAATAAAAAAACCGGTTCGGTTCGTTCTTTATCGAAAAATTTTTATTGCATAATAATTAGAAGAGAATTATGAAGTTGCGTAACCAGTCAAGTTTTTTTTTTAATAGGCGGTGTCTATTAGTGCCGGTGGTATGAAAAAAAGGTCGTTGATGGAGTCTTAATTCCGGTTACTTTCCCTTCGTTTATTTTAATCGTAAATGTAATAGACATTTCCTTATGATGTAATGTAAAAATATCTGTCAGTCTGTAAAATATTTATTCAAAATATACGCACTATAAAATCATATCAACGCTTTCGTTAAGAATGTCAGATCATTATAAAATTGCAGTCATTACATTGGTTTCAGATTTAGAAATCCGACAATATTACTTTTCCGGCCCCTCGCCAAGGGAAAGTATTGTGAACGCGCTAAAAAAAAAATTGACATAAAGACGGATTTTTCTATTTTGAGGTCCCCTGAGACGATTAAAACGATTTTCAGATGGAAGTCTGTGTGTCTGTCTGTATTCTTCCACGATAGCGTCCGCACGCTTAATCCGATTGAGCTGAAATTTGGAATATGGATTTCGGATGATCGGGGATTGAATCCATTAGTTTTTTGTTGGAATCGCTCCACCAGGGAGCGCAGGAGCCCTATGTACATCGCTAAAAAAATATAAGACTTAAAGCTAAACGCTTGATTGGATTGAGCTGAAATTTCGTATACAAATATCATTTGATTTCGACTTTAAAAAATTTTAACACCAAGTTAATTTTTTAAATTTTTATTTTATAACTGCCGGGAAAGTCTTGTGGCGACACAACAGATTTTTTTTTAATGCAATTGCTTTCGACTACAAGTCATTTTAAAGGATACTTGAACTAGAAGGCCATGAAAGTAGGGTGTTTATTATTTCCTATTGGTTGGATATTCGCAGTCTGTGGCTAATAGCGAATAGGATCGCAGAGATAAGTTCACCGCAGCGTGAAAGGAAATCGGTCGCGTATTACCACTTAAGGGTCCTACACACGACGCGACCATGTCAGGTCCTGATTTGCAGGAATACTTTAAAGCCGCGGGCAATGAAAATAGAAATAGATCAACTACCGGCAATAAACAAGACGAATTTACAGGGAACACAGAAGAAAAGGTGTACTATATTCAAGATGAATGGTCTTATATCAGTGGTTTGTTGTGTTTAAATAGCCGCAAGTAGTACTAGTCTCAATTTAAGATTATAGTAATGCTGGTTCAACAATAACGAATTAATTTTGATTCAAACTTAAAATCAAGTTGCCTCATTTAATTTAACTACTATCTTAATTCAAGAAACTATGATCTTAAGGCTCATTCAGACTTTACAAGTTACTTCAATTCAAGTGCAATAATTGGCGCAACTTCAAATAAATTGAAAGGTGTGAACATCATTTCACTTGAATTCAAGTAACTTGAAAGGTGCTTTCAAGTTTCAAGTAGAAGTAGAGACCAAGTTAACTTTTGCTTTCAAGTTGGGGACTTAAAGGTCGAGTTGAATCACAGTTGAAAGGCTCATTCAGACTTTACAAGTTACTTGAATTCAAGTAACTTGAAAGGAGTAACCTGAATTCAAGTGAACGTTCATACTATTTCTATATTTGATTCAAGTCATTTCAAGTTGACATTTTTACTTGAATGATTCCTGTTTAAAGTTACAAAAATGGCGTCGAATGATGTAATTCCTGCTGAAATAAAAGTTGTAAATAAGCTAATTGAGGATGGATTAATAAAAATAAGAGAAGTTGAAATTTTTATACAAAATAACCTCACAATTAGAACCCTCCGTGGGTGGTTCACACTAGCGTCAGCGTCTAATTCCCAACTGCTTTTCGAGTGCCCACGGTGTTGCCAAATACTTGAAATATTGTTTTGTACATCATTTTTCTGAGCTGGCCTGGCGTACCCTTATCTTACCTGATCTCACCTTGTAAATTATTGATCTGTTATATTTTATTATTTTTTGATATAATGTCTCGTGCATTAGGATATGCGATAAGTTTAGCAATAGCGTGGGCACTCGAAAAACGGCTGGGCCGTAGACGTAAATGTGGTTGACTAATTTGCCGCGGTGCAGAGCCACTTTCACTACTTCCAGTGACTTCAAGTGCACTTGAACATCAGTTCACACTATTCAACTGTGATTCAAGTCCCCAACTTGAAAGCAAAAGTTAACTTGGTCTCTACTTCTACTTAAAACTTAAAAGCACCTTTCAAATTACTTGAATTCAAGTGAAATGATGTTCACACCTTTCAATTTCCAGTTTCCAGTTCAAAAATTTTCAGTTTCCAACTAAGCATTATAAATCCTGAGTGAAGTAAAGGACGACAAGATATATAATTAAAATAAATTGCATTTTGTTTAACTGAAAATTTGTCGGATTATTTTATTACGATGAACGAACTGCAATAAAAGAAGTAACGAATTAATCCAGCTCGGTGAAAAGATGTCGTCAAAACAAAGGAAAGATTGTGGCTAAGTTAACGAGAACAGTACTATTCGTTAAACTTTAATACCATTTCTAAATTATATGTACAGGGTGTAACAAAAAGGTAGGTCATAAATTGGACCACATATTCTGGGGAAATCAATTATTGCACTTGAGTTCAACTAACTTGTAAAGTCTGAACGAGCCTTTTTAACACCTACCTAATATATCAAATTAAAAAACAAATTGTGAGGTTATGTTGTTTTTATTTTCTGTTTGTATTTCTTTGTAAAATGAAGTGTAGAATTTTTTCTCTGATTTTTAGGAATCCATCCACAATTAGCTTATTTACAACTTTTATTCCAGCAGGAATCACATCATTCGACCCCGTTTTTGTAACTTGAAACTGGAATCATTCAAGTAAAACTGTCAACTTGAAATGACTTGAATCAAATATTGAAATAGTATGAACGTTCACTTGAATTCAGTTACTCCTTTCAAGTAACTTGTAATTGTGACAGGTCGATATAAAAAAAACTGATCATAGTAACTTCGCAAAACATCTATAGGGGACTGACAAACTCAAATTAAAGACAATAAGAAAAAATTAGAGAAATTAACGGAGGAAATATTAAATTACAGGGTCATTCGCAAAAAAAATCAATTTTCGTAATTTTCTACCTTAAATATCTTTTGAATCACCTTGTATTTAATTTATAAATTATATATTTTTGAAAATGGTCCAATATCGACTACTACAAAGCTTTTCTTAAATATAGATTTTAATTTTTCTCTGTGAACTCTTTGTACTAGACCATTTGCAAATACTATAGACTATTGGAATTAAATGCCAGAAAAACTTTAATTGTTCTCGAACTTTATATACCTCCAACACTACGTCGATTGATTTTTTAATAAGCGATATTCCATCAACTGTAGGAATCATATCGACCAGAATAGTAGGAGAAAAAGATCAAGAATCGATCTTTGGAGAGCAATAACGCACGTTTTGTGGTGGCTAAGGAGAAAGTGGTCGCGGTGAAAGGAGGTGGAAGGAGGTCATAGAATGTTTAGGCAGCGTTGCTAAATCTGCTAATTTTTCAGTATATCTACCGAATTTTAATATTCGTTTTTATACTTTAGTGTGAAATATTTGTTGATATAAAATCCTTTCAGTTAACATCGTTGCAAAACCGTTTGCAGCGTCTAAAGTAATTTTTTTATTCAATCCTATATCGAACATTATAGGAAGTGATTAATTAATTGCCAGTCTGATTGAAAAGTTTAAAAATTAATTAATTATTGCACTTAATATTCAAACCATATACCTCTAATGATATGTTGAATATGTCATTGAAATAAAAAACAACTTCTATCTTACGTTAATAGTTTTTTATTATTAGTTTTACCACTTGATATGGAATCAGGAAGAACAATAATATTTCCTTTTGGTTTCTAAAACCCACCTTGGAGAAATATATGTACTATAATAATTATTTAAGATTGTTTCTTACTTTTCTTATCTTTTACTGTATTCATAAGATTTATAGATAGAATCAATTTCTTGTAGGAAAATAATTCTTTTAACAAATCCCTGGGAATCAACAGGTGTTGTTAGTTTAAATCTGATGATCAAGGAGGAAGGAATGGACCTGTTCACCCTATGAAATATTACATTTTCATTTACAAACGCTTAAATCATTAGAGATTATAAGTCCAGTTACCATATCACTCACTCGGTACTATATCAAGTTATTCGTATAGACCACGCTGTATTGTTAGTATCCCTAAAAAGTATTTCACAACTTCTCTCATTGGCGGATCTGAGGGGGGGGGGCAAGGGGGTTCTGAATAGTTTATATTGGTTCAATAACTAGTAGTACAATAAACGAAGGTGCCAACCCGGGCATCAGGTCTGTCCGGCACCTTTTTTTTTTAATTTGCAGGTATTCATGGGTACATTCACCCCCGAAAATCTCAGCTGTCTGAAATTTGTGGAAGGGAAAATGGCCCATTGGTCTCAAAAATGTGTTTTTTTTTCGCCTATTTTCGCCGATATTTCCGAAAATATGACACTTAGAGAATTTTTTTTGGACGAAAATGAAGATGAGTTCATTACCTACAAAAATGATCATCAGCTCCAAAGCACGCTCTAAAGGAATGACACTCCCAAGCGGAATAAAAATTTTTCAATAAATCACGTAAAAATTAATATTTTTTCATGATTCAAAGTTCAGTTGAAAGAAGGAACCTGTAGCTATAATATCATGTTACTTCTCCTTTTATCTATTTCTCTGAATTATTGAAAAACCGAGCCAAAGTTTGTTTTTGCTAGATATTTTGACCCTCCTATAAATTTATTCATAATTTTTTTATCAAGATTAATTTCACCGAATCCTTTTGGATAATGGGGCTTTGCAAGGTCTTAAATGTATTCAGAAAGATTCAATAAATTATTTTTGTGTATTTTCATAAACAACATGTTTTTTTATGGCGTTTTTTTTGGATTTCCGGAGTTTTCGAAAATGCTCGGGTCTATCGGGAATTAATAGATAATCATGGACCATATCGGTTTTCAACGTACATCATTAGAAAGCTCAGCTTGTCCCTTTGTCGATGGCATTTTTCTTTTTTTTTTATATTTTTTGGTTTTCCGGAAAATTGAGAAAATTCTCACCCCTTTTTTTGAGGATTATTTTCTTTTCGTGCTAAAATTTTTTGGGGTTAGGAATTGTACTAAATAAAAGATCACATTCTGACCTTTTCATCAATATATAAGATATCGCGTATTTTATTAAGTGCACGAGAAAAAACTCTGCCTTGAAACTTTCTCAAATTGGATTTTTTTATTAATCAAGTGCAAAAAGTGAAAAAAAGTTGGTTATTATTGCTTTATCTTTTGTCTTCAGACAAAAACGGGAGGATATTCAAGTTTTGGGACGATATTCAAATTTTCCGTTTTCACCACAATAATTTTGGGAATTATTAAATGAATTTTTGAAAGGCCGTTTTTGCAAAAAATATTAGTATAGGGAAAAAAATTATAGAGACAACTTTTGTGTAATGAACTGCTCTTCATTTTTTGTCTAAACAAAAATGCTCTAAGGGTCATATTTCGGCAGATATCGTTGAAAACGGATTTTCGAGAATTCTAGAGCCATTTTCCAACCCTTCCACAAATTCCACGTAGCTGAGATTTTCGGAAGTAAATGTACCTATGAATAACTGCAAATTAAACAGACTTGTTGCTCAGGTTTGGGATTTTTCTGGCGTTAATTTACTGGACTATAGAGTCTGGATATGCAAGTAAACCTTTTGATTGAAAAGAAAACACACAAACCAAAATTATTCGTTGTATTGAATATTTTCTCAAAGACATCCCAAATTTTTATAACTTAATCACTTTGGTTACAAATTTCCATTAACTGATGCCCCCCCCCCCCTGGAAAACTCCCTAGATCCGCCACTGACTCCTCTTTGACACATCTCGATTGTTTACCAAAAACAAAACGCGTTACAACAAAAACCATAATAACTAATAAATAAAATTATTAACAAAAGAAGCAAAGTGTACCACCAACACAAGTTTATGGGTCACAGAATAGGTATACTCTACTTTCCATTTAACTGTACGTTAGTACCAATACGTTCGAAAACATAATTTTCTAACTTTAATTGGAATAATTGGTCGCAGCGGTGAAAAGGATCAAAGTGTGCTATGCGTTCGCTTTAATTGATCATTAAATAATATTCGGCACATCACAATATTTTGATGGTTTAATCAGTTGTTGAAACCAGGAAATAAATATTTTAAAATAACATTTATTTTGTAGAATTTTTGGAACGTAAATGTGGATTGTGCTTACTGTAAATACAAAGGGGGTTAAGAGGGTAATTACCGCTTCAGATGAGAATGTAAAAAATTATAAAATTAGTGTTAAAGATAAGAGTTTGTTTACATTTCGGCGCTCGCCGTATACAATACAAGCAACAGTATAAGCGTTGTTATTAAATTTATATTTCTAGTTTCAACGTTGTCAAAGTTATTATAATTTTTTTCGTCATTACCAAAATCCTAAATTTACGTAAAAATTATCTTAGAAAATCTACGTTAACACTAATTTTCGTAACTAATAACACAACAAATCATATTGATAGATAAATATTTACAAAGATACTTAAGTTTAAACGAATTCTACGGAAATTTGTTAGAAGCGGCAACTAAGCGCTATCAGTGAAACCAGATGATAGAATTAAATTGGGAAATTGGAACCTTTGGTTTATCAACGATAGTGTTTCAACTCAGATGATAGAATGTTTAGTAGTAAAATAGTGGCGGCCATATTATCACAACTCTGTATGTTTACTATTCTGTTTCATAGGTTATAGGATTAAATATGGTTCATCCGTGTGTGGTGTGCAGCAAACTGGATTATTTAAATCCCGATTTATCATTTCATCGGTAAGTTACATGTAAGATTATAAAGAGAGCTCATGGGCGTAGAATTAGTATTTTATCGACTGTATAAACCCTTTAATAATGCCTAAAGGATTGTTTTAACTTATTGCAACGACTTATAATTATGTAGGTTTCATATATTTTGTTAAAAATTAAATCACATTTTGGTTTTCTGCCAAACTACCTAAGTATTTAGGTAATATTAATTTTTCATTTAAACAGTTATACGAAGACATGACTTTTAGGTTTCCTGCAAATGTTGAAAAGAGAAACATTATTTTTTTTTATTTCAGGATTATACAACTAATAATTCATCAGTGTTTAATTTGTAGTTAGTTCCCTATCCCTACCTCAATCCCTATTGCACGTGTTACAGAACAGCTTCATAAAAACAACATAGACACATTAAAATCGTTAAAAAAAATATATTGTGTCACATCCCATTTCCCTCTGTAACGGTACGCCCATGCATTGCAGCATAAATTGGACGCCATGATCACACATTTTATATATCTATCTCACTTCATCCTTGGGCACGGAATATTTGGAACTTATGAATGACTACATGTAAATTTTTTTGTTTATTTAAACAATAATTTTAAACCAACATTTTATCTTAAACGTCAAAAATTAATTTTACAATGAAATTAAAAAAAATTCACCAGAAAGATACATAACTAGTAAGTAATATGGCAGTTTGGATGCCCCCCTCTGTTTCCACCATTTAATTTCTCTGATATTGTCACGAATCCCATATATAATTAAAATATTAATTTCCGAAAAAACAAAGTCAAAAACATTTACGAATTTTATTTATCAAAATTATTTTAGTTTAAACTTATTTACTCAATAGAAATATAAAATATAAACATTTAATTAAACCAGGTTGTTGCAAAATTTCGCTGATGTGCAGAAACTCGATGTTAGACTGCCTAATTGAGAGACTATAGTAGAAGTAAATGTAGGGCTATCTATCGAAACTACGAACTCTGCATTGTCAGAGGTCGGCCAAAACGAAAAGTATCGTTCTTTACCTTTCGTCAGAAGAATTAAGTTTTATAAAGAGTTTAGTAAAATAATAATCGTTTGTATATCACAGCTCCGTTTTTGAGTAAAAGCCAAAGAAGCTCTCTGAATAACAGACAAGTAAATTGAGGAATCGTGACTGGCCCAAAAATCCATTATGCGTTTATTGTTAGTTTATATTTAATCTATGTATGTTTGAAGGCCCAATAAAAGTGTATTTGTTTTGTACTTCTCTTGTTTTATTTCTTAGAGTGAGTGGTGGTATTAAAGCATAATCACTGCTAAGTATTCGGGGAGACACCTCCGTAACTTCGTAAAGGTTGAAAAGGCATTTCGCCCTGGATATGTAATAGCAACACGTAGGCCAACATTGGACCTCGTGACAATATCAAACATGCAATAATAGGTTTTGAATAGATCTAAAACATGTCACATTAGGTTTTTGGAGTAATGTTAACAGGTAAATCATTTTTTTAACAGGTCTAAATAAGCCAGGTTATATTTTTGAAGAGATCTTACAGAAGTTGGCTCAGCTTCTAAACAGGTCTAAAAAAGGTCATATCAGCTATTTAAATGTCTCAAACAGATCAAATCGATGAGCATTCGGAAGTAGTTCTGTCATGTTTGAAAAAAAAAGAAAGGGGAAAAAGAGAAGGAGTGTGGCCATACAGGGCCTTTAACTGCTCATATAACTTTTTAGATTTTCACAGTTTTACTCGTATCATAAAGTCGAAGTTTCCAGATTAAAAAGAGTCCTAGTGGTTCAAGGTTGTAAATCTATTGTTGAAGAGGGTTTTGCACTACTTATTTTGATCTCTTAATGGTCGCCAACGTTTCACATGCAAACATCACTCAATTTCATATTTTTCGAGTTCTTTCAATAAAAAAATCGACACAGTCGAATGCTCTGCTGAGATCACAACAGATCACTCACCTGCAAGTATTTTAACCGAATATTTGCTTATAAAAATAAATCTGTTGTGCTTAACAAACCATATAAAAACATTCTATTCGCATGTTTTACACGAAATCTGGTTAACTTTTTGTGTTAACTAAAAAACTAAAATTTAATGACGACCGAATCTGTTCGGCATGACATCCTCGTACGAAACTGAACTAAAACTGAATATATTATCCGCTATAAAGTATTGTAAATGTAAATGTAGACCGTTTGCAAACATTATATAACAATAAGCATTAATTTACACACGAAAAACGGCCTTTTTAACAACGGTAGACCAATGTCTGGACGAAAGTGAAAACAAAACTTTTTGGCAACGAGTCGATAAAAATACATTAACTTCTAAATATGATTCGTCGTCTGAATAATAATTTTTCGTTATTTTTTTGACCAGCGCGTTAAGATTCTATACCACGGTTGATATCATAGGCGGTACAACTTTTTTGATTCGAAGAGGACCCGCTAATTAATTTATTGTTTATCTGCTTTATAAATTTAGCGAGGAAATTTTGGTAACCCAGTGAATTTATTTTATAGTTTAATGCGTAATATTCTGAAAACAATTATGCCTATTGGTGATGCCATTCCGATGTTTATTCAGGAAAAATAACACTTTTCTTACATTGATACAAAGGTAAGCAGAATAAACGTGAGTTCAACCCCGCAGAAGGTTTTAGATCATGTACGCAGGTTTTAATCTAAACATACATTTAACAAGGCTATAACTATTATAAGCAAACATATTGTAGTGTGTAAGTTAGGTCATAGTTTTTTATTGTGTAATAGGGAGTTTTTTATTTGACGGTAGATTAAGGTTGTTTGTCAATGAGTTTTTTTTGAAATGTCAAGTTGAAAGTTTAAAAAATAAAAAATTATAAAAGTAAAACGATAATTTCTTTGAAACATTACAAACATGGCGCCCAACTAAAGAGGCACGGAAAAGGGCACAAATAGGATAGAAAATAAATAAAACGTGTACGGAATTAAGGTCTGGCAAAAAAAATGGAAGGACAGGGAGAAAATATAGATATGCAACAAATATTGGAGGCGTTAGGGAAAATGAAAAACGATATTACCATACAAATTGGAGAAGTTAGAAATGATGTCTACGCAGATAGGAGATGTAAGAAATGAGGTAACCACACAGATAGGGGGTATTACAATAAAAATAGAGGAAGTTAGGGATACTAAGAAATCGAGAAACAAGAACAAAGAGTATTACGAAGAAAAGAAAATACTTATGATGAAATAGTCCTAGCCTAGTGTAAGTTAGGTTATAGTTTTTTATTGTGTAATAGGGAGTTTTTTGTTTGACGGTAGATTAAGGTTTGTTTGTCAATGAGTTTTTTTGAAATGTCAAGTTGAGAGTTTAAAAAATAAAACATTATCAAAGTAAAACTATAATTTTATTAAAACATTACAAAATATATTTCTTTTCTCCCTCCTCCACCCCTCATCCCTTTTTTATATTGAGCGATTAGATTCTTGTTAAGTACTATATTAGGCAAAATAAAGCCAGACCTTAAAGACCAGTAAAAATACAAAAGGACAGAGGAGAGAGAAAAAAAAAATAAAGGAAAACAAAAAAAATAATAAGTAAGCAATAATTTAAAACTAATAATATTAATTAAGAGAAGTGAAGAAGAAGAGAAGAAAAAACAGTAATAGAGATATTGTGGCGAACAGAGGAGCATACCAGCAAGTTTCAGTTATTATTTTCAAATAAACTTTCAATCATAACTCTATTAGTTGATAGCAAGAATGTTTTAAAAATATTTTTAAATAAATTAAGGGAGTTTATGTAGAGGATATAGAAATGTAACATCAACCTAGCGGTCATTGCCTGGAATGCTAGATCAGCACTTTATACCAGAGACCTGAGTTTATAAATATGAGTGAAAAGTGTTAATGAATGTTCTTTTTTATTTTAATCATCATTGAATAAACATTATTTTGTATTACATAGTTATTCAAATTTGAAAGTTCCATTTTTGTATTTTAAATAAATAAAGTTTGGTTTTTTTGGAAAGTAAAAGTGTTGTGAATTTTACTATATACAATGTATACATTTCGGGTAAGTAATTATACAGGGTGTTTCATAGTTAAACCGACATACGTTTACTGTAAATAGAGGGTACTTAGCTGATTCCAATAACCTTGGTTACTGGGTCTAACGCCTTTAATAACCGAGATACCGGGTGCTTCATCAATTTCGACCAATATTTTGATAAGCCGTAACTTTAGAACCACCCTGTAGATTTCTCTCATACTTGGTACAGGTATGGTGTGTTAATAGCCCAATCCTATAGTGTAAGAACAGTTAAAATCCAGATCTGGATTAGGAAGAATTTGTAAAATTTGAAATTCCCCAAAACAACACCCTGTATATCAGATTTTTTATAAATTGGGATGGATAGTTGAAAAGAACGTAAAAAAAGAGTTAAAGTCACATTTTTTTTAAGTGCACATATTGGAGTTTTAAAGTCAAATTACATACAATTCATTATTTTCATTTTCACAAGCAGTAACTTTCGAAATAATTGAATTTTTACTTTAAAAGTTTAGTAACTAATATGTAGAATGAGATGTGCATTTGTAAAAATATGTCAGAATATCTCAGTTTTTCCATTCGTTTCGAATGACTGATCCAATTAAAAAAATCTGATGTACAGCGTGTTGCTTTGGGGATTTTCAAATATTACAAATTTTTCTTAATCCGTATCTGGATTTTAACTGTAGTGTAGCCCTTACATTATACGATTGGGTTACTAAAAAATGATAACTGAACCAAATATGAAAGAAATCTACCAGGTATTTCGAAAGTTACTGCTTGTGAAAATGAAAAAAAATGCATTTTATGTAATTTGACGTTAAAACTCCAATAGTAGAATGGGATGTGCACTTAAAAATTTTTTCACTTTACTCATTTTTTTCCGTTCTTTTCAAATATCGATCCCAATTTTCAAAAATCTGATATACAGGGTGTTGTTTTGGTGATTTTCAAATTTTACAAATTCTTCTTAATCTTAATTTTAATTGTAGTTCTTACACTATAGGATTGGGCTATTAATCCACTATACCTGTACCAAGTATGAGAGAAATCTACAGGGTTGTTCTAAAGTTACGGCTTATCAAAATATTGACCGAAATGGATGAAACACCCCGTATCTCGGTTATTGATTGCGTTAGACCCAGTAACCAAGGTTATTTGGAATCACTTAAGTACCCTCTATTTACAGTTAACGTATGTCGGTTTAACTATCAAACACCCTGTATAATTATTCAGCAAAGAAAATATAAGATCGCTGCCCTATAGATTTCTTCAATCTAGAGGCTCTCACATAGCTGTGTGTTTTGTTTTTAAAATATTTCTAGAGTATTTATATGTTGATAAAAAGTATCTAGCTCTAGCATAATTTTTCCACATTTTCAACAAAGAAAATGAGCACTGATAAAGTTAAAAAATTGAAAATTTGTAAACCAACTTTTTTAATATAAATTCGTATAAAATCGAAAAATAAATATTTTGCTTTAAAAAAATTACATCTTGTTTAAAACACAAAAAAAAGTTTTCACCGAGTTTCAGAAAAGGAAAATATTTTTGCGGGAGATAAGAATTAAAAACGAAAAAAACGGTTTTTATCGATAAGGTTAAGTTTTAGATTTTTTAATTATCTACAACTTTAATATTAAAATTTTTTCGATATCGTGCATATTTCATCCACAAATCGTAAAAATCCTCAAAACTTAGATTTACCTACCCCCACCCCCCTTTCGTAACTTTTACTCAGTGATTTTTCATAATTTACCCTTAATTTTCCGATCACCCACAATATTGCTAAGAATTTGTCAAAAATTCGAGTATTCAAATTCGCTTTGGCTCTGGTCTAATACAAGTTTAAAATAAATTGACTACAAACTGTAATGATCCGCCCCTGTTTATTAATCTAAAACAAAACAAATTGAACTTTCAAAAACCGAACACTTCAAAATAACTGCTCATTAGCCGTTAAACGATTTGAAAGTGATACTTTTTAAGTTTGTAAAAGGCGTTTTGTTATTAAAACGAGTAGGTGGGTGTTATCGAATCCTCCAAGTGTAGTAATTTGTAATTTCTCTTCTATTACTAACAAAAACACATAACGTACCCCCATAATTGAATACATGGAGACCCCAACTCCCGATTTGGACATCTCGCACAACGGTGGGCGCGGGAATCGACCTGTTATCTCTGATTTCGTACAGGGGCGGCTCAGAATTTCTTAAACGTTCATACATGATTGTTAATGCATGTTCAAATAAAATTTTTGACAAATTTGAACAGTAAGTAGTGTTTATTTGTTACAAAAAAATGTTTATGACTAATCATGAAGAAGCTGTCAGGTCGTTAATATTTTTTTACCACAGTTTTTAGATACTAATTTATTTATTTAGAAATTAGGATGACACAAACAAATAGCACCACCCCTTTTATTTAAAAAATACTAAGTTATAGTGACGTATTGGATGTGGAAATAATTAGAAATATGACAGGAAAAAATGATTCGCTTTTTATTAAATAATTGCAGGCAGGTTATTTTGAAATAGCACAAGATTAAATCAAGTATGGAATTCGAACGGTAAGAAACCTGGAAAAAAAAATGCACAGTGAAACAGAGTTGTATTTAGAAAGAACGGGAGTTATAACAAAATTGGAAGAACTAACCATCTCCCTACGTCCCAAAAGGTATAAAGGGTTCTTCTATTACTACTACTTCAATCAGTAGATGTTTAGCAAAATTTTTCGTGTTATCTATCTGCCTGTAGAGGTTGGGATGAAGTGTACTCAAAGTTTTTAAAACAAACTTAGGGAACAAATGGAATATTAATACTAATAAGGTTTGGATGATTAAAGTAGATGAATGGAGGTTTTTGGAAGACAATTGGACCACCCATGGACAGAAACGTATTCACTAAAAAAATGATTTGAGGATATAGTAATACTTAAAAATTGAAGAAGCAGAGACACCCTTTTAAGACGATTTCTCTAATAATGGTTTCAACCAAAATCTTAAAAGCTATTGCTCATCCTATTAGTGAACATTTTGCCTTCCTTATTAATATGTCTATCACTACTGGCATGTTTTGTTCGATCCTAAAAATAGCTACTGGTCTATAAAAAAAATGCCGCTGATAACATTGCAAATTATAGGCCAATTTCAATATTGAGTGTTTTTTGAAAAATTGGTATCAAGTAGGATGTTAAACTATCTAGCCAAATTCAACATAATTACTGAGAGCCAGCATGGCTTCAGAAATGGCAGATCAACCCAAACAGCTGCATAAGTTTACTGAATTCATCTACAACTCTTTGGACGAGAGGCGGCATGTTGCTGGATTATGTTTTGATCTCTCACGGGCATTCGATCGTCTTAATTTTAAGTTCATTGAAAATAAATTATATAACGTCGGTTTTAGAGGCTTTTTTGTAGATTGGCTTCGTAGTTTCATCTCGGATCGATCTATGATGGTTAGGGTCAAGAATTGTAGATCTGACAGTTATCCGATAAATTTAGATGTACCTCAGGGTTCGGTTTTAGGACCTCTTTTGTTTTTATTTTTTATAAACGATTTGCCTCAGCATATTGATGCTACTACGTTGACCTTGTTTGCTGATGACACATCAATAGGTGTCTCAGCTAGATCGATTGATGATGGGATCATCATATTACCAATTTAAGTAAGAAATTAAATACCTTGTACTATGCTATTAATAAAATAAAAAATTCTATAGTCTTGCTTACAGCCACTTAACTTACAATGTTATACTCTGGGGTAATGCAACTGACAGCTCAAGCATATTTATTTCTTAGAAACGAATTATTCGAATGATTTTTAATATAAAACATAGAGATTCATGTAAACCCGTATTCCAGGAAAATCGGATAATGACAGTTCTAAGTATTTACATCTATCTACAGATGCTTGTTACGATAATTTGAACAATATGACCAAACATTCAAGTCATCACAACTACTCGACCAGACATGCAGACACACTTGTTCCTATGCATAGGTCTTCCAAGTATGAACAGTCGCTAACATATCAAGGTATTAAATTATATAATATTCTACAAGATAAATTCAAATGTCTGCGTAAATTCCACTTTCAGAAAGCGATAAAAAACGTATTACTTACCAAGGTGTACTGTATTGTTGATGAATACCTTCAAGACAATGATTTTAATTATTCTGATGAATAATTTTAAGTGTGTTTTATTTGTTTTTCTTATTTCTTATGTTTTTATCTATAGTTTTGTACTTTTGTCTATTTGTAGATAGGTATGTATATATTGTTTGCTTTAATGACCTGTACTATACATTTGTATAATGTCTTCAAGGATCAATAAATATTATTTATTTATTTATTTATTTATTTATTTGTTAGCCGCTCTTAGAGACGTTTTTACGCTTTTGAAGGAACTTTAATCAAATACTTTTTCTGTGTTTACGAAAATACCAAGGTCAAGTGCTTTTTCGATCTAGCTTGCAACATTGTATATCACATGCCCAATTTTTTTGTACATTTTGTTTTTGAACAGTTTTTTCTTTTAAACAATTTTTTTTGAACAAATTTGTTTTTGAAAGATTTGAAAGAATTTCATGATAGTGGTCAAACCGGGGGTTATGGTAGAACCTTGAATAAATAAGTAAATAAATAAATAATACTTCATTCTTGACTATATTTGCGTTTAAGCACAGTACAAAATGGGTCAGCTCAGTCCTGCCTAATTCAATTGACCCGAGCAGGGTTGGGCAATTCATACGCCCATATCTAATCGTAGATTACAACAGATAGATGGATGTTACCTGTTTTGATTTATTAATACCGTCCAGGTATCCACCGAACTCGAGATACAAACATATTATAGAGTCTCTTGGTTAACAGGTAGCTCGAGCTAAGACCCAGATATACAGAATGTCTCTCTTTCATTAGTAGAATAACGTTATGATTATGAGTAAAAAATAGCATAGGACAGCTATATCTAATACTATTCTTTTCTTTGTTGCACAGAAAGGCTAAACTGTGTGTATTCTGTGTAAATTTCCATACATTTTTATCAGTAGTAAATATTTTGTTTGTTACCTTTATTGTGCAAGTTTTCCTTGAATTATTATTGTTAAAGAAAAATGGAAACAATAAATTTTGATCGTTTGACAAATACAAAAGTGTCGTCACCGGAAACCGACATAATTAACATGAAAATTTGGAAACGGAGTGCTGTTTGTTTGTTTTGTTTGTTATTCATGATTAAACGAAATATTTTCATGTCCTTTGCAACAAAATCGTCTCTGGAATTTTTAATTTACTTCCGTAGGATTCAATTTTTCCTATTCAAGTTTAGTAAATATTTTTCCACCGGATATATCGATTACATAATTTAACACGTATTGTCTAATTTGTTCGCCATTATTGAGTGAACATCCAAGTAGGGGGATATGATCGCAACTGAATTTAGATCCCTGACGAGCTTCTGTAAATATCATGTTGGTCTAGAATTTTTTCCTAATAAATTGGATCCATCGTTTGTCAATAGGCATTGGTTTCAGGTTCATACCCCGTTTACCAAAAAAAAAATATACATGGCCGTCGACCTTAAAAAACATGGTATATTTCTAGTGATGGGGTTAGCTAAGCATAGTCTTCAACAAAACATTAAAACATATCTTCCAAAAATCAAATATATGAAGCTGTTAGTGTTAATGTAGTGCATCAACAATCAAAATCCAAGGATAATGATCCCGGTGAGCCTGTCAGAAGAGACCACAGTATTTCAAGCAGAAGTAGCAGCAATACACCTCCGTATAGGAGAAATAAACAGACAAGATAGCATAGGTCAGTCCGTTGTTATATTCTCCGACAGTCAGGCAACACCAAAAGCGCTAAAGGCCACCTTCTCTAAACTCTAAACTTGTGTGGAAATGTGCCTGTGCCCTGAATGCGTTCCAGGACACAAAGGGCATCGAGGAAATGAAAAAGCCGACGAGCTGGCCAGACAAAGCTCGTCAATGGCATTTTATAGTCCAGAACCCTTCTGCGGTATAGCAAAAACAACAATTAAAAAAGCAATCAGCAAATGGGTGGAAAAACAAGCCCAAAGCTGGTGCGAACAATCCCCAGGACAGAGGAATACCACAAGGTTTCTCAAGAAACCATCGCCTACACTCACGGCAGACCTATTAAGCAAGGACAGAAGGTCTGTATAAGCAACAGTAGGCATGCTTACAGGACACTGTAAACTCAACAAGCATATGAAAAACAGTTCTGGCAGAAGAAACCACATGCAGGTTTTGCCAGACAGAAGAAGAAACCTCATTCCATATTCTATGCGAATGCGATGGAATAGCAAGGACAAAGTTTTCACAGAAGGGAACGGAATACACAAAGGCAGAGAGCTACGTTGAAGAGCCAATGTCAGGGATCCTAACCATACATAAAAGGACGAAGCTCGCGCTAGTCATCTAATTATCAGGGGAACCACAATAGATCTGCAAAGATCGCAGTGCAAATAGGCCATAGGGCCACCCCTTTTTACAACTACATCTACATCTAGTGTAGTAAAGTAACAAAGACCAGAATGTCATATCGACGAAAATCTAAACTTCGATTTTGTCGCTTTACCGCTTCTAAACCGATAAAGATATTAAAAATTAGTCTTCACTAAAATATTTCTACATCCATTTAAAACATCTACTCCAAAAACTAAAGATGTAGAGCTGTTAATTTTAGTTTAGTTTTAAAGTAACCAAAACCAGAATGTAAATACAATATAAATCTCGAATTTGTCGCTTCATATCTTCAAAACCGATAAAGATATTAGAAAGCTGTCAACAACAAAACATTTCTATATCCTTTCCCAAGATCTCTTCAAAAAATGAAATATACTGGGCTGTTAGTTTTACTGTAGTGAAGTAAAAAAGAAAGCTCATTAGAGGTATAGAAAATTTTCGATTAAGAAAGAAATATATTTAAAATTCCATTCAAATTTTTGTTTTAACTATTTACTTTTTTTAGTGTAAGTTACTTTATACTTACAAGTTGCATTTAAATTTACGATATCGTAATAAATTTTGCATAATCAAGAGAATATCATTTAAAATAAAGGGTGAAGACACTTCGAAATGTCGAAACAAATGTTCGTAATAGCAAAAAGGATTGCGATTGCGAAAAGGTTGCTGTTTACAAACAAAATTAGTGACAGATCGGGGACAGCTACAACCTGCGTTTGCAATAATCAGAGAAATGATTGAATTATTTATTGCCTCCATTGAATGTCGGCCATAAATTACGCCTTTCCAGATATTAAAAATACTCGGATACTATATTTTAAATGATACACGTGCACCTGTTGCGTAAATTCATTGAAATATCTAAAAAAAATCAATTACAGCTAATTTTTATGGGTTCAATGTCTTCATTAGGTATTTCTATTTTAATCAATTAAAATAACGAAACTATAAAGTATGGAATGAAGAATTCACGAGGTCATTGCCGAAGAGTTGTCCAGCAGAAGATTTAACTATCAATCGTTTAAATTGTCGAACTTATATTCAATCAAATTATTATTAAAGCTTAATTTAAGATACCTATAATTACTTAAACCCAATATTTAGCTACCCCCACCCCTTCCTGAACTTTTACTCAGCCGTCTTGATTTTTCTTAATTTACTACTAATTTACCCAAATTTTCCGACCACTCACATACTGCTAAGAACTTTTTTGTTTAAAAAATGATTGGCCTGGTCTACAAGTCTTTTTACGTATAAAAGTTATCTGCTAATGTATTAAAAAACAGCTTGTATTTTAAGAAGGGTGTAAACAATATCCTTTCCTTCCTGTCTGCCTTTTCTGACGTCATAATTAGCGAACAGTAACGTCAACGTATCTTATAACGACTTATTTCTCCTTCGTTAAAACACGATGACATTGTAAACAAAAGTATTTTTTTATGTAAATCAGATCGTTTACGCCAAAGTCCGTCGGTGTACACTCATACATGGTGTCTCAAAAACAGTGTAGAACTTTTTGACAGGGTAGCTAGAAAAATTGCATGGCTTCAAAAATTGCTGGCAACAAACTCCTCGTAAAATGTTATGTTGAGCATTGGATCAATGCTTGCTAGTCAAAAGAAAGTTTATTGGCGAAAATCAGTTGAAAACTATGTATTTTTTGGCACCTTATACAGTCCAAATTGGCACCACTCTGAGCCTGACCTTGGAAGTGCTTCACTTTTGTTGAATCGAGTTGTCAAACCTTGTATGGTGGTCGCAAATAACTTTTTATGGGGATCATAAGTAGAGGTGGAAAAAACATTTTTAGACACTTATAGAAAATGGAAGAGAATCAAAAACTCAACCTTTGGGAAGCTAAAAGAATGATACAAAGAGAGAGAGAGAGAGAGAGAGAGAGAGAGAGAGAGAGAGAGTGAGATCAAAAAAGTAAACGAACATGGTAATCATCAAAACATTTAAAAATAAATGAAGCAAAGTTATATGAATTGGACACCATCCTCATTCAATTTCTAATTAATTTTTATATCTTTTATCTAGCCAACATCAAAACCATTCGAGATACTACAAACCTCACACCAAAATTATACAAAACATCCTGTACATAAATCCACAATGTCTCTTCCTATCGGAAAATATGTTGCAGTCTTCAAATACTTGTTTGACAACTCTATTTTCATACATCCTTGTTTCAATTGCGCTTGATAAAATAGGTTATCAAATTCAGATATAATTGAGATATGTAGAGAATCAAAAGGTTGGGAAAATTTGAAGCTAGATGGATATAAATAGGAATTGGGAGATGACAAGGAATAAGGAACAAGGTAGATAGTCGTAAAAAATATTTATAAATAAAGGAAGCAAAGTAGATACCCTTCATTTGTGATAATACTCCTTGAAGATTAAGGATGCCCCTGCATAAAGAAACTGAAGAAGATACTCCAACATCAGGACCCCTCAAGCTAAAAAAAATTTACAAAACATCCTGAACATCGCTCCTCTAGTTGTCAGTTCAAGACCATGAATCTTTCAGTTGCTATGATGAAGTTGAGATTGTAGGCGCAATTTTATTTCTATCTGGTTATCATCTCTTTTATCCTTTCCCTTTTGGTCATCTTTGCTTTTGTCTCAATAGGTGTTTCAATTTAGTCTCGTCTTGTTTTCTCTTCTATTTTTCCTAAAAATCTAATTTTCACGCTTTCGTCTTTTCTTTGATTAAGGGTCCACGACTCACCTGTATATATAAGGATGTTTTCATCGCTTCTTATTTTATTTAGTATCAAAATAACTGTTATTTTCGTTGCTCACCTCTGGTTTTTATGTGAATCTCAACTCTGAAAGATGCCCATATGTGTGTCTCCGTAAAGCAAGCGAAATGACTGGTTAATCCGTAAATAGGATTCTAGAATGGATTCGGTCTTTTTTACCTCGACGTTTGAGACACGCTCTGAGCTATATAACTTGTTTACATATTCTTCTTTCGTCCCTATTTACTACTATATGGGGATTACGGGGCTGAGTCATTATTTTATTCGTTGTCGATTTTTACTTATTAGTTGTAATTTGATTTGGCTACTTAGACCCGAAGAAAAAGTGAGTTATTTTTTATTAAAATTAAGCAGAAGGGTAGACTAAGTACAAAAAATGATATTGGAGGCGTCAAAATTTCAAAAAAAAATGTTATTGGTTTTTAGCAGGAAAAAGAGTTATTTTTTATTAAAATTAAGCAGAAATCTAGAAAAAAAATCTGAGAAAAATGAAATTTGGTAGAGAAGGGTAGACTAAGTACAAAAAACGATTGGCGGCGTCAAAATTTCCAAAAAAAAAATTTTATTGGTTTTTAGTGAGTTATTTTTTATTAAAATTAAGCAGAAAAATTGAGAAAAATGAAATTTGATATAGAGGGGTAGACTAAGTACAAAAACAATTGGCGGTGTCATAATTTCAACAACAAAAAAATTATTCGTTTTTAGCAGGAAGTGAGTTATTTTTTATTAAAATTAAGCAGAAATCTAGAAAAAAAATCTGAGAAAAATGAAATTTGGTAGAGAGGGGTAGACTAAGTACAAAAAACGATTGGCGGCGTCAAAATTTCCAAAAAAAAAATTTTATTGGTTTTTAGTGAGTTATTTTTTATTAAAATTAAGCAGAAAAATTGAGAAAAATGAAATTTGATATAGAGGGGTAGACTAAGTACAAAAACAATTGGCGGTGTCATAATTTCAACAACAAAAAAATTATTCGTTTTTAGCAGGAAGTGAGTTATTTTTTATTAAAATTAAGCAGAAATCTAGAAAAAAAATCTGAGAAAAATGAAATTTGGTAGAGAGGGGTAGACTAAGTACAAAAAACGATTGGCGGCGTCAAAATTTCCAAAAAAAAAAATTATTTGTTTTTAGCAGGTAAAAGTGAGTAATTTTTTATTAAAATGAATCAGAAATCTAGAAAAAAAAGTCTGAGAAAAATGAAATTTGGTACAGATGTGTAAAATAAGTACAAAAAACAATTGGCGGGGTCAAAATTTCCAAAAAAAAAAATTTATTGGTTTTTAGCAGGAAAAAGTGAGTAATTTTTGATAAAAATTAAGCAGAAATGTAGAAAAAAAAATCTGAGAAAAATAAATTTCAATAACACTAGAAGTTCAGATGCTTTGCCTTGCTTACTTTAACATAATGGTATCGACTGCTAGCAAAATTTGTTGGAAATAAAAATTAAAAACAACAAACGGTTTTTAGTATTTTTCTCTCTGAAAAATGATCAATATTTTACATTTTTTTATTATCTACACCTTTTACTTTAAACTTTTTTTCGATAGGAGGCATATTTCAGCCACAAATTGTAAAAAACCAATATCCAACCCTCAAAACTTATATTTATCTAACACCTCCCCCCTTTCGGATTTTTCACTAAATCACTAAATAAAATTTTTTTTATTAGGGATATTAGAGGTACCTTAATTTCCCGTTGTCAGGCTTAATTCCCGCTGTTAGGATATTTTGACGTTTGTTGAATATTGCTGTCGGTGTTTCAATATATTTTTTCGCCTACCATGTCTGAAAATAAATAGTATCAACCCTAAAAATCAGACCGAAAGTAATATTTCCGGGCCTTGGGCCGCAAAAATCAAAAAGAACACGATTTTCACTATCAACGCACCTTTGACTTTGACATTTCACATACATTTTCATTAAACGTCAGTGTAGAATCAAGAGAATTAAACTTTAAACTAAAAATACGTTCTGATTCTGAATAATTGTGATTATGTGAATTAGTGAAAATGAATAGTAATTCAGGCAGTGATGAAGAATTTACGAATACTCCACCAGACTTGCAAGAAGAAGGTTTCTCTAAATTTGTTACTTAACAAGACAACGCGCAATGGTACGAAAAGTCCTATGAATTGTCTAACAACTGGAAATAATATATAATAAATAAATTGGTACATTTTTATTACTTAAGTTGCTCATTAAATTCTGTCTGTATTTATAAAATTAAAGATTTTTGTTATATTTTCCTATTTTTTGTTTTTTTTTTGGTAGGCGAAAAACAGTTGTGTGTCACACATGCAGAAAACGCTTTAGCAGCCCTTTGCTATTAGCTGCCCTCGCTTCGCTTCGCTCGCTCATGCAGCTAATAGCTTCGGGCTGCTAAAGCTCATTTTCTGCCCTTGTGATACAATATACTATAGTGCCGCTTATTTTATTAAAATCGATCAGATCAGGCAATTGCAGTCCCTCGGGATGCAAATTTTGCCTTCGGGAATTAAGGCCCTTATAATTCCCTTGATACATAAATTACTATTTTTGTTTATAAAATTAATTAAAAAGTCGATGGTATTGATATATCCAAAAAATACAACTGGAGAAAAGTGTTTTTTAGAAATGTGATAATGTGTCACAGAAAAAAAATACTTGATAGTTTTGTGGGTCCCAAGAGTTCCCTTCGTCATACACTGTTAATTTAAATTTTCTGTATAAAGCTCATCTTCGTACTGGTACTTAATAATCCTTAAATCCCAGTGCAGTACTGAAGTAAATTTATATGCAAATTATGCAGATTAAGCATGTTAAACGTTTGCAATTAATCATAATTTAATTATCTGTAGGACAGTATTTGATTTTTTGAATTTGTCCGACACGTATCAAGACATTAAGCGAAAATAAATAATACATTCAGTGATTATGATTAATAAGCCCATTATTCAAATTAAGACGTTTAAGTAAACGATAAACAGAAATTAAGCGTAAAATACAAGGCTCTTGCAATAAAAATTATTTGCGATAAAAATTTACTCGCTAAAAAAATTGAAGTCATGTCACAACTACCTGCACGTCTATTTAACATGCACACTTTTTTAGTTTTTTATTCTAGTCACCAGGAGCGGTGCAACAGCCTCAGCAGTGCTTCCAGCAGTGAATAGTGATTTTTTAGAAAATAGAAGAAATATCACTGAGAGAAAAGGACATTTTAGAAGAGCTAGATAGAGACGATGATATACAAATCGTCGATTCATTTCCACCATCTGATGGAGAAGAAGGTCCATTAGAAGAAGATTTTTCAGATGATGACCAAAATGATGATCCAGCTCATCTTGTAGTAGTGGAGTTGAAATGCCCGAACTGAATGAGGTGGCAGATTTGGATTAATTAATCGCCCGAACCTTCTTCTCTCGTGTTACAACAAAAAACGAAAGGGAGCACAAAGTTGTAATGTTTTCTCAATTTTTTTAAAACTTCGATCCTTATATAATAAATAAAAGCAATATAATCAGTGTAGGTAAGAGCGGAAAATTGACTGAGTATTAATAGTAGTTTACCAAACTTTTACAGTTAGACTTCAATAGATGTATGTACCAAACCTATCACAAGGTTCCCGATGGCTTTGGCTATTAAATTTTAGACGTGAACTAAACATTTTTTCCCCAGAAACGGGCGACGTCAATTGCGTTCGGCTTCGCTGCCATAAGGTCCTCTATGGTACATCTAGCGGGACACACAGCGGGCAAGTATACATATGTTGCGTGGTTTGCAGTTCTCCACAATCGCAGTCTGTTTAGCGCCTTCCAGATTTCCCACTCTTCGCCGCCTCCTGGTGCCAGTTCTTCATTCGACTTTATCCAATATTGGTTTGAGGTCTTCCCCCAAAGGTCCACTCTGGTTTTAGGTTCCTCGTAACCTTCTGTTGATCTCAGAAAGCTTCGTCTTGATTTTAATCGCTGATGGGCCGGCTGGAGACCGCTGAGGGGGTGGCGTTAAGATACTGCTGCTTTGGATCGTTCTTTGAGTGCAGCTGCTTCCCTACGGATGACTGGAGGAGCGATGCCGGCTAGGTGGTGGATCTTGTTCAGGGGTGTTAGCTTCAAGTATCCGGTGATGATTCTGCATGTCTCGTTGAGGGCGACATCAACTTGTTTTGCATGCGCTGAGCTATACCAAACCGGGCATGCATACTCGCCGGCGGAGTGACAGAGGGCGAGTGCTGAGGCTTTGAGAACCATGGGTTGGGCTCCTCAATTAAAGCTTGTCAGCTTGCGGACTATATTGTTTCTTCCGCTGGCTTTTAGTTTGGTGTTAAGGCACTGACGTTATGATATGAATGTTAAGGCCCTGTCCAGTGTTACACCCAGGTATTTAGGATTAGGACAGTGCTCCAATGGTACTCCCTTCCATTCGATCTGTAGTTTTCTGCCGGCCTGCTTGTTCTTAAGATGGAAGGCACATACCTGCGTTTTTGTTGGATGTGGCTTCAGCTGGTTATTTCTATAGTACGAATCCAACTCTACTAGGGCCGCGCTCAGACGTTGTTCCACCTCTTCGAATGTTTTCCCTTGTGCTTGCCCTATCGTCTGCATATATAGAGCTCTTTGTACCTTCAGGGAGGGGTTGGTCGTTGGTATATATATTGAAGAGTAGTGTTGCCAGCACACTTCCCTGTGGCAGACCATTTCTCTGGTTCCTCCACCTACTTCGCTTTCCCTGGAACTCCATCAGGAACCTCCGGTATAGGTAAAGTATACGTTGTTTTTTATTCTAACTTCACTCGCATACTTTAAGTGTGTCGTTAGTACTTCATGTTCAAAACCAACTGGTAGAATAATTCCATAATAAACTCTTATCCAAATTTAAACTAAGGGATCATTCAAAACTTTTCTTCTATATTAGAAATGTACGGAGTAAGAGTCACATCTTTGAATTAAATAATCTCTTTTTTGGCCAACAAGAAGTAACACGTTTCCATGTAGGCTATTTTGGTATATAAGTGAACACATTTTAATCCAAAAGCTTTGGAAGTTCTCCCCAAGTGACGCATGCAAATTCTAGTTGCGGCCATCCTCTCAATTATTCTACAACAAATAATAAAAACTACTGTCAAAGTAGCCAACAAAAACTTTACATATACAGAGCGAAATGTAAAATTCCTAATCCGATCCTGCTTATTCTTCCACGGTTACTTTTTCACACCGTCGTTTCTGTAGAACCAGAAGGGGTTGTTTATCAATTACTTAATTGCTTTATCTAGCACGTTTCTCCTGCAGTCTTACTAATAATTATTCGCCACTCCTCTTTCTCTTCCCTACCCTTTTTTTGCTCCCCGGCAGTCTAGTTATCGCGTTCTGCCGCTCTTCTTAGCTCTTTTTTAAGCGAGAACTTAATATCAAACGTGATCGTGGATATTCTTGAGTGGATTCGTTGTTACGTTTTATCGTTTTCGAGATTAATAAAATTCGGATTTTTTCGTTCAAGATGGCGGAGATGATTCTTCAAAGAATAATGGATAATCGGATTTTTTAAAATAGTTTAAAGGAAAAATCATTAAATTACTCTTTAAAGGGCTAAATAATTTTCTCTATAGACTATTTATTTTTCAAGCGTATCAAAATATCAATATTATATGTCATATACATTTATGGAGAAGGAAAATTTCTGTATTTTATACTCTCCATGTACAATAATGAAAGTCCATTTAATTTAAATTGTCATGGTGTCTCCATCTATCGCATTCCAGTGTAAACACATTCAGGGTATATGAGAAACCTAATCGACAGCTACCTGAGCTGTAGGAAAATACATATCGGGGACAAGGTAAGCATGTGGACAACAACGGGAGTACCACAAGGCTCGGTCCTTGGGCCGTTATTATGGAATATACTCTATGATGAACTTCTCGACTTTAACTAGAGACAGGAGTAAAGTCCATTGCATTTGCCGAGAACGAATTGGTGGATAAGGCCAACGATGCAGTAGCCATGGTAAAGAGATGGATGGACAGTAAGAATCTGAAAATAGCCCCTCAAACGTCAGAAGCGCTAGTCCTAAAGGGCGCGAGGAACAGGAGCGAAATAAAGTTTAACATCCAGGGAACTGACATAGGGCACACCAGGCAGCTCAAATATCTGGGAGTTGTACTAGATGACAGAATGCGCATTGGCGCTGTGAACAAGGCCGAAAGACGGATGGCTGCACTCACTAGACTGATGCCGAATACAGGTGGACTAGGCAGCAGAAAGAGGGTAGCCCTGTACGGGGTGGTGCAGTCGACACTGCTCTATGGAGCTCCTATATGGGTTAAGGTCCTAAACTTTGGAAAATGTAGGAACATGATAACGAGGTGTCAGAGGAAAGCACTGCTCAGGGTGGGCAGTGCATATAGAACAGTGTCGGCTGCAACAATACAGGTTGTAACAGGTGTAGCCCCCATAACCCTGCTAGCTCACGAAAGAGTGAGTCTGCACATTAGGGGAACGGCCTGCGAACCGAAGTTAGAGCCGGAGAAAGTGGCAGGATGAATGGGAGGCCAACTCTACTGTTGGTTAGTGGACTAAGAGACTTATAAAAAATGTCATAGTTTGGACAGACTGTAAACATGGAAGAACGGATTATTTCCTTACCCAATTTTTGACAGGGCACGGCACATTCGAGGACTACAAGTTGAGGGATAGGAAGGTCGGAAGTCTCAAACTGCCCCTATTGCGGGAATGATGACTCCCCAGAGTAAACCGTATTTTCTTGCGAGAGATAGACCCGGACAACACGATACAGGAAATGTTAACGATGGGACAAAATACACATATTTGTGAAAGCTGTTCTTTCCTCCAAAGAAAGCGAGGAAAGAATAAGGCAGTCACAAGAAAACGCATAGGTACAAAATAGGAAAACATGATGAATGGAAATGAGAACAGAACGGCTCCTGGTTCTGATGTAAACCACCTCCATGGTGATTCCAGAGACAGGAGAGAAGAATGGGGGTTTTAGTCAGAGTAGGGCACTACCAGGGCTGATTGAACCAAGGCCCTGGTGCCATGCGGATTCCCCCCACACAAAAAAAAGTGTAAACACATTGTTATGCCTTCGTTGTTTGACAGTTCCACATGTATTTTTATCTTAAAAAAATATGAGTGATGGTCCTCTTTTTGATGTAGCATCCTCACTTTTAGGTCTTTGTTAATCTTGTGTAATCACTCGGAACAAAAAATTACCCAGCAGGATTAGATTTTGGAACGAATACGAGAATAGTCCCAGAAAACACAAAGAATTTGGGAAAGAATATGGCGCAGTCACAGTTTTATGGCCAAAAGACCGTAAAAAGTAAATATCTATATAATATCCCAAGTGTTGATTTAAAAAATTTCCGTTCCTTTCTTTCTAAACCTTAAATTTAAATTTTTCTATCTTCACCAATTTATGGAAGACTTCTTCGCCAAATAAAAAATTATTGTCAATTTAAATACTTCAAATATTTTTTTTGTAAAACCAACTCACTTACGCCACTGGTAGTCCCCCGAAGTCCTAAACTTCATCCCGGAATAGTTGAAAACCTTCGAGGGTTATCTCTTCAAGAATGGAAAAGGAGACGTAGTGGTTGTATCGCCAGAATTCGAACGGAAACTAGAAAGACAAAGAGGGAAAACTGTCAAAACAAGGACGTGGGTAAGATAAGGAGTCGTAGGCCAGTTTAAAGGATTTAGAAACTCAGATTGCTACGATTGTCGGCCATGAAAGAAAGTGGGGTTAAAATTGTTGGTTCTCTTTGATAAATTCACTGGTTTTATTTATATATGTTCAATATTGGCAAAATAAAATTAATACTAAAGCACAACTAGCTGTTTTGGAAAAATAGTTTATTGCATACTTAAATTCTCATAAAAACAAAAGTCTTCCATTATTTAAAGACAAACAAAAAATATACCCGCTCTAGTTTTACAATTACAACATGCACACCAAAAAAATAATAGTTCAAGAATTCCTGGAAAAATGTTTTATGGTGATGAATTATACGACAGTCCTCAAGAAATTGTGAACGCTTTTGGAAATTTCTTTGAAAGTGTCTTTTCCTTAGCAAATCCAGATGATGCAAATCTAAATTTTAACTTTTACAATAATTGTGATATGATTGACATAAGTTCAGAACCAATTACTGAAAAGGATATTATTGATGCTGCTCGTACATTAAAGAATACATTTACTTGTGGACCTGATAAAATACCATCATTTCTATTAAAAGATTGTATTCGAGTTCTAATTTATCCACTCAAGACACTTTTTAACCTAGTATTAAAAACCTCAACTTTTCCAGATAGTTGGAAAATAGCTAAAGTGTGTCCTGTACACAAGTCTGAAGATCGCAATGCAATTAATAATTACAGGCCTATACCTACCTTGAATAATGTTGGAGTCAATTTTGTATAACCGCATATATCTCTCTTCAAAAAATATTATTTCTAACTACCAGCATGGATTCATGAATTTGAGATCCACAGTAAGCAACCTAGCATCATTTAGTCAATTTTTATGTGAATCATTAGATGGAAGAGGTCAGGTTGATGCGGTATATACGGATTTCTCTAAGGGCTTCGACAAAATTAGTCATGTGATACTTCTTAAAAAGCTATCATACCTAGGCTTTAATGATATGTACCTTTCTTTATTTAGATCTGATTTATATAAAAGGAAACAGTTTACTATTTATTCAGCAACAAGTGGAGTCGCTCAGGGATCTAATTTAGGTCCATTGCTATTCCTGTTATTTATTAAGGACTTGTGTGATGTAATTAAAACACAGTATCATTCGCTGATGACCTCAAATTGTATGCTTCTATTTATACTTTAAATGATTGTATTGCATTACAGGATCAGCTGATTTGTTTACAGAATTGGTGCAACATAAATATATTATATTTGAATATTGGCAAATGTAAAGTAATAACGTTTTCACGCAAAACTAATACTATCCAATGTCCGTATTCAATTAACAATGTAACATTGGAACGTACTGTAAAAATTAACATTTAATCAAATTGTTAACTCAGCCTACCTATGGATTTATTTGGAGAAACTGCAAAAATTTAAATAATATCTCGGCTTTAACATCTCCTTACTTTAGCTTGGTTAGGTCTAAATTGGAATATGGATCTTTAATTTGGAATCCCATATATTTCCAATACACCTATTCAATTGAGAAAGTTCAAGAGAAATGTCTTAAATTCTTACAATATAAAATTGATGGAATTTATCCTATTAGAGGTATGGACAATATTTTATTAATTAATTTTAATTTTGTTTCCCTAGAGAAACATAGGATGCAAGGTTCTGTTTTATACTTACACAAACTAATAAATAATAAAATTGACACCTCAGAATTACTATTCCAAATTGATTTACATGTTCCTAGGCAGACCTCTAGACATAATATAACATTCCAATGAAAAAGAGCTCAAATAAACTTAATGCAGAAATCTCCAATAAATTTTATGTCTATTAATGCTAGCAAGATAATAGATTTTTGTGATATTTTTTGCTGCAATATATGCGAATTAAAAAACAAAACCCGTGCTCATCTTTAGATTTTAGGGGACGCATTATCGTCCTGCACCTTGCATTTAAGAATTTAAGAATTATTTTTTTCTATCCTAATTATATACGTACCAATCTAAAGCGCTGTACTATTATTGTAATTTAATCTTTATTTAAATATTTTTTGTAACTATGTATTTGCTTTGTAAATGGTTTATACTCTTGGGCAATAAATGCTATTATTATTATTTTTGTGTTCCTTAAACCTAGTTTCTGTTGGTTATCTCGTTTGACCTATATATCGTTGATGCTCTAAAATAACAAGAAACAACTGGATACTTCATAAGTGTCTCAAACTACTCTTCAATTTTAGTTCGTGAGAATTTTTAATTTCAAACAGTTTTTATATTTTTTTTGCAATTTTTCTGCATCATTGTTTTAGCCTGCACTTTTGTTATTTTTAGTTCTTTAATGTCTGTATATTATGCCTTTCTTCGTTATCTCTTTAATAGTGATAAAACATGTACCAGAAAGACTACTAAATAAAAACTCGATTCCACTGAAATTATTCAAATACTCCCTAGATCTGGCCTAATCGCAAAGGACTGGAGCTGCCACACAAAACGAGAGAAGGCCCAATTTGTATTGAATGAAGCCGAAGTCGAGTGAGTGTAAGTTTGACAGCCATTTGTGTATTCATCTTTGATCTTTGGTTAACAATCCGGTAGAAATCCACTGCGGATATACCAACACTGAAGGCCCTCTAATTTAATGAATTCCAACTTGGTTAGATAATGTGTTGGAGTTGGGGTTTTGTGGAGGAATCAAAGAGGTAGGGGAGGGGAGTTTCTCGCTACGTCTGAGATAGTGAGCTGGAGTGCTAATGAAATTTGGTATAGGAAATTTGTCTTAGATTCTCGGTTCTAGATCTTAGGTGAAGTTTGTTTATTTTCAATTAGTTTAAATGTCAGTAGAGGAGCGTAATTCTTTAATGAGCGCCAATCTGGGTAGATTGTAGGGTGGTTAAACTCCAAAAACCAAGTATATATATCAGATGTTGATAAAACGTACTTATTATTTTCATTTGAAAATATCGAATTTTGTCTCAGGACTTATACCAGATTTCTCTCTCTTTCCATTGGATTAAAACCACTTAGTTGTTAAAAAAGTTTTTTTATTCACGTTTCGGCTTTCCAGATCGAAAGCCGTTATCAAAATGACATAAAATAAATAAATTTACTAGAAACAGAACACTTGATAATCTTGCAAAAATATGACATCAACATAGTATACATAGAATAAGATTTTGAGATTGAAGATGTCAAAATCTGTTTCAATCATATTTTTGTGACGTTTCTGGGAACGAATTTTTGAAAGGATAGCGCATTTGCATATTATAAGAGAATTTATACTTCGTCATAAATGAAGTTTTCTTATTAATATTATCATAAGAAAAAACCAGATAAAAACTTATGATACTATCCCGATATAGAGGGTATCCTCTGTATAAATCTGTCTTGATTAAGAACAACTACCCAAGTAAATCTATAAATCGTGAACTTTACCGAGACATCAAAACTAAAGATCAAAATTTAAACCCCCCAATAGTTCTTTCAAATATAGTAAAAATCCCTTATATTCCAAAATTATCCGAAAAAATTAGAAGGATTGGCAATAAATTTAATTTAAAAACAGTTTTTCAAACTAATAATACATTAAAATCTTTAATAGTAAATACAAAACCTTTTAATGAAATTCAAAACACAAAAAATTGTATTTACAAAATTCCATGCGAATGTAATAAATTTTATATAGGAGAAACATCTAGACCTTTTCATATTAGACTTAATGAACACCAATCGTACATTAAAAATAAACAATTCGAAAAATCCAAAATATGTGAACACGCATGGGATTCTGGTCATAAAATACAATGGAATTTTTCAACTAGATTATTAAAAGAACCGAATAATTATAACCGCAAAGTTAAAGAAGCAGCATTGATATGCTTAAATAATAACGAATGTGTTTCTAATTGTTCGGTTGATATTTCAAAAATTTGGATACCTATTTTACAAAAAGAATTAATTGCAAAAAGGATACCCTCTATATCGGGATAGTATCATAAGTTTTTATCTGGTTTTTTCTTATGATAATATTAATAAGAAAACTTCATTTATGACGAAGTATAAATTCTCTTATAATATGCAAATGCGCTATCCTTTCAAAAATTCGTTCCCAGAAACGTCACAAAAATATGATTGAAACAGATTTTGACATCTTCAATCTCAAAATCTTATTCTATGTATACTATGTTGATGTCATATTTTTGCAAGATTATCAAGTGTTCTGTTTCTAGTAAATTTATTTATTTTATGTCATTTTGATAACGGCTTTCGATCTGGAAAGCCGAAACGTCAATAAAAAAACTTTTTTAACAACTAAGTGGTTTTAATCCAATGGAAAGAGAGAGAAATTAAAATACAAACCACAATGAGCTAACTAGATCTAATTTCAGGTTTATTAATATAATTCATATAATTTTGGACTTTGTTTATTTAGTTTTCCGACAAGCGAATAATGCCTAAAAAAAGTACAATTACTAATAATCTCACTTATATACGCAGTTTCATTTTGTCCACAAAAAAAAATCAGCATTGCGATTTTACGCTATTAAAAACCTTAAAGGAATTAGTATAACTGGAATGTCTGAAAACCTGGCAAATTCGAAAACACTGCAACGCCCTCCCGCATATCTTCAGCCACCATCGTTCCTGAAAATCTTGAATCCTGAATCCCATCAGGATCAACTTGAAACCAACTCCCACACTCCCATTTTCCCGACCGGCGGCACCAGCAGTGGCGGCTGCTGCGACTTTTTCTTGAGGGGGATAGAAGAAGTTTCTCCTGAAAATTTCAGTTTTACCTGATTTCTCTCAAAAAAAAAACAGCTACCAATCTTAGAGGGATGAACTTTTTTTGCATGTTCGGAATTTTGCTTTATCCTAAATGTCGACTTCACTTGTTAATACTTGGTAAAGCACAAAACTTTAGCATACAGCATACAGGGTGCAGAATTAATAATGGGCCATAGAGCAAGGAAAGACTATTTGGATCAGAGGATTTAACCAAACATACTTCTGTAAAATAGTGTTGGACACTTACTTTCCTACTATTTAATTTTATCTAAAAAAATTTGTCGGAATTATTAAAAGAAGTAGGACCATTGAACACTATAATTTCTTATTAAATGATAACTTTCCAAGAAGATAGATTGAATGAGGAACAAAAGTAGAAATTTATTATTATCTCCATAGTTTTGTCTTGGAACTAGATGAAGCTGTGGCTAGAAAGTGACAAGATGTAGGATTCCAGTATTGGGTTTTTGTCGACTAAGTTTATGAGATTCGTATTGGGAAATTTTCCCAGTACCGCTACTGTTTTTCCAATTCTCCATTCCATTCTTCTTCTTTCCATCGTCCTCGTCCGATTTACGGAGCGCTAAAATATGTTCTTTTCTCATTCTCCTACGTTTTTCACAATAACTCATAACACTAAAGTTTTTTGTTACGTTTCGGGCCTGCGAAACAAACCCACGCTCGGTCTCTTCTCTTTCGCATCGCCTGGACAATGCACGATGGCCTTTTCTCTCTCTAACTGGCCAGTTAGCGAAAAGTACGATGGCCTTTTCCTTTACAGATCGCCCTTCGGGAACGTAAAAGTTTGTTTCGGAAGTATAATGAAATTTTGGAGCTTATTCGGAGGTCCGTAACAACATTCGATTAATATTTGGTATGAAGATAGAAGTGGGATACTAGTTGACACTTGAAATGTTCTATAACAAGTCAACGTATGAAAATGAATCCGTTATGTATATTTAGCTCCACAAGGTCAGAAAGATAAAATATGATCGAATAAAGGGATGTAGAACATTAGATATTTGACATGTACAGCGGCTAAAAATCTAAAGCAAGATTAAAAATAAGCATAAAGAAAAAATACGGTAAAATAACCATGAGCTGACATATCTGGTATGGCAAAAATTCAAAGCCAGAATTGCTGTGAACGTAGAACAAGAAACAAGACACACCACAACATGCAATAATAAAGTGTAGCAGATCCGTTAAAGAAAGAGAAGAGGTTCTGATTCTAGTTCTAAAAATATTCATAGAAGAAGAAAAAGAAGAAGAAGGCATAATTGTCACCTACGTAAGAAAAAATCTACGTGGGATGGCAAACGATGAGAAAAGGAGATCGAAAGCCTAATTGCAAGTGCAAGGAATAGCACAAATAGCCAACTAAAGTCTCCACAGATGGTTCTGGGGTATCGAAGAAAAGATCGGGGTTTAGTGTGTCCGAGACTGCCTATAAGCGATCGAATCATAGCAAAGAGTTACCTCAAGGCTCTAGTCGAATTCACTTGGAATTTTCTACGGCTCACAATATATTTTTTACATACATACTAGGGTAGTGTCAGAAGTACCCAACCTAAAAAAAAATTTCTATTTTCTAGCTTCAAAGTCGTATAATTTGTTTGAAAAAAGTTATAGACGATTTCTCACATCAAAATTTCTTCTTAGGAAATTATCAAAAATGTTTTAATATCTAAAGCAGACAGAAAAAAATAAAAAACACATTAAATAACAGTTCAGGAAAAAATGCACGGTTATTTGTAGTAAACATTACATAATAAAACAAAACAATAATAACAGGCAAATTAAGGATGGTATTAAATGATTGCGCAAAAATGAAGCAATTTATTTGTATTAGCAACAATAGTGATATTTATATTTATCCGTGAAATAAACCTATAATATTCCAATAATTGCTCTACCTTGACATAACAATACCAAAATTGATGGTGTATGAACGGTTGGTTGGTCGGATGGATAGTTACCGGTTACGAACCCGTTTAATGACATAATATATTCCTTTTTCGTTAAAACCAGCTTATAGTTTGTAAATAAGATACAGTTTGATTATTAATATGTCAATTTATTTTTATTCATTAAAAAAAATCTTACGTGCGCGTGTTTAGAATAAGTGAATCTAGAGCGGTGAATTTTGAACCCTTCAGAATGAAGATATAATTAGATAAGAAGCTTTTACCTACTTTATAGTCGAATTGAATTGAATTTAGTCGATTACATTTTATTAAATGTGTTTCTTTTCACTGTGCTATTGAAAACTGAAAAAATCGATTTTATTTGTATATAAAATATATTCTAAAATTGCCTATAAAATCGTCGTTAAAAAACAGTTAAAATTGTTCTTAAAGTTATATAAAATTGCTTTTAAAATTGTCTTTAAGATTGTCTATAAAATTGTCTGTTAAATTGTCTATAAAATTGTCTGTAAAATTATCTTTAAAATTATCTTTAAAATTACCTTTAAAATTGTCTTTAAAATTATTTTTAAAATTGCTTAAAATGATTTTTATAATTATACCTATATAATGTATTATATACACATTTATATTTTATAAAATATTTTATAATTTTTTTTTAATATTGAAATTAAAATGTTGTTCTATTTGTAAATACAATGGTTGTACCTTGTATAGTTTAAATAGTAAACGTATTTACAAAAACTATCTAGCTAATTGAATTATTGCAAGGAAACAATTTAAACAAAAGTCTGATATAAACCCAAAATCCGTCACTAATTAACCTACCCTTACTTAATTTCTATTCAAGCAATTTCTCGTTCGAGTACTATCACTTGTAATCTCCCTAGAGCTTGAATTACTATCGGAAATATTTCCGAAAGCATGAATTTTTTTAAATTTAAAAAAAATTCATGCTTGAGGAGATATTTCCAGAAAGTAATTCAAGATTGTGGGAGATTCGGTAAGAAAATTTCACACCAAAGTAATATAAAAAATTATAACATGACATTTTCGTAAGACTTTTGTCAGACATTTGTCAGAAATCCTATCGCTGTGATATCGCTTAAGTTTTTTGGTTGCTACAGTAACGAGGTGAAACGAAAGCTTCTTATTGGTTAAAAAATGTTGGTGTGAAATTTTCACTAGTAATCTCCCTGGAGCTTGAATTACTATCGGAAATATTTCAGAAAGCATGAATTTTTTAAACGTTTTAAAAAAATGATTGAAGAGATATTTCCAGATAGTAATTCAAGATCGTGGGAGATTCGGTAAGAAAAGAACCTCGCACAAATATTATGGGAATTGGCTCACTGTCAAATTGGCTGAAATTTTGATATTTTGTTCGTTTCGGCATCCTTAGCAAAAGTTTCAATGGACACAAAGCTCAATTTTGCGTATTTCGGCTCCTACGGAGCTCCACAGCTCCACGGATTTAACATTGTTTACTACTTAAAAAGGTAATTTTTTCAAAAGTTTAGTATTTGCTGCGTTAAAAAAAGTACCCTCTTATGTTTTCGAGGTCGCTGCGTTCAAATCTAATGCCAATATAATAATATTGACAGTTGACAGCTGTCAAATAACTGTCAAACAGCATGTAACAAGCGAATAACTGTCAAACAGCATGTAACAAGCAGAATTGATAAAATTGACAAGTCTTTAAGGTTGCTTAATTCAAATCTAATGCCAAAAAGACGATATTGACAGTTGAGTACTATCGTTAATTAAATATTTGACATGATAATGTGTCAAGATAGAGTTTCTAAAATATCGTTTTTTTAACCTTCAGTTTTGAACTTAGCGACCTCAGAAACATATATTTACATGTAATCAATTTTGATTATTGCTTGTTGTTTGACAGCTAGTTGACAGCTGTCAACTGTCAATATCGTCTTTTTGACAACATATTTGAATTAAGCAACCTTAAAAACATGTTTACATATTAATTTTATCTTATAAATTACACTAGAAATTAATATTTTTTTGTTTAAAACCTAATTACACTAAAAAGGAAAACTGCATTCTTGACTCTAATCAATAAGTTTATGAATTTGTTTTCGATCCGAATTCAATAGAAACTTTTTATGAAATTTACTGAGTTTATAACTGTTAAATATATCTTGTACATTTCAGGCAAATAGTTATATAATTTTGCTGCAAGAAAATAATGACATCTTTGACTGAAGGATTTATTAGATCTGATGGTTTGTGTATTTAAATTGCTTTTTGTTCTTGTATTATAGTTATGTTATAGACGCATTCCGCCAGATTTGTTGCGAGGAAATTATGTTTTTTTATAAATATTCCTAAATGCACATTTTTAAACATTAAGAGCTGAAATTTGGCAGAAATATTGATTATAGAGTTCTTGAGGGCTAATAGTATTGATTTTGAAAAATATCGTTTTATAGAGATTTTTATTGTTGTATCTTGGTATCCAAAAAAGATTCACCTTTCCTGGTACTATAGTCTATTTTTATGTATGAGAGAGTATTAAAATAATAAAGCGTTCGTAATCCATAGGCGTACCACTTCTTTTAATAGACAGTTAAAATATTTTTTGAAGTTATACCTCGAGTATTTTAGTATGAAATAACATTTGTATAAATATTTTTACCTAATTAACCTGCTTATAACTTCTAAACAGCTGAAGGTAAAAAAATACAATTTTTTCTAAAATGTTTTATTTTTCCACAAGGTATGTTAAGAACATTGTGTCAAACGGGTTATGTAGGTATAAGGGTTTAAACTTTGACTTTTAAACAACGTTACGTTCATAAATAATAATTTTAATATAAAAACTACTTCTTACCTACAAATCCAAATCAGAATCGAAATCAGAAGATGAACTGTCGCAACCAATATTTACAATGAATGGCTCGATCATTTCATCAGTAATATTGTCCAACTTCCACATTTTCTCTTCTTCTTTAATCGTATGATTTACTGCCTTTTCCCAGTTTTCAGGCTTCACATTATTTACAGCCTCCAAAAACAACTGTTTAACATCACTCATTTTAAAAGAATTATTTTTTCTTGAAACTTCTCCCTTTATCTGTGCCCATATCAGTTCAATCGGGTTTACTTCGCAATGATATGGTGGTGATCTAACCACCGTCATCCCACGATTTTTTGCAATTTCATCAATTTCATATTTTTTTAATTTCTCTTTATGAAGGGAACACAAATGATACAGTTCTTTTCTCACAGAACCGGGATGGAACTTAATATTCTTTGAATTTAGCCAATTCTGTAAATCTTTTTTTAACCACTTGGTTGTGGCCTTTTTTTCTATAAGTCTCGAGTGATAACTTGCATTATCCATGACTATTATACAGTTCTGAGGAAGAAGATCTATCATTTGTTCGAACCACTCTTTAAAGACATCAGCATTCACGTCCTCATGGTAGTCACCGGTACGATTCAAAAGTCAATAAACCACCTTTAACAAAACCGTTTGAACTACCGATGTGTACTAGTATCAGTCTGCGCCCCTTTCCTGATGGTGGATTTAAACCAGTAGATAAATTATTTAAAAAAGTCTGTCTTCGACTTGTAACAGTTTCATCTTGCCAAAATTTATTTGGTGTATGTCCCTCGTTGATCCATGTTTCATCTAAATAAAATATATTGCTTCTTTGGTTTCTCATTTCTTTTATAGTCCTTAGGTAATTTCTTCTCCATACTACAATATCGCTTCTTTCTATTAAAATAGACTTTCTAGAATGCTTTTTCCATAGAAAACCTATTTCTTTTAAAAGTTTCAATAGTGTACTTCGACTCATTTCAGGGTAATCCTTATCATCTCGAACCGTGGCAAGAACTTTGTTTACTGTCGGAAATTCTTTTCTAAAGAAGAACGCATGCACTTTCCTTCGAAGTCTTTCTTTCAAATGATTTTCTATTTGAAATTTTGGTTTTCCTGGAGCTTTACGTGCTGTTTCAAACTCGCCACATTTCTCTTCTTTAACAACTCTGTAAATCGTAGATTTCTCAACACCAAGCGTACTACTAACTAATTCCACTGTGTCATCAACACTTTTACATAAATGTTTGTCTGTAAATGATTTAAAACAATTAAATATTCATGTTTTTTTATTAACTGTTAAAGGACCGATTTTTTGTCGTTTACGCGGCCCTTCCAAATTTTCCATGATCACACTAGAATTCACAATAGACTGCACACTGCACCTTGCAAGTTGCAACTAAACGACATTTAGTAAACTGTCAAGAATACACAACTTGGACCTCCTTACTAAATGGAAAACCTACAATCGCATTTTCGGTGAAATTTGTTGGAAAGGGATTTATCTACTTTTAATTCGATTACTGTAAGAAATTCTTGGAATTAAAATAAAACAAAATTGGCAAATGGGTACTTATTGAAAATAATCTTAAGATACGGCTATGTAATCTTTAATATACAGAGCTTTTGGCCTGTCCAAACCTTTTTCTATTGTTCTGTACAGCTTATGGTTATAAAAGACCAATAAAAGACCCAAAACTTGTATTAGCTCAGGTACATTTATGACAATTTTAGGAAATATTTAGATTATTCTGTAAAAATATTTAAAATTACCGCACTAAGTTTTGCATTAGATTTATTACTCTCTCATACATAAAAATAGACTATAAAAGCACTAGAATAACACGTATACATAATTGTGTCCAAATTTGAACTCTTAATATAACGTAGTTTAAAACTCACTCAACTATATCAATGGTTAAGAGTACAGAAATTTTATAGAGTATCAAAAATATGTGCTCATAAGAAAAACAATTTCCCAATTTTTCTCAAATCACGCTTTTTGCAGGTATATTGTCTGTGCTTTTAACCATAGATATGATTTTTGGTTCGTGTATAAAAATGTATTTATTTTTCACTTGTATATTATTTCTTTATTTTACCTTGGATACACTTGGCCATAACATCCGCTTATTGTACGAGGAGGGTCTGGATTTCTCCGGCAATTAATTTTTGGTTGCATTGGCTGAATTTTCGTTGATATTTTTTGTTAAATCGGTATACTATACAAATGCGCTGAAACGCGTTTTTTAAAAATTGTATAGCTCCGTACTACATTTTCTAACACAAGCTCCATTGACATTGGCAAACTATAAAACTGTAAGTAAAAGTAGTATTTTTCTTTTCGAATTAAAAATATTGTATGATAACGCAGACGAGGAGTTTCTTTTTTGGACGCTTCGACTAACGTCTCGACCGACAAACTTCATAATCGTCCGAAAAAGTAACATTTTTCGTCCTTGCATCATAAACTACTATTTTGTATGAAACTCAAAGCGATATAAACTGATTATTGGCAGATGTCTAACCTCTGAAACCGCTAAATAGTATATTGTGTACAAGGGCAGAAAATGAGCTTTAGCAGCCCGAGGCTATTAGCTGCATGAGCGAGCGAAGCGAAGCGAGGGCAGCTAATCGTTATTATTATTTTACAGTTTAGTTCTCTTGATTCTACACTGACGTTTAATGAAAATGTAAGTGAAACGTCAAAGTCAAAGGTATGTAGCTAGTGAAAAACTACAAAATCGTGTTGATTTTTGCGGCCCAAGGCCCGGAAATATTACTTTCGGTCTGATTTTTAGGGTTGATATGATTCATTTTCAGATACGGTAGGCGAAAAACTAATTTGTATACCCAATAGTATTTTTAATTCGTTTAAATGTTTTTATCGTTATTTAAATAAGGACCTGACCTGACCTGACCAAAAAGTTGTTTTTTATTTTCATTTTTGTACAAAAATTTTCTTGCAACAACGCGTGAAATATATATCTCGCATGTTTTCTATGATTTAAATTTTACAAGTAGAGACACATGTTCTGCTATGGAAGACAATGATGTTCAATTATTATTACAAGTGGCAACGGTGACGGTGGCGGAAAAATTGAGATCGCATGTAGATTATCCGCTTATATTTATTATGTTTACACTGCGGAAGCACCAAACTGCGTTGTAATTATAAAACGGTAGCGATTATCGACATGTAATGTATCAAATTGATCGTAAAATAGCATCTAATTACCTTCCAACCTTATTTGCATTTACATGATGGAAGATTTTGTATCATTTCTTTAAAAGACCTCAAAAATAACTAAAAGTTTTGGATATATTATGTTCATTAAACCTTATTCCTGCAGCTTTCTCAGTATGCCCTACAAATAAATATCGTAAAAATTTTGTACAAAATGTGTCCCTATAAAAAACTGTTAATTGTTGATTTAGTGCAAAATACTTCCCAACAGCTTATTTCAGCATCTTCAAATTTCATGATCTTTCTACAGTATTTACGATATATAGGGCAAACTAGGTAACTAACAGAAACTAGGTTTAAGGAACATACAGCCTGGAGTTCATTTGGGTTGTATGGAACCGCCTAAAGTTCCTATTGTCTGTTCTTACAGGTTTTTAAATTATTATCGTTTATTAATAATTCCTTAATATGCCATATGTATCGTGACGATATTATTTTCTTACGCTTAATTTTTAAAAGCCAAAAATTCAAAGAAACGTACTCGTACAGCAATGTTACATACTTAAAGTTATTTGTAACAGAGGCTTTCTCTTCCATTGTGTTGGTAATGGTGTAGGTGTCCTATTGGTACTAATTTCTCATTTGAAAGTCAAATTGTGACCCGCTCGACGAGGGATTATATAATTTTTGATTGACTGTATACTCGAAAAAAACTGTGTCACTGATCTTCGATGCTGGGATACAGGGTTTTCAATCGGACAGAGAAAATGTGCGTTCAGTTATTCCTGAACTCGATTACTTTGTTGTCAAATTTAAAAATTGTTACTATTTCCTATCGCGATCTTTTTTTTCAGAATTTTGACTTTTATAAACCCCGTAATCCTAATACCCAACATTTTTCTTCCATACATTTTTTATAGCCACTTTAATTTCTAATATCTGGTCACCGAGCTTCGCTCTTAACATTCAAATCTATATTTTTAAGCAGTCCAATGAATATATAATTTAAGTATTTTTATAACATGACAAATTATTAATTAATTCGGGAAAATCACGGAGTGGGCGACATCTACTTGAACTACTGAAAGGGAGATAAATAAAAAGTTGATTGGCGATTGGCTTGAAAGTAGGCGGGAAAATTAAAAAAGCTGTCAGTGTTAATTTTCAATTGGCTGCAGCTGTTGTTGACGTTTATCAACTGCTTGTCACAGAGGTTAGTTAAATGCATTAAAGTTACCTAGTTTTTGGGGATTTCACCCTTTTAGAGCAACATCTACTGACGCTTGATCTTCGCGAATTGTCACGGTGGACAGGCCCCGTTTCCGGGACGGGCAACAGCAGCGTGTAGGGCACACGTCCCGTCAACAGAAGATCGCTCAGCTCACTCTATTTATCACTATATAAGAAAAACTCTATGTTCAATTGATTTTATTATTTATTGATCTGCAGTGAAGGAAAATTATAGGTCTGATATTCATACTTGGGTAAAAACCTCCACAAAAACCTGTGACCAGACTCTCGACGTGTGGCAGTTCAGTTACAAAAATAGTTCATTCGTACATTACATTACAATTTGTTTTTGGAAAATACAAAGTCACAATCAACCTTAAAATGTACTATGAAAATAGAGAATTTTAAATGTCTCTTTAAAGTTTCTTGTAAAATAAAAAATTGAAATCTGTTAGTAGTACACGTGTACAAGCATTTATTCTTTTTCTCTCTCTCTCTCTATGATAGTGAAAACTTAAATATTAAAACTGTCCGCATAATAAAATAGTAGCTGTAAGGGGTAGTCTCACACTATCGGGGAAGGGAACAACCTTTACCCGATGTGCATAAAGCATTTCCACCCGCCAAAAAAAAAAAAGATTAGCTTTAGCTTAGGTTAGATCTTTGTAATAAATAAAGAAAAGTACGATACGTGTGACATTTTGACATCTGTTACATTCTGACAGGTGTCATATTTTGACATTTGTTCATTTTGATAGTTGTTACATTCTGACACGTATCACATTTTAACAGTTGTCACGTTTTTACAGGTGTCACATTTTGACAAGTGTCCATTTTACCAGTGTTACTCAACGTTCCTATAAATATTTTCCTAAACCCATGATTTCTGAAATTGAATTGGCAACGTTGTATTTTCAACTTTAAATTTATGAGATGGCTGTCATTTGACAAGCAAATTATTTATATCCGTCAAATGAACCTTTCCTTTTTTATATAAAGGGGCAAATTTAAAATTGAATTCTTTCAGATTAAAACGCTAGAAATTAAATAAAGTCAAACCTTTTTACTACTATACTATATAGAAGAAAGGAGTGCAGTATTTAATTTGCAGAACGTAGTACAGGTTCAAGAGGTAGAAATTTTATTTTTACCTCATCCTTCAATGCTTATTTGTAGTTAAAATTTAAATTTAAATACATCTGATCGGCCTAATATAGTTTTTGTCTAGATTTAATCTCGTTTCCATGGTTTTTACTCTAATAAACCTGTTCTTTTGACAGATAGGTCAGACTTTATTTATTCATAGCCGTATCGTATGTATTTTAATTGATTCAGAATTTTGTATTAATATATATTTCAAAATGGCTTCATTCTAAAAATATTATCAGTCCTTCTACATCCTTGAAGGCAGAATTATTAGTAATAGCAAGGCAACATAAAAACAAATTCAAAAAATATATTATAGATGAGATGGCCAGAGAAAAAGGAATTAGAATTCTCAGATTGCCTCCGAACCACGCAGAGTTAAATTCAATTGAACTGATCTGGTCACAATTATTAAAACGTTATGTTTCTCAAAACAATAAAACATTTAAATTTCCTGATGTGCGAAATTTGTTTTTGAAGGCAGTTTCAGATGTAAATAGAGAACATTGGGGAAAATGCATTGGTCATGGTAAAAATGTGGAAAATTCATTTAGGAAAGTGGATATATCAATGGATAATTTAATAGAACCTATAGTAATAAATCTCAGAAAAGACAATTATAGTGATACCAGTAGTTTTAGTGAAGACAGTGACTTTTAAAGATAGTTCTTGAACTAACTTTTTTTTTAATCTTTGAGTTTAGGTAAGTACTGAAGCGTTACTTTTAATGCCAAGAGATTAAAAACAGTTTAATCCCAACATGTAATCCTCCTTGTTATTTATTGGTTAAATTTAATTCGTTCAATGTTAAAGTGTCAGATGCATAAGGTTTATTTTTATTTTTTGTAAATAATATAACTTCAAAATTTAATCTACGAAGTGGGTATATATATTTTATATGCTGTGACCTTATTTATATTATAGAAACTTATTTTGCAAAGTACGCCTATGGAATGTGACGTTATATCCTCTCTCCTTTATAGTATATTACTATAGAAACAAGTTGCCGTTGCTAGGAAATAAAACTAAAAGCTTAACTTTTCTTGTAAATATCTCGGAAGATCGAATTTTCACAGACATGAGACCTACATTTTCTGTCGATTTAGATAGGAATTAGTCTACCCTGAAAGTTTCATTGAATTTTGACGAGTGGATTTCGAGATCCTCTGGACACACATACACACACACATACAAACCTTGCTCGTTTAATAGTATTTGATTTCTCTAATTTTCTAGTAAAAAAATTGAATAGTATTTTTGGTGCTTTAAAAAACGGATGTAATATGTTCTTTAAACCTTTAATATTGTTTTATTTCTATTTGATTAAAGCTTAGCTTTTTATATTGATATTTTTTTTGTTTTTTGTTTTGTTTGGTTTATATATTATTTATAAATTATTTTCCTATGTCTTTCTCTGATGTAAATTTCTTTGAAATAAACTTTATTATTATTATTATCAGGTTAATATTGAACTGAGCCTTAGATAAAATGTTAAATCGAAAAAAAGCGAGACAGCATTCCGAGAACCCGAGATTTTTGTGGTGATAAAAAAATCCGAAACCAAACTTTTACATTTCTAAAAAAAAAAGGTAAAAAAAAGTAGAACGACTGATTCGTAACAAAGTTCCTTGTGCGTCATCAATGAAAATTAGGTTGCAAGTGTCAGCTAGCTTGTAAGCGTAGGATGGAAAAGAAAATGAAAATGGAGGAAACCCAGAAAATGCCCCGAATAAATCGAAAGTGTGGGTAAAAAATCGCTTTTCCCAGTTGGCATAAACAAGAGAAAACCAGGATACAGGTGATGCTCCAAGCGGACGTGAGACAAAGATACTTTTATAATTCTGTAGAATGTCATTTTTCATTTAAAATTTTGTTAAAAATAAACATGTTAGATCTGTCAACTGCAAAATAAAAATCCTCCAAAAAAACTAATTTAAATAAATCCGGTTTTGAAGATTTCAATGTTGAAACTTAAAAAAATATGGGAATTGTTCTCTTTTTAATTATATAACAGGGGCACCAGTGGGTTAAACATTTGTATTGTTTTGTTTTATTACATTATTCACACCATTTAAATATAATTAATTAAATTACACTTAAATATGTTAAAAATTATAAAAATACATCTAAAAAGTTGAATAAATTGTGACGCAGGTGGTCCCAGAAGTACCCAATCGAACAAAAAATTTGGAAAAATTTTTTATTTCTCTATTCTCTTCATAGCTTCCTTTTGGCTCGATATACTTTTTATTTATAGCGAGAGCTCCTCAAAATAGCCATCAACCTCAGACTCCATCTCTTCATTGTTGTCAAATATTTTACCACCAAGCAATTTTTTCAAGGTTGGAGGCAGAAATAATCTGAGGGTGCTAAATCTGGCGAATAGGGTGCTCGAGAAAGCAACTCGAACTTGCAATAAGTTCGCATAATGCTCATCGTTGATTGTTTTTTAGTTCTGAAGATAACCTATGAAAATTATATCACTAAATTATACTCCCTTTACGTATTTCTATTCAGTTAAGTCAACAACATCTTGTCTGACTAGTCAAGATTTCTATAATATTAGTAGAGACTCCAAGACCTGAACTAGGGTCCTGTGGGAAAGATTGAGTATGGAGAATTTTTCTTCAGAAATGTTTATTAGGTGTTCTAGTAAGTGTTTTGGACTTGGGTGGACATCCGCCACCCCGTATATTTTCCAGCTATGACGTCATCAAAGATGGCGGTCGCAGGAACACAGAAATATTTCAGGCAATACTAGACCGATTTGCATGAAACTTAAAAACGTAAAAAAATGAATAAAAAAACTGTAAAAGGTTACCTGATAGGTTACGATGGAGATGAGCGTTATCGCATTTGGGTGAAGGAAGAAAATAGAGTTATTTTAAATAGAGATGTCTTGTTTCAAGAAAAATTAAGTAAGTGTGAGTATGTAAAGTTGCCATTAAAGGACATAGAAGTTCAAAATAAGAGAAAGCAAACGGATCAAGAGGTATCTGTTGAGACAGAAGGAGCAGAAGAAAGTGAATATGGAGAATCATCAGAGAGTGAAGAGTATGATTCATCAGATGAAGAACGAGAAGATCCGCTCTCAACGTTTTCCAAAAATTTGAGGGACCGTTCAAAGTTGTCCAAACCGGCACACTTAAGAGACTATGTAATGTTTGGAGAAGAAGTAGTTTTTCAAATCACCACACCTGAAACTTATGAAGAAGCTCTCAGTGGAAATAATAAAAATTATTGGAAAGAAGCCATGGACAATGAGATAAAATCCTTAAAGGAAAACCATACATGGGAACTAATAAATCTACCAAAAGGATCTAGAGTGATACCGTCTAAGTGGGTTTTTAGAGTAAAAACAAATCCTGATGGGTCAGTGGATAAGTACAAAGCCAGATTGGTTATAAAAGGTTTCAGTCAGAGGCATGGTGTAGATTTTAACGAAACATTCAGTCCAGTAGCAAAACTAAGCACAATTAGAGCCATGCTAAGTATTGCAGCTACAAAAAATTTGCATTTGATTCAGTTTGACGTTTCAACTGCATTTTTATATGGATATTTAGATGAAGAAATATACATGGAACAGCCAGAGGGCTATACCGATGGAACCAAAAAGGTTTGTAAATTATTACGAAGCTTATATGGACTTAAACAAGCTCCAAGGTGCTGGAATAAGAGATTCAGTAGTTATCTTAAAGAAGCAGGGTTTAAAACAAGTGAAGCTGATCCTTGTCTTCATATTAGAGGAAGTCACAATAAAAAGTTAATGATTGCATTGTTTGTTGATGATGGCCTAGTTATGGCAAGTAGTCAGAAAGAAGCTGAGTTCTTTATAGAAGAGTTAAAGAAAGAGTTTAAAATCACAGTTAAACCAGCATCTTATTTTCTGGGATTCGAAATCGAACGTTTGAAAGAGGGTTCAATTAAAATTTGTCAGCAAGCATACGCAAGAAAGCTGTTAGAACGTTTTAACTTCAGTGAATGTAAACCTGTTTCGACTCCTATGATAAAGTTGGGAGATTCTATTAAGGACGCAATAGAAAGTGACAAAAATCATAATTTTCCATACAGAGAAGCTGTAGGAGCATTAATGTACCTAATGGTAGGTACTAGACCAGATATAGCCTACAGTGTTAGTGTTTTGTCAAGAACTCTAGACTGCCCAAGTACGCAAGATGTGGCAAGATTAAAACGAGTATTTCGTTATATAGCAGGTACTTGTAGTTTAGGAATACAGTTCAGTGCAGATGGTAGTTGCAAGTTAGACTGCTACAGTGATGCAGATTTCGGAGGCTGCAACAAAACTGGTCGCTCTACGTCAGGAGTTGTAGTGACATATGCAGGAGGGGCCGTATCGTGGCTCAGTCAAAGACAACAATTGACTGCTACGTCAACAACTGAGGCCGAACTGGTAGCGGCAAATGAGGCAGTCAAAGAAATTATATGGCTGTCTAGACTGTATGAAGAGATGGGCTATCCAAAACAAGTTCCTACTCTTCAGATAGACAACCAGGCAACGATTCGTCTTTGCCATAACCCTGAAAATCACCATCGGACAAAACATATAAAAATAAAGTATTTCTTTATAAGAGAAAAGGTGTTGGAAGGTGCTCTTCAAGTCAAGTATATTCCTACTGAAGATCAGATAGCTGACATCATGACCAAGCCACTTCCAAGACCTCGACTAGTGATTTTGAACAATAAGTTGGGACTTTTACAAAGTGTATAGAAAATATATTGTTCAATAATTTTGCATTTATGTAACATTAAGTTTTTTTTAATTTTCTGTTTGTAGTCAAAAGAAAAAAGGGAAAGTTTTAAGATTCAGTGTGAACTTTTGAGATTCATTGGGAAATGAGTTCTGTTAGTTTTTCTTTTGTAATGCTATTTTTCTTGGCAACGAAAAATGTCATAATGTTTAATGTCAATGCGTATTAAAAACGTTTTTCTGCAAGCTAGTGTTTTACTATTTAATATTCAATCATTCGCTGCAAAATATAAAAAGTTTGTTGTAAATATTATTTTTAAGGTGAATAGAAATGTGTTTATAACTGCTACTATAAATAAATAAACAGTTTCGTTAATTATATCATATTCTTTATAACTTAATAAAAACATAAGTATCATGAATGCACACAGATATTGTATTGAAATATGATCAGATTATAATTGTTAGAACCACACGATATCACATAAAAATGACTTAACACCGAAACACGGTTATATGATTGTCTAAAAAGGATTTTTACAGGTTGACTCTAATCCCTTACTGCCACACTTGTAGAAGGAGCAACATTTAACTTCCTTTTCCCTACAAGTGCAGGAGGATGTGGCGCATTTTAAACAGTTGCAAGCACCAACAAAATCAGTGGGATATTTGTGTAAGTGTTTTTGGGGCACCAAATTATCTGTAAAACCAAAATCACAAGGGTCTGAGCCAACAAGCACATCATCAATACAATGTCGCTGAAGGTACGATCTCAACAAATGGCCCCCAACGCTTCTGCTTGTAGGCGGCAAATCTGCAATGTCTATATGCTTGGCATGATGATACAGCCATAATCTAAGTTCGTCTAAGGACTTACAAGATGACCCTTTTCTAATTAACAGCACTAGGTATTCTTCTGCTGGTTTGAGGCTTTGTTGTCCCAGTTAGATGATATACCAAAGTATTCCAAATACAGTGTAGATTCACTTTGAAGAGCTGCTTTTTTGGTGCCAAACTTACTCGTATAATCTGATCCAGATAATCCGTGGATGGCTGGAAGCAAAGAGCATAAATTTTGGCCCATTTTTGTGTGCATATCATGAACAGACAAAAGTCGCGTGGAATCACCAATTCCAGTGCGCACCCAAAGTTCTTGAAAACCAAGTTCATGAAGAGTGGCCCAGTGAAACAAAGCTAACACCATTATATCAGTGTCCGCACTAAAGAGAACGACTTTTTTGAATCCACACAGTATTGCCTGCTTTGAATAAATCAGCATTCTGCTTCCTCTACTGACATACAATTTCATTCTGGATGGTTCGCTTGTCTTCCACCTTGCACCGAGGTACAATTGAAGGTGACTTCATCTTCTTCATCACCATAAAAAGCACTGAACGTGTGGTTGGTAGTAGATGGTGTTTCAGTTAGAGAAGCTATCAGTGTGTTGGCAATGAACAATTATAAATTCAACTTGTTCCTTGGAGACCCCCAGAAACTGCTGAGTTTGATGACGTCATAGCTGGAAAATGTACGGGGTGGCGGATGTCCACCCAAGTCCAAAACCCTTACTAGGACACCTACTAAACATTCCTGAAGAAAAATTCTCCATACTCAAACTTTCCTGCAGGACCTTAGTGCAGGTCCAGGACTACTTAGTCTCTGCACTAGCACCAAATCATCTGATCGTTTACATTCAATCACTTACAAGGTCCATTTTACACCTTTCCGGACGTGAGAACGTAAGTGTGCAATTTTGCTAGCAAATATCGATCTCAAATATAAAGTAAGTTTAATGAAAGTATATTAAAGTTTAAATTAAATAGTTGGAATAAACTATTTCCTCCAAAAGATGTGAAATCGATGCAATTATTTTCATTCTATTACTGTTAGAAAAGTTCAGATTTGCTCATCGATCAAGCTCATTTCATAACTACAGGTAAAACTTTAGAGTTCCACAGGAGTTTTTATATTTTCTAAATAATAATTCGGCAATTGACAATTGCGATTTTCAACAAACGTGTAAAGCTACGTTTACACTGTTTTACTTTTGATGTATATCCAAATTGAATCATCCAGAGTGAAGTCATACGAAATAGGTACATTTTTCATCCAGTTTTGTTCACTGTTCACTGGCCATTACGTGTCTTGTGTATATTCTGTGAGGTGCAGGAAGTAGTGAACTGCACCTTCATTCTGGAGAATCATCAGTTCAGGGAACGACTCTTTCAGGGTCAGATATGTTTCTTCATTCATGTTTACTATTCACTTTGGATGAAACACAAATGAAAGGCAATATACACTTGTCGCTTTGGATGATTCCTCCAAAGATGAATATCCAAAGTGAAAAGTGTAAATGAGCCTTAATAAATTAATTAAAACAAAGAAGCGGGACATTAATAAATTCATCAAGGTTATTTTGTTTTCGTAAATACGGTGTGAACATTGTAAATAAAAAATTGACTAGACAAATACCATTTTTGTGTTGTTTATAATTTATACATACATGAATACAGAATTTAAACAAAGGGTAATTATAATATTATAAGGGGTTATTCAGTGTAGAAGAAGAGCGTTAATATGGAGATTTACATAGGAAAATGCAGAGAAACCTCATAATTCTTTTACTTTTTTTTCGTAAATTAAGATTTTTTTCATAATAGATAATTTACAAACAAAAAAAAACATATTTTACCCTACAAATGTCCAAATTACATAAAAAAATAAATTTATTATAAAATTTATATTTTTATAACTGAGTTTGTGTTTTCAACGATTGCCAGTCGAATTTATTTCCTCTTTTGTAGATTTTTATGTGGGATATTCATTTTTTATGCATAAAAAATACACTGATTTTACAGATCGATTTACACTTGTTCTCCCCAATTAATAGCTTTTGAAAGGCACTATATGTTCCTTAATCCTAGTTTAAGTTGGTTAACTAGTTTGGCCTATACATATATATATATATATATATATATATATATATATATCAATTTCTTAACTTCTCAGACTTAATAATAAAATCTGCCGCACGCCGCTGTTAATGAACAAAATTAATTTCCTTCTAATCAGTAGGCCATTCCTCTTAGATGAATCGTTGTGGAGAACCTCCTCGATCTATGGTACGTACTTTCGTTCTTGATTTCTATTATTATGGATTACATAAATTTCCTTAGTTGATCTCTTTCTGCAAATGTAAAAGTATCAGTTTCATTTAATTGTTATTTGTCTCGCTGCTTTCTATTTGGACCGATATATTCACTCTGTTTGTGTTTCTTAATCGAAACAATTCAAATACTTTCTCGATCTAGAAATATCTACGGGGTGTTTGTGAATAGGATTATGAAAAAATATAAAAAAAGTGACAGTATTACAATTGTAAACGAAAATAAATAGAAAATTGTTAATTTATTGATCACCGTAGCACATAACAAAAATTGTTTTGACTATTCTTTCGTCTGAAGTGTTAAGTGATAGACCCACGTTTATAAATCGACGCAAAAACTTTATTACTCTGAAACTTCGCCAAACACTACATTGAAACATCCTCTCGACGCTGTTTTTGTGAGGAATTATGGCATCCATCTTTTAGTAAATTACTTTACCATATTCATTCTTTTCAGACAACAACCTTCATGTATGTATACGTCAGCTTGGGTAATTCTGTGACCACCCTCGTAAAACAAGGCAATGTACTTTGATTTTTATTGCTTGTACAATACAAATACATTATAAAAGATGTCTGATACCCAAAAATATTCTATACTTAAACTAAAAAATACCATAATTTATCCTCCAGACTAATTTAACGATAATTTCGACCATAAAGTATAGTTAATTAAAATAAAACTGTAATTGGAAACATATCCCTTCCTTTTTCGGTTCAAGTACATCCAAATAAACCTACGTTTACATCATTTTCCCATACCAAACCAAGAATTTCTAATTACGTATTCGGTTTTATAGAAATCCTTGAACTTTACCTGTCCTCCTACTGTTTCCACAAAATAAATATCACCGGAGTAGAGTAGTAGAAACGTAGTAGTACGTTCAGGATAACCTATGTGCCAGTAGAGTTATATTTTGCTTTGAAAAAACTACAGCTTAATTAAAACAAAAAAGAACGTTTTAAATTTAAATTTCATAAAAAAAATTATTTTTGCGGGAGATAAAAATGATTAATACAAAAGTTTTAGATTTTTTAATTATCTACAATTTTCACATTAAACTTTTATCGATACGATGCATACTTTAGCCACAAATCGTAAAAACCAATATCCAACCCTATATTTATCTGTCTCCACCCCCTTCTGGAACTTTTACTCAGTCGTCTTGATTTTTCTTAATTTACCCTAAATTTTCCGACCACCCATATACTGCTAAGAATTTTTCAAGAATTCGGGTATTTAAAATCAGTTTGGCTATTGGTCTATTATTCTTTTAATAGAATAAGTTGGTGTGATGAATAACAGTACGGAAAATACCAAGATTGGTTTCTGTCTTTTGGTTTCTGTCTTTTGGTTTCTGTCTTTTGGTTTCTGTCTTTTGGCTTCGTCAGTTGTGCCTTCAAATCCAATAAACCAGATTCTAAACATAGCTTGATCCACTAAAACATCAGTTACACAAAAATAATATCATCTGTTCGCCAAACTTTTAGATATTTAAATAATCAGGAGCGAACATAAAGAGCCAAGGAAAATAAGAAGCTGAGATAAACAGAAGAACGGCAAAAACATTGAAATTATACTTTTCAATGAATCAATAATTTTGTAAATAGAAATTTCTTAAAAATCAAATTTTAATGTCTTTAAATCAATAAAATAAAATACTGAAGAAGAGTAAAGGAGTTGCAAAAATATTATTTTAATTTAAAATTTACCTAAACTAAAACGCTTTTAATGTTTTGTTCCACTGATTTAACTTCTGATTCAGTCCTGCGTTTATTTTATTTCATCCATACGTTCTTTGTTTTTACTTTAAGTAGGTGGTTCAGCCATTTGTTATAAAATGTATTGTATTACTAAATTATTACTACTTTTAATTATTTTGATATCTGTAAATCTTTCTAATCTCAGGGATTCTTTAATTGTGAGTTCATGTTCTTATAACTTCCCCTTAATCTATGCTACTGATAGTCTCTGTATTTGGCACAAAATAAAATGTTGTTTCAAAATTTAGAATGAGTTTATTTTAATAGAAAATCCAAATAAATATATACAAAGATCAGACTATTGACTATAATGAGTTACTTTCACGCCCACACACTCACTCAAAAATTTGAATTTTGGCGCAATAAATTTTAATTTAACTAATGTTGGCACACCCGAAATTCTAAACAGTGATTAATATGTCTATCTTAACCACACAAATGCATACCTCACTCGTTGTTTTTGATCTGCAGTATGTGATAATTGATTATAATGAATTGATACCTTTGAATATCCTTATTTCTTCTTCTTCTCCCTCGTACAACCAGTGATGTGTTACAACTAGATTTCTAGTTATGTGATGTTTCCACTTTCTGTTGGTTTTTTTAATGGATGTGTGCCCGATTGATCACGCCATACGAACTTAATATCCAGATGATATCCACAACAAGCCAAATAACTTCCAGTTGTTTAAGTATTATTTAATACTAACCACTTACTATTCATAAACAAATTCGCCGTAATAATGGTCCTCCCAGAATATAAATGTACTTTTTCAAAATTTGTAACTTTTCCTTAATATTTTTTTAACTTTTCAAAATTTATTTTCTTAAATTTTTCCTCCTAATCTCTCTTTACCATTTTCTAACTAACTAACTTCTTTTAAACTTTTTAAATTAAAATATTTTCTTAAATTTCATTTACTAAACTCCTTCTACCATTTTATAAACTAACTACTTTTCTTTTTTTAGATGCTAGGTTCCCTTCTGACGTCATGCAGAAACTCTCAAATTATTTCAAAATTTTGATTCTATTATACTTTATTATCAATTTTATGTGTTTTGAATTTCATAATATTAATTATAACAATTAACATACTTTCCCTTTATATTCTGGTGTTCAATTTTCTACATTTTATCAATTTATAATTTAGTTTCCAAAGTTGGTATCCTGACATTTCATTTTAAATAGTTGTCACAACCCTTATTTTATTTCGCCATACAGGTTGTCCTGATATTATAATTTGTTATAAAGATTGTCCCAAAATAAATTGTTAATAAAATTTTGAATTTTGACTATTATTTAATTTTGGTTTTAAATTTTTAGATTACTATCAGAGCTTTTAAAAAAGGTTTTTTTCTATAATAAGTATCTCACATTAAATCAATCCCTTAGGTAAGTTCACCTTTAACGTTTCTCTTTATCTATAAATTACCATTTTGTTTATTTTTCTAAATTCTATTTTAATAATATGATTTCTTTATTCTTACCTGACACATTAATTTTAAGAAGAAATATCGGATTGGGCATAGTCTGGGTATTTATTTTCTTCAATTTTACTTTAATTTTATCTAAATATTATAATTTTGATAATGTTAAAATTCCATTTCATTTGATAATGTTAAATTCCATTTCAGTATATACTCATTTTTCTTGTAAAAAATAGAAAAATTACCCTATTTACATTATTGTGGATTTGTAGGTACATTTAAAAAATTAATTTTTTGTCAGAAAAAACAATTGTTTCTAATATTTGTGAGGTATTAAATCCAGGTCATGATGTCCCTTTCCATTCTTTAAAATCACAGTATTTTAAATTTGAAAATAAAGTAAAAATTATTTTTATTGCGTAATAATCGCATTTTTTATTACTATTATTTTCGTATCAGACGCGTTTTATAGCGATTTTTTTGCCAAGAACTAAGTAAACGTTCGCCGATCAAGGAAATATTTAAATATTCAAATATTCAAGTAGTAACGTGAAACCAGATCTTTAAATAATTTGAAGGATAAAATTTATTTGAAATAATCGTTGCATTCCACCGACCTAAATTTGTTCCGCTTACCTTGATATTACCGCAACTCCATTTACACTTTTACCATAATAAATATTCTTTATTTTATTTGCGAATCAGATCCGCATTGAATTTTTTATGGGATTGCAATAAATTGTTCACTAGCAGGACGTTTAAATCCTTTTTGAATGAGACTGCAAATTAATCTGGTGATCAGGATATTTCGTGAATAATTAGAAGAAAAAGGGGGGGGGGGAGAAGTGTCAAAAAATTTGAAAATATCTGAAAAATTATGTCACACAAAAACCATTTTCTTTCATTAGACAAATATAAACAAGAATGTGTAATAACATGAATACTAATCTAATACTTTTACAAAAAAAAGTAAAAATTCTAAGAAAAATATTGCGAAAACAAATATGGGAGAGGTTGAAAAATTTTAAAAAAATTAGCTAAATAATTAAGTCTAATGTTAATATCGGCGCCAAAATCGTTTTAAGGATTAAAATACAAATAAAATTATTAATTTAAAAAATAAACTGCAACATGGTTTCTCAGAAGGTAAATCCACTTGTACCAACCTTACTCCTCTTTATTTACTTTATTTATAAACTATATACCTGAAAATCTTGAAAGGAGGCTACAGGTTGACTCTGTAAAATATGGAGAAACATCTACGCCCGTTCTGGTTCTATAAGGAGTACCACAGGGATCTCATATATGCCTAATATTCAGAATTTCTTATTTTTGCGGACGATCTGAATCTTTATCAGGTAATTACTTGCTAGGACATGCCAAATTAGAACAAAAATAATTAGGTTCGCTAAAAAAATTAGAAGTTCAATGTTTTTTGAATATAGACTGAATAATGTAGCTCTTAAAAGAGAAACATATATTCGCGATCTGGGAGTTAAATTTTGATAAATTTTGTATTTGTTTTTAATTTTTGCCAAAAGAAGCTTCTAAAATATGTTTTCTTTTTGTCGGTTTTTTCAAAAAATGTGTACGTTAAAGGGTTAAGTATCCAGTAAAAAAGTAAGAAAATACAGTCGTTTTATTTTCGCCTAACTAGAAAAACAAAAATAATAAAATGTCATTGAAAATAAATCCATATACGGTTTTGTAGGACACAATTAAAATCGGTCATTTTTATTCAAAACAAATAAAATTACTGATTTCATCATACACATTGACCTCGATATTTTCTAGAAACAAATATTATTTAATATTTTTTCGCACATGCAACAGGTATTTTTTTTAATTGAATTACGGAGTCAAGGTCTAAGTGAGGCAGCTTAAAATTGTGTACTGATAAACTCCGTCGAAAAAGTTGTTTTTTAATCAATAAATTATTAATTACACTTGAGTTCAGTATAATTAATTATGAAGTAATTTTGGTATTTTGTTTACCGAAAGCAGGAAATTTAAAAAAACGGAGGTTAACTAAATTATCCAGCATGGGAATGAATGCGACATGATCTAAATTACTGTTCTGTCGTTTGTATACTTTATATAATATAAAACTATTCAGATTTATCACTGAACACCAAAAGAATAATATGTCAATACTAGTGGCGAAATTTTTCACCTCCTTCCAGCCTGGACCAAAATATTCTAATGATATTCTGGGTTAATTTAAACACTCTGACTTAATTTTTCATCCTCACGTGGGAACAATAAACAAAACCACATAAAATAGTCTGAACTGTTTTGTTTAGGTTATAGAGTCTAATTTTTCCGACATTTTAATCACAAAAAATAAATCTTTAATTAGGATAAAACTAAGTCAGCAAGCGCCCTGCTTATTTTACCCCAATTTCTCCATTGTTCTCTCGACCGAAGGCAACGACACAATATTTCCTCGATATTGTCCTTCCTCCTTCCGCGCCATATTCACAGAATCATCTCCCATCGCCTACTTTATCTGTCTGGCTTGGCCCACCGTGACACCAGGGATTAGACTCATATCTCCAAAAGACAATTGTTTACAGAAGTCACGCCCAAGCAAACCAGCCAATGCAGCGGTGGCGCTATTTTGGGGCTCAAGGGATTTTAAAATGATATTTCTATTTATATGTTATTACGTCTTTTTTTAGTAATTAATTGTAGAATATAAAGCCCATAAGTATTTTGAAATTAAAAAATTGTATTGAGTACGTTCCGCTTGGTGTATCCCACTATTCCCTAACAATACAAGATTCTTTAGCTACTAATAGTTAACGACGCCGACGCCAATGAAACGAGAAATAGTTTGGCGAAGGCTCCAGGACAAAAGACGAACGTGGCGTTGAATACGTCACAGAGGACTCGATGGGGTTTTTGCTGAGTAAAATCACGCCACGATCGTATTTTCTCTGTGCATATTAGATTCGTACACTAAGAAAAGTGAATTTCTTATTAGAATGTTGCCTACAATACGTATTCACATACAGCACATAAGTAATTTGAAAGACATTTTCACACTCTTTTCCCATTTTTCCGCCATCTTTTGTAAATTTCTTCTACCTAAAATACTCCTCTTTTGAAGATATCTACCGAAATAGTTAAACAATGATGCCACTAATTTAATAAAAACGCGTTCAAGGAGCAATCCCTAAAACCAGAAAAGGCTAAACACTTAAGAATCCTAGAATGGAATGCAAACGGGTTACTACAGCACCAACAAGAACTACAAACAATCCTGGAACTAGAAAAAATTGATATTTGTCTCATTGCTGAAACGCACTTCACTAAGGAGTCATTTATCAAATTTAAGGGTTATAAGGTGTATAATACTATCCATCCTGACAATTCAGCAAAAGGCGGAAGTGCAGTTATAATAAAGGAATGTATATTACACCACCAAGAAATGGGTTACCAAACGGTAGAGATACAGGCCACATCTATTAAAATTAAAACAAATACTTACGAAGTTACAATCACAGCTTTATACTCCCCACCGAGACATGCTATAAAAAGAGAACAATATGCTGACTTTCTGAATAGCCAAGAAGACAGATTCATAGTTGGAGGAGACTTCAATGCGAAACATACCCACTGGGGATCCAGACTAATAACATCTAAAGGTAAAGAACTATTAGTAGCAACATGCAACAATCTCAAATGTGAAACACTCTCAACTGGAAAGCCAACGTACTGGCCCACAGATCCGAACAAAATTCCTGATCTTACAGATTTCTTTGTAATTAGAAATATATCCTCAAATTATATACTTGGGACATGAACTCAGATCACTCACCCATACTTCTTACACTGAGTGATAGTGTGATTCAAAAAGAAAAGCAACCTAAATTAGTTAACAAACGAACGGACTGGCAAAGCTTCAAAATCAAACTTGAACGGTTAATTAATCTCTCGGTTCCGTTGAGAACAGACGAACAACTACATCAGGAAGTCGAACGTTTTGTCAAAGATATTTAACAAGCAGCTTGGGAGAACACCCCTGATTTTAAATACAAAACCAAAGGAAATAATTATCCAAAAGAGATAAGAGACCTTATACTAGAAAAAAGAAAAATCAGAAGAAAATGGCAACAGTCCAGAGCACCAGCTGATAAAACAGCTTTAAATAATGCAACACAACAGTTAAAACGCGAAATTCAGCGTATTAAAAATGAATCGATTGGTGAGTACTTGAGTGAATTAACTAATGACAGCAGTACCGATTATTCACTCTGGAAAGCAACCAAACGATTAAAAAGTCCAATTACACATAACCCACCAATTAGAAAGGAAGACGGGAGTTGGGCACGAAATAATATACAAAAAGCAACCAGATTCACAGAACACTTAGAAAAGACTTTCCAGACCAACGATGGTGAAGAGACCCAAGACTGGAATGAACCAGAACAGGAAGATTCAGTCATTAGACCTACTTCTCCAAAAGAAGTTTATGTGGAAATCGAAGCAAATATAAATCCTAAAAAAGCCCCTGGATTTGATCTCATTACCGGGGAAATCTTGAAACAACTCCCACGTAAAGCTGTTGCCAAACTGACCAACCTTATGAATGCATCATTTAAGATGAGAAACGTACCTCAGCTATGGAAAGTAGCAGAGGTTATAATGATACCTAAGCCAGGTAAACCTCCCTAAGAAGTAACGTCATACCGACCAATTTCTTTGTTGCCTGTTATTTCGAAACTCTACGAAGAATTGCTTCTTAAGAGATTAAAACCTACAATAGAAGAAAAGGACCTGATTCCCTCCCATCAATTTGGTTTTAGAGAAAAACACTCAACGATCGACCAGGTGCATAGAATCACAGACATAATTGAAAAGTCTTTAGAGGAAAAGAAAGTCTGCTCTACCGTCTTCCTAGACGTGGCCCAGGCTTTTGATAAAGTCTGGTATGAGGGCCTTAACCACAAGATAAATTTGTTACTACCACGTCAGTATTCAGAACTCTTAAAATCCTATTTATCAAACAGATATTTCAGAATAAAACAGGAAGATGTATATTCTGATCTAAGAGAAATTAAGGCAGGAGTACTCCAAGGTAGTGTACTAGGTCCAGTACTCTACTTACTGTATACCAGTGATATTCCTAACCTTGAGCACGATACTATTGCAACATTTGCTGATGATACTGCCATTCTGGCTGTTGGAAAAAACCATGAAGAAGCCAACCGAAAATTACAAACATCTGTAGACCTGATTAACACCTGGACTAAAAAATGGCGTATTAAGTTAAATGAAAATAAATCTGTTCATGTTAACTTTACTAATAAACGAAACCAACACATTCCCATAAGAATAAATAACGCTCAGATTCCCTATGCTAATACAGCAAAATATCTTGGAATGACACTCGACGCTAGACTTCGCTGGAAAGTCCACATTAAAAAGAAACGTGAAGTGCTTGGTATAAAATATAAAAAGATGTATTGGTTATTAGGAACAAACTCCAAGTTGTCCACACATAACAAACTGCTCCTCTAAAAGCAGATATTGAAACCCGTTTGGACATATGGTAGTCAGCTTTGGGGCTGCGCCAGTAAAAGTAACATTCAAGTTATCCAACGTTTTCAAAATAAAGTATTAAGGAATATCGTCGATGCACCCTGGTACTGTCGCAACAGTGATCTTCATAGGGACCTGGATGTAGAAACTGTTGACAAGACTATATCTAAATCTGCCAGCAGCCATGAACAACGGCTGCTCCAACATGGGAACGTTGAGGTCATCCAGCTCCTCGATAATACCAATTTAGTAAGAAGACTCAAGAGGACCAAACCTTTTGAACTAGTTCAGTGACAGTGCTAGTTACAAACAGAGTATTGTGCGGATTTGTGTTACACGTTACCGGTAGTGTTACTAAAATTATAAGACCCTAAGGTACACTAGTGAGTAGGACCTTAGTATTTAAGAATTCTAGTTAAGTTAGGTTGGAACAAAATTGCTTATTGATCTTCATGATCAGATTGTAATTATAGAAAACATTCCCACAGAGTGTTTTGCTACAAAAAAAATTATTTAATTCCTGCTAGAGAATGTCATCCTCTTTCATTTTACGATAGTCTTAGGATATTCTCTACTAGTTTTGCTGCTCCATTTTTTTTTTGAATCATTGTCAACTTTCCCCAAACTTTTTTTAAACAAAATCCTGCAAATAATTTTTTCGTCGATTTTGACGGGCGCTTGCTCCGTTTTAGAAGTAGGTATATGTTATAAAAAAACATGAAAATGTATTCTTTTCTCCAAAGAAAATTCCACAAATGATCTTATTAAGAAACTCATGTATAACAAAACAGTTACAATGTTTTAAAACGTAACAAACTAACGAGTGTAAAACATTTAACATCAACACAAAAATAATTGAGTGTTGAACCGAGTTGAAACTTCATGTAGCGAGTGTATATTCGATTTAATATTATTTTTGAATTTGGATCAGGGCCAGATTTCTTAATTTAAAAATATCATAGGGAGTTTAGACGTATCATTGCATTCATATTTTCGAGTTGTCGCATCATCTAATTGCAATTTTTACCACGTTCCTGCTCCGAATTTTGGCACGCTCATAATTTCCTGATCTAAAACGATTTTAACTTAATTTCTCACTTAATGCAAATTAATTTTCATTTATACAACTATTTATGCACTGTTTAATTTTTTATTAAGAGCATTTTTTAATTAAAAGCAACCCGTTTTGCCTGTGGGAGGTTTTTTCATTTTAATGATAAATGGTCATACTCAAAAAATCCCATTTGTCATTACATTATTGTCATCAGAGAGCGATAATTGTCTTTCCTAAAGATCATAGTAGTTTTTTGTCGTATCCATGACAACCTATAAAAATGAATCACAATAATGTACAAATAAATCGACAAACGACAGACAAATGTCAAATTGAATCTTATGTTCGCGATAAAAAATCCCTCAAGATGAAAAAAAAAATAATTAGACAAGTAAGTACGTCGTAGAAATATTTGAAACTGTTCTGTAGTTGCACCTCGAGCTGCTGAAAACTGTTGTTTATTCATTGACTGTTGAAATAGTTGAAGAAAATAATGAAAAGCTTGTTGAAATCATATTCCAGCAGAACTTGTTTCTTCTCATTATTTTCTTCCAGTAAGGGAATATTTGCATAAAGTTTATGCTGGTCAATGGATTGGGCGACGAGTAGCTTTAAATAGCCAGCGGGCTCTACAGATCTATCGCCAAATAATTTTGTATTGTTGGATTATTTGAGAAGTATTGTTTAATGAAAATCCGATTCATTGAAGGATTTGGAGCAGAGAATTATAGAATCTTGTATAAATACTTTTTCCTACTACCACATAGGATAGTAACAGATATCGCACTCTCTACTCCGACAGAAAGTGGTACATTATTATTTATTATTAAACACCCATAAAGGCATTTAGTATATTACAATCTGGTCAACAGTAGCCAATGAGCAATTTACTTCTAACTTAATCTAATAGAGTTTGAAACTTAAAACTAAGCGTTCCTTAGGTTCTGTAGAATGGATTGCACTAAACTTTAACGTGCACACACAAGCTTTGATTTTGCACTAAAAACACTAAACTAACTCAAAGGGCTTGATCCTCTTAAGTCTTTCTTCATGACTCTTGGCTAATTTCTTGGTGGTCTGGTCAACTGTGTCCATTTCCAGATCCCTATGTTCCTCGGTGCTTTGTTTTGAAATCTTTGGATGATTGCTTGCTTTGGTGCATCCCCATAGTTGGATACCATAGGTCCATGCAGGCTTAAGTATCTGCTTATAAAGCATAAGCTTATGTAGAGACAGAATGGAGTTTCTTCCAATTAGCCAGTACATTTTTCTATTTAGTATTTTGCTGTGTTTGAATATGGAATCAAGTTATTGTTTATTCTGACTGGAATATGATCTATCCTTTTGTTTGTAAAGTTAATGTGGAGTGATAAGGTGGACAGCTGTTTGCAGCTTGCGGGTTGCTCCTTCATTGCTCTTTCCTACTGCTAGAATGGCAGTGCCGTCGGCGAAGGTGGCTATGGTATTGTTTTCTAACTCTGGAATATCACATGTGTACAGTAAGTATAGGACAGGTCCTAGGACACTTCCTTGTGGTACTCCAGCCTTAATTTCTTTAAAATCGGAATAGCCTTCTTTTTGCCTAATTCTAAAATATTTTTCCGATATATATAAATGGAGGATATCTTTATATTGTTTTGGAAGGAAAAGATTGAGCTTATGTATTAAGCCTTCATGCCAAATCTGATGAAACTCTTGCGCTACATCAAGAAAGGTAGTAGCCCAAATGTTTTTCTCTTTTAATGATTTCTCTATAATGTTGGTTATTCTATGAACTTGGTCGATCGTCGAGTGCATATTTCTAAATCCAAATTGGTGATCAGGGATAATGTTTCTCAAATAGTTTCGACATAACAGGCAGTAATGAGATCGGTCTGTATGACGATGCCTCATGTGGTGGTTTCCCTGGCTTGGGTATCATTATGACTTCCGCAATTTTCCAAAGGCTGAGTACTTATTCAGTTTGAAGGCAGCATTTATTAGGTTAGTTAGTTTAATTAATGCTTTTTTGGGTAATTGTTTTAAAATTTCTCCAGTAATTAAGTCAAAACCTGGAGCTTTTTTCGGAATGATATTTTCTTTTATTTCGGTAATTACTTCTTTGGGAGAGGTAAATTCTATTTCTTGATCAATCTGTGGATGTTCTTCCAGGGTGGGTTCTTCATCTTGATCCTCATGTTGTTGCTTTTTGCTCGTTATTTCTAGCCCATTTACCATCTTCCAATCTGACGAACCATTAATGATTTTCTTTCCATTGAGACAATTTGAATATTAGTATCACATAGTATATAAAATAAAATTAAAATAAGAGAAGATAAATTTCCGATATTTACAAAAATATCATTAAAAACCACCACAATATCATTTTTTTTTTTTGCTTTCTATACATTTTTCATTTAATCAAACCGGTTTTTATTTCATAATCGATTCACCTACCCACCGGGTGGCTGTGCTGATCTCGAGTTTTTTTTGCGGTTCTATAGAGAGTTGAAAGGTCACATCTAGTAATAGGGGTGAAATATTTGTTTGCCCACCCACGCAGTATGTGGGAAGTCCATGGGTGGTGAATTATATCAAAAATCTGTTGTAGTTTGAAAACCTCTCTGAAATACGAGCTTAATAGGGGGGTTTTCTGAGGGTTAGTCGTGGATACACTATAAATATATTAAAAATCATTTGTGAAGTATTTCGGCCTAAAAAAACTCCTGATGTAGAACAAATTAGTTTTGTTGTAAGATTTGTTTGATGTTTTCCAAGGCAAATTCAAGCCCCTACCCATGTTCAATATTTATTTTTATGATAAAAATACCGCATACCCCTCACGTCCTCATTCTTCCAACGCCCCTGTTCTAAATATTGAAAAACCTCTACCTTTCCCAATAAAATATCTGTTTTATCTCACCCATCAGAAATATTCCCGTAGAATGCGGATACGATTTCTTGAATGTAGAACGGAATTTTTTTAAACGACTCTAATAACATGACATTATTTAGATTCTACAATAGAAATTAAGAAAACGGTGCACCGCCAGAGGGCGTTACTTGTGATATTACATTGGCAAACTCGACGAAATTAACGATAATTTACCGTACTGGTTATTATTTTAATCTAGAAATCTCCTCCAGTTATCAGAGGTTATGTACCTATATTTCGAGGAAGTAGACAGAAAATTCTTTAGCCTTGTTTTTAGTGATTTCTCTCTTACATTTTGACCATAAAAGCCTAATTTTCAATCAGAAAATTTAAAACGTATTACGCATTATTTGAGCGGAAGTGTTTAAAATAATAAAATAGCAAATTACTGATTCAAGTTTTTTCAGACGATAATTTTTTAATAAGTCGATTGATGTCAACACGTGCAACACGAAATGACATTGTTAATGCTACCAAATGCATCGGCATTGAAATATTGTTCTTGTTTATTATCAACGCTTCGTTACGCTACTTAAAAACATAGTAAACAAATTAATAGGATCGTTTTTCAAAATAGTTTTCTGCACAACACAACAATAGAAATGAACAGATATTGATTTAATTTCTAATATTTTGAATTAGTAACGAGTAGCTTTCATTTACAAAACATCTACAAACAAATGTAATAGGATTTAAATCAGCCGAACTGGGTGGACATAGTTGAGATCCTGTAGGACCAACTGAAGTGCAACAGGAGAAAAGCTACTAGGAGAAGGCGGTGTGCAGGAGGAAAAAAAGCATGATATTACTCGAAAATTAAATTTCTCGATGTTTTTGAAGGATTCTTAAGAATTTTTAATACCTGTAAGCTTAATTTGACATATTGGAATAATTATAAAACTTCATGACCACACAGGTAGCTGAAGAATCGATTACCATATGTTTTTTTGTAGTAGTTAACTGACTAGCTCATAGCAATCACTCCGAATTACTCTACTTTCAGAAATATTCAAATTAGACCCCATTGTCCTCTTTGTTATACCCATTGAAGTTTTGACAAGTCGTTTAATATATTTTATTCAATACGTTTGAAAGACTAGCGGCGATTTTTAACCCGGTACTACTAAACAGTTTACCAGACTGTTTTTGTGAAAATTGGCTGGAAAAAATCACTCTACAGGGTGTCCCCAATTATTATTAATTAAAATTGTAATTTTTTTTATATGCGTTGGGTTGTTTGTTTGAAGGGAAAAATGATGTGTAGTGGCTATTAAAAAAAAATTAACAGTTTGTTTTTGATTGATATTGTAATATAAAAATAAAACGTCAGAAAATAAATAAAACTAAAGTTAAACTTTTACATTTATTAAATCATTACAAATGGCGCTCAACGTAAGGCTCTAGAATAAGGAATAAGGAGGCTCCATATAGTTAAAATTGAATAGTGGTTTAAAATTTAAAAAAAATAACATGGATTTGAGAAATGGTAAAAGAATAGGATTAACAAGACAGCAAGAAGTACAAATAGGACAAGGAGATGAAGAAGCAAGTGACAAGGAAGAAGATATAGACAATACAATAATAGAAGAACCTGAAAAAGAACGAAAAAAAAATAAATCACGACCTAATGGATGTTTTAATAAAGATGATGACTGATATGGGAAAACAAATGAATAAAAACAAAGAAGATTTGGGGAATATGATGAAAGAAGAAATAAAAGGTATAGAAAATAGAATAGAAGAAATAACACAAGACTTAAAAATGTATACAGATAAAAAATAGAAGAAACAGGGAAAGATATTAGAATAGAAGAAGTAGATGTGTCACAAGAGATAAAATTAAAAGAAACTGAGAACAAGTTAAAGAAAGAGATACAAGAAAACAAAAGTAACATCAATTCAAGAATAGGAAAAATTGAAACTAAAGTAGAAACAAATAAAGAAGAGTGTAAAGAAGCATTAAAGCAATTAGAAGAAAATTTGAAGAAAAGGCCAGAAACAAACGAACAAAAAGTGATTATTATTGGAAATGAACAGGAAAATGAAATACAATTTTATGGTAATACTGAAATTCATCCCATGAAATACATTAGAAAATTAGATGATAAATTAAAAAAAAGACCTTGGAAGTTTGAAAATGAAGAAAATTATGAAGTATTAATAGACAAAGTAAATCATAAGATAAAAAGAAATCATGAAAGATATATAAATAGGCAAGAAAAGAAGAATAATAAAAAAAATGAATTAAAAAAAAAGTAGATTTGGTTATTGTTATGTGTTATGTTTCATTTACTTATCAACAAATGATAATAAATAAAACATTTTTTTTCAGGTGATATTATAATGATATAAAAATTGTAATTTTTTTATATGGGTTGTTTGTTTGAAGTGAAACTTTAAAAAAAAATTTGAGTTTGTTTTTGATTGATATTGTAATATAAAAAAACGTTGTCAGAATTTTTGAAAATAAATAAAACTAAAGTTAAACTTTTATATTTATATAATTTATAGGTTTCCAAGAAGAATCGCGTTGTAGATGGTATAAATGTCGACGTTTCGGCTTGTCTTTTGAAACCATCTTCAGTAGGGTGGATAAGAAATTATTAGGTTGCGTGGTCTCAATCTGTCTACTCCACGTATCTGGGACATTAACCATATTTGGAAAAGTAATGAAAATTGAAATGTGAAAATTTGGTTAAGTACCGGGTTTTTTAAAAAAAGTAACTTTTCGAACAGAGTAAGGTGGCCTCCCAAAATAACATTTTCACAAAGGGTAATTTAAAATTTTGTCCATTAGCTAAGAAAAATATTTTAGAAATTCATAATTGGGAAATTTTTAGTCGATTTTCCAAAACATATCAAAGAAAAAGCAACCAAAAATGTATTGTCGGAGTAATCCAGACCCTCCTCGTAGAATTAGTGGGCGTTATGGCCATAACACCAGCTCATTATGCCCATAACACCAGCTCATTATGCCCTAAGACATTATGAGTGTATTTATAGCAACCGTATCCAAGGTAAAATAAACAAATAATATAGAAATGAAAAATAAAAAAATATAAATAGAATAAAGAATACTTTAAATTTAAATTAAAACGACAACCGTTAAGGCCGTTTCAGACCGACCATCTGTGACGTTAAGTCCTGTAACGTAACATAACGTTACGTTACAAATGACACATTCACACAGCAGCAGACGTTTTCCGGGCCCTACCCGCCAGTTCTACACAGTGGTGTTCGGATATTTGGTCAGTCACTACTAAAATTTTAAGTTGAAAGGTGCTCAATGGCCAGTCCTCCGTGGTGTGATACCGCGTTTTAGAAAAGTGTTGGTTGGAAGATGAAGACGACACTTCAAGTAGTGATGACGAACTGGTGTTGTTGTATTCGCTCACCAACCGAGCACATTGGGTACATCCAATTAACAGAAGACGCATACGATCATTTGATGGACGACTTACAGCTTGAAGATGATCGCTTCAGAACCTACCTTCGGTTGAGTAAACCTGATTTCCAAGAGGTATTAGGTATGATCTGAAGCGACATTAAGAAAAAGGACACAAACTGCAGGAAGACGATAAGCACCAGTGAAAGATTGGCAATAGCAACACAATCGTATACTTGCCGACAGCAACGCTACCACTGAAAACGTGTAGTTTGCGCATGCGCGACTCCACAGATGCCACAGACGTTTTCAAAAAATCGGTCCCAAAGCGATCGTCGCAAGCATACAGTAAATAGCGATCGATCCTGGCCAATTAGAAAAGGTGGATACGAAGAAACCCGAACATGCTCATTTCGGACGCCTACGACGACGATTACTGAAAATGACAGTTAACTTCTTACAAGAGGTGATTTAAGAAATTTAATTAGGAAACATAATATTGACGAAAAGCGACACGAGGATGATATGACAGCAACAACACTAAAAATTGAGGAATGGAATAGTAATGATAAAAAACATGCTTTTTTCTTTAAAAAAATTGGTAAGGTTTAAAATCAATGCTTTGTTTTTGCTTTGGCATAGGAGATGTTTAGAAGAGGAGGATTTTGCAGTAGCGTTTATGAATGGTGTTATGAAAAAAAAATTGCTTGATTTTCAGAGGATAATTTGTGTAGATGGTACCCATGGGACAAATATCAAAAAATGGGAATTAACAACAGTGTTAATTAAAGATGACAATAATAAGGGTTTCCCGGTTGCATTTTTATTAACTAATAGGTTAGATCAAACCATACATGAAATTTTTTTTAGGGCTCTTCAAAGTAGACTCGGAAGATCAATTAACGCAGAATATTTTATGAGTGATGATGACCCTAAATACTACAACGCGTGGACCAAGGAGATGTGTTCAGAAGAAAAACCCAGAAGACTACTTTGTACATGGCATGTGATTAAGAATTGGAATATACAGGGAAGAAAAAAAATTGGGAAAATAAAAATTAGAAAGGAAATGAAGAAACGGATGAGAAGTATATTAAAGGAAACAAATATATCAAAATTTATGGAGTTAAAGGAGAGTTACTTCAAGGATTTAGAAAAGGAACATGAACATGCATTTTTAGCTTATTTACAAAAGCAAGTTTTTAAATACATTATGTATGTGTGTTTTTAGAGATGGTATTAACAATATACATTTTTTAGGTATTACTTTCAGAGTGAGGAGAGAATTAAGATGTGGGCCCATTGCTTCAGACTACATGCCGGAATAAATACAAATATGGCCATAGAGAGTTTAAACAAATTTTTGAAATATAATAAAATGAGTGGAAAGTGTAATTTAAGGTATGCATCAGGTGCAGACTTTATTAAACCAAAAACAATTTAATTTTTAATTGTTTTTATAGGGTTGAAAAGTTGCTGGATTTATTGGAAGAACTTGTAGATGAGAAGATGTGGAAGAAGATTATTTACACGGAACGACCAACTGCCAACAATTATCACCACAAAGTAACTTTGGATATGCATAAGAAAGCAGAGGATATTAAGGACAACGTAAAAATGACAGAAATGGGAGTATTTAAGGTAAAATCTAATTCAGTAAGTGATAAATTTTATAACGTTTTGTGTAGGGAAATATGTGATTTAGAATGTCGAACAGGGTATTGTAATCTTTGTAAGATCTGTTTACATAAATATAATTGTGACTGCTCTGAAAATGCTGTAAAAACAATATTATGTAAACATATACACGCTGTAGCCATGTATGAGAAGAGAAGCGAGTTTGTTTTAGGTTTCTACTTCCAGTTCTAGTGATGATGACGATGGACCTTTAAGAATAGATGAGCCTTCAACAAGTTTAATTCGTTACCAGGATGATGTAGAACACTTTATTGACGAACGATCTAACAATAACCCATCTCTCACCAAAGAACAGAAACGAGAAGTAAACATGAAAAAAAAATTTTTTTTTAATATTTTAGTAAATATGTTTTGTGATTTGTAGATTGATTTAGAAGAAATGGTGAGAAGAATAAAAAATTTTGACGATAATGCATTAGAACGTTTTAAGGAGATTTTTAAAAATTTTACAAGAACATTGGAACAAGAAGCCCCACCAAGTAAAAAAAGAAAAATAGATAAGCAAACACATTACCCGAATAAAAAGTAAACTTGTAAGTGTAAGATTAAGAATTGTTCAATTACGAATTAACTACTATTTTTTGTTTTTTTTTTTATTTTTAGAATCCACTTTATAGTTTTAGAAAAGTTTGATGTATATTTTAAGATCAGTGTACAGGGTAGGCGGTAACGGTTTTCTGTGGTTACCATTGCACAATCATACCGCCCTTATGTGAGTCCAGATATCCTCAGATATTCCCAAACATCCCTGATAGGTTAGCTAGGCATTCTTGTTTTATATAAAATTTCATACATTTATTTAGCTTAAGTAAAAATATATCATCATGTTAATGATCCCTAGTAGCGAATACTGGAGTTTTATTACTAAAAGAATTTTTTCTGAATATTTTCCAATTTTTTTGTTATATTTTTGCTAATAAATAAACAAAGTGAAGGAAAAGTTTATAACTATTGTAAAAATATTATGAAAAGCCTTAATTATATCTATCCAATGAAATAAAATAAAATTTTGATTTAAATGTTGATTTTCTTTATTAGCCTTTCACGAATATAAATATTACAACAAAAAAAGTACGTATACCTATCGCAAACTAAATAACATTTTAACTTGGCGGCCGATTTTAAGTCAACGTCTAACTAAATCTCGTTTAAATTTCGCGGGTTTCGCCTATAAACGGTGCGACGTTCTGATTGGCCAGGATCGATCGCTATTTAGGGTATCCTATCGTCGCAGACTAGTCTGTCTCGTCTGCAGAATCTGCAGATGTTTTTCTTTGCGGTATGAATTGCCAAATTTCAAATCAAGAGAACAGATTTCCTAAAAAGTCTGTTACGTCCGGTAACGTAACGTAACGTTACTCCGGTCTGAAATGGCCTTTACACATCCTCCGGGTTTCTTAGGGTTATGTTGTTTTGTTTATTTCTATTTGATTAAAGCTTAGCTTTTTATATTTTATATTTTTTGTTTTGTTTATGTATAAATTATTTTTCTATGTTGTAAAAATTTCTTTGAAATAAACTTTATTATTATTATTATAATTTCCGCTCATAACTTTTGCATTAATAAGTACAGGTCTTTCGTTACTCCAAATTGGCTTGAGATTTTGGAAAAACTCTGAAAAACAACCTGTTCATGTTCTTTAAACATTGTAATTACATTTAGTTCTCTTATATCTGAGAAAACAAATTCTGCACTCAAGTAAACAATAAAAAACAAAAATTTAATTTGTCCATGTAAATTCAAAAACAGTTATAATAACAATAGTTTGTTGATAGTGGAACCGTTAATCGGATGCACAATATGCAGATAGGATAACAATCGAACGGTTTTTTGCTTCTTTGGAACATAAGTATAGCGGATTGATAGCAGTAGCTAGTACCTAATACATAGTACATAGTACCCGTTGCTGTCAGTCTAGGCGAGTACTTTGACTCTGATAATTACGCATTCCGCAAAGTGTATTTATTTGTAGATACAGGGTGGTCAATCACAAAATATCATAACAATTTTGTTGACTTCGGCAAATCGTCTCTAATTTTCTGCAAAAAATTGTAAAAATTCCAAAATCACTTATACAGGGTGTCCCACGACGTACTGTACACAGTCCAACCATAAGTACTATGGACCGAGGCCATTTCATATTTGGTATTAAAAAATGGCCTGTTGCGTTTTTGACGGATATACAGGGTGATATTGGAAAATATGTGAATTATTCTACGTTAAGTATATCTAAAAGTATAAATCTCAGACCAATCAAATTTGGCACACTGAGTGTGCTCCCTGAGATCAATAAAATAGGTTTTAAAAAAATTTTAATTTCAGGTCCGGACTTAGTTTTTTTTAGATTTTTATTGGTTTTTTGAAAACAACACCCTGTAAGCCAGATGATATAATTTTAATTTTTCTCACTTTAAAGCTTAAGGATGATACTAAGCAACAGTTAAAAAAATTGGACGCGCAACTTTTTGTTTTCTGCGGAAAAAAATAAAACTTTGAAAAATAGTACAATTTTAATGGATTCACATTCTTCTTATGACTGATACGGCACTACTTTGATAGCACATCATCATTTTTCAACAAAAATCATAAGTACAGTTTATTTTACTCAAAATAAAGTATTATTCAATCAACCGTTGAAATTCCAGGGCCGTATTTATTTTTTTAAAGTTTTATTGATCCTGTAAAAACAACCCTGTAAAGCGAATTGTACAAATTTTCTTTCTGTAACGTCAAAGAAAAAACTATTACTTTTGATAATTGTGCAAATGCAAGTAGGCTTTGAATTCGCTTTGACGTCCATTTTGACAGTTTGTGACAGAACGTGGTGAGCGAATGACAGAAGACCAAAAAAAGGGTATTTTGGAAATGGTAAATCAAAATGAAAAGCTAAGTACCCGGCGAATATCCAGTATTTTGAATATTTCTAACTCAACAGTTTTCAGGACGTTAAAGAAAGATCTCCTCCATCCATATCACCCCCAACTGGTACAGAGACTGCAAAAAATAAATACGGCCCTGGTATTTCAACGGTTTATTGAATAATACTTTATATCGAGTAAAATGAACTTTCCTTATGATTTTTGTTGAAAAATGACGATGTGCTATCAATGTAGTGCCGCATCAGTCATAAGAAGAATGTGAATCCATTAAAATTATATTATTTTTCAAAGTTTTATTTTTTTCTGCAGAAAACAAAAAGTTGCGCGTTCAATTTTTTTTAACTGTCGCTTTGTATCATCCTTAAGCTTTAAAGTGAGAAAAATAAAAATTGTCTGATCTGGCTTACAGGGTGTTGTTTTCAAAAAACCAATGAAAATCTAAAAGAAACTAAGTCCGGACCTGAAATTAAAACCTATTTTATTGAGCTCAGGGAGCACACTCAGTGTGCCAAATTTGATTGGTCTGAGATTTTTACTTTTAGATATACTTAACGTGGAAGAATTCACATATTTTCAAATATCACCCTGTATATCCGTCAAAAACGCAACAAGGCATTTTTTAATACCAGATATGAAATGGCCTCGGTCCATAATACTTATGGTTGGACTGTGTACAGTACGTCGTGGGACACCCTGTATAGTACAGTAACTGAATGTTTTCACCTCCGATTTCGTTGAACCACCATCGATTTTCATGAAAATTGGTGAGTAGTTAGAGGATACCTCAAGAAATAAAAGTGACATGGTGCCAACTTGCGCTTTTACCCTGGGGGTGGATCTCGCGGGTGGAAATTATTTTATTAAAAATAACAACTCGATAGGGTTACCATTTCTAAATAAATAAATCAATACTTATTAAGTTATACATCCAACTAAGCAATTTGATCTCTCATAAAATTGATTTCATATGCGATTATTCTTGCGCCCTCTACCATTTATTTAACCTGGTCCTTAACTTGAAATTAGACTTATCGGCTGCTAAAATAATATTTTTCACTTTTCGATTTATATCGCTAATTGGGTGTTTAACTCCAAATCTAACCTCATTTGTTTTGTATTTCTAATTACTCATACTTAATTACTTTCTACATAATTGCATATTTTTTTATGTTTTTTTGCTTAAAATAGATAAAAAATAATAAGAAAAGATTTGAGATTTTATGCAACTTTTAATACAGATACGTCACTGGGACGGTACCGATTTGCTTTACGGTAAACGATTAAAAAAGAAGAAACATGACAGACCAAGACCATCATTAGTTTCGATAAACGAAGACGAAGAAGAAGAAGAAGAATGTAGAATAACGATTTTAAAGTCGGGAAAACACAAATACTTTAACTTAGAAACAAAGAAAATACTATATACTAACTAAAAATATTAATAAATCAAAAATAAATGCAAAATCAAAAACCCACGCTTCAACAAAAATCAAAGAAATGACATTATTGACAGTGACATTTAATAATTTTAACTTTGATGTCGAGTGAATTCGTTGAACTTTCGATTCGGAAGTCATTTCGGAAGCTCATTGTGGTTTGTATTTTAATTTCTCTCTCTTTCTACTGGATTAAAACCACTTAGTTGTTAAAAAAGTTTTTTTATTGACGTTTCGGCTTTCCGGATCGAAAGCCGTTATCAAAATGACATAAAATAAATAAATTTACTAGAAACAGAACACTTGATAATCTTGCAAAAATATGACATCAACATAGTATACATAGAATAAGATTTTGAGATTGAAGATGTCAAAATCTGTTTCAATCATATTTTTGTGACGTTTCTGGGAACGAATTTTTGAAAGGATAGCGCATTTGCATATTATAAGAGAATTTATACTTCGTCATAAATGAAGTTTTCTTATTAATATTATCATAAGAAAAAACCAGATAAAAACTTATGATACTATCCCGATATAGAGGGTATCCTTTTTGCAATTAACTCTTTTTGTAAAATAGGTATCCAAATTTTTGAAATATCAACCGAACAATTAGAAACACATTCGTTATTATTTAAGCATATCAATGCTGCTTCTTTAACTTTGCGGTTATAATTATTCGGTTCTTTTAATAATCTAGTTGAAGAATTCCATTGTATTTTATGACCAGAATCCCATGCGTGTTCACATATTTTGGATTTTTCGAATTGTTTATTTTTAATGTACGATTGGTGTTCATTAAGTCTAATATGAAAAGGTCTAGATGTTTCTCCTATATAAAATTTATTACATTCGCATGGAATTTTGTAAATACAATTTTTTGTGTTTTGAATTTCATTAAAAGGTTTTGTATTTACTATTAAAGATTTTAATGTATTATTAGTTTGAAAAACTGTTTTTAAATTAAATTTATTGCCAATCCTTCTAATTTTTTCGGATAATTTTGGAATATAAGGGATTTTTACTATATTTGAAAGAATTATTGGGGGGTTTAAATTTTGATCTTTAGTTTTGATGTCTCGGTAAAGTTCACGATTTATAAATTTACTTGGGTAGTTGTTCTTAATCAAGACAGATTTAACAAGTGATAATTCATTATTTAAGATATTGTCATTTGAACAAATTGTTTTTGCTCTATCGGAAAGAGATTTGACAATACCTCGTTTAACACAAATTGAGTGGTTTGAATTAAAATTTAGATATCTATTTGTATGTGTTTCTTTTCTAAAAACTGATGTATCAAAACAATTGTTGTTATTGTGTATTAGTACATCAAGAAACGGTAATTTTTTATTATTTTCAATTTCAATTGTAAATTTAATAGTAGGTTCCGAATTATTAATAGTATATAAAAATGTATCAATATCGTGTTGCCAAATTGCAAAGATATCATCTACATATCTAAACCAGACAGAAGGTCTTAAATTTTGTTTGTTTACAATTTCCATTTCAAAATTCTCCATGAAAATATCACACAATTTTGGTTCCCAGAAACGTCACAAAAATATGATTGAAACAGATTTTGACATCTTCAATCTCAAAATCTTATTCTATGTATACTATGTTGATGTCATATTTTTGCAAGATTATCAAGTGTTCTGTTTCTAGTAAATTTATTTATTTTATGTCATTTTGAGAACGGCTTTCGATCTGGAAAGCCGAAACGTCAATAAAAAAACTTTTTTAACAACTAAGTGGTTTTAATCCAGTAGAAAGAGAGAGAAATTTTCGATTCGGCTTATATCTAACTTCAGTTACGCGACCAGTGACGTAATTTCAACAACTGCGCAATTTTCAAAAGGCACATTATAAAAATTAACAAATTGCTAGTAAAAATTATGTATGCAATTAAAATTAAAAAAACATATTGTGCTGTTATTTATTCATATAGTACTAGTTATTTATAAGGTTTTAAATAGAATCTGAAAATTAGTTAAACACCCAATTGTGATAAATGGATAAATAAATTTGTTACGACAACCCTGTATATATCGCTATCGCTATTAAATAACGTTAGCCAGGCATTTCACGCGACACCAACAAACGCGGAAATCAGAGGGAACCAAACAAACCGCTAACCGATACCGGGTACCTTTAAGGTGTTATTTGCAATATTAGATTGTTCCTATCCGTGGTTGACCAGGACCAAACCGATTTTAAATACCCGAATTCTTGAAAAATTCTTAGCAGTATGTGGGTGGTCGAAGGAAATTAAGAAAAATCAAGACGATTGAGTAAAAGTTCCGAAAGAAGGGTAAGTAATTGTACGTTTTGAGGGAAGTATGCGTTCATTCGAAAAAAGTTTAATGTTGTTATACTGTATTTGAAAATCAAGAGAGAGTAAATTCCCAGAATAAAAAGTAATTCGGTATGCAAAACTATAGTACAGTACGTGCGGTAAAACTTCAATATTTGTAATGCATTCTAAATTGTTTTTGTTAATTTCAATACAAAATTTATTAAATTTCTTGGACTATCACATTATTTTATGATCTTTCATTGTTACTACAGTAGGCCTAAGAGGATTAACGTGCGTCATAGGCGTAACCAGAATAGAAAGGGATAATTGTTATTTAACGACCTCCGAATGGCAACAGCTTCTAATGACAGATATTTTGACTTAAATAGTTTCTAGAAATGCAGTTATTTGATTGCTAAAAAACATAAGCAAAATTATAAAAAATATAATATTGAGGAGATAGCCAAAAAACGAGAAATTGAAATCCTTCGTTTACCACCCTACCATTGTGAGCTGAATCCGATAGAATTAATATGGGCTCAAGTTAAAGGTTATGTTGCCAGAAATAACACTACTTTTAAATTATCAGATGTTAAAAATCTCTTCAATAAGGCAATATCTGAAGTAACAAGTGAAAATTGGCAAAAATGTATTAGACACGTTACAGAAATAGAAAAAAAAATGTGGGAGCTAGATAACATAATTGATATTACTATAGAGCCCATTGTAATTTCTCTAGAATCAGATGGTGAATCTTCTGACACAGAGTGCGAGGAACCATAACTTTAAAATTATTAATTTATGTACTTTAATTTTATTTTTAGATTTTTATTTTTTAAGATTTAATATTGTCGTATTTTTTGCATGTTGCTCGTCAAATTTTATCCTTGCGGTTGGTTTTTTTTTCTCATATACCTACTTAATTGTTTTTTTAGCTCCTCATATTAATTTATAAATAATTGTAATTATCTGTACATATTATATACATATTTTGTAAATAAACATATGCCTAAAACAAAATGCCTAAAATAATATTGACTTTTTCTTCATTTTACCCAAATTAAATTATTACTTACGAATTATGTTTATCTATCTAAAATTGGTAATCTAGGTATAAATAACTAAAACAAATTAAATATTTCTATTTCCATATTAATTTAATTTTGAAAACGCACGTCTATGGTTTACTGCCTTTAACACTGATAACTGCAAAACATTTCTGGGAATTTACTCTCTCTTGATTTTCAAATACAGTATAAATAAGTTTTTTCTATGTTTGTTCCAGATACCATTAAATCTAACAGAACTCCTCGTATTTTTACTATTTCAATTCCCGACTGTTTCACAAAACCTTCACAACATTTTCTATTCATCAAATTTAAATGCTACGTTTCAGTTGATGACACCCGTAATCCAAGTTTTATCAGAAAAGCAGAATGCTGCGTAAACTACCGTTGAAAATGTAGGAATAGGTATATCTCCGCAAGGGTTAAAAATACCCCTTCATGCAGTAATGCTTGCAATTTCATGTTAATTTAATTGTCAAGAGTCATTTAGGCTACCACAACTCTTTATAATACTAGTACTTTTGCTGGAAAATTTAGGTATACCTTCTAGTACCTCATAGAAAATTATACAGAGTTTTCCTAAATCATCAGAAAAAAACTTTCTTTAGATAAGTAATATTAAATAATATAGGAATTGGTACCTAAATCTCAATCTTTAGAGCGTTTAGTTTAAAATACACAAAATTGCTTATTTGCAATATAAAATTGGAATGTACGTATAACCAAAAATTACAGTTATTTTAATATAAAAATCAAATTGCTTACTTTAACCAGTGGCGTAGGTTAGAGGGAGATAAACATACCAAAACGTTTCCTTTTTGAACCATTATTTTTCTCGCTCTTTCTGTGTTCTTTTTGGTATAAATTGCCTTAAATGTATTGCGAAAAATTCTAGAATTACTGATTTTTGCAATTTGGATTATTTAATTTGGGATCTAGATACAATATGTGGTAATATCTTTTTAACGAGATGCAAAGTAGACCAATACTTTTAAAACGTATTTATTTATTTCGAACTAAGCTTGGACAGCAGGAGCGGACTAATACTATTACTTAGAACTTATAAGTCTCAAACTTATTGGCAAAACGTTACTAGTAAGCATTGTAAATCATATTGGTGGAAATGTTCCTTATTCAGTTTATAAAAACTTTTAATAGAGACGGTCGATACAGTTAGAGAATCAGAAAATTGCATATTTGCTTCTTTTGCCGTACTTATATGACACGATATAGAGGAAAATTCATTAAGGGTAACGACCGGCTATATCTGGGAAGAGTATTCCCTAGAGCTTGAGAAAAAAATTCTTATGATAAAATCATCCAAAACAAATAATAAGATGTCATAAAAACGTTAATAGTAACAAGAGTGGTAAGTAACCTATTACGCACGAAGTGAAAAAGTTTACGCACGAAGCCGCGCAGCGGCCAGTACGTACATTTTACGAGTGTGTAATGGGCTTACAACTCGAGTAACGTACTATACTTTTTCTACGCCCACTCATAATGAGGATAACCTGAAAACAAAAACTCATTTTTGTGTGATGATAATTACACAATATTTTAATTCGTTACCTTTGACAACAAATGATTATCGTCTGGGGCATCTTTCAGAAACTTATTAATTTGTTCTGGAGAAAGGATTTTCGCTTTTTTACTTCTAAATCCATCCGATTTCCGCTTCAGTAGGGCCATTAGTGTAGTTCTCAGCATCGAATAAATGGCCCATAGAGAAGATGGCTTCATAATTTTTGATGTTTCCTCAAAATACACAAGCAAAACATTCTCTGAAAAGGATTTAACGTTATTCTTGTGTCGCCAATCCATAAATTTTCGATAGGTATTTTCGTACCTTTCTTTAGATTTTAGCGGTAACAAATTATGTGTGGCAGCTTGAGCTTTTTCTAAAATCTCCGGTGGAGTGCTCATAATTTCATCACTTTCACTTTCAGACATATTCGTAGGTAAAGTTAAGAAAATCTTCGGATACAATATTTTGTGACAATATAAAAAATAACATGACGTTTATTTCTATAGAAACGCGGGTTATTTGTTGAAAAATTGTATAATGTGTTGCCGACATTTAGGGACATCACTCTTTTAATTCAAAATGTATCTCGCTAATGCTAAAAGTTTTTATGTTTTTCAATTGACTAAATTTATGTAAATAGTCCAAATAAAGTGGTACGTAGATAAAAATTTGATTGCAATTTGATTATATTAAGAAATTTAAGTTTTCTTATCAAAAAGCACGTGTATGTTAGGAGATCTCATTACGTTCATGTTATTGCAATTTTTAACGTTTACTGACGTGGGCGTAGAAAAAATTCATTACATTCGTACAAACTGTCTAAAATTGTTCGTCCCACATATTATTTACCACTTCTTATATGCAAAAAATAAAGCAAAACTTAGTTAACTTTGTTTATGATGTATGTAACTATGTGTCCCAAGCGTTATTAAATTACTAAGAAAGTCTGTTACGTATTTAGAATAATGTTTCAAGTTTATGCAACACGGTATGCAGTTGATATAAGCTGCGTAGCGAGAGACCCAGATAATTTCGTTAATACCTATTTTGCTCCAACGAAACAGTTATTTATTACTAGAAAGTTGGTAATACTACATTTCGAGGGTTCTTATTTGGGAGTTTAAGTTATTTAGTTTTTGTGAGGTTGTTTTATTCAAACTAATTATGTATATGTACACTTTGAAGTGCATACATTTTTTTTGTATCAATACATATACTTCACTAAGTGTATAATTTCATGAGAAATCGAATGAGACTATACTATATCCAACTTAAAGGCAAGTCAAAAGCTGATTTTGTAACAGATATGTATTAAGGATTCAGTTTTAAACAGGATTTTCTTTTATATGAACTAGTTAGTTAGGTATTTAAAACCCTTAATGCGACCCTGTGTACTAGAAATGTCACGATCTCAACACGTGCACGTTGGTTCACATCGCTTGTCTTTAAGTTGGACAAACTATAGTAACAAAGTTGTACAAATTATTTAAGGAAGGTTATGAACGATTTTCTGAAGCCATGTCGAAATTTCTTCATAAACTTTTCGCAAACCTGGTTATAAAAATTTTTGAGGTGCATATAATTTTTTTTGGATCAACACATTTACTTGTTTAGATGTAAAAGTTCATGAGAAATCGAATAAGATTAATAATAAAGTCTTACAAATTTTTCATGAAATTTCTTCATAAGCGATTTTAGCAAACTTTGTTTTAGCATTTTTTAAAGTACAAGATTTTTTTTGGATCAAAATATATATTACTAGATGTAGAATTTTATGAGAAACTGAATGAGACTAGCATTAAAGTCATATTAATTTTTTAATGCCAAATCAAACTTTCTCCATAGACAATTTTAACAAATTTTGATTTTGGAGACTTTTGTGGTGCACATGATTTTGTGGATTATTGCATGTACCTTACAAGATGTAAAATGTTATAAAAAATCGAATAAACTAGTACGATATTTTTAAAGAAAAGTTATGTAGGTACAATTTTCTGAAGTCATGTCAAAATTTCTAGATACACGATTTTTTTAAAGGGAAAGACATTTGCAAAAATATTACAAAATAAATTGAAAAATAAGAATAGTTTGACTAATGAACTAATAGTCTAATAAACGAAGATGCCAACCCAGGCATTAGGACTGTGCGGCACCATTTTTTTTTTAATTTGCAGAAAATATCAGCTGTCTGAAATTTGTGGAAGGGCGGGAAAATGGCCCATTAGTCTCAAAAATGTTTTTCTTTTTGGCCTATTTTCACCGATATTTCCGAAAATATGACACTTAAGAGAATTTTTGTTTGGACGAAAATGAAGCTCAGTTCATTACCTACAAAAACGCACTCCCATTTTTAGCTCCTGCCCTGCATTTAGAGAGCACGCTCTAAAGGAATGACACTCCCAAGCGGATTATAAATTTTTCAATATATCACGTAAAAATTAATATTTTTTCATGATTCAAAGTTCAGATGAAAGAAGGAACCTGTAGCTATAATATCATGTTACTTTTTCCTTTCAACTATTTCTCTGGATTAATGAAAAACCGGGCCAAAGTTTGTTTTTGCTCGATATTTTTACCCTCCTATCAATTTATTCATATTTTTTTATCAGGACTAATTTCACCGAATCCTTTTGGATAACGGGGCTTTGCAAGGTGTAATATATATTTAGAAAGATTCAATAAATTATTTTTTTGTGTATTTTCATAAACAACATGTTTTTAGGGCGTTTTTTTTATTTCCGCAGTTTTCGAAAATGCTCGGGTCTATCTGGAATTTTTCTTTTTTTTCATATTATTTGATTTTCCGGAAAATTGAAAAAATTCTCACCCCTATGAAAAATCGACATTTTTTTTGAAGATTATTTTCTTTTCGTGCTAAAATTTTTTGGGGTTAGGAATTGTACTAAATAAAAGATCACATTCTGACCTTTTCATCAATATATATATCAAGTATTTTATTAAGTGCACGAGAAAAAACTCTGCCTTGAAACTTTCTCAAATTGGATTTTTTTACAATAAATTTATTAATCAAGTGCAAAAAGTGAAAAAAAGTTGGTTATTATTGCATTATCTTTTGTCTTCAGACAAAAATGTGATGGCGCCATCTACAATTGGTGTTTGGAGACCTAAACATGGAAATCAGTGTATTTTCAGACCCCGCATCCCAGATTTTGATAAGGAAGCGTATTTTCAGATTCTCAAAATTGCGAATTTTTGAAACGCCGTTTTTGCAAAAAATATTAGTGTAGAGAAAAAAATCATAGTGATAACTTTTGTAGGTAATGAACTGCTCTTCCCTCTAAGGGTCATATTTCGGCAGATATCGTCGAAAAACGGATTTTCGGGAACTCTAGAGCCATTTTCCCACCCTTCCACAAATTCCACGTAGCTGAGATTTTCGGAGGTAAAAGTAAATATGAATACCTGCAAATTAAAAAAAAAATTTGACGGACAGACTTGACTATAAATTCAACATTAAACCACAGATTAGAGAGTTACACATAAGAAGGTCAGACAAGACAAACAAAATTAGACAGAGATAGAGTCGCACACCAATTTAAAACCCACTTTGAAGGCTGTCAACAGTCTATGTGTCAGATTGAATATTTATTCAGATAATTCAGAACAGTATGACAGCAAAAACACAATATCCTTCTTCTTCTTTTTTCAGTTATAACTTGCATACTAGTTCATTTGCCAGTTCATAAAATCATATTAACAGTTTACTTTTTCTAATCTTTATTTACGCAAAAAATATTATCTTTGAGAACACTATGACAGCAAAAACACAATATTTTATAAATATATTTCTTATTTCTGACTCTAATGGCAATTGATTCAAATTGATTCTTTCAAAACTGGCAACACAGAAAGCGGCAATTGAAACATCAAAGGAAATGGGCGGAGCTTCATATCTGGAAGTCTCTAATCTGTGATTAAACATAGAAATTATAAATAACAAAATGAAATTTCAAAAGCTATCTCAGACAATTAAATCAAAGTGTGCTACATTAATGCATTGGGTGTTCAGAGGGATTGCATTTTAAAAATGTTAGCTTTGCGTCGGATCAGGAGTCACTCCCATATTCCGTAAACAAACAAAGAAAAACACGAAAGGGCCATGCATGCAGGAGGCAGAGCTTCAAATTCGCATAGTACGTGAACATATTTTCCGAAGAAAAGCGGAAAGATATATAGAACGGTGCCGGTAGCGGCGGTTGGGCGATTCCATGCTATGCTCAAAGCTGTGAACGTGCTTCCACTCAAAACTCAAAGCGACAAAGTTATCGCAAAGAGTGGGCGTTCGGGATAACTTACAGGCCAGAATTTTATTAAAATCGCATTTTATTGCAAATACATTCCGACACGCTTAAAGGAGAGAGATGAAGAGATAAAGAAAGTACTCTTAGAAAAACCCTTTTCACCTTTCCAAAATTTTTTTTTCGTCTGCTATAGTCTATTTTTATGTATGAGAGAGTATTAAAATAATAAAGCGTTCGTAATCCATAGGCGTACCACTTCTTTTAGTAGACAGTTAAAATATTTTGTGAAGTTATACCTCGAGTAATGAAATAACCTTTGTATAAATGAGCTGCTCAGTGGAATAACGGCCTAAGCCACTTAAAGGTGATATGGAGAAAACGTAAAAAAAGAATTAGTGAATTTTTCAAAATTTTTATTTCAACTTTACGTAACATTTTCAATAAACTTTAATTTTAGCCCAAATAAATGAAGTAAAAGCTAATGTTTTAATAAAAGTATTTTTTTAATTTCCAAAAATTAAAAAAAATAATGTGGTTTGGGCCACTATTACATAAAAAAAAATTAAAAACTCTCTTATAACTGTGGTTTGGGCTCGTAACCGTACACACATCCAATTAGGTTTCTGGCACTTCCTCCAAGACTTCGTCGTCTAAAGCACAGTCAACATCATTATCTACGGCACCCTCATTGGCCTTTAAATTATTATAAAATGAATGATGAATTTCTGGAATGTATGGAAACAGAGACTGTAAATCTTTCATTTTATTTTTTTCTATTGTTCGTCCTTCGGGATATAGCAAATCCAGTTCAATGTTATGTAATTTTGAATTTCTAGTTTTTCTTTTTTCAACATTTACAGACATAAATGGTGCTATAAGATCATCGTCAACGTTCGTATATTTATAAAATATTTTATAAGGGTGAGATTTACGCAACCGTATCCATTGAAATTTTAACCATTCTACTTGTCTTCTTTCGTTTTTTATTTCGTTATCGTCTAGTTTTCTGTTTGTTATTAACTGTTCTAACTTTTTCGTGCATTTAAAATCATTTTCGGTCATCTTAATTACCTGAAATTTAGGATGTTTCTTCTTTGCAGATGCTATGACTTTCGCCCAATCTTCGGGTATGTAAATATTTTCATGATAACGTTTTTCTCTTTCAATCACCCCAAAATCTCTATCGCACGGTAAGTATGAGTGACCGGACACTAAAAATTTCTGGTCAATTTGTTCAATCTTATATTTCATTTCACTCTATCGTAAAACGTCAAAAATAAGGTTAGGTCACTATAGTTTTTAAAGTTTACGTCCTTCGCCAATAGATGAGAGTAGTAACCCTTTTTTGTATATTTTGTGGGTTGGGCCATTATTGTACTGAGCAGCTCAAATATAATAAATATATCGGGTGTACACTTATATTTTCACCTAATTAACCTGCTTATAACTTCTAAACAGCTGAAGGTAAAAAAATGCAATTTTTTCTAAAATGTTTTATTTTTCCACAAGGTATGTTAAGAACATTGTGTCAAACGGGTTATGTAGGTATAAGGGTTTAAACTTTGACTTTTAAACAACGTTACGTTCATAAATAATAATTTTAATATAAAAACTACTTCTTACCTACAAATCCAAATCAGAATCGAAATCAGAAGATGAACTGTCGCAACCAATATTTACAATGAGTGGCTCGATCATTTCATCAGTAATATTGTCCAACTTCCACATTTTCTCTTCTTCTTTAATCATATGATTTACTGCCTTTTCCCAGTTTTCAGGATTCACATTATTTACAGCCTCCAAAAACAACTGTTTAAAATCACGCATTTTAAAAGAATTATTTTTTCTTGAAACTTCTCTCTTTATCTGTGCCCATATCAGTTCAATCGGGTTTACTTCGCAATGATATGGTGGTGATCTAACCACCGTCATCCCACGATTTTTTGCAATTTCATCAATTTCAAATTTTTTTAATTTCTCTTTATGAAGGGAACACAAATGATACAGTTCTCTTCTCACAGAACCGGGATGGAACTTAATATTCTTTGAATTTAGCCACTAACTAACTACTAACTAATTCCACTGTGTCATCAACACTTTTACATAAATGTTTGTCTGTAAATGATTTAAAACAATTAAATATTAATGTTTTTTCATTAACTGTTAAAGGACGCGGTACTTCCAAATTTTCCATGATCACACTAGAATTCACAATAGACTGCACACAGCACCTTGCATGTTGCAACTAAACGACATTTAGTAAGCTGTCAAGAATACACAACTGGACCTCCTTACTAAGGGATTTATCTACTTATAATTCGATTACTGTAAGAAATTCTTGGAATTAAAATAAAACAAAATTGGCAAATAGGTACTTATTGAAAATAATCTTAAGATACGGCTATGTTATCTTTAATACACAGGGCTTTTGGCCTGTCTAAACCTTTTTCTATTGTTCTGTACAGCTTATGGTTATAAAAGACCAATAAAAGACGCAAAACTTGTATTAGCTCAGGTACATTTATGACAATTTTAGGAAATATTTAGATTATTCCGTAAAAATTACCGTACTAAGTTTTGCATTAGAAATGCTGTTTTTATGTTACGTATAAGTGATGGTCATTGAACCAACTTAAATGAAGTACCCAAAAAAGTTAAAATAGTTTAATTAAAAAAAGAAAAAACATTTTTAAATAATAGAAATATCATTCAACTCTAATTTGGCGTATCCAATCCATTCGTTCCATGTCGTATAAATATTTTAACGACGAGAGATGATTGTATTTTTTCTATCATTTAAAATCGACTATATTATCATAAGGTTTTAGTTTCTTCTTTGTTTTTGAAATCTGATTAAATATGGTTACCTTAGAATTTTCTTGAAAATAGTCTAATTACTCCAAATTTATCAAAAACATACATTTGAAATATTTCAATGCATGTGCATTTCTACTGGATCAAAACAAACAAGTATTCTATTCAAAAACAATAAAATTGTTCACTTTGAACTAAAATTTTCCGGTCGATATAGTTTTCACAAGGAAATAGTATTAATAGATTCAGGATTTTTCATTTATGGTTAATTATATTAAAAATAGATGTGATAAATATAAATAATACAAAGTACAGTTTCCATGAGTGCAAAATTGAAAATAATAACAAATTATGTTATTGTAAAATACGATTTTTATCTTTTTTTATATCAAATAACATAAGTCGCAAATGTGCTACTATCTATCAGTAAAACTGATAACTGAGGCTTAGAAGTGAGTTTTGCCAACTTTACAAAGCATCGAATTCCCAACTTGCATTGGGGGTTGCAAACGACAAAAAAAAATATAGAAAAGTCCCGTAACTTATTCCAAAGGTATTAACTCTAACATCACCCTCAATCTAAATGATTTGCTTTCTTGCTGGGAGCTGTGCTTGGTTACAAATATAATTTATTCTGCAGATCATATCATATTTCTTGACTTGGAAATGGAAAAAATGTTTCGCGGAAACTTTATTTCTGAGAGGAAAATTTTCTGATCATTTTGTCACAGGAGGAGTAGATTAAAGGTGGCGACGACGTTCAACGATATCGCACTTTTTATTAAGAATTATATATACACATTTTTTATATTTATAATAATAATAATTATAATTTAGAAATGTGTTGGATACGTAAAGGTTTTGGCAAAAGTGTCGGACGAGACTTTTGGGTAAACTGTAATATTAAAAAAAAATATTCTAATTCACTTCATAGTGTGGTTTGTACTTTCAAATGTTCTTCTGGAGTACCACAAGGAAGTGTCCTAGGACCTATCCTATACTTACTGTACACATGTGATATTCCAGAGTTAGAAAACAATACCATAGCCACCTTTGCCAAAGAGACTGCCATTCTAGCAGTAGGAAAGAGCAATGAAGAAGCAACTTACAAGCTGCAAACAGCTGTCCACCTTATGTATGACTGGACGAAGAGATGGAAAATTGAACTTAATGAAACTAAATCACTCCACATTGACTTTACCTTAGATGCCAAACACCGATGGAAAGTGCATGTTAAAAAGAAAAGAGAAGAACTTGGACTGAAATATAGAAAAATGTACTGGCTAATTGGAAGAAACTCCACTCTGTCTTTACATAATAAGCTTACGCCGGCTCCACACATGGGACCCAACAGCATTTGTCCTATGTGTGTACCGACAAAATAGCGTTGGAGCCAATGTTGGCGCCAATCTTTTTATGATTTGCGACAGCGTTGGAAGTTGGCCGTCTCTTGTCGGTTTTTCGACAACACATCAAAGGGATTGGCCCCAATATTCGTGTTGCCGACCACACATTGGCGCGGGTAGGCTGCTATCAATACAGTCATTTCAGCATTTTCAGCGTGAAATTATTTCTATTGTTGTTGTGTGATTGTGAAGCAATCGTACCCACAGCAATTTCTTGATCAGACATGTTCCTATTTCCTATTATATTGTGAGGTTATGTTACGGCAATCGCATGCTTTTTGGCTCCAATCTGTGGATGCTCTTACAGAATTTAACAGATACCGCGAACTTGAGCCAACGTTGGGTCCCATGTGTGGAGCCCGCGTTATGCTTTATAAGCAGATACTTAAGCCTGTATAGACCTATGGTATCCAACTATGAGGATGCACCAAAGCAAGCAACTTAGCAATCATCCAAATATTTCAAAACAAAGCACTGAGGAACATAGTAGATGCCCCTTGATACATTCGCAATAGTGACCTCCATGGGGATCTGGAAATTGATACTGTTGACAAGACCATCAAGAAATCAGCCAAGAGTCATGAAGAAAGACTTTATCATTATGTCAATATCGGTTTTATTATCCAGCTCCTTAACAATACTGCGTTAGAAAGAAGACTTAAGAGGATCAAGCCCTTTAGTTTAGTGTTTTTAGTGCAAAAACAGAGCTTGTGTATGCACGTTAAAGTTTAGTGCAATCCATTCTACAGAACCCAAGGAACGCTGAAGAGTATACCTTAGTTTTAAGTTTGAAACTCTATTAGATTAAGTTAGAATTAAATTGCTCATTGGTCACTGTTGACCAGATTATAATATACTAAATGCTTTTATGGGTGTTTAATAATAATTAAAAAATGTTATTCTTTCTGTTAAGTCTGTCTTAATTAAAAAAAACTACCCAAATAAAGTTATACATCGTGAACTTTACCGAGATATTAAAAATAAAAAAGAACATTTAAAACGCCAAAAATCACTTATATTTCAATATTATCGGAAAAAATTAAAAGGATTGGCAATAAATTTAATTTTTTCAGTTTTTCAAACAAATAATAAGACTGGGACAACCCAGCTATTAGGGGCAGGTACTAATGTCTTGTCTGGGTGCAATTGACCTGTCCCTTTTGGAGCTATTCTATAATCTGTAAGGGTTAAACTGACCGTTGCGCGCTATTGGCATATACCCACGACAAAACCTCCTGAGGTGTTTTACCTGGCTTTGGAATCAGTAACTTCTACAATTTCCCAAAATATTATTATTTAAATAATTCAGCTTTAGCTTTTTTGGGGATTTGCTTCAGAACTTATCCAGATTAATATTATTTTTATTTTCAAACAGATTTTACGTCAATTTTAAGTACAAGAAATTGAGGAAACCTAGCAAGTTCTTCACTTTAAAATTTCAAGATAACGGTCTATTTTCCTATTTGAAAATAAAAAGTATTTTATAAAAATTTTACTCATATTTTTTCCGCTATTTTCAGCTAAAACAATAGTATCAACTACAAAAATCAGTAGCACTTCTGCTTTAAATTATTTACTTGTTGAACCGTAAACAACAAATGATTTAAATAAACATTAATAAAGCTCAATGTATTTGCTAGCCATTAATCATATATACTGGTGTACATACTATAAAATAGTTAATAACATTATTACTTTACCACACCTTCTGTCTATTTTAACAGAAAGCGACTTAATTATTTATAAATTCGTGATTGGCGATTATTTTTAGAAGTAACAAAAGTCATACTGATGCTTTTTCACACAATGAAAGTATGTGAATATAAAATTATGTATATAACAAACAGGAAAATCCATACAAATAATAAGATGTAAACAAACATAACATTAATATATATAAATAAACAATTAAATTTTCAATCATTCCACTAATGCCTCAACGTATCCACCCCCTCTTTCTAAACATCTAATCATTCTTTTGTCAAACTCCCGTAATACATTGCGTATCATATCTGGAGCAATTTTCTTCAGAAATAATCCTCTCCAAGAGATCAACATCTTAAAAGGGTCATCGATGATTGTTTTAAGTAATCCTATAAAAAATACTAAAGGGGTTAAATCAGGAGATTTGGCAGGCCTACACCGTAAAAGGAACTATTAGGAATACAGTGTTCCAGTTAAAAAAGTAAAAGTATATTATTTAATAACTCCTAAATGGAGAAAATTATTTATTAGAAATTTGGAAGAACGTGTTACCTTCTCAGTTAGTTTTTACGCCACTGGCCTTTAAGTTTCACTTATATCTTTTTTTTCACAAAATATAAATAAAAAATCTTCGATCTTTCCTCAAATTCAACTTTTGTTTTCGTGTAGCTTCTCCCATATTCACGTCACGTTATATAAAAAATTTAAATGTTTCATCACAATTTAGAATTGTTAACAGACATAAAATAGAAATTAAAGACAGTAGATCAAGTTTCGCAATGCAACTCACAAATATGGAAAGTAGAATACAATAAACTTCTATTAATATAAACGCGCGTAAAATAAAATGCAATCTACTAAAACCAATACACAATATTATTTTGTCCTCATTAAATACTTAAAACATTAGCTAGCACCTACTTTTACTTTTCCTTGTAGATATTTTACCTTGTGAAATAGTAAAAGACCATATAAGGCCGCGGTGTTATTTTGCGAGAAAACTGATACACACTCACACATTATACCTATACATACAAGTAAACCTCCATTTTCATTATAAAATAAATGTTTTAAATATTTAGATCAATAAAACAGAGGCGTAGGATCAATTTTTTTCATGATTATGTTCACTGAAGGTCTAGAAATGGTTATATCAATAAAACAGAGGCGTATGATCAATTTTTTTCATTATTGTTTCCTGAAGGTCTAGAAATGTTTAGATCAATAAAATGGAGACATAGGATCAATTTTTTTCATGATTATGTTTCCTGAAGGTCTAGAAATGTTTAGATCAATAAAACAGAGACATAGGATCTTTTTCTTTTCATGATTATGTTTTCTGAAGGTCTAGAAATGTTTAAATCAATAAAACAGAGGCATAGGATCTTTTTTTTTATGATTATCTTTCCTGAAGGTCTAGAAATATTTAGATCAATAAAACAGAGGCATAAGATCAATTTTTTTCATGATTATGTTTCCTGAAGGTCTAGAAATGTTTAGATTAATAAAACAGAGGCAAATGATCATTTTTTTTAATGATTATGTTTCCTGAAGGTCTAGAAATGTTTAGATCAATAAAATGGAGACATAGGATCAATTTTTTTCATGATTATGTTTCCTGAAGGTCTAGAAATGTTTAGATCAATAAAACAGAGACATAGGATCTTTTTCTTTTCATGATTATGTTTTCTGAAGGTCTAGAAATGTTTAAATCAATAAAACAGAGGCATAGGATCTTTTTTTTTATGATTATCTTTCCTGAAGGTCTAGAAATGTTTAGATCAATAAAACAGAGGCATACGATCAATTTTTTTCATGATTATGTTTCCTGGAGGTCTACAAATATTTAAATTAAATAAAACAGAGGAGTAGGACCAATTTTTTTTTCATGATTATGTTTCCTGGAGGTCTAGAAATGTTTAAATCAATAACACAGAGGCTTAGGATCAAGTTTTTTCGTGATTATGTTTCCTGGAAGTCTGCAAATATTTAAATTAAATAAAACAGAGGCGTAGGTTCAATTTTTTTCATTATTATGTTTCCTGGAGGTCTACAAATATTTAAATCAATAAAACAGGGGTATAGGATCAATTTTTTTTCATGATTATGTTTCCTGAGGGTATAGAAATGTTTAAATCAATAAAACAGAGGCATGGGATCTTTCTTTTTCATGATTATGTTTCCTGAAGGTCTAGAAATGTTTAGATCAATAAAACAGAGGCATACGATCAATTTTTTTCATGATTATGTTTCCTGGAGGTCTACAAATATTTAAATTAAATAAAACAGAGGAGTAGGACCAATTTTTTTCATGATTATGTTTCCTGGAGGTCTACAAATATTTAAATCATTAAAACAGAGGCGTATAGGATCAATTTTTTTTCATGATTATGTTTCCTGAAGGTCTAAAAATGTTTAAATCAATAAAAGAGAGGCATCGGATCAGTTTTTCATGATTATGTTTCCTGAAGGTCTAGAAATGTTTAAATCAATAAAAGAGAGGCATAGGATCATTTTTTTTCATGATTATGTTTCCTGGAGGTCTACAAATATTTAAATTAAATAAAACAGAGGACTAGGACCAATTTTTTTCATGATTATGTTTCCTGGAGGTCTACAAATATTTAAATCATTAAAACAGAGGCGTATAGGATCAATTTTTTTTCATGATTATGTTTCCTGAAGGTCTAAAAATGTTTAAATCAATAAAAGAGAGGCATAGGATCAGTTTTTCATGATTATGTTTCCTGAAGGTCTAGAAATGTTTAAATCAATAAAAGAGAGGCATAAGATCATTTTTTTTCATGATTATGTTTCCTGGAGGTCTACAAATATTTAAATTAAACAAAACAAAGGCGTAGGATCAATTTTTTTCATGATTATGTTTCCTGGAGGTCTACAAATATTTAAATCAATAAAACAGAGGCGTATAGGATCAATTTTTTTTCATGATTATGTTTCCTGAAGGTCTAGAAATGTTTAAATCAATAAAACAGAGGCATATGATCATTTTTTTTCATGATTATGTTTCCTGGAGGTCTACAAATATTTAAATCAATAAAACAGAGTCTTAGGATCAAGTTATTTCATGATTATGTTTTTCTGGAGGTCTAGAAATATTTAGATCAAGTTATTTCATATTATGTTTCCTGGAAACCAAGAAATAGTTGTTTAAAAAATATATACTATATAAATATATATGTTTAAAAAATATATACTATATAAATATAGCGAAAGTTTGATGGAGGCTAGAGGTCATATCGTAGCTTGATTTCTTATTGAAATACAGATGATAATCACTCATATTCGAACAGTACATCTTCCGTTGTCTCTAGTTCCTTGTTGCATAGGCACTTAAGGTCTCCATTGTATTTCGTTTAGAAACTGTTTTACTGGTGCCCTTTTCGCAAGCTGATCAGCTTTCTCATTACCTGATGTCCATGCGCCCAGGCGAGTTCAACTCTATTCTGGTATCCCAGGACATTCAGTTCTTCGATGCATTCCCTTACCAGTTTAGACATTACTTCGTAACTTGACACTGCCTTCAGTGATGCCTGACTATGTGACATAATTAGGATCTGTTGGTTTTAGGACCTCTCCTATTAGTTTCTGTAGTTTATTGCAGAATTGCATATATCTCCGCTTGGTATACCTTAGCATTTCTGTCTAAGGCATAGCTGTTGGAGTATATCCCCACTCCTACTCCCTCCTTGGTTTTAGTCCTGTCTGTAATTGACACACAGAAAACTTATATGTGCTCAGTTTTAAGATCTTCTTATATATAAAACGTTTAACGTTCTGTATTTACAGAAAATAATAATTAGCAATTATTATAACCCAAGAGGTGATTTAGCATTTTTCCCCTTTTTAAATAATACTGAAGGTACTAAAATTTTATTACAGATTTCTTACTAACATATATAATAATTACTTTTCAACAGTTTGATTAACCGTTTTAATTAAAATTAAGAAAGTTTCATTACTAAGGAGGCACTTTATTACCGCAAGAGGAAAAATTATTTTACAGATTACATATTTGTTTTGATAAAGTGTGTATTCTTAATTGCATCCAGAACCTACTTGATGACTTTCACGCAGCAATCGTGTCAAAAGTAAGACGAGAAATTCCTTCAGATGTTGATATTTTTTTAAATGCTGCGTAGTTATTTCTGAGCAACTTCAAAAAATTATTACTCAGAAAAATTGGTACAATTTTTTTCTTTGAAATGATATAAAACCTAGTAATTGTTGTAACGCCAATGGTTACTTACGTTCAGGCTATGCAGTTAAGATTTAATTTCCCAAAAAAAAATTAATAGCAGGTCGTTAAGGCGGGTTGGCACTAAGAAATTTGACTAAATAAAATTGTAAAAAATCGAAAAAAAATTATTGTACTTAACAAAAATTTTGTTGACATATTTCATTTAAAAAAATTGACTAAAAAAGTGTAAAAAAAAGAATTTTAGTGAAAAAAAATTCAAAAAAAATTGTAAAAAATAATTTTGTCGAAGAAAATATTTAAAAAATAAATTTCGAAAAGGAATTTTGACTTTTGATGATCGTAGGGGGGCAACGAAGTAATTTAGTTCTTTCAACTTGTAAGAGATAATTCGAAATTTCTCCAGAAGGAGATTGGATAAAAGAGATAATACGTAATACTACGTATTTTTTTTTAATAATCTACAATTAAAAAAATGCCATTCTTTGCATACCGAGAAAGAGAAATGTTAATGAATTCACTGCCGTCGCTTTTATTTACTTTATCAGTCATTTGATTGAAAGAGAACTAGAAAAATTTACATATATTGTCACTTAAATACATTTTTTTAACAGATTTGAATGCGTAACGGCGGCCGATATTGAATCTAAACGTTGTCCGTCATAACATTAAATAAATCAGTGAAAATGTCATAAAAAATTAACCAGTCACCTGAATGCATAACCTGTACGCGAGTAACCATTGGCGTTACAATAAGTACTAGGTTTTAGAGCATTTTAATTAAAAACAATTGTACCAATATTGTTAAATAAATTAGTTTTAATAATTTTTCAAAAAAACTCGCGGCGCAGAGTGGGGCAACCGACCTTTAAAGTTGGCAATAAATCAAAAATTAAAATATTCCGTAAAAATAAATTTTTATTACATTTCAATATCCCTTCTACCATAAAACGCTTATGTAAAGTCCTTATTCACGCTTTAGTTCAGAATAGAACTTTCAGGTATGTATCAACATTTTAATAGCTGCAAATTAGCAGAAAAGTTTATATAGTTTTAAAAAATAGCTATAAAGTAATGTTTAATTTTCAACCATAAAATTAAACACAACATTTAAAATGTTAAATCGTATCAAACCGGCAACACGGCGCGAATACCAAATATTTAAAAACATATCCGTCACGTCACAAGTCACGTAGGCCATATCGGAATTTGCGACAACAAACCGGCAACGTCGCGAGTCACGTATGTGTCCGGACGTTAAAACTTTTAAACCATATCAATTTTGTGTTCTTCAATAAGAGGAAGTAGGATGGAAACAGAGATAGATATACCGGAACTACTCCGACAGCCATGATTGTTTTTCACACGCCTACACTTCTTGCAATGAAATAAATAAACCGGGACGCGAATTCTTCGTCGAATCATTGTTATACGCGCATCACTTGAATTAAGTTAACAAATTTTGTTCGGTTCATTTTTACACTGATAAAAAGATATTTTTTGAATGATGTGATTCATTTACTTTAACCATTACTATTAATTAGTAAATTACACATGTGCTTTCCTGTTATTTTTGTGCGTTGTTTTTCGTTAATATTTTTAATAAAACGTTAATCGCAAGGTGCTTGGTTTCTTGAAGTTCTGCAGACAGCAAAAACCAACAAATCTACAGTTCCACTGGAAAATTACAGACAATCGTTTAAAAAAGCGGCGTTGCTAAACTTCGGCCGACTTGGTAAATTAATGCAAAAGAAGTTCTCTAAATTAGAGTCCTTAACAAGTAACATAACTTGTTTGATATTTATATTGATCTCAGAAATATGATTATTAGTTGTGTTCCAAGATAGTCCGAGTTTTAATTATTGAGTTTTTGTATTGTATATTGATTGTAAATTTCAGAAATAGTTAAATTTTTTGCACTTATTTGCTCTTTTAGTCGGTTCTCGAGTTTTTTATAGTCCAGTTAATCGTATTTATTTTTTGCTTTTGTTTTCAGGAACAAACTCCAGTGCTATATTTATAAAGAGAAGGGAACTTCTTGATATTATGAGCTGTTCTGGGAGCAGTGTAATTGAATAGAAATCCAAAAATAAAATATTTACATTCTAGAACATCATATTACTATTATTTTGAAATAAAGGAAAATGTAGAATGTTGTTTATGACTTTTTTTCTACAATAATAACGTCTCTAAAGCGAAATATATAATGTGGAAGTATGTTATTTATTGCCAACTTTGAAGGTTGTTTGCCCCATTGTGCGTCGGTGGAAAACGCATGTAAAAAGATTCAGCGAAATTAAGGACAGACCATCAAATACTGCTACATAAAGTTTTTTAACAATTTCCCAAAAAAAAACAATGAGTTAATGGCGATCATTAATTGTTTTTAAACCTGATTTATAAGTTAAATTGGGAAATTGGAACCTTTGGTTTATCAACTAAGTTGAAACACTATCGTCGATCACTCAACCAAAACACAATTTTCACACACTCTACGCGCGTTTCGCCAACTATGTTGGCATCATCAGGAGTCGATGATAGACTATTTTCTATCAAATCATGCCCAGAAGTAGGCAATGAAAATTTTTATTTAAAAATCTCAAGACGATAGTAACAGTATAAAGTGTCAAGTATTAGAAAAAGGATTTAGAAAATGGGTTTAATATATTATAGGTGATTTAAAACTAATTTGAAAGTGTGATGTAGGATCTGTAAATATGCAACCCGGTTCTGACAAACTACATAATCTATAGCCAAGGATATAACATAGGGAAAAATGTAATTTAAAATATAATTCTGTTAACAAGAAATACATTATTAATATGTATTTTTTATTTATTTTACCATTACAGGTGTTCACTTCTAAATATAGAAATCATTTTTTTAATACTCCGAGATTCTACTGGCAGTTGTGATGATTATTGACTATTATTTAACGCAATATAGAAATTATGATTTATTTAATTATCTAGGTATTTACTATGCAGGGATTGTAATCAATAGATCATAGTTTTACGATCTAAACATCCTTCATAGTTTTTCATCGCGTGCTAGATGTGACTAAAGTTACGGAAACGTATCTATTTTAAATTATACCTAAGTATTTTAGTAAAAATTATGGGCAATATAGCACATTTTAGAATAATAAAAAATATTAACAAGGTGATTCGCGATGAACATTTTGTATTGAGTAAAAATCGGAACTAGAATCTTTTTTTTTCATTATTGTGTTCTTTTTTATCAAAGCAGAAAATACAAAATTATCCAATAAAGATATTAAATTTAAAAGGACATTATCACAGTATCGCAAACTTAGAAGTGGATCTAATTGCCCGAAATACATTATGTCATGATTATTGTGAGTAAAATCTGCTTAGTAACAAAGGTTTAATGTCCATGAAGTTGGCAGAGCAAGGTCAGCAGAACAAAACAAAAGTACATTCATAATTAAGTGCAGATGAACCTAGCAGAGCAACTATTTAAATGTTGTTAAAAATTAATGAAACATGATGTAAATAAGTTAAATAATTTAGTACTAATTTAATGCCCTAACTAAAAATTTATTGCTCCTTTTTTTCTTAAGAAAAATGCATGTTCTGCTAGCTCCAGAAGAACCTAGCAGAGCAGAATATTTAAATGTCATTAAAAATTAATGAAACATGATGTAAATAAGTTAAATAATGTAGTGCTAATTTAATGCCCTAATTAAACATTTATTGCTCCCTTTTTTCTGAAGAAAAACGCATGTTCTGCTAGCTTTAGATGAACCTAGCCACGGCTGTCAGGAAGGGCGGGGAACTTTCAAAAAAATGTCGCAGCAAACTGACTATGGTAGGTTGTTTCTGGACCCGTGGGCAATCAATTGCCGCCACCCGTGAACTCGAAACTGTTCCTTTTTTCAAAATGTGGCCAAAAAACTGTTTTTATTCACTCCTACCAGCAGATCTCGTGTTTCAAGTGATTTTCATACTCTTTTATGCCCAGATTTGCATAAAATATTAGCATAAAATATATTACAAGTATCCATTGTCCTTCGGCACTCACCCAGTCACCAAATGAAATGAACCCGACAAGGGATCAAGCGGTTGTGAGGTACTTTACGCCCTCGTTGCGTAATGTAGGATGCATTGCTTTCTATGAGGTGCCAGGAAGTAAATTCTATTAGGGTTTAATAAATTCGAAGTCTGATGATTAATTTGAAAAGAAACATTTATTGGTTAAATGACAAATTTTCATACTACAAGAAATGCCGGAAGGGGAAGTGAGCATGAGAAAATTAATAATGACTTTTTAACCCAAAATTCGATTGAAAAAATACACAAAAATCTTCAGTACAAAAACTAGATTTTACTTCAATCCTTTGTATAGAAGCAGTCAATTTTCTATATATGTGTTGATGAAAACTCGACAACTGCTTTGCATAATCGCGTTATATATCTAGAATCTTCCAAACAGTTGATTTTATGTCGATCCCAGAATTTTAGGAACTCCCGATGAATTGATTCACCCGCTTGTTCGGACCACAATCCAAGACCATCATTATCCACGAATTCTAGGCCTTGTTTCAGAGATATCAAGATATCAAAAACTGTTTCGCAAACTGGTGACATGAGTTCTTTTCTCATTTGCACATTTTGCGTATTTTGTGTACTATAAGAACAAAAGGTGATCTACTCAATGAAAATGTTTCTGAATTAATTATCCAACTTGGAATTCACTCCACCTGATAAAATTTATTTCCCGACAATTTCATAGAAAGCAACGAATACTACATTACGCAACGAGGGCGTAAGGTCCCTCACACCCTTGTCGGGTTTATTTCATTTGGTGACTGGGTGAGTGCCGAAGGACAATGGATACTTGTAATATATTTTATGCTAATATTTTATGCAAATCTGGGCATAAAAGAGTATGAAAATCACTTGAAACACGAGATCTGCTGGTAGGAGTGAATAAAAACAGTTTGTTGGCCACATTTTGAAAAAAGGAACAGTTTCGAGTTCACGGGTGGTGGCAATTGATTGCCCACGGGTCCAGAAACAACCTCCCATAGTCAGTTTGCTGCGACATTTTTTTGAAAGTTCCCCGCCCTTCCTGACAGCCGTGATAGCAGAGCAGAGTATTTAAATGTCCTATGAATATATACCTTGATGATGTGAAATGAAATCACACAAGCTCCCAAGAACAAGGACATTAAAAATGTCCTACACTGCACCAGCATCTGGACTTCACCAACTACTCCTTGGGCTATATGCCCCACCATGGATTGGTGCTCGACCAAGTAGGGGCTTTAACACAAAAACTTCGATTTTGTCATTAAAGGAGCTTGCCATTCTTAGACCGTTTTCGGCATTATTGTGCCTCATCAGTAAGAAGCAGACAAGCTCGACATCCTGTCACTAAAGGATGTATAAAAATAAATTCGACTCTCTTCGCTCTTGACAATCGTACTTGCTGTGATCGTGATACACTTGCTTTATATTTTAGTGTTTTCGTGTTTATTCCATTGACAATAGAAATAACATCAATTAAATTATAATTTATGTTTTATTCATTTTTAAATAGTCTGCTCTGCTAGGTTCATCTTTAGCTAGCAGAACATTCGTTTTTCTTAAGAAAAAAAGGAGCAATAAATGTTTAATTAGGGCATTAAATTAGCACTAAATTATTTAACTAATTTATATCATTCATTTTTAACAAAATTTAAATAGTCTGCTCTGCTAGGTTCATATGTAGCTAGCAGAACATGCATTTTTTATATGAAAAAAAGGAGCATTAAATTTTTTATTCCGGCATTAAATTAGCACTTAATTATGAATGTACTTTTGTCGAATCTGATAAATTAAATTCCTTCTTCTAATCATAGATGGCAGCACATCTAAAAATACTTTTGTTTTGTTCTGTTGACCTTGCTCTTCCAGCTTCATGGACATAAAAGTTTCAGGATTTAAATGGTTGATACATCCGTCTAGCAACTTTTTGATTTTTTTAATCTAAAATACTACTCAAATAAATAAAAACATTTTAATATAAAAAGTGGTTTTTGCCTTGTTAAAAAATTGGAAACAATTGTTACAAAAATTGAATTTTGAGAAAATTTTAGGAATTCTTGTAGGCTTTTAAATATGTTAATAAAATTTACTAAAATCTTTAAACAATTATAATATATCTATAATTAGAACTCGCTGACAAGGAGGCATATTCATTTAATATTAATTATGTACCCAAGTCTCTCGATTGGCCTTGAAATATGCTGATCAGTTCGATTGAAATGTCGATAGTGTCCTGCTTTTACTGCATATCGGCAGATAAATGTTTACTTATATTAAGTAATTTATTAGTTATTTCGTTCTGTATGCCAGTAGAGGTACTCGCGTAGTACGTAATTTCAATCGAGAGTAGAATATTTATAATTTGAGGAACTCAAGGTATTTTTGTCAGTGAGTGCAAAATAAATTGATTTGGTATGGAGGAGGATTTTTAATTTAAGTTGATGAAAAATATTTAGCTGGTCACTTTTTTTTTGAAAAAACATCTATTCTCTACCGGCACGTAGTTGTTACTCTTTTTGCTTACATGCGCTGCATTTTGCTCATTTTAAAACAGTTTTTATTTATTGAAAACACGTGCAATTTTATTATTTACAACAATGTAAAAAAACAATAGCAAATGTTTTTAATTTATATATTATTTGAACGTTAAAATATTGATGGGTTGATGCTTAGTCAGGGATTTATATATCTTTTTTTATTGTAGAATAAACGAATCATTCTTTTTTAAAATTGTTCTGTATAAAACATTTCTGATCTCCGACGATTTTTTTTTTATAAAATTTTTGAAGAATTTTTTTGCAATAAAAATTAAATTCTAACAAAAAATTGCACGAATTTAAAAATCTACATAGAGAGATACTTTTTTATTAAAACATTTACTGGCATTATTAAAATTTATGAAAAAAAAAACTTAATAGAAACTAGAGAAAGTGCGAAAACATGCAAAAAATTTAAATATCTGGAAAAATAAGTCAAAATCTCTTTTTTTTTCAATGAAAATGTAAATAATGGATTTTTCCATAAATTGCAATTTTTAAACAAGAAAAATAAAAATAGTACCAAATTAAAATAAAAAATTTACTGGCATTATTAAAATTTATGAAAAAAAAAACTTAACAGAAACGAGAGAAAGTGCGAAAACACGCAAAAAATTGAAATATCTGGAAAAATAAGTCAAAATTTCTTTTATTTTCAATGAAAATGTAAATAATGGATTTTTCCACAAATTGCAATTTTTAAACAAAAAAATAAAAATAGTACTAAATTATAATAAAAAATTTACTGGCATTATTAAAATTTATGAAAAAAAAAACTTAATAGAAACGAGAGAAAGTACGAAAACACGCAAAAAATTGAAATATCTGGAAAAATAAGTCAAAATTACTTTTATTTTCAATGAAAATGTAAATAATGGATTTTTCCACAAATTGCAATTTTTAAACAAAAAAATAAAAATAGTACTAAATTAAAATAAAAAATTTACTGGCGTGAAAGTGCGAAAACATGCAAAAAATTGAAATATCTGGAAAAATAAGTCAAAATCTATTTTTTTTTCGGTGAAAATATAAATAATGGATTTTTCCACAAATTTTTGCATTAGCAAATAATTAGTTACATGTAATTTTGGATAAAAAAATTCGATTGGCATTGTGAAAATTTACGAAAAAGAAATTTAGTTGAAAAGTTCGAAAAAATCAAAAAAAATATGAATTTAAAAAATTATTTCATATTTTTTCACAAGAAAGATAAAAATCTAAAAAGAAACAGAGTATTCCATTTCAGAATCAAAGTATTTATTGAGTACGACAGATAATATCTTGTGAAAACATTCTGCAACACCCCGTATATACGTTGAGAAAAATGAAGAAAGCAGAGGCACACGTCTTGGCACCTGTCCGTCTTCACTGTCATGTACACCATCAGCTGCATACGTGTTGTTTTTTTTCACCTGATGAAGACACCCTGGAATATGTTTTATTTATAATAAAGCGTTTAACTGTTGAGGATATCGCAACAAGGCTGGTCTGATAGAAGCAATTAACACACTTTTAGTTTCTGCAAGCCACGATATGTAAATTTTTACATAAAAATCAACCATAAACTTAGAAGTTTACTGGCCTTATGGTTATTTTTGAAGAGTTGAAGCGTCAATTTTTCGGAGGATATTGATACAACTATAATAGACCAGTACAGATAGCTTTGAAAATGGTAAAAAGTGAAATAAAATAATAGTAGGATGAAACCCATTGGAAAAGGAAGAGAATATAACAAACATGAAAGGAATAATAATTTACAGGCGTTCTGGGGTCGGGAAGGGGTAGAAGGGTAGAAAACTGTTTATCTCGATTTCTGGCAAAACTACAAGTCCTATGGAAAAAAGTTAAATAGCAAAGTTGTAGGTAATAAAAAGATCTACAACTTTTGAATTTATACTTTTTTCACATAACCTCAAAATATATGTGAAAAATTCAAATAACCAAGTTTTTGGTTTTTTATTTTTATCTTTTACAAAGATTTTGTTTTTTTCACGAAATTTGGTGTAAACTTACCTTTTTATGGCCCAAACACTCTGTAATTTTTTTGTTTTAAAATATTTATTTTTTTTTAACCTTATTTTGACTTAATATCGAAAAAGCAGTCTAATTTACAATCTAAAATTCTCACGTCAAAATATCTGCTTTTTTAAAAAACTCGGTGGGCTTTTTGTTCGTTGAAATCTCTACTTTTTGATGGTGTAAAAAAATACATTACCTACTATGGTAAATGTTCTCAAAAAATGCAAATAAGAAACGAAGAAAACTTCGAATTTCTTTTTTTTTAATCATCATGTACAATTTTGAGCTATTTATTTAAATTAATACTTTAATTACTCTTTTGTTTATCAATGTAACACGGAATCTTACGTTTTTCGAGTAATTAAAGTATAAATTTAAATAAATAGCTCAAAATTGTACATGATGATTTTAAAAAAAGAAATTCGGAGTTTTCTTCGTTTCTTATTTGCATTTTTTGAGAACATTTACCATAGTAATGTATATTTTTTCCCACCATCATAAAGTTGAGATTTCAACGAACAAAAAGCCCACCGAGTTGTTTAAAAAAGCAGATATTTTGACGTGAGAATTTTAGATTGAAAATTAGACTGCTTTTTCGATATTAAGTCAAAATAAGGTTAAAAAAATATATATTTTAAAACAAAAAAATTACAAAGTATTTGGGACATAAAAAGGTAAGTTTACACCAAATTTCGTGAAAAAAACAAAATTTAAAAAACTTGGTTATTTGAATTTTTCACATAAATTGTGAGGTTATGTGAAAAAAGTGTAAATATAAAAGTTGTAGATCTTTTTATTACTTACAACTTTGCTGTTTAACTTTTTTCCATAGGACTTGTAGTTTTGCCGGAAATTGAGATAAACAGTTTTCTACCCTTAAAAACTCCCCCCTTCCACTTCCCGACCCCAGAGCGCCAGTAAATTATTTTTCCTATCTTTTTTGTCATATTCTCTTCCTTTTCCAATGAGTTTCATCCTACTATTATTTTATTTGGTTTCAAAAATTATCTGCACTGGTCTATAAAACCTTTTCCAAACAACAAAATATTATTGAAAATGAGTATATACGATATTTTTCGTACTTTCGGGACAGTATCGCCCATTTTTGATGTTTACCTTTTATGATTTTCTTATTTCAATCATTTCCTTTCTCTCTCCAACTCATTTAACAAACTGTCAATCGCGTTACCATAGCAACATTGCGATGTAACAAGAATAATTTGGAAACATTGTCATTGCTAATTGCTAGTGTCATGAGCTCGATAATGAGTGAAAAAGGTGTATCTGATATTGTTATATTTGTTTCATTCCCCTGGAATTTATTGACTATTTTAATTGGATATCACGATTTGAGCTACTTGCTTCATTCAATTCGTAATTTTTTTCTGCCGATGGCAATTTATTAAATTTCTATTTATGAGCGAAAATTTTAATTTAAAAAAATAAATAACGGCAGCTCCGTATTATAGCAAATCAAAATTAATGATGGCCCTGAAGACACGATTTATGTCATAACATAAATTTAAATCTGACAGTTCATAGAGAAGTTTATTCACAACAAATTTTTCTATAATGATTTTTTTTAATATTTCTTGAAATAACTAAGGAAGAGTTAAAAAACAAAAATAGGTTTTAATACAGTTCCTATACTATGCAATCACCCTGTACTATATATTTCAACTTCATTTCCACAAAACAAACGCATTGACACGCACACAATACGTATCAATAATCGTCAGTTCATAAAAAAGTCAGAAAAAAGGAATAACGCCGCCGCCAAATGTCAAAAAGCGACCAACTGTGGCTGGCAGATGCGGGCCAGGCCAGGGCTGCTGTCGACGGGGCCGACTCGTGCTCTAGTGCCCCACCTGGCTTTCGTGGGCCCCCAGGTGACCCGCACCTGCCGGCGAGCACAAAGTGTCCGTGGTATCAGAAGAGGAAACATCTGAAGGTGCATGTGATAGTTTTTGATGTAATTATGAAAACCCGGGCAGTCGATATACTTTTTGGAAAAGGTGTTTGTCTTTATGTGTACACTTAAAAAATTATATGAGAAACAACAAGCGATGTTTCTCGGCCAAGTTTGCATTGTTCTCATCAACATTAACACACACAACGATTTTGGACGTACGTAAAGAAGTTGTGACGTCCACATTCCCTTAATGGCGTATGTAAACAAAAAACATGCGCTCTAGCGTTACCAAAAAGGCCTTAGCTAATATCTCTGCTATTATTGGTCCGATTTGAACGAGGAAAACGGTATAGTACTGTATGGGGTATACAGATTAAATACGTAAACAAAAATCGTGCGCAGTAGCGAGGGGGCCTTAGCTAATATCTCGGTTATTATTGGGTCGATTTGAATGGAGAAAACGGCATAGGGTGGGGTATACAGATTAAATACGAAAACAAAACACATGCGCAGGAGCGAGGGGGTCTTAGCTAATATCTCTGCTATTATTGAACCGATTTGAACGAGGAAAACGGTATAGGGTGGGGTATACGTAAACAAAAATCATGCGCAGTGACAGAAGGACCTTAGCTAATAACTTGGGTACGACTTTTTACCGTACGTCCAAAATCCATTATGTCTGAGGCGTTAGGGCTTAAATGATAGGATACAACTATAAAACTTGTTTTATGAAACATAATTGCAAATTACCTTCTCATAAAATGTAAAAAATGTAACTTTTTAAAGCAACCTACCAAAAAAGTATTTAGCTAAAAAATTACAAACCTTACCCCACGTTGGGCGCCACTTTACTAACCGTTTTATTACAAAATAAATAACGAATCAGTTTAGAAAGCAATGGGAGTGTGTTAGTAGATAGTAAAAGCGTAAAATAGTGAACTGAAGCCTTAATAACCAGTAAAGGCCGATTTCGGTGGGGCAATATCCAATTTTACCTTGAAACAGTAAATAGCGTGATTAAAAATGCCGCCAACGACTTTGACATGATTGATTGTGCGCCATATCACTTAAGGCTCATTTAGACTTTACAAGTTACTTGAATTCAAGTGCAATAATTGGTGCAACTTGAATCAAATTGAAAGGTGTGAACATCATTTCAAGAATTCAAGTAACTTGAAAGGTGCTTTCAAGTTTCAAGTAGAAGTAGAGACCAAATTAACTTTTGCTTTCAAGTTGGGGACTTGAAGGTCGAGTTGAATCACAGTTGAAAGGCTCGTTCAGACTTTACAAGTTACTTGAATTCAAGTGCAATAATTGGTGCAACTTGTAACAAATTGGAAGGTGTGAACATCATTTCACTTGAATTCAAGTAACTTGAAAGGTGCTTTCAAGTTTCAAGTAGAAGTAAAGACCAAGTTAACTTCTGCTTTCAAGTTGGGGACTTGAAGGTCGAGTTGAATCACAGTTGAAAGGCTCGTTCAGACTTTACAAGTTACTTGAATTCAAGTAACTTGAATTCAAATGAACGTGCATACTATTTCAATATTTCATTCAAGTCATTTCAAGTTGAAATTTTTACTTGAATGATTTGTTTCAAGTTTACAATACCTCACAATTAGAACCCTCCGTGGGTGGTTGACTAATTTGCCGCAGTGCAGAGCCACTTTCACTACTTCCAGTGACTTCAAGTGCACTTGAATATCAGTTCACACTATTCAACTGTGATTCAAGTCCCCAACTTGAAAGCAAAAGTTAATTTGGTCTCTACTTCTACTTGAAACTTGAAAGCACCTTTCAAGTTACTTGAATTCAAGTGAAATGATGTTCACATCTTTCAATTTGTTTCAAGTTGCACTTGAATTCAAGTAAATTGTAAAGTCTGAACGAGCATTTTTAACGTCTACCTAATTTATCAAATTAAAAAAACAAATTGTGAGGTTATGTTGGTTTTATTTCTGTTTGTATTTTTTTTTCGCAATTAGCTTATTAACAACTTTTATTCCAGCAGGAATTCGACGCCATTTTTGTAACTTGAAACAGGAATCATTTAAGTAAAAATGTCAACTTGAAATGACTTGAATCAAATATTGAAATGTATGAACGTTCACTTGAATTCAGGTTACTCCTTTCAAGTTATTTGTAAAGTCTGAACGCCGCTTTAAGACAAATTCTTGAGTACTTTTTTTGTGCATTCGGAATTTTATTTTGACATGTCTGTAAATTTGTATTATCTACTGCTTTTTACTACTTTTCCTACAGGTTACATACATTTTTACCTTTTTAACTTTATACAAAATATAAATCGATGTTGAAATATTTTTAAAAAAATAACGTTACATAAATAAGTACTGTTAGACTTAATTTTTCCTTATTTAGTATCCATTAAATCTCCAACAAATAAAAGTTTTAATCAAGAAATTTAGAAATAATCACCGCATACCAGAACCCGTAAGGTTATTTTACTTTCTTTTCATTCGATCGGATACATAGAATTAATCGTTTCAATCCGTTCTCAATTGGAGATTTTAACACATAATGTGAACAGGTATGTCATGAATGTAACCATAGTACTAGTTAATTATTTAAAGAAACCAGTCGAACGGGTCGGGAGTAAATACAAACCAACGTTTCATACGCTACGGCGACATGGAATTGACTTTTTTTTTCAATTATTTGTATAATTTAAAATAAAAAACTTATTTATTTATATTTATTTTATTTCGTATTATAGGCTAATTTAATTACAAGGTAGAACTGTTTACAATATATACAGTATGGAAATACAATTTTACTTTGCCCCCCCCCCCCCCCAAATTGCTTATAAGAAGGGGTACCAAATCCACAAAGGGAACGACAGCGTAAATTCTCTTTACCTTATACTTAAGAGTTAGGCTAAACAAAGCATCCGCAGTGAAAAAAATATAAAGACACACAAGACAACAGTAAAAAATATTTGATGTTCAAAGAAACTAAAAAAAATATTCTACGCGAATTTCCTCTCTGGTCTTCGCACCGGCAGCTCCAAGGGGGGACAGTAGGGTCAATTACCCCCCCCCCCCCAAGTCAGGCAATGAGAGGATATTTCTCAACAAACCCAAAATATTAATCTTTTATATATATCACAGCTGACGACGTTGCCCCCCCCCCCATTCTCTAGGCTGGAGCTGCCCTTGTAAGAAATGATTGACAATGTCAAAATTACCGAAAAAAAATGTTTGAGCCATTTTGAGAGAAAAAGTAAGTTTTTTAGGGTATAAATGGACCTAGAATCTACAAAAAAAAATGAATTTTGTATAAGAAACCAACGGCGGCTCCAAGGGGGGACAGTAGGGGCAATTACCCCCCCCCCCCCCCAGTCAGGCAATGAGAGGATATTTCTCAACAAACCCAAAATATTAATCTTTTATATATATCACAGCTGACGACGTTGCCCCCCCCCATTCTCTAGGCTGGAGCTGCCCTTGTAAGAAATGATTGACAATGTCAAAATTACCGAAAAAAAATTTTTGAGCCATTTTTGAGAGAAAAAGTGAGTTTTTTAGGGTATAAATGGACCTAGAATCTACAAAAAATTCAAATAAATTAAAATTTGGTTTACGCAGAATGAATTTTGTCTAAGAAACGATTGGCAATGTCAAAATTACCGAAAAAAATTGTTTAGGCTGTTTTTGGGGGAAAAAGTTAGTTTTTTAGGAAACAAATGGACCTAGAATCTACAAAAAAAATTCAAACAAATTAAAATTTGGTTTACGCAGAATGAATTTTGTCTAAGAAACGATTGGCAATGCCAAAATTACCGAAAAAAAATGTTTGGGCCATTTTTGAGAGAAAAGTGAGTTTTTTAAGGTATAAATGGACCTAGAATCTACAAATTTGGTTTATGCAGAATTAATTTTGTCTAAGAAACGATTGACAAAGTCAAAATTACCGAAAAAAAATGTTTGGGCCATTTTTGGGAGAAAAGTGAGTTTTTTAGGGTTTAAATGGACCGAGAATCTACAAATTTGGTTTACGCAGAATGAATTTTGTATAAGAAACGATTGGTAATGTCAAAATTACTGAAAAAAAATGGTTGAGCCATTTTTGAGAGAAAAAGTAAGTTTTTTAGGATATAAATGGACCTAGAATCTACAAAAAAAAATGAATTTTGTATAAGAAACCAACGGCGGCTCCAAGGGGGGACAGTAGGGGCAATTACCCCCCCCCCCCCCAGTCAGGCAATGAGAGGATATTTCTCAACAAACCCAAAATATTAATCTTTTATATATATCACAGCTGACGACGTTGCCCCCCCCCCCCCCCCCATTCTCTAGGCTGGAGCTGCCCTTGTAAGAAATGATTGACAATGTCAAAATTACCGAAAAAAAATTTTTGAGCCATTTTTGAGAGAAAAAGTGAGTTTTTTAGGGTATAAATGGACCTAGAATCTACAAAAAATTCAAATAAATTAAAATTTGGTTTAGGCAGAATGAATTTTGTCTAAGAAACGATTGGCAATGTCAAAATTACCGAAAAAAATTGTTTAGGCTGTTTTTGGGGGAAAAAGTTAGTTTTTTAGGAAACAAATGGACCTAGAATCTACAAAAAAAATTCAAACAAATTAAAATTTGGTTTACGCAGAATGAATTTTGTCTAAGAAACGATTGGCAATGCCAAAATTACCGAAAAAAAATGTTTGGGCCATTTTTGAGAGAAAAGTGAGTTTTTTAAGGTATAAATGGACCTAGAATCTACAAATTTGGTTTATGCAGAATTAATTTTGTCTAAGAAACGATTGACAAAGTCAAAATTACCGAAAAAAAATGTTTGGGCCATTTTTGGGAGAAAAGTGAGTTTTTTAGGGTTTAAATGGACCGAGAATCTACAAATTTGGTTTACGCAGAATGAATTTTGTATAAGAAACGATTGGTAATGTCAAAATTACTGAAAAAAAATGGTTGAGCCATTTTTGAGAGAAAAAGTAAGTTTTTTAGGATATAAATGGACCTAGAATCTACAAAAAAAAATGAATTTTGTATAAGAAACCAACGGCGGCTCCAAGGGGGGACAGTAGGGGCAATTACCCCCCCCCCCCCGTCAGGCAATGAGAGGATATTTCTCAACAAACCCAAAATATTAATCTTTTATATATATCACAGCTGACGACGTTGCCCCCCCCCCCCCATTCTCTAGGCTGGAGCTGCCCTTGTAAGAAATGATTGACAATGTCAAAATTACCGAAAAAAAATTTTTGAGCCATTTTTGAGAGAAAAAGTGAGTTTTTTAGGGTATAAATGGACCTAGAATCTACAAAAAATTCAAATAAATTAAAATTTGGTTTAGGCAGAATGAATTTTGTCTAAGAAACGATTGGCAATGTCAAAATTACCGAAAAAAAATGGTTGAGCCATTTTTGAGAGAAAAAGTAAGTTTTTTAGGGTATAAATGGACCTAGAATCTACAAAAAAAAATGAATTTTGTATAAGAAACCAACGGCGGCTCCAAGGGGGGACAGTATTGCCCCCCCCCAAGCCGGCGACGTTGCCCCCCCTAAATCCCTGAGCTGGAGCCGCCGTTGCGGTCTTGTTGGTCCCCCAGTCAAATAATTACACTTATTTTCATTTATCCTCATAATTTATTATTATTGTGAGTTTCCTAAAAGCAAACCAAAAAATTATTTCTTTAATGTTGATATTTTTTGAAGAAATACTTACGTTCAGGTAATGTCGTGGGTCGAATATCCTTGAAAGTCGAAAATATTTTCTATTTTATCGATTTCGTCAACACAAGCCAGACCTTACCTGAATTTTATAGCCCTGTTTTGATCTACAAAATAATCAAAAGCGGCGCACCGCTTAATTTCTTCGAAATTCGAAGTAACCTCGTTTTTTTTTGGTCCGACCTTTTTCATGTTTATTTTTCTGAATTTATATCTTCTTTTATCGACCGAGCCGCTTTGCAACTGTTTTAGTGCGTAATTAACTAATTGGTACCTAATTTTGTTAATTGGTTCTGATTGTTTACGAAAAAGTTATCTTTCAAATTGTCGGAATAACTTAAATGCCAAGAATGAAATTCGTCCAAGAACATTTAAAACAAATTATTTAAAAAAGTGTTGTTGTTACCCTAAATAAAATAAAACCATGTCTAGTTGTCTAAAATTTTTCTCAACATATCATTCGGCATACCGATTTGAAATTTGTTGGATGCAATTAAAAGCATAGAAGTTATATACCTTTCAGTATGACTTTCAAGATTCCTCATATACAGGGTGAGTCAGAATAAGACCGACAATCTCCAACTACAGATTCCTTACCTCATTTCGAGGAGAAAAGTTGCTATAGCTTGATAGCAACTTCCTAAAATGCACCACCTCTGAGATACAGGGTGTCGAAAATTTTTTGTATGTTTTAGGAAACCGACACCCAGACTGATCAAACAGACGACAAGGCCACCAGAGTTTGGCTTGTGTTACATCCACTACATAAAGTAAGCCATGCAGACATCTGATACCCCAAACTTCCTACCAATTTAGAGGCTCGTAGGGCAAACGGTAAGAAGATCAGAACATCAGAATATGGCGTAGGATCGCTGAAAGTTTCCATTCCTGTGACAGACGAAAGAAAACTTTCTTAAATTGTTTTTTACCTTGAAGGGAGACGAAGGAAAGAGCAAGACTTGGACCAGAAAAACAATTTTACTAAACTTTATTACCCAAAAATAACTGTTTTTTAATTTTAATAAAAATAATCCAAACTTTTAATCAAATTTTCAATTCTCATTGTTTATTATAAACACAGATACTGCAGTGTTCCTATAATTCGAAATGCTTTGTTTATAATAGCGGCCTACGAGATTTCAGCATTCAGCCACTTATTATATTGAGTTCTAAATTGGCAGTACGCTCGGTACTATAGAATTTATCGCGTGCATTCAAGTGCTAATTAAGCTTGATCTGGATTTATGCATTATTTATAATCTTTGTTTTATTTCTTCAGATCTGCAAGTGTGGATTGATTCTGTCTGGAGGCAAAATGTACAGTTAAGGAAGGTAACAACTGTTTAACGATTTAGTTAAATATGGAGGATTTGTTTTGGGATTAATTACATAAATAACTATTAAAATTAACCAACCCTTAAAATTTTATTTTCCTAGAAGATAAATCTGTGCTTATTTTTGTATCGCCCCGCAATAATTTACCGCGATCCTTAACACGATTGATGGGTTTTCGTCTACTACCAAAATTCTAAAAATACCATCTACTTTCGTCTGCATTTTACAACCCCTAACGGTATTTTTTCCGCCGACTTCCCATTTGAACTATTATTAGTTATTGTTGAATGTTATATGGGATCGAGTCGACCTTGTTTTAGAACCATTTGGTGCGGGTGAATCAATTTTTAAAGGACTATTTTTGTGTTTGGGGTTTCTGAGGAATTTTACAGGGCTGATCAAGGTTAAAATTATTCTTGGTTTTCAAAAAGGTTTAGTCGTTTTATTATTTCTAGAAACGTTATTAAAATGATTTTTAATTATATCATTTTTAATTAGCCTATAAGAAATAATGACTCTAGTTATAGAAATTTAGATATGAATTAGATGGAATTCGTGGAGGAGAAACACCATCGAAAATGAGGGCTATAGAGAAAGAAAAAAATTATTTGTTAAAGACAATAATAATAATGAATGTACTGCTAAACAAAAACATAAGATACTCCTCTGAATCCCACTATGCTGAAACAAACATACTCGATATACGACAATTATTTATCGTACAAATAAATATAAGACAAAATTTAAATAAAGATCGGTTACATATATATGAGCACAGTTATGAGAAGAGGAACAGACATAAATACAGGGTGTTTCACGACGAGCTTACACTATCTGTATATTGGGAACTACCTACACGATTTTTATGAAAATTGGGATATATGGGTCTCAAGTTATAGCGAATTCATTGAAAATATTTTGAAATATATGACATACCGGAAGTGAGCAGCAACTTTGTTATTTTAAATGGAACACCCTGTATATTATTAACTTTTCGAATTCTACATTAAATTTTAATGTCACTTTGTGTAGAATACCCTATACCTAAAATTTATACTTATAGAGATATTATTTTTTTTAATAAAAAATTGACAGGTGCAGACCTTCATATTGAAAATTTTGTGTGAACATCCCCAATACCAAATAAAAAACATCTTGTCTGGTTGATTAGTAGGACGATCAAGGTAATTGGTGACATGTTGAAAACTTCTTTTTTGTATACAGGGTTGTTAAAAAAATGATGAAAAGTTCAAGTTCAAAAATGTCAAATATCTTCATTTTTTTAAATGAAACCACCATATTTTTATTCTTTTACTTAATTCTAAGGTCAAAAATAAGGCAGTTTATGTCCACTTCCCTATACCCAATCTTAAGCGTTTTTGAGATATGGCTCGTTTGGAATTAAACAATGAAGACTATCTAATTTTATTTTTAATACATGGTGAATGTAACAGAGTTATTACTAGAACATGTGCTTTATTTGCTACAAGATATCCAGAACAATTTAACACAATTTGGTTGTTTTCAAGCCAAAGTTAAGAAAGGCAAGCCTGTTATTAATAATAATGATAATAAAATTGAAATTTTAGTTATTTTTGCTGTTATAATTAGTTCGTGTTTTTTTATTGAAATTCCTCATACATAAATTACAAAAACTTATAACAAGTGTTCAAAATTTCGTCCTTCAACCTCCAAGCATTTACCTAGTAAGCCTTTTTATCACACCTTCGTTTGTTACACGCCTAATCATTGCTGCAGGGAGAGAATTGAATGCATTGCGAACTCTACGTTCACAATCTTCTTTTGTTGTTAGGGAATAGGAATACACCTTATTTTTTATGTAGCCCCATATAAAAAAATCTAAAGGTGTTATATCTGGTGAACGAGGAGTCCACCGAAAAGGACCATTGTTAGCTATCATCCACCTATCTTCAAAAGTCTCATCTAAAAATTAGGCGTGCAACAAACGAAGGTGTGATAAAAAGGTTTACTAAATGCTTGGAGGTTGAAGGACGAAATTTTGAACACTTGTTATAAGTTTTTGTAATTTATGTATGAGGAATTTCAATAAAAAAACACGACACGAATTATAATCAGCAACAATACGGCAAAAATAACTAAAATTTCAATTTTATTATCATTATTATTTATTTATTATTTCTTAACTTTTGCTTAAAAACAACCAAATTGTGTTAAATTATTCTGGATGTCTTGTAGCAAATAAAGCAAATGTTCTAGTAACAACTCTGTCACATTCACCATTCACCGCCATTTCTATCACTGTACGATGCGATTGACTTCAAATAATGACAATTAATACTATTTAGTTATGACAGGTAAATACACAGCCTGCTAAAATAAAAGAATAAAAAACACGGCCGACGCCGACACAATAATAAGGCTGAAATAATTAATATTTTTAAATACACGTTAATATCTCAAAAACGCTTAAGTTTGGGTATAGGGAAGCGAACAGAAACTGCCCTTATTTTCGGCCTTAGAATTAAGTAAAATAATAAAAATATGGTTGTTTCATTTAAAAAAATGAAGATATTTGACATTTTTTAACTTGAAATTTTCATCATTTTTTTAACAACCCTGTATACAAAAAAGAAGTTTTCGACATGTCACCAATTACCTTGATCGTCCTACTAATCAACCAGACAAGATGTTTTTTATTTGGTATTGGGGATGTTCACACAGAATTTTCAATATGAAGGTCTGCATCTGTCAATTTTTTATTAAAAAAATTAATATCTCAATAAGTATAAATTTTAGGTATAGGGTATTCTACACAAAGTGACATTAAAATTTAATGTAGAATTCGAAAAGTTAATAATATACAGGGTGTTCCATTTAAAATAACAAAGTTGCTGCTCACTTCCGGTATAACCGGAAATATCATGTCTTTCAAAATATTTTCAATGAATTCGCCATAACTTGAGACGCATATATCCCAATACAGATAGTGTAAGCTCGTCGTGAAACACCCTGTATTTCGTACCTTTGATGAAAAAGGATAAGGGACAAAGGAGTTATCTTTACTTAGGCACTAAATTATTCAATAGCTTACCAGAAAATATCCAGAAACAAACTGGATTAAACACTTTTAAAAAAATGCTTAAAGAGCATGTCAAAAGCAGACCTAGAAAAGTAATACAAGAATTAATTGAATAGAACATGAGCAAATACTTACTCACTTAAAATGTTTCAAAATATAAGGTTTGATTTAAGTATCATAATTTTAAAATTTAATTAAACTAATTTTAGTTAGGGAAAAATGTACTAATTTTGTATATATTTTAAATTTTAGGTGTTTTCATATTTATTAGGCTATAATATGTGTTCATGTTTTTAAATTAAAAAAAAAGGATTTTATAATTTATAATCACGCACAAGCCATTTGTGTGGTTTCTGTGACTTATTTTGTTTATTATGTATTTGTATAAGTATTATTATGTTAAATTATTGTATTTGGAATTCTATCGTAATAAACATTCATTCATTTACTTTATTGGATCCCAAGAGACCATCGACCGAGGTCCTTCAGCCAGTTTCTCTAGGATCTCCTAAGAATACACTGTGTTATATAATTCGTATGTCCGATCTAAAACAGAGTATGCATCTATCATTTGGTGTCCATATTATAATTTTTTTTAACTCTCAGAGATATTTGCAATCTGCCTAAAGTGGCAATAAGCGTTTGGTTTGACAGTTAGGTTGACATGAATAGACTCACTCCAGTTGAGTGATCTCTTTCAATACTTAAATCTATATTTAATCTAGTGTTTGGCTCTCAAGCTTTATTTTGGAACCTCTGAAGGATTGGTATGTTAGAATTGCTGGCGGTGCACCATAGTTGGATACCGTATGTCCACAAAGGTTTTAGGATGGTTTTGTAGAGCAACACTTTGTTATCCAGTGATAATTTAGATAATTTAGAAGTCCAAGTTGTTTGCGCTTGGTGAATATATGTTTCTTCCAGGTAAGGCGTCGGTCTAAATGCATGCCAAAATATTTGGCATCCTCAGTTTGAGGGAGGCAGTTATTAAAACGTACTGGAGGACATGTTTATTTGCTTAGTGTGAATGTCATATGGGTGGATTTTGTTTCGTTGACTTTAATTCGCCCGGTTTTCAGCCAGTGTTGAATTTTAGTTAAGTTGTTTTGTAGGTTCACTGATACCGATGTTCGGTTTGTGTGAGATGCCAGTAGAGCAATGTCATCAGCATATGTTGCCGTCATTGTGGTTGTTGTTGTTGGCAGGTCTGCGGTAAACAAAAGGTCCTAGCACACTTCCTGTAAATCGCTATAATCACTGCCCTGCTTTACTAGAAAATGCCTGTCTGTTAAGTATGATTCAAGTAGCTGATAGTGGGGGCGAGGAAGGTACTTCTTTAGTTTGACTTGTAGGCCGCTGTGCTATACCTTATCAAATGCTTGGGATATGTCAAGGAAAGCTGCAGTATCTTTTGGCATCCAGATATTTATTAATTTTGTTGACTATACAATGAACTTGCTCTGTTGTTCCGTGTTTACTGCGGAAACCAAATTGATGGTTCGCATATTATAATGTTCATTCAAATAGTCTTGAACGACTAGACGTTTTATGAAATATCTCTCTTTCAAGGAAGATGGTGCCTACCCTGCTATATGAAATTCTAATACCGCTTTATTAAAGATACATAACTTTACTTCTCTTGCAAGTAGGAGAAACACAGTTAGTTGCTCTGATTTTTCTTTATAAGTTGATCCATGGCCAAACAGTAATGCTGTCTTGAGTAGGGATGCTCAATTTTCTTGTTCCAAGAGTAAATTTGAGTCCCTAAAACAAATGTACAGAAATACTCACACTTATTCAGAATTTGCGATAGCTACAATGCTATCAATCATAGGTGTAACATCTTCTCTTGCAGCGTTGCTTCATAAAACAAAAATCAGATTTTGATATTTTTGTATTCACTTTATTTATATTTAATTTGTACCCATGATTTCCCACCCTGTAAATGGATTTCTTTTAGATGGTGTACCAAAAAAAATCATGTGTTAAATTTTCTGAATATTGAAACATTTTTTAATGAAATTTTCAACCCTGTGTCTAGCAAATAAAAATAAACCGGTATCTGTTACCTCATTTGTAATTATCTTTAAAATTTGTTATTTACTCTAGGAGGAATGTGTTTTTACGGCTAATTAGTTCTTAATTTCAAGAGGTGTTATTTTTCACACCTACTCAATAAATCCAGAATATATAAGACCTTAGCGTTTACATAAATAATTTTATGACCTGCTAGATATCCAGACTTAATGCCCTTAGATTTTCGACGGTTTTACCCCGAACGGAAAACGTAGAAGTATTCCAGGCTTTAGCGTTTCTTGTGCTTGACAAACGTTTTCGTTTTTTTTATACATCAAACGCGAAAACCAATTATCAACCGGCATACAGCCTAACCAACTAATATACCAAACACACGTCTCATCAGCCTTATGTCGGCGTGTTGTATGTGCTTTGGCTGTTGGGCCAACAAAGTTTGTCGTTGTGCGGTTACTCGGCGGCCTTGCGCATCCGGTCGCATCGGCATCGTGTCTGCCTTGCCTCCTCGCTCATCGTTGCTCGCTTGTTCTGCTTGCCTATGCCTGCCACTCACGGACCATTCTTTACTCTTATCTACTCTTGCCTTGTCTCGGCGGCATTGCCGGACTTCTAATCGAGTCGGAGGTACGGGGAAATCTAACAAAGTCACGTCAGTGGCGGCGCGTTGGAAAATTTTAATAAATAAATGACGGTGTGGTTGGTCGGAAGAGAGAATTTTTGAATAGATTGTCAAAAAGGATTATTAACTGTGATTGTTTTATCCTAAATAATAGGTTTACATTTTTAATTTTTGTATATAGTAAAATATCGCTTCAAAGTTCTTGATCTACGTTAAGAATAAAAATAAATTTAGGTGTTTTTTAAGAAGAATAATACTAAAAGTTATTATTTTGCAAGAAAAATTAAAATGTCACAATCTAAATCGTAAGGAATTAAAAAGAGGGGTAATTTTGGACTAAAAACTAATTGGCATCTTTGATATTTATGAAAAAAAATAATAGTGCGAAAAAACTAGAAAATTTTATCATGCTACCTTAAAAATTCACTCAGTGGCATAATTTTCGATGAAAAATTTATTGCTATAGTCAAAAACAGGGTAAAAAGTCGGGAAAATAAAGAAAATATGTGGAAAATTACTTCAAGTGCCATAAACTACTCTAAAATTAAAGAAATTAATGCAGGAGTACCACAAGGAAGTATATTAGGGCCTGTCCTATACCTATTAAACACTAGTGATATTCCTGAATTAGAACAAAATATAATTGGCACCTTTGCAGATGACACCGCTATCATGGCAGTAGGGAAAACCCACAAGGAGGCTGCAAGAAAACTTCAAACATCATTAGATAGAATTAATAATTGGACCAATCGTTGGAGAACCAAATTAAATGAAAATAAATCAGTACATGTTAATTATACTAACAAAAACAATAAGTATATACCAGTCAGAATAAATAATACCCAGATCCATTATGCTAATTCAGCATAGTATCTAGGTATTACTTTAGATGCGAGACTACGCTGGAAAGTCCATGTGAAGACCTCAACATAAAATTCAGAAAAATGTATTGGCTGCTTGGAAGAAATTCTACCCTGTCAATATATAACAAAATATTGTTCTACAAGCAAATTCTGAAACCAGTATGGACATATGGTATCCAGCTTTGGGGCTGTGCCAGTCAGAGTAATTTACTCATAATACAGAGATTCCAGAACAAAGTATTAAGGAGCATAGTCAACGCTCCTTGGTACTGCAGAAACAGTTACCTCCACCGGTACTTGGAGATGAACACTGTTAAACAAACAGATAACAAATTTGCAAGAAATCACGAAGAACAACTCCACCAACACGTGAACGTCGAGGTTATCCAGCTCCTGGACAACAGCGATCTAGTAAGAAGATTCAAGAGAAACAAGCCCTTTGAGTTAGTGTAAGTGAAAGTGACAGAAAAAAAAGCACAGCATAGTGCGCAGTAGTGAATACACGTTAAGTAAGGTGTCAAAAAAAATCATCAGAACCTAAGGTACACTACTGAGTAGACTTTAGTTATCCAATCTTCAAACGTATTAATTTAAGTTGGACAAAAATTACTCATTGATCAAATTATATCATCAGATTGTAATATTAACAAATTTTAATACAAAAAAAACGAATGACATAAACTAAAATAAGTACAGAAACAAAAATCACTACTTGTTCTCTTACCATTAAAGTGTTAAAATGTTACTTTTTTCTGAAAAATTTCAACCCATTGATAATTTTACCAAGAAAAAAAATTCATTTTACTTTCACACCAAAACTAAAAACCGAAGAATCTAAACAAATCGGTCTCCAACCAAATTAGACCATCTTTTCCAAACATCAGCTCCTTATTGCCCGCCCTTTCGTGAATCCAAGGACTACCAAGACGAATTCACCCATAAATCAAGTAGTTCCTGGACGGTGGTAGATACGCACGTGGGACAGGGGTTGGAGGGGTGGTTGTCACAATCCGCAAACTGCTACAATCAGCCCAGTAAACAGCAGCAAGAGCATGTATTGAAGGCAGGTCCGGATTCAGCCACTGTACTTTATTTTTCTCAAAGAAGAATATTTTTAATAATAGTAAAAATTTTAAGCCCTAGTTTTTAAGCCCAAAATTTTAGAATACTTTTTATGTTTTATCTTTCCGGTAAACTTTTACACATATTTTTGTTTCGTAGGAAAACACTCTGTGGGAATGTTTTCTATAATTACAATCTGATCATGAAGATCAATAAGCAATTTTGTTCTAACCTAACTTAACTAGAATTCTTAAACACTAAGGTCCTACTCACTAGTGTACCTTAAGGTCTGATAATTTTAGTAACACTACCGGTAACGTGTAACACAAAATCCGCACAATACTCTGTTTGTAACTAGCATTGTCACTGAACTAATTCAAAAGGTTTGGTCCTCTTGAGTCTTCTTACTAAATTGGTATTATCGAGGAGCTGGATAACCCCAACGTTCCCATGTTGGAGCAGCCGTTATTCATGGCTGCTGTCTTGTCAACAGTTTCTACATCCAGGTCCCTATGAAGATCAATGTTGCGACAGTACCAGGGTGCATCGACGATGTTCCTTAATACTTTATTTTGAAAACGTTGAATAACTTGAACGTTACTTTTACTGACGCAGTCCCAAAGCTGGCTACCATACGTCCAAACGGGCTTCAATATCTGCTTTCTTTTTAATGTGGACTTTCCAGCGAAGTCTAGCGTCGAGTGCCATTCCAAGATATTTTGCTGTATTAGCATAGGGAATCTGAGCGTTATTTATTCTTAAGGGAATGTGTTGGTTTCGTTTATTAGTAATCGAAACAAACATAAATAGAAATAAAAAAGCCCCTGGATTTGATCTCATTACCGGGGAAATCTTAAAACAAGTCCCACGTAAAGCTGTTGTCAAACTGACCATCATTTAGGATGAGATACGTACCTCTGCTATGGAAAGTAGCAGAGGTTATAATGATACCTAAGCCAGGTAAACCTCCCCAATAAGTAACGTCATACCGACCCATCTCTTTGTTGCCTGTTTTTTCGAAACTCTACGAAAAATTGCTTCTTAAGAGATTAAAACCTACAATAGAAGAAAAGGACCTGATTCCCTCCCATCAATTTGGTTTTAGAGAAAAACACTCAACGATCGACCAGGTGCATAGAATCACAGACGTAATTGAAAAGTCTTTAGAGGAAAAAAAAGTCTGTTCCACCGTCTTCCTAGACGTGGCCCAGGATTTTGATAAAGTTTGGCATGAGGGCTTTAACCACAAGTTAAATTTGTTACTACCAAGTCAGTATTCAGAACTCTTCAAATCCTATTTATCAAACAGAGGAATTAAGGCAAGAGTACTCCAAGGTACTAGGTCCGGTACTCTACTTACTGTATACCAGTGATATTCCTAACCTTGAGCACGATACTATTGCAACATTTGCTGATGATACTGCCATTCTGGCTGTTGGAAAAGACCATGAAGAAGCTAACCGAAAATTACAAACACCTGTAGACCAGATTAACACCTGGATTAAAAAATGGCGTATTAAGTTAAATAAAAATAAATCTGTTCATGTTAACTTTTATACATATCTCGTCATAAAAGTTATTTTACCGGACTTGAAAGTTCTCGGCAGTATGGCCTCGAGCTTTCAGCACGCTTTTTCCTTCAGTAAAAGATAACTTTCAAGATTTGATTTATAAATAACTATTGTCCAAGTAGTTACTTTTTAAAGTGATGTATTTCGATAATAAATGTCACAAAGCGAAAGTATAAAAAGTGACTCATCTACATTTAGTAAGTACAATTATTAAAAAATCTCCTTTTAATGTGCTTACGTCGCACTTCTAAAATTTCATATTTCCAGCTTCAGTTTGGGCTGATATGCTCCATTTAAAGTTTAACACGGGGAAAACGGTGTAATTGGTTTTAATTATTTAGATTTGTAGAATATATTTACCAAAATTTGCGTAGAATATTTCAGTTTATAGCGACAGCAGTTTGGGCAGTCAATTTTTCTTTATATAAACCTTAAAATATTGTGCAAAAGGAGGTATACTTCTGTAATTCCAGTTTTACATCAAATTATGCTTTACGTCTACACAATCTAAATCTGTAAATAAAAAATACTCTCACCTCCTAAACCCACCCCTGAATGTTGTATTGAATCTCTCTAGCCAGGGCCATCTATTATTTACAAACTTGTCACATCTGCACCTATTGTGGTGAAGATGTTTCACTACATTGGCGGAGGTCCAGGAGATTTATTAGGCAGTAATTCGTGATGGTATTGTGAGGACGGACATGGAACCATGTTTGACCATTGTTTGAGGTTGTTGTTGGGGTATAAGTGGAACGTCAAGTGACGAAATATAAGTTCTGCTAATTCGTGATTTATTCTAAATCTTGAAGGAAAGCTAGACAAATGATCACAGATTTGTGACAAAGAGTTTACTTGCCAAATTAATTAAGCAGTTAAAATACGTTAAAAATATCTGAAAGTATTACTGTAAAAGCTCAAAATGTCAATATTTTATTTGTTTGGATTATTTATTCATTATCAAAACCTAACAACCGGTTAATTTTTCAAAAGTGTGTGCAATAAATACAGAAAAGAAAATGTTGACGTTATTTTCGAAAAAAGCTGAAAACAACAAAAATTACCGTTACAATTATTAGATCTACCCCCTGAAAAAAACAGCCCTTATTTAAGAGCAAGTCATGTACCAAAATTTGGGTTCATTATGTCATCACGATCGGAAGTTATTTTTAAAAAACTGATTGAATTTAACCACCTTCTAGGAATTGTAGATTCCCTAATTTGGATGTTATGACTGCTTGGTTTTCTGGATAATGAATTTTTGTATACTCGACAATTCGCCACCTTTGATTTAGTGCGAATTCGTCAAAATTTGGAAACGAAACTCGACCTGTCTAAGAATTTTTGTAAAAGTAATTAAAGTAATGAAATATTTTATACTTTATCAACGCTCAGTATATACCGAGAAGACAATTCTCTTCTTGGTAAAAATCACGAGTTATCAATGTCATATTTCAATATAAAGTACAAAAAATATTTTCTGTCACATTCTTATAATAGAATCATCGAAAACCAAATAACCTGTACCATTAACCGATAATAAAAAACGAACCCATAAGATTTATAATCTCAGCATTTTGTCCACTGGTAGTTGGGTATCTCTCATAAAAAGAAGGCATTCACAAAATGTTAAAAGAAGACGACATGAAGAATAAAAGAAAAGAACATCAGGCCAGTCGATGCTCACACGCGGGAAAAGAACAATTGCACCAAACTGAACGTATTTAATTTTGTCTTTCGAATAAGAATTTTGGAGAAATTGAAAATAAACCCGACTATTTCCCCTCGGCTTAATTTCCACCAATCACAAACGCGCAATTTTGAACTACAAATGATTTATAGATGATTATTTTTTTCATCTGTCAAAACAGTGAGATTTTGTGGTTTCAGCCAATACCAGCTCAGGATCCTAACCAATCATTGTGTTTTATACTGATTATTTTTTTCATCTGTCAAAACAGTCAGATTTTGTGGTTTCAGCCAATAACAGCTCAGGATCCTAACCAATCATTGTGTTTTATACTGATAAAACCGCTTCGTCGTTTTTGTTTTTTGATTAAACTGTGTTTACCTTTTTTGAGATGTCAAATGTAAACATTTATCAATTATTATTATACTAAAATGTATTGCAAATCTATGTTAATACCCAAATTTCAAAATATATTTGTAAACTAACCTGTTTTTATTCGTTTATTGTAACACACAACACAGCTCCATCCATAAAGTCGTTTAAAACTGACATAATGTCAAAACGTCTAAACGTTACACTTAATAAATAATCTTAAATGCCTACTACTAGATAGGCAACTTATATTACGTTTGTAATATTTGGCGTTTAAATGTAAAAGAAAATATCGAACTTTTGAGTGTAAAGTGTCTTTCTCTGTTTTTAACACAAAATGATTCAAAAAATAATCTTTCAAAATACCACCCGTCCTGTCAAATTTTATAGATCAAATTTTCGGTTTCCATACTCAAACGCCTTTATTTCAGGCAAAACCACTCAAACAAACTGATTTGAGATAAAATCACGAGTCCGCAGAATCAATCAGTTTGTTTTCGTGGTTTTTCCAAATAAAGCCGTTTTCGTGAAAACCAAAAATTTAATCGATAAAATTTGGAGGACTCGTGGTATTACCTTTGATAAAATCGGACCAACAATCTATAAAATTGTTAAAATAACAACAATATGTATTTAACAGAATAATGCTTGAGGCATCTGAAAGGTACTTAAATAATTTTTGTACCACTTTAGAAAATACGTTTTTCCGATCATTTTTTAGCTCGAAAACTGCGTCGTTGCCGGTCTAGATCGGAAAATTGACATAACTGCTAGGCAAAGTACCTACTTTCCCGAGCCCTTTTATGAAATGGGTATGTTAAATATCACAGTTGCCATGACAATACCGTAGCCATCTGTCAGTAGATGTTTTTGACGTTTTGATAGTGTACAAGTTTCTAAACCGTTTAAAGATATTATTGAACCAAAATGCTATGTATTCCGTGCGGGGCCTTTGAAATTTTGACAAAATAAAATCAATAAAACATCCTGTATCTAGTTAATGTTATAATAATAGACACCCACTAATAATAATGGATGATTTTAAATATTTATTAAATAAAATAAAATTCATGCAAAATACCGCTAAAATTATCCAACATTGCCATTTACTTTACCAAACTGCTCCTCTTCAATCATTTCGGTAAAACTGTTTATTAAATAATAAGCACAAACGGTGAATATTTAGACGAGCGATGCCACGAAGTCTTTTGAATAAATTTATAACATTATAACTAAATCCGTGCAGTTGTTTGCGCCTGAAGGAAAGAACATCAGGTCGGTCCATGCTCAGGCACAGGAGGTTCAGTTGTTCATTCTCAGCCATAGCCACCCCAATTCTCAGAAACTGAGTCCCGGGTCAAACCGAAAACCAGTCATTTGGGTGAAGAACCTCTCTGACGAAAATTGAGAGAATTTAAATTCGGTCTTTCTTGTAACGAATTCAGATTTATTTACGTTTAACTGTGCACTCGTTTATACGAGGCTGTCAAGAATATTGAAACTGTATAATGAATGGTTTTTGTGACCATTTTTTAGTCTCACAGGATTGAAAAGGACCAAGAAATTATACAATTACATCACAATTAAGTTGTACGATTTTTGTTTTACGCCAAATTTTCTCTTGTTCTAAAATGAATCCAAATTTTGAGAGCGAACTGCGTCAATGTAAATGAAACTGCAATGTGTATATCAAGCGTCTTGAAAGTATTAAGATGTGGCTTCATATCTGAGCCATGAGGAACACCCTCTCATACCCTTACTCTTTACTGTCCTGGTATTGTATTTGTAAATGTTTATTCAGGAGGAAGAAAAATGCGAAACACTAGAGATGAACGAAACAACTATGGTCTATTTTTATGCATGAGAGAGTAATAAAACAGCATTTCTAATGCAAAACTTAGTACGGTCATTTTAAATATTTTTACGGAATAATCTAAATATTTCCTAAAATTGTCATAAATGTACCTGAGCTAATACAAGTTTTGCGTCTTTTATTGGTCTTTTATAACCATAAGCTGTACAGAACAATAGAAAAAGGTTTAGACAGGCCAAAAGCCCTGTGTATTAAAGATAACATAGATAAGATTATTTTCAATAAGTACCTATTTGCCAATTTTGTTTTATTTTAATTCCAAGAATTTCTTACAGTAATCGAATTATAAGTAGATAAATCCCTTACCAACAAATTTCACCGAAAATGCGATTGTAGGTTTTCCATTTAGTAAGGAGGTCCAGTTGTGTATTCTTGGCAGCTTACTAAATGTCGTTTAGTTGCAACATGCAAGGTGCAGTGTGCAGTCTATTGTGAATTCTAGTGTGATCATGGAAAATTTGGAAGTACCGCGTAAACGACAAAAAATCGGTCCTTTAACAGTTAATTAAAAAACATTAATATTTAATTGTTTTAAATCATTTACAGACAAACATTTATGTAAAAGTGTTGATGACACAGTGGAATTAGTTAGTAGTACGCTTGGTGTTGGGAAATCTACGATTTACAGAGTTGTTAAAGAAGAGAAATGTGGCGAGTTTCAAACAGCACGTAAAGCTCCAGGAAAACCAAAATTTCAAATAGAAAATCATTTGAAAGAAAGACTTCGAAGGAAAGTGCATGCATGCGTTCTTCTTTAGAAAGTAATTTCCGACAGTAGACAAAGTTCTTGCCACGGTTCGAGATGATAAGGATTACCCTGAAATGAGTCGAAGCACACTATGGAAACTTTTAAAAGAAATAGGTTTTCTATGGAAAAAGCATTCCAGAAAGTCTATTTTAATAGAAAGAAGCGATATTGTAGTATGGAGAAGAAATTACCTAAGGACTATAAAAGAAATGAGAAACCAAAGAAGAAATATATTTTATTTAGATGAAACATGGATCAACGAGGGACATACACCAAATAAATTTTGGCAAGATGAAACTGTTACAAGTCGAAGACAGGCTTTTTTAAATAATTTATCTACTGGTTTAAATCCACCATCAGGAAAGGGGCGCAGACTGATAATAGTACACATCGGTAGTTCAAACGGTTTTGTTAAAGGTGGTTTATTGACTTTTGAATCTACTCGTACCGGTGACTACCATGAGGACATGAATGCTGATGTCTTTAAAGAGTGGTTCGAACAAATGATAGATCTTCTTCCTCAGAACTGTATAATAGTAATGGATAATGCAAGTTATCACTCGAGACTTACAGAAAAAATGCCAACCAAGTGGTTAAAAAAAGATTTACAGAATTGGCTAAATTCAAAGAATATTAAGTTCCATCCCGGTTCTGTGAGAAGAGAACTGTATCATTTGTGTTCCCTTCATAAAGAGAAATTAAAAAAATATGAAATTGATGAAATTGCAAAAAATCGTGGGATGACGGTTAGATCACCACCATATCATTGCGAAGTAAACCCGATTGAACTGATATGGGCACAGATAAAGGGAGAAGTTTCAGGAAAAAATAATTCTTTTAAAATGAGTGATGTTAAACAGTTGTTTTTGGAGGCTGTAAATAATGTGAAGCCTGAAAACTGGGAAAAGGCAGTAAATCATACGATTAAAGAAGAAGAGAAAATGTGGAAGTTGGACAATATTACTGATGAAATGATCGAGCCACTCATTGTAAATATTGGTTGCGACAGTTCATCTTCTGATTTCGATTCTGATTTGGATTTGTAGGTAAGAAGTAGTTTTTATATTAAAATTATTATTTATGAACGTAACGTTGTTTAAAAGTCAAAGTTTAAACCCTTATACCTACATAGCCCGTTTGACACAATGTTCTTAACATACTAGCCTCTTTAAATAATAGGTAATTGGTGGGTCCGCAGTTACAGGATGATAGTTTTTTGATTTTAGTTCGTTTTAGGCAACATAAGGTGGTTATTATAGGTGACATTGCAAAGATGTATAGGCAGGTGTGGATCAAGGAAGATCAAAGAGATTACCAAAGGATTTTGTCGCAATTTGATCCAAACCTACCTATTGGGCATTACAAATTGAACACAATCACGTATGGAATCGCTAATGCATCATACTTAGCTGTTAGATGTCTTCAGCAACTAGGTAAGGAAAATCAGCTGAAGTATTCTAAGGGAGGGGAAGCTATACTACGGGATTCTACATGGACGATGTCTTGTCGGGGGCGGAGTCGATAGAGACAGCTATTTTTTGTATTAAGTTCAATGTTCATCTTTCAACCCTAGTAAAAGTTTTTAAAACCATAAGGCGTATATATTATTCAAAACATTATATGATCTTTTGCATCAACATTATAGGAAATCGTAAATTTGATAAATAAATAAATTACAAACTTTTCGACTATTTTTCCATTAATTTAGGCAAGAAGAATGAAGACCCAATGCATGAAAACAAAATATATAGTAAACTGTACCATTTCAAAGCATGTATAGCCTAAACATTATTTTTCTTAACACGGATTTAATTTTTTAATCGTCATTCAAATAGAAAACAATAATTCTTGTATTAAAATATTTTCTTGCAAACATCGATTAAAAAATCTTAGTCATTGAAGTGCCTCGATTTCGCTCTTCAAAAAATGCCTCACAGAATTCAAAATTCCAACGGCATGCCGGACGTTTCTCACGTTCACCTTTTGAAAGTTCCAAAGCCGCCTTTTGTATAACACTAAATAGTATAGAAACTTTGAGAAAATTGAATGGGCTATTGATGGTAAAATGTCGAGAACCCTCTTTTTTATTTTTTACCTACTACCACAAAAAAAAAAGATATTTGGGTCTATGTGATCCAATAAAGGACAAAAGCGAGTTTTTGAGAATTGGTAAAATTGGATTGATATATAAAAATTGGTTTATTGTGAATTAGTTAAAAAAAACCCAATCCAGAAAAACTGAATTTTTAAAATTAGATTATACATTCTCTTTTGATTATTTCTCTTTGAGAATTTTACAAAATATATTATTAAGAATTACGAGGGTTAATTAATAGTTTTTTAAAGTGTTCTTTTTTTTTCGAAGCAAAACACTCTGTGTCTGTGTCTATAATTACAATCTAATCATGAAGATCAATAAGCAATTTTGTTCTAACCTAACTTAACTAGAATTCTTAAACACTAAGGTCCTACTCACTAGTGTACCTTAGGGTCTGATAATTTTAGTAACACTACCGGTAACGTGTAACACAAAATCCGCACAAAACTCTGTTTGTAACTAGCACTCCTCTTGAGTCTTCTTACTAAATTGGTATTATCGAGGAACTGGATGACCTCAACGTTCTCATGTTGGAGCAGCCGTTGTTCATGGCTGCTGGCAGATTTAGATATAGTCTTGTCAACAGTTTCTACATCCAGGTCCCTTTAATAATATTTTATTTTGAAAACGTTGGATAACTTGAATGTTACTTTTACTGGCGCAGCCCCAAAGCTGGCTACCATACGTCCAAACGGGTTTCAATATTTGCTTGTAGAGGAACAGTTTGTTATGTGTGAACGACTTCGAGTTTCTTCCTAATAACCAATACATCTTTTTATATTTTACACCAAGCACTTCACGTTTCTTTTTAATGTGGACTTTCCAGCGAAGTCTAGCGTCGAGTGCCATTCCAAGATATTTTGATGTATTAGCATAGGGAATCTGAGCGTTATTTATTCTTATGGGAATGTGTTGGTTTCGTTTATTAGTAATCGAAACAAACATAAATAGAAATCTTCCCCTGGATTACCGGGGAAATCTTAAAACAAGTCCCACGTAAAGCTGTTGTCAAACTAACCATCATTTAGGATGAGATACGTACATCTGCTATGGAAAGTAGCAGGGGTTATAATGATACCTAAGCCAGGTAAACCTCCCCAATAAGTAACGTTTCTTTTTAATGTGGACTTTCCAGCGAAGTCTAGCGTCGAGTGCCATTCCAAGATATTTTGCTGTAGTAGCATAGGGAATCTGAGCGTTATTTACTCTTATGAGAATGTGTTGGTTTCGTTTATTAGTAAAGTTAACATGAACAGATTTATTTTCATTTAACTTAATACGCCATTTTTTAGTCCAGGTGTTAATCTGGTCTACAGATGTTTGTAATTTTCGGTTGGCTTCTTCATGGTCTTTTCCAACAGCTAGAATGGCAGTATCATCAGCAAATGTTGCAATAGTATCGTGCTCAAGGTTAGGAATATCACTGGTATACAGTAAGTAGAGTACTGGACCTAGTCTACCTTGGGGTACTTCTGCCTTAATTTCTCTTAGATCAGATCTTTTATCATGAAATGTCTGTTTGATAAATAGGATTTTAAGAGTTCTGAATACTGACGTGGTAGTAACAAATTTAACTTGTGGTTAAGGCCCTCATGCCAAACTTTATCAAAAGCCTGGGCCACGTCTAGGAAGACGAGACGGTGGAACAGACTTTCTTTTCCTCTAAAGACTTTTCAATTATGTCTGTGATTCTATGCACCTGGTCGATCATTGAGTGTTTTTCTCTAAAACCAAATTGATGGGAGGGAATCAGGTCCTTTTCTCCTAGGTTTTAATCTCTTAAGAAGCAATTTTTCGTAGAGTTTCGAAAGAACAGGCAACAAAGAGATGGGTCGGTATGACGTTACTTCTTGGGGACGTTTACCTGGCTTAGGTATCATTATAACCTCTGCTACTTTCCATAGTTGAGGTACGTATCTCATCCTAAATGATGCATTGATAAGGTTGGTCAGTTTGACAACAGCTTTACGTGGGAGTTGTTTCAAGATTTTCCCGGTAATGAGATCAAATCCAGGGGCTTTTTTAGTATTTATATTTCTTTCGATTTCCACATAAACTTCTTTTGTAGAATCTTCCTGTTCTGGTTCATTCCAGTCTTGGGTCTCTTCACCGTCGTTGGTCTGGAAAGTCATTTCTAAGTGTTCTACGAATCTGTTTTCTTTTTGTATATTATTTCGTGCCCAACTCCCGTCTTCCTTTCTAATTGGTGTAATGTCTAATGTGTAATGTAATATTATGTGTAATAGGACTTTTTAATCGTTTGGTTGCTTTCCAGAGTGAATAATCTGTACTGCTGTCATTAGTTAATTCACTCAAGTACTCACCAATCGATTAATTTTTAATACGCTGAATTTCGCGTTTTAACTGTTGTGTCGCATTATTTAAAGCTGTTTTATCAGCTGGTGCTCTGGACTGATGTCATTTTCTTCTGATTTTTCTTTTTTCTAGTATAAGGTCTCTGATCTCTTTTGGATAATTATTTCCTTTTGTTTTGTATTTAAAATTAGGGGTGTTCTCCCAAGCTGCTTGTCGAATATCTTTGACAAAACGATCGACTTCCTGATCTAGTTGTTCTTCTGTTCTCAACGGAACCGAGAGATTAAGTAACCGTTTAAGTTTGATTCTGAAGCTTTGCCAGTCCGTTCGTTTGTTGACTAATTTAGGTTGGTTTTCTTCTCCACAGTGAACACATTTTGGGGTTGCATTTTTTGGCTTATCAGAACATCAACAATGACAGGGGAAATAATAAAATAGTAGCCGTCTCTCCCCCGCAAAAGCTGCAGAGCTTCTGAGGTTCACTCCTAAGGGGGTGAATTGAAGGACGTACATTAATATCTTCTATATACAAAATCCTTCGTGAGCAAAAGTCGGGAGACTCCAACAAAAGAACATCAAGAAGGTAAACAAAAATAGGAAGTAATACAATAATATTGAGGGAAGACAAATTTTTTATTTAACTGAAACATGGAACAATGAAGGTTAATTTAAATATTAAAAACAAGACGCCTGAATCACCTTGAGACACGACTTAGTGAATTATTTTTTATCTATTACGTCTATTTTTAATTTTTAATAACTGACAGGCTATTCCTTGACTACTTACATTTTTCAATATTTCTACTTTATTTATTATTAATTTATTTCGCATTTCGCTTAACCGCAATTTGTTTTTTAGAAGATAATATTACCGCGTGTGAAGCTATTATTTTAAAATTGTGATATTTTATGGGTATTTCAAATGAAATTTCGTTTCGTAATTATTTCTAATAATAAAACTGACATTTAAAGATTACCTAGCGCTTATTAGGATGCTGATTATAATTATTTCTGTCCATACTAATTACTATCGATAAACGTAATGAATAATTGCGACACAATAGTTGGTTTTCTCCAATAAGTAGGCTTAATAGCTATGAGTAAGAGCGAAGAAGTTGTTTGGAGGTACAGTGCAGCTAAACGAAAAACGAAATAGTGCAGAGTAGAGAGAGTATAAATTAAAGTGGTTAATTAAGTGGTAATCGAATAATGGGTCGGCTATGCGACCAAATGCATTTCACGGTGCGGCGAACTTATCTTTGCCGTAAATTGGGGATACTATAGCTCCTGTTTCTACTTTACTTAACGTATAAAATGTTCTTCTCTCAACTCCGTTTTGAAATTTCAGTTTTGCAGCTTTGACAATTTTTTTGACAAGCTAATTAATTTGTTTAAAAATTATTTGAATTTAATAGTATCTCAAAGTTTGCTCTTATAGATCCACAAATATTGTATATAGTATCTAGAGGTAGAAAAATGTTGGCAATCAAACGATTTAAAGAGAAATTGAAATGAGCTGGAAATTGATCATTCAAAATTATAGATCGTCGTTTAATTATCACCTGTATTGGAGGATACAAAGTATATGTTGATATTGGGTTGTTAGAATTAGTTTCAAAATGTACAAAATATATTTTTTTAATTGTGCACTACTTTTAATTCATGTGTTTTATTCACTTAAGTCTTAAGTACTATATTTTCAAATAAATGGGCTTTCAAACCGATTAATTTAAAAACACGATCAATTTATAGTTTAAAATACCAGGAGGATTGGTAGGTGTCCGTGCATTACCGATCCCTATGAATATTCAGTTCCATTATGGACGACTCATTTTAAAATTCAGAGGCGTATCGACTGGTTTTTGTATGAGTCTTAAATATTGGTAAAAACCAACTATTGTTGATTTAAATATACATTCCAATATATTACAAAACAATATTATTGAGTTAATTAATTTTTGACACATATACAAACCAAAAGACGCCAATTGGACCTAAAATCAAAAAATATGAGCTGGTTGATAAATAAAAGATCTCAACTATCCATGGAAAACAAAATAATCATATACAAGGCCATATTAAAACCTATCTGGACATATGGGATAGAACTACGGGGATGCAGTAAACCAAGTAATATAAAAATACTCCAATCATACCAATCAAAAATACGGTAACTGCTGCTCCATGGTACGTCTCAAACCAGACACTACACAATGACTTGAACCTCCCATATGTAACAGAAGTGATTATGTCCAATGCCAACAAATACAGAAACCGTGCCACTGAACATAGTAAGCAGCTAATTAATGAACTCTTCAATCAACCCGTCTGTTTAATTTTCAAAACAAAATTAAACATATAAACTCAAATCAACAACATCGCATCTGTTTAATTTTCAAACCAAAGGAAACACAAACCCGTCCAACCTGACAACAGCGCTGAGACACGAAGCCTCAACAAATAGTTTTTTTCATTACGCTACGATCGTCATGTACGCCCATATCACACCATTCGATACGGCGCAGAATTCTAACGGTTTTATCTAGACACATGAGAAACAACACGTAGGCCAACAAATTCTTTCTAGAAGAATCGCGGACCGGCGGGGGTAAACTTGGAGCGACAAACTTCGCAAACTTTTAAATCAGTGCGCATCAAACCTTCAACATGAACACTCCGGGGTACCAAAAACCTCCCTTTGGCACCATGCTAGGTCCAAGGGGTTGTTTATTGTTTATTTTAAATCTAAATTCAGTGCTCCTTAGTGCAGCAAAAGTCAGTGCTCATTTATCACTCCTACATACAACACCCTAAAATATTTTCTGAATGATGTGATCATTTTAATTCTTTTTACTAATATGTGTTAGTGTTTGTTAAACACATATGTTAACTAATAATTTGGTCGTTGATTACTTATTAAAGTAATGTATTGCTCAATTGTTTGTGATCTATTTACTTAAAACATTTAAATAAACCGTTAAATAAAAAGTGTTCGTTGTTTTTGTCAATGGAGTTGGGAAGATCAAAACATACTACAGTACATCCACAATCAATATAAAATCTACAGTCCACTTAGAAGATACGACATAGTTTAAAAAGGCGATGATATTACATCGGTCGTCCTGGTAAACTGATGCAACATAGGGTTGGTTCCAGAACCCTCAACACCGTCTAAAGAAGACTAAGAAGATTATGGCCAGAAGATCTCGATAGATCCAGAGATCCATCGCTAGATGGAACCTGTCCGAGTCACCCTTACATATCAGATTAAATTAAAAAAAAATAATTTTTAATTAATATTTAATATTAAGCTAATTTTAATTCAAAAATCATACCGTTCTACTTGTATCTATCGATTAGGCTAAAGGGTATTTAATTCCTTTCACCCCCGTTTTCTAGTAAAATATATTTGTTCATCATAGCTTATTTTTGAATCTTTTACTACGCAAAAGTTTTTGACAAAAAAACAATTGTTGGGTTGCTACTTCCAGAACTGTTATGCCCCTTTAAATAAATGTGCTATAAACAGAGAAAATAATAGATGACTTAAACACCAGTAGTTACATCAAAAGCCTTAGATAAACCATCAGAGCCTCTTATTTGTATAGTTGCTTTTGAGTACAACAATCGAATTATACGAAGTACTTTAGAAGATACTCCCAAATCAAATAATTTCCTCCAGAGCAGAGAGTGGTTAACTGAATCAAAAGCTCTTTTAAAATCTATAAATATTGCAAAAATCTTACGTTTTCTGTGCCTAATGTGCAAGTGGATAACCGAGCTGAGAGTAAAAACGTTGTCGATACATTCTCTTCCTGACCGAAATCCTGACTGGCATTCTGGTAAAAAATCATTCATATCAAGACTTAAAATTATGTATGCAAAAAATTGGCGCCATACTTGAGTATGTTTCTACCGACGCCACTGTATTTCTCAACACACATAAACCAAATAAATAAAAAGCAATAACATATCCACGGGTCCGATACGATGCCAAACGATATATTCCTCTCATAGTTGCTTAAAAATACAAAACCTCTACCTCTCCCTCTTCCCCTCTACCACTATTCCTCTCTTTCTCTGTCTCTCTCCCGATCTTGTTTTCTGCGAAACGAACATTATGTTATTGTTGTATCGGTTTTGCGGTCGTAAATCTTCAACTTCACAACCATATTTGCTAGTTTTAATATTTTCATTGCTCATTGCGATCGACCAAGTGCATAGCAATGAGAACGAACTCGATGAAATATATGAATATGTGAACGTTTTTGGAGCGTTTTGGAGAAAAGCCAGTATGTAAAAATTTCTGGATATTTCCTGTATTAGTATTTTGATTCGCTGCTGTAATGGTGTAAGGGTGGTAAATTATATTTTATATCTAACGTATAAATGTATTAAAATAGGAAAGAATAATGAAAAAAAAAATAGAATTCTGAGACGATATTTTTTGTTTCGGAGGGTTGGAATCCTGTATCAACTTATTTCTGGTTTGTATAATGTAAGATCGTTATATATACCAAGCAAATTCCAAAACAAATATCGTCTAAATGCTAATAATACAGATACAAACGCCTTTCCTGGCAATCTGTAACTTCAGATTACCTCTGTCAGCAGTTTTCAAGTTAGAATGGCGCAAATTAATTTTAGTCCTGGATCTATCAAGGCAACTAACTTTATCCTTGATTACTTATCTATAAATACTTCCAAATATTAAAGAAGATTTTTAACTTGTACAGCCAAAAAGATGGTAAGTTAATACAAGTATCTTGGCCACGAAATCCGTATAAACAGATAATCAAACTTGCGAATTGCTTAGGCGAATAGGATTAACTTGGGCTCATTTGGGAACCTAAGGCACATGTTAAAGTCAGATTTGTCAATTTGTCTGAAGAGAAAGGTTTTCAACCAATGTGTTCTGCCTGTCGTGACTTACGGTGCTGAGACAATAACAAAAAAGGCTGTGCAATGGAAAGGTCAATGTTGGGACTGACCCTCAGAGATCACATCACAAACGCTCAGTTACGTAGAAGAACCAGAGTGAGTGACGCAGTAGAAAGAATAGCAATTCTAAAGTGGAATTGGGCGGGATGCATTGCGAGAATGAGGGACAACAGATGGACCAAGAGGATCATAGAGTGGACGCATACAGAAGCAGGGGACGACCACCAACTAGATGGTCCGATGATATTAAACGTATCCACACAAATTGGATATAGGAAGCACAAAATAGTAGAAAATAGAAGCAATCAAGAGAGGCTTATTGTTGAAGTACTTTCAACAGGTCTTTTCTGGTTTCAAAATACTATGACAGTTCTATCTGGCAGTCTTTTATTAATCAAAGTCTAAAAAACAACTAACTATACATAGGGTGTTGACCGAACAGGAATTCAATGTCCTTCCGGAAAAGCTTCAGGCTTCAATACCTTCCCTCATTGGATTATTCTGGTCAACCCCATTGCATGTCTCAACATTTGTAGTCTGAGTTTGAACAAAGGTTTCGTCATAATATCTGCCAGCTGGTCTTCAGATGACACTTTCTTAACTTGAATGAAATTGTCGAGCACCAGCTTACGGAAAAAAAAATGCCGAATATGAATATGTTTTGTGCGACGGTGATATTCTGGATTTTGTGTCAACTTTATCGCAGCTTCGTTGTCGACCATCAACGTTGGAACTGATTTCAAAACGACGATTTCTTCAAATAGTCGTTTGAGCCAAACAATTTCTCTTGCAGCTTCGCTAGCAGCAACTATTTTGGCCACTGTGGTAGCAATCGCAACTGAAGTTTGACGTTGTTTTGCTCCATCTGCGTACATACTCAAAACTCCTGTGGTTGATCGGCCTGTAGTATCATCATCACCATGATCTGCGTCACTAAAGATCTTCAACTCATCTTTGGCTTCTGGTTTGTAGATTACTCCAAGCTCAGTTGTGCCTTTTAAATAGCGAAATATCCTTTTCACTTTCGAGCAGTCAAAATTGGAGGGATTTTCAAGTTTTCTTGAAACTACACTCACTGCATAAGCAATGCCTGGTCGAGTACCTGTCATTAAATACATCAAAGCACCAACTGCCTCTCTGTAAGGAAAAATGCTGTTCAATTCATTCTCATCTTCCTTCCCTAATTGAATGACTTCTTTAACTATGGGTGTTGAAACTGGTCTACAATCTTGCATTCCAATCTTTCTAGTGTAAGCAGATTGATTAATTTGGATTGTTCCAGCTTCTTTCTTCTCGATTTCCAGGCCTAGAAAATACTTATGTCCAGCAGTGGACGAATATGGGCTGATTGATGATGTATGTTTAAGAAATATCAAGATTCTGGCGCAGTGACAAAATGAATATACATAGCCCTATTGCGAATTTTCTTTATTCGAAACGTAACGTTTCTCTGGGCTTGAATATTGTTTCTCTGGCGAATACAAATTTTAGGATATTTCTATTTTCGCAACACTCTTGGATATACCACTTTGAAATTTATATTCTTACCGGAAAATACAACTGCAAATGAAAATGTGAGAATAATTACTTGCAGACAAACAAATATCTACAACACCTTTCATTCGTTTTTGACTGAGGATGAACCGAAAATTAAAAAACACGAAGAAGAACGAGACATCTTGAGCAGAATCGGCCAAAAACTTTGTAACTCCCAATGCAAGTTGGGAATTTGTAAACAATATTGAACGTAAGAACGCAAATTACAGGGGTTATCGACGTCAGCAGGAAGCCAAGTTGCAATTCTGCAACTTTGTACATTTTTATAAGATAATATAAGCATATTTTTTAGTATAAATAGTAGTTAATTGTAGATTTTTAGTTAATTATAGATATATTGTATTTTTGGGTGAAACTAATAAAGTATTTTTTTAAAAAGTATTTGATAATGCCCTAACTCATAATTGGCGCAGTCAGTAGGATAGTAGAAGAGTCTCCCAGAAGATCCTCGTCTACTATCCGAACCACCTCCAGGGATAACCATTGTGCCGTTAACCCCGGAAAAAAGGAAGAAGATTTTACAAGAATTTAAGAAGAAAACGAGCATGCACCTCAGCGTCATCGTTATATTGTAAGAACCAGATGTCCCATTTCCAACTTGAAACAGACCTTATAAAATCAACAACTAAATACCTTAAGCCTTAACGATCCACAATTTCCAATCCACAACAAATAGTTCCCTCGCCTCTACGCTCATCTATCCTAAACATACCTAACCTTACAGTAACTCTTGCGACACCTAACCTTACAGCCACAACAACTTCTCCTAAATCCCATTATACCTAAACACACTTACAACAGACAACGACAATGTCACCAACATTCGACGTCAAAGAACTGTCAATCATCCCAGAATATGATGGAAACCCAAACGAACTCCACAACTTCATAAACGTGGTTACCTTAGTCCTGAACCACTATTGGGACACTACCAACCCATGCAGCTTTCAAAACCATATGATGACCTATGAAGTAGCCAACAAACTCAGAGGAAAGGCCAGAGAAATAATTTCCATTTACGGCTGTACCGAATGGCCCCAAATTAAGGAGGAATTAATCCAGAACTTTTCGGACCAAAGAAACGAGAATTCCCTAACAAGAGATCACGTCAATCTACGTCAAGGAGCCAATGAGAATCCTCAACAGTTTTACGATAAGGTTATCGGACTTTAATTCGCATAAGAAGCTGTAAAAATAAGCAAGGGTCTTAAAATTTAAAAAAAAAATTAAAACTGAAGGTATGGAAGAAAATAAAGTCCTTTTTATCTCACAAGTTAATTATTTGAAGAAGCGACCGGTTTCGGCGATTAAGATATCGCCATCATCAGGCCCTGCGTGGAAAAATTATGGAGTTAAAAGGCAAATTTGTTAAGTTACATGATTTAAAGAATTTATTTTAATATAATTTTATTTCAATTAAAGCAAAAAACTCACCATACCTTCAGTAATTACTACTCACATATGGCTAACCCTACTTTAAAAAAAAAAAAAATTAAAACATTTCTTTGATTTCTAGCATTTTAAATTATAATTGTACAACGATACAACATGTGCGCAATTAATAATGTAATGCACACGCGTAATATTCTACGCCAATGATTTAAGGGCATAATTTCACTTTATTCAAATTTCTACATTGATTTTCTAAATAAATACACAAATTTTAACACATTTTTCATCAAAACACTGTATCTCAGAAATTAAGTCCAGAAGAGTAAATTTTCGAACACTCTGTACGAACTGGTATTGATTATTTGTTCCCAAAAAATACAAACCCGTTCAGCAAATACCGCAAGTCTCAAATAAATTTACAGAACGGGCATTCTCTGAGTAGGTGCCTGAGATATATTCACTAGTAGTCCTTCCTGGAGGCCCGGGGCAAATTTACGATCGTCCGGACGGTGAATGTGCGGTGGCTAAACGTGATAATGTTTCTATTTATTATTCTATCGTCACATTATCTACTATGTGCTGGTAAAAAACACACTCCGATTATATATCGTGTGAATTTATGCAATTTATACGAATAAAGAAATATATATGGGTAATTTTTTACTCCACTCTGTATAAAGCTAACCGAAACTACAATCTATCAAACACGTCCAAACACAAGATGACAAATTAATTTTTTTATCCCCGATCCCACACATACGAAAGACCTGAATGGCTCAAAGGAGCTCCAAAAGGCGAACAACAATGCGATAGTTAGTATAAGCTCCTTAAGGCTGGTGGGGACAAAGAAGTCAAATAAGTATTTATGAACACGAGCCGACGCTGATGACAGGCCGAAGGGCTGTTATGATTTGTAACCCTTATTTTAACTGGAACTATGGGTGTTGCCACATTCTTCGTGTCATCTGGTGTAGAGGTGGGAGAAACTGGTATAGAACGTAAGAAGAAGAAGAACTTTATTGAAAATAGGTAACCCTAATAAACAAAAATATAAATCTCTAATAACATAAGAAGTACAAAAGTAAAATAGTTAAAAAAAAAATTGTACACTAATTAAATACATTACATAAAAAATACAAAATACCTTGGGATATAATTTAAAATACATTGAAGAAATTTATAATTAAAAACTAAAAAATTGATCTATAGAATCACAGAAGATAGCAATACAATGATTGTAATTATTTATTTTTTATTTATTTATTTTTTTCACATATTCTGCTAGATGGTGTTTAAAAATTCTTAATGATGAACTAGTTTTAATTGTTTTTGGTAAATTGTTATAGCTTACAAATCCTTTAAAAAACAAAGAGTTCATAGAGCACTTTTTATTGGTTGTAGAAATGTAAATATTGTTATTATGTCTTGTGTCGTAATTATGAATATCGACATTAAAATTAATAAATTCATTAAAGTAGGGTGGTGCCAAATTATGTAGAATTTTATATATAAAAATCATTGTTAAATGGTATAACCTCTGAGAGACTGAGAACCACTGCAGAGATTGAAGCATATTTACAATTGGAGTATATCGATTTGTTCGCAGAACAATCCTCATACCCCGATTTTGTAGTTTTTGTAGTTGTGATACTTGATTTAGATTAAACAAATAGGTAACAGAAGAGCAAAAATCAAAATGAGGCTGAATAATTGAATTGAAAACTGTAACTCTGGACTGTAGTGATAAACTTCTGGATATTCTTGTAAAAAAATATATTTTGTTAGATATTTTTTTAAACTTATAATCAAAATGATTACCAAATAACAGAAGATTGTCAATATAAAATCCAAGATATTTTATGGATGTTACAATTTCTATTTTTTCTTCATTAATTTTAAGATTAATTTCATTAATATTTAGACAATTGTACTTGTATTTCGTCGTTATTATCATAGCTTTGGTTTTTAAAGTATTTAGTTTTAATCTATTTAATTTTAAGTATTTATTTATTGCAGAAAGAGCAGAATTCATTTTATTTAAGGCATTCTTGAGATCTTCATCAAAACAAGCTAATAAAGTATCATCTGCGAATATATTAAGAAAATCAACGTCTATAAAAAGATTCAAGTCATTTAAATACAGAATGAAAAGGAGGGGGCCTAATACACTACCCTGGGGTACACCTACATGGATATTTATTACATTGGAGATGATATCACAAACTTTGACTTTTTGTTTTCTATCCATTAGGTAGTGAGATAACCATTTATACACTTCACCCTTAATACCATACCCCTTTAGTTTTCTTAATAGAATCTGTCGATCTATGGTTTCAAAAGCCCTTTTTAGATCTAAGAATACAGCTACGACATATTTATTAGCATCTACTTCCCTTTTAAATTTACATAATGCAAGCTGAAGTGCTGCTTCACATGAATATTTTTTTCGAAACCCCGATTGAGTGTCAACTAAAATTTCATTACATTCAATGTGTTCTAAAATTTGATTATAAACTGTTATTTCAAGAATTTTTTCTAGAGGTGGTAAGGTATTAATAGGTCTAAATTCATTAGCCTTTATGGTATTGTTAACTTTAGGTATGGGAACCACAGTGCTAACTTTTAAATCATCTGGGACTTCGCATGCCCTCAGTGATGTATTCACAAAGTTTAATATTACATGACCACAAACTTCAAAAATTTCTTTCAAAGTTTTTGAATTTAGAACTTCATATGTACTACTTTTATCATCTAGAGAATTAATAATTACACGCAGTTCCTCAATGGATACTGTCCTAAACTTTGAAAAAGTAGGATATAAGTTATAGTTGCAAAATTTCCACTGCTCATCACTTACAATACTTTCCACAATATGTTCTATGCTATCTATAAAATAATTATTAAATTTGTTGACAATTTCCTTTTCATCTCTTTCCAATTTTGGCGTATTATTACAACTAAAATCAACAACATTAGGAAAAATTTTATTTTTGTCATTTATCAGATTTTTTAACGTTTTCCACATAAGTTTTGAATTATTGCGGTACCTGTCGATTTTTTCAAAGTAATAGATTTCTTTTTTTGTTTTTAATAAATTTACAACTACATTTCTTTGTTTCTTAAAATTGTCCCACTTTAAATTTTTATCTGCTCCCCTTGCTGTTATAAATTCCCTATACATCCTATCACGCTTTTTAATACTATCGTAAATTTCATTGTCGAACCATGGTACATTATTTTTATATTGACAACTCTGAACAGGTGAAACGTTATCAATTACGGCCCTACAATTATTCAAAATATTATGATAAATGTAATTTACATCAGTAGAGTCCAAGTTCCAGTTGCAAGTAATTAATTCGAGTTTAATTTTCTGTAAGTTTGTAGCGCTCATATTTCTATATTTTTTTTGTAGATGTACTCACATTATTATTAATTTTTAAATTCACAGAGATTAAAGAGTGATCACTTATTTTAGGAGTGTCGTGAACACAACAATTAGCAAAATTGTGATTTACTAGAACATAATCAATTAATGTTTCACTATCTTTCGTTATTCTTGTAGGCTCATTTACCAATTGATCAATACCATATTGTAAAAAGATAGATTTAATTTTTGTTACATAAAAACTGTTATTCAGAAAGTCTAAATTAAAATCACCAATAAAAATACATCGCTTATTGCAATTAAAAAAATCATCACAGATATTATCAAAATTATCTAAAAACAAAGCATCAGAACTGGACGGAGAATGATAAAGCCACTCACATGTATAAAAATTGACTTTTATCACTGTACACCAGCAATTCTCTTCTCGCACAATACGTATGTGTTCTATAGTTATATTAATATATTAAACGTTCTTAACACGTTCGCTGCCAACTACGAGTTATCTTGTAGGTTGAAGTTTGTGTTTAGGCGCCAGCTACGACTGAATTCGTATTTTTATTTTACAATTAATTAATTCAAATTTGTTGACGTGGTGGAATCGTTTTTGAAAATGTCCAACATGGAATTACTATTTAATTGTGCGAGGAATCGAATGTATTTACCGATTAGAAAATGAATTGAATTTAGTTTCTACTTTTACTTATACATTAGAGCTCTTATTGCTAAGTGGGTGATTTTTTTTTTATTCTATAAATCAGCAATCAAAATACATGGTATTCTATAAGCTAATGTGCTGGTATATGACCTAGCTATGGGAAGAAGCTAAGGTCAACTAGCATGATGAGGTCCTCTCCAGCGAAGGGACCTGCTGCTTCCTGTTAATTTCGCAGGTCAGTTGGCCATCGTCGTTTTATTCTTCTTATTACATCATTTTCAAGTAGCGGTTGTAGTAAAGGATTTGTATGGGCTTCTAGTTTCTTGTGGTGGCTAGCACTTCTTTCAGAAATGACTTCTTTTACTGTTAAGATCTTCAGATCATTGTGGATCATTTCATTTGTTATATACCAGGGTGCATTAACAATATTTCTTATTATTTTAGACTGGCTTCTTTGTATAATTGCTATGTTGGATTTACTGGCGCATCCCCATATTTCGATGCCGATAATAGGATTTTATTTTCGATGGAAAAAGGAGACTTCCGTCCAATTAACCAGTAAATATTTCTACTTCTTAGATCTATTTGTTTTCGTTTCTTCTTGATATGTTCCTTCCAGTTCAATTTGGCATCTAGATGTAAACCCAGATATTTCACTGATGTCGATTGTAGGATTTGTGTGTTATTTAGCTGTATCAGAGGACATACGTCTTTTCTTAAAGTAAAGGTTATATGTATAGATTTTGTCTCATTTATTTCAATAGTCCAATCTTTTAACCACTTCTCTAATTTTTTTAAGATATTCTTGGAGGATATGGTGGGCTTGTAGCACATCTATGGGTAGTTAGAATGACAGTGTCGTCAGCAAAGGTTCCTATTGTGATGTTTGGTGATAATGGGAGATCTGAAGTGAACAAGATGTATAGCAGTGGACCAAGGACACTGCTTTGTGGTACACCCGAGTTGATTGGCAGCATAACAGAAACATCTCCTTTTATTCGTACCCTGAATTAGCGATTGTTTAGATAAGATTCCAATAGTTTGAAGAATGTTGGTAAATGTTTTTTAATCTTGTATAATAGTCCAACATGCCAAACCCTATCGAAGGCCTGTCTAACGTCTAGAAATACTGAGGTACAATATTCTTTGTTGTTTAGAGAGTTTAGTATTGTATGGGTAAAGCGGTGACACTGTTGGGCTCGTCGGAATCCAAAGTGAAAGTGAGGTATCCAATTGTTGGCACCAAAATCAGGATCAATTCTTCGAAGAATCAGTTTCTCTAATAATTTTGATATAGTTGAAAGCAGACTGATAGGTAGATAAGATTTTACTTCATGTGGGTCTTTAAGTGGGTGAAATAAATTGTTCCCCAAATCGTAATTTTCTCCTTCTTATACTCTGCTTTTGGATCGATATCCCTTTTTACTTGTATGTTTTTTCAAAATTGCTCTCTATATTTCTCGAAATAAAACTTTGTGTATCCCTTCAAAATTCACCGAAACCAATTTCTACCGTCAAATTAAGCGCCCTTATTATTTTTTAATTACTACGTTTTGAAACATTCTTTCTGATATCAAATTCTTTTATTTTACGTTTTTGAAATTAATTTTGTGATAAAACATTATTTGTCCAAACCTCCACTGAAGTATTTTTTGACTATCCCCGTACACCAAAACCAGCAGCAATCTCTCGAAATCATTAGAAACGTCAGTGGAGCAAATCATTTTATTTCCTCCTGTTAGGAACAGTAAATCATAAAATGAACATAACCATCATAGAAGTACTTTCCCCAAATTTGATTCAGTCTATGAGACTCCAGCATTTACCCCTCAGATCTAATACGTTATGTCGAGAGGGTGCAAAATATAGTTATACGGTTGGAGAGGGAAGTAAAATTATGCCTTGTTAAAAAGGAAAATATATTTATTTATGGGTAGCATTAAAATTAACGAAAATTATACATATATACAGTGTGTCGCATCTAAGATGCAGGGCGATGGGTCATATTTTTTAAGATAATGAGCTAAAATCTGACCTTTAAATTCAGCTGACTACGAATTGACAAATAGGGCCGATTCTCGATATTTAGAGATATCAAAAAAATTTATTAGAAAAAGTTATTTTAACCTCATATACCGCATTTTTAATTTTTTCATTATTTAGGTCTATACACAAAGTTTTTCTTTTTAATTTAATAATTTGACACATTGACAATTTAATAGTGTCATGTATTCAAATATGTCAGTAAAATAAATAACACTAAAAAAGGAATGATTATTTTATTCGGATGTTGTTCACGAATCCAACGAAATCTTGATGAAAAAACTAGATCAACGAAAAGAATCTGCCGACAAAAACAGAAGAAATGTCTTACAAGGTTGGAGAGAAAGTTCTACCCTCTAGCCATACCCTAAGTGATGCCAAGAAAGTGTATACAAATAAATTCGCGACACCCACTTCATATGAATTTTCCAAATCTGATAACTCTGAAGTAACTACTTGGTTGCTATCATGTAGCTGACATTACATGCTGACGAGGAGACACATATACCCCAACCTGTTGTATCTAAGAAGAAAGGGAGTTTTGCACACGAAAGAAGTACTATTTTGCTAGATGACGCTGGAAGACCATTGCGCCATCTAGAGGGACAATGTGTAACAAGATGATAGAAATTATGCGAGAGCCGGCAACGCCGCCAATCCCATAGACGTTTTTATTATTAACATATTCCCGAAAAACCGAAGTCAAAAATATTTAGGAGTTTTATTTATCTAAATTATTTTAGTTTAAATTTATTTACTCAATAGAAAACAAAAAAATATAAACATTTAAATAAACCAGGTCGTTGCAAAATTTCGCTGATGTACAGAAACCCGAAAATCGATGTTAGATTGTAAGAAGTAAATGTAGGGCAATCTATCGAAATGACAAACTCTGCACTGTCAGCGATTTTTTCCTAAAAACCATCCGGTACGGGAAAAATTAGTCGTCGGCTGAAGAGTCAAGGTTAAAAGTTAAGTTCCTCCGGGAGATTATTAAAGTCCGGCATCAAAGCCAAAGTTAGTCATTTAAAGGAGAAGAGCCAATAAGGGAATAGTGACAAGCCCCTAGTCCCGGTATGCTTAGGTAAGCGTTTATTGTTAATTTATATTTAATCTATGTATAAATAAATAAAAGTGTTATATGTTTTGTACTTAACTTGTTTTATTTCTTAGAGCGAGTGGTGGCATTAAAATATAATAACTGCTAAGTATTCGGGGAGAGATCTCTGTAACTTCGTAAAGGTCGAAAAGGCGTTTCGCCCAGAATACGTAGCAGCGATACTTAGGTCAATACTGGACCTCGTGACAATATGAACTTTCCAAATCTGATAAATCTGAAGTACTTAGTTGCTATCATGTAGCTGACATTACATGCTGACAAGGAGATGGCGCTGGAGGACCATTGCGCCATCTAGAGGGGCAGTGTGTAACAAGATGATAGATATTATGCGAGATCCAGCAACGCCGCCAACCCCTTAGACGTTATTATTGTTAACATATCTCGCTCTAATTGTTTTCTTACAGTACTCAAGTTTTTTTACAGAATTGAACTTCAACGCTTCACGGTTACACTTTAAACTTGTATTTATAATGCAATACACTTTCCTTCATTAGTTATTGTTGTTAATCATTTCAGTTTTATTCAAATTGTTTAAACCTCACCCCCAATTAATACTTAATAATTAAAGTGTGACAAACTCTTTTTTCTGTTCAAAAGCTTTCGAGACTTTATTTGCTCTTCAGCAGGAACTCTACAGTGATTTATAAAAATGTATATTGTTCAAATTTTTTATTTTATTAGTCATTCTACGAACTTATTGAGTGATGGAATATATTACGCACTGTAACTTTACTTGTCGTGATAGAATGTTGTTTAATTCATTTTGTTTTTGTTGACTTTAATTTTAAATTTTAGTGCATAACCTATAAAATTTTGTTCTAATTTTGAACCAACTAACCTCGTCTACAGCTCTTTTCCTTTTTTTATTTAATTTAATTTATTTCTAATTTACTTACTTTACTGACTAACTTTTCGTTTTAAATAAATTTAAAATTTATGTGAAATATTTTTATTCTTACCTCCTTCGTAAGCTCAGACAGAATGTAAATTCTTACGTTTGACAGAATGCATTGGGCGCCATCTACTATGCAGAGTAGAGATTCTTAACGTCAGGTGTGTTTCTAATTGGCTTGTAATTTTAAAATCAATAATAACGACTACTACTTCATGTACAGTTATTAATAACAAAAAAATCAGTAACGAAAAACCTTTTAGTTATTTACTACAAAGAAGAATTAACAGTTACATGTGAAATTTATTGTTATTTTCTCACCTTATTCTCCAATACTCTAACCTAAGTTATTTATAGGTTAAGTAATTTTTAACCTTAGAAAAATTAGTTATGGCCTTTATTGTTTTAAAATGTTTTTAAATATCTATATTTAATGAAAATTGGTAACTTTATTTAAGACTAAGTCTTCCTTATTCCTACAGTTATTGTTGTTAAATGGATGTTCTTCAAAAAATACAAATGGAATGTTTTTCAAAACGGAAACTGGATAAATTTAGTCAGGATACAATTCGATCAGAATACTCTGGATCTCTTAATCGGGATGCAGGACAGGATGGATAATTGTGGCTTCTTCTCTTGATTTAAAAGTTTTTTCTTTCTTCTTGAAAAATAGCGTCACTTCTTGACAGGTAATGATTTTATTCTTTTATAAGTGTTGACTTGACTTCGTTTGTTTTTTGTCATGCAGAGCGAAGTGAACTGTTCAAGAGTTTTAAGCAAAAAACCTCGCTTGACAGCGAGAAATAGTTTTTATAAAAGCCCAAGTCATAGCTCACTAGATTGGAATTTGACAGTTTTTCAACTTAAATTTTTACAAAATTCAAAAATTATTAATGTTTATACAATTTTTAATTAGCACCAAATTATTCTAGAGACAAAAAGAATAATTTTGATTTAATTTTTGTACAATTCCTACTTATATTAACATTATACAAAAACTTTTTTTGTTCGTTATTATTGATTTCTTAAATTTCATAAAACTTTATTATTATTGCCTTTTTTACTGTATTTCTTCAATTTTAGAAGTCCCAACACTCTATTTCCCTTGAATTTAAATTGATTATATTGATGTATCATAATATTGAAATTTGAGGTTAAGTTTAAAAGTTCTTTTTCTCCAAACACTTAATATAATAATGTTCTCATTGTTATTATGATCGCAGACTTATCTGAGATTATATTATTTTAAATTTCTCTATTCAGTTCTTTGCCAGATTATTTGTAAATATCCTAAATCTGTTGATGAAAATCTCTTATGGGATTACCATGTTAAATTTTGACACATGAAATTTTATAGTTTCTTTTACAATTACTATGTTAAAATTAGTTTCAAACATTATTTTTGAAATCAAATTCTGTCCTGTGATTACTTAAAGTATAACAAACAGTTATTTTATTGTCTGTTTCCTTTTTACTCTTCATATTGAATATTAAATTTTGTATTCTCTTTTTGAGCTGATCAATTTAGTTAACCGTTACAATATATTACCAAAATAATTTTATTTACGAATGCTATATGTACAAATTCGAACTTCTCGAAGGAGAAGAACATACTCCGCATCTGCTTTCTCGCTTCCTAAAATTTCGCTAAAGTCCAATAAATAAGAACTGATTTGACCGACCACTATACAATAATGTAAGCGCCCTGTCATTTATTCTCCCTACAATCAAATATACATCGATTATGAGTCCGTTTGGGTGAATCACCAACAACGTCGGCGGTGCTACTTAGCCGCCGCCGGTCAAAATTGGAAGCGTTTGCGGATCGGTTTGAAGTAGGCTTTGATGGATAGATGGCAAACGCATTAATTTGTCTCTCCGGACTGAGAGATGGATGCGGACGTTTGTGTTGAATGGAGAGAGGGCATAAAATCATAAACTGGAGTTGCTTTTTCTCCAAAGAAATAATAACATTATAGAAGTCGGTGTAGTGTATAAAAAAATTGCATAATAAAGCAAAAATAATATTTGGACTTACCATTTTCTTCCTCCTTCCTCCTCCCAGTCATTCTGGTACTGCAGTCTAAAAATAAATAAATAAATAAATACATTTTACGCATACATTCAATTTTTTTTTGTTTCAAATAGAAATAATGGGCCCTGGCCTATATAGAGAAGGTAATATTTTGATAGAATGACCCCCTCCCCCCACTTTCGAGGTTATGTATATCTTGATACAATAACACACACTAAACACGCAGATAATAATGTATTCATGAAGCAGATCGAGGGACAGCAGCACAGGTTGGGAAAAGGGAGCGAGAGAGCATTATCCCTAATAGGGAATCATAATGCTCTCTCTATACCTGATCCTGTTTCCGTTTTGGTATTCGGCTTCGTCCAGGTCAACTGAGCTATTTACAAAGAAAATTAGTTTAACGTGGAACTAATGGCAGTAAGTTCTAATCAGTACAGAATTAATTTAGTTTGTTGCTCGACCGGAAGCTTGTAAAAAGGTATACGTCACAAATGATCACTAAGTTAGAGAGCGGCAAAACTTGAGTATTCGATAGAATTTTTTGCGAGGGTCCTTTTCGGTAAATTCTTTAATAGTCGACACTCAGATTTATTAGTGTAATAATTAATATGTGGGAAACTGAAGCACTTCAGGTCCAAAATTTTGTCCTAAACGTACTTTTCTGGAATTATCCAATTTTTTTTAATTAATTAATGTAAGTATGTACACCCCACCCACTAATTTACCGTTAATTTTTTCAGACATATACCTGTTAAAAAGCTGACCTATCCTGTTAAAAGGCTGGGCTAGCCTGTTAAAAACTGAGCTAACTGTTAAAAAGCTGAACTAACCTGTTAAAAACCTGATGTAGCCTGTTATAAAGCTGAGGTAACATGTTAAAATTGAGCTAACTTCTTAAAAAGCTTAGCGAACCTGTTAAAAAACTGAGCTAACCTGTTAAAAAGCTGAGGTAACATGTGAAAATTGAGCTAACTTCTTAAAAGTAACCTGTTATACAGCTGAGGTAACTTAATAAAAAGCTGAGCTAACATGTTACAAAGCTGAGGTAACATGTGAAAATTGAGCTAACTTCTTAAAAAACTCAGCTAACCTATTAAAAAGCTGAATTAACCTGTTAAAAAGCTGATATAACCTGTTATAAATCTGAGATAATATGTTTAAATTGAGATTTCTTAAAAAGCTAAGCTGACCTGTTAGAAACTGAGCTAACCTGTTAAAAAGTTGAACTAACCTGTTAAAAACCTGATGTAACCTGTTATGAAGCTGAGGTAAAATTGAGCTAACTTCTTAAAAAACTCAGCTAACCTGTTAAAAAGCTGATGTAACCTGTTAAAAAGCTGATATAACCTGTTATAAATCTGAGGTGACATGTTAAAATTGAGCTAACTTCTTAAAAAGCTAAGCTAACCTGTTAGAAACTGAGCTAACCTGTTAAAAGTTTAACTAACCTGTTAAAAAGCTGATGTAACCTGTCAAAAAGCTGATGTAACCTGTTATAAATCTGAGGTAACATGTTAAAATTGAGCTAACTTCTTAAAGCTGTCTAAGAATATTGTCGGTCTAGTGTTTTATCATGTCATGATTGAAATGGAACTTAATATGCCTGGGTATCAGTTCATTTCTTCAAGGGTATGGAGGTCCTTCCTGCCAAAGTTATATTTTTTCATATAGCATTATGTAGTCTGCTCTAAATTTTACTTGGTAAGGATGTAGAGCTATTTATTACAGAAAATAATATACAAATACATTCTCAAACAAAATGATGAGTTTTATTATAGCAGGTGTCAGAAAGCCCAATTTTCAACGAGAGAAAAGTACGTATATATACACGAATCTCATAACTCCAAATAAAGATAACTGTAATGGAAGTGGAATGTGTGGAATAACGGGCGAATCCATATTTAAAATCCGGGACATCGGCAATTTCGACTCCCTCTGGTTTTTACAACCACCGCAAAGGTTAAACGGCTCTCCCAACTCTCCCGAAAAACTCCCCATTCTCGAAATTCCATTAAAATCTGCCGTGAAAGGAAGTTCCGCTTTAATAAATTCAACAATGTGCCGTATAAAAAAAAGGTTTCGTTTCAAAGTGACTTGTCAGTCGAACATTTCTCTTGAGTATACAGGAAAGTACATGGGGTAATTTTAGAAGTAACGTGTTTGTTGTAAGGTGTCTTTTCACTCTCACTAATTCCCTCAAAAATCTATAGTATACACGGCATCCTGTGGGTTAAAATACAGTATGGATTTTATGGTTTTTTTTCTTTGGAAATAGAAGCCTTCAAAGTTTACAGTAAAATGTATCTGCTCCTGAACTACTAGCATTTTAAAACATCGGTGTTCCGCAAGGGTCTGTTCAAGATCCTGTTTTAATAATGTCTATTTAAATGATTTCTTTTTAGTATAAAATGCTTTTGTTGTTATATAGCAAATGAAAAACTTATGTTTTTCTTTTGGGTTGCAATTTATTTGTAATTTTAATATCTACTTAAATGATGCATACTCTTTTTTTATAGCAAATAATAAAATTACAATAACAGAAAAGCATTATGCAACTTCTCCGGGCCTTTTTAAAGATTTTATTATTTTAAAAGCTACTAAATTCACAAATTATATAACGATGTTCCGCAAGGTTCAGTATGGGGTCCAAACTGGTTTTGTTGTTTAGTGGGAGTTTGTTTTTTAGGGCAAAATTCTCTTGTCAAAAAACCATATCAAATATAAATGGGCTTAAGGCAGGTTTATTTTAAAATTAGTGCGGTATACAGAGTGTCCCACACAACGAAACACGGTTTTTAAATAATCCGTATTTTCTTCAACTTTTTTCGACAGAATGCATATTTCTGCCAAAAATCGTAAAAAACCAATATCTAACACTCTTCCGGAACTTTTACTCAGTCGTCTTGATTTTTCATAATTTTCCCTAAATTTTCCGACCAACTACAAGATTTTTTTCTGTTTAAAAAATGATTGTCTGTATTTATAATACCCTCAATCAAGAATATTGAATAACACTTTCCTAAAAAATTCAAAATTTACTCAACGACCACATCAGAAATTAACATATTTTCCCTTTATCTTTATCAGTTTTGAAGTCTCTTTCATCTGAGCAAAGAAAATGATTATTATATGAATCTGTTGGGGGTAGCCATATTATTGTATTAAAAGCAGCTCTGTACCGGATAATGGCAGCGAGTGGTGTTTTCGGGGGTGAAATGTAAATGATTGTGTCTTTTAGCGTTGAGTGTAAGAGAGAGAAAACGAGAATAAGGAAATAAAGCAGAGCCGTTGCCGATAAATGCAGAGTGGGTTTGGCGAAAAGTTTCACGTTCCTTAGAATTTATATACACTATAACAAATAATGTTTGAGAGTAATTTAGAATTTACAAGACCATAAAACAAGCAAAATAGCGTTGTCATATATCATTCTTGTTTTACCAATTTTTAACATAATCAAAATATAAACAGTAAAGTTGAAGGTTGTGATTAAGTATGATTAAGTATGATTAAACAATATTATTTAGAAAAAAAAACATTAATGAGTAATACTTATAAATCATTTCCACCCCATTTCAAATAACTTATATTTTATTTATTGCTTTTTCTTTTATACAACTCATGGCAACGCTGTACAGATCTATATTTCTGTCTTTGTCCGTTTCACTGATAAATACATTTTAAGCGAGTAAGTAGGAATCCGTTTTCTACCTGCTAATTCCACGAACGTATCACTGCGTGGGGTTGATTTAAAATAAGGAAGAATTAGAATAGCAAAAACTAAATACAGGAAGCCTTTAAATTTAAAAAACTGGCGATTACCATGAGATGAATGCAGATGTCATTGAAAAATGGTTTGAAGGTATCATTCAACTTTTGGAACCTGGGTCTGTCATCATCATGGATAATGCCCCCTATCATAGTCTGCATTTAGAACCATTAACGAAACAATCATGGAAAAAAGCTGAAATTCAACAATGGTTAATAGATAAAAACATCCATTATAACAAAGATAGTCAGTCTAAAGGCGGAATTATTACAGATTACAAAACTACATGTTTATAAATATAAAAAATTAGCAGTTGATGAAATGGCGTTAAGTCGTAGAATGACAGTTTTAAGATTTCCTCCCTACCACCGCGAATTTAATCCTATAGAATTGATCTGGGCGCAAGTAAGAGGACAAGTAGCACGAGAAAACAGAACATTTAAAATAGCGGATGTACAAAATTACCTTATAGAAGCCATTCAAAGCATCACTGCAGAAAACTGGAAGAAATGTATCTAGCACGTTCTGAAAGAAGAACAAAAAATGTGGGGCATAGACCAACATATTGAACCAGTCATTATCAACTTTGTTGACGATAGCGGTAGCGACAGTGCATCTGACGAATCTGAAGTGGAAGATTAGACGACAGATGTATAAAGAGACAAAAAAAAATAAAATAAAAAAAAAAGTTTTTAGTTTATTATAAAATTAACTATTATTTGGGTTAGTCCTTAATCCTTTCAAAAATTAATAAGCACGCCACTGTCAAAACACTCAATCATTTTTGGTTCTGGTATAGTGAAATCTAGAAATCTCTTTGATGTACATCAAGAGGGCCTGTAAATATAGTATCCCCAATTTATCACCTTTAAAACGCGATACTACCAAAAAAACCTGACCCTAAGCGGAATCCTTATATCTGAGTTCACGTATACCCTACTCATCCTATTGGTAGGATATTCAAATGAAGGGCTATGATTAGACAATGTGGCGTTCGCAGTCTCTGGCTAATAGCGAATAGGATCGCAAAGATCAGTTCACCGCACCGTGAAATGCATTTGGTCGCGGTAATTAATAGGAAATTTCTAAAAAATGTTAAAGGTAATATGGTACAGTTCGAAGTATGGGTCCACTTTTTCATTCATGTAGACTTAAATGAGTTTAAAAGCTGACATTGGAAGAGAGTAGAGACGTCTTCTTGTTTTATTACAAAAATCTAATTCAGAATCAAGAATGAGGTTTGAACTAAAATACTAAAAATCTATAAAAAAAAGCTTATTAATCGCCAAATAAACTTCAGAATTTACGGTAGGAAAATTTGAATTCCTCGCAACCATTGGAATTTTTATTCAATCTGACACAAATTCCTGGACCCGCCTCTGGATAAAGTGATTCCGCAGCCGCGGATATCACCGGAAAGAGCGTTGTCATGGCAACTGCACCGGAATACTCGACATCTGAGCATCGCTTTAGGATTAAACAATCCTTTCGGCATGGCATAAGCGAATCGGGTAGGAGCAACAAGGACGAAATATATGTGTGTTCAAACTTAAATTTTTTGCCACTATTCATCCTGGAATTCGGAAGAGTGGAGATTTGGAAAACGCCGTTTGGTACATTAGTTTTTTAGATTGTGCGAAGCAGCGACGCGCCAACACTCTTTCGCGGGGGTCTTGCGAAATATTTTATGAGCCAAAACGCTTAAGATGAAGGAAGCCTTACGTTATATGATATTAAAAAAATTATTTCTAGGTAATACTTTATACTTTATAGTATATTTCTTCCAACTGAATATAAAAACTCTAAATCCATCCCACACCATTTTGTTGAGGAAAATATAAATCAGAAAACATACTTCCATTTTTGTCTTACTTGAAATCGGCGGGTCCAAAATACGGACGAAAAAGGGTGGACTAGCTGCAATATGGCATAATATGAACTATTTAGCTTCTTACAAATGTAATCAATATTTGATTCCCAACTCATGTTGCTATCAATTACCACACCTAAGAATTTAGTCTTATCACACAGCTGTATCTCAGTTTGACCTAGCCTGATAGTTACATCATCTAATGTTTATTTCTTTAGAAAAAACTGCATTGCTACTGTTTTATTGGTATTTACCATCAGAGAATTTCTCTCACACCAAGAAAGAAATTGACGTGGTATCGTCAGCATAAAGAACAATTAGCGACAATGTATTTAGGAAGGTCATTAATACTTAATAAAAATATAAAGGGACCTAAAATTGACCATTGAGGGACACCACGATCAACATCTCTCAGTTCAGATCTGAAATCTTCAATTTTTACACATATTTTACGCAGACTAATATACGACGACAACTAGCTCAAAAACTGACCCCTGAAGCCTAACGCATATAATTTATTTATAATGATCGATATATCTATACAGTCAAATGCCTTTGAAAGATCAAGACAGAGAGCACCTACATACCTTCTCTTGTCCAACCGCTCAAGAATGTAATTAACAAGACAAATAGAATGTACAGCGAAAGTTTTTACACTTGGTAACAACAGATAGGTAATATTAGTTGAAGTCACCTTGTTCATATAACCACAAACCGCATAAGAAAAAACAAAAACCCTCAAAAAACATCAGAAAATAACTGGAAATAGAATTTCACACATCCATTCATTTATATATTCATGGAAAAAGTTTCAAATAGATACATTCCTAAAAATCAATAGTGTTCAAGTCCTAGGAAAAATTAAGGATATGAAGACGAAAAGAATCCTCCAGACAATCACAAACTTATGAACAGCTAAATTCTGGTAAAATCATAAGGCTAAATTTTTTGAGATGTATATCATTTTATTCCTCAGTATATATTTTTTTAATGAATCAGTATAAACGTTTTCATTGTAAAATTAACTGAGGTAACATTTTTTTTCATTTAAAATGCATCATCGTAAAGGTGTTTAAATATAGTACTTTTCTAGTGGCAGGTAGTCCACCCTTTTTGGTCCGCATTTTGAACCTGCCGTCGGGGGCATTTTCTTATCTGGTTTTGCATATAAAATTATGCTTTCAGGTAGCTGGGAAGTCTTATTTTGATAATTTTTTACTAACTATTGTAACCAATCAAATTACTTAATTTAGAGTCATGTGTCAAATTTCATCCAATCAGCTATGGATTACAGCGATAACACCCTACATGTGGTGTTTTCAGTTTGGTGTTTTCAGCAAGTCAAGTTTTTGATTAAAAATTAATTAAACGTCAAACTGACAACTAGTTTAAAAATGTTTAAATCTACAAAGTAAAAAATTATCTTATCGAATACCCCTCGGGCCTTGATAAATCCTCAAAATTTTGTCATAGAGAATCCTTCAAGCGTGTTGCCTTCGGCCTCGGGCCATTATCAAGCAACACGCTTTCAGCATTCTCTATGACAAAATTATCTCGGTATTATCAAAGCCCTAGGGGTATTACTACTGATAATACTTAGGACCTTTTCAAGTGATTCCTGTACTTTGGTTAAAATTTAAGTTACAAGAAGCATGGCGGCATCCTGAATCCCTATTTGACGTTATTATTATTATAAATACAAATTTCAAATCACCCTATATACAGGGTGCGCCAATTATTTCCACTCGATCTCTAGCACCGAAACTAAAAAACATATCAACAAAATTTTTTGTAGGGGTAGACAGTGTCACTCGGACTACAATTTTAAAATATTTTGATGTATACAGGGTGGCTAATTTTTGTGGAATGAAAATTAATTTGGTTTTTTAAATTGAACACCTTATATACGATTATGTCTTCTGATTCTACTTAATATTAGATTTGCGGTAGTTTTTCGTATTTGTAAATCCGACGCGGCGTTAACAAGTTATTCCTATTTTAAGCAGATTTAATGAAAAAACAGCACTTCAGAAATTTTAGCACAAAAACCATATTTTTTAAAAAATTCCTCAATAAAGCTACTATGATGTAAATGAAACATGCACCTATCACAATAATGACACAACATCTTCACCTGTTGCACAGGGTGTTTGCCGATGGCGTGCCAATAGTATAGTTTTCAAATGGCAATAACTTAATTTTTTCAAATAGGACACCCTGTATATTTTTTTTCAGTTAGAAGCTCTCCCTAATACGCATTAAAAAAATATAGGGTTTTGCAAATCTAACTTTACTATTTAATTTAATAATTGACGTTAAGTGACAAACAACATATTTTACACAATTTTTAATAAGAAATCTTATTATATAGAAAGAAGTTACCTATGAAAATGACAGTGGGTATATTTTGTTATGGCATTAATTGTCAACATAAAATTTTGTATTGTATCACGTCTACTATATTTAATCGGTATTGTGTATAAAAAATGGATTTTAATAAGAATTATAGTGTTCAAGAAAATATTGATATGATATGGATACTGGGTGAATGTGAAAAAAATGCGTTTCTTGCTATTAGGGTCTATCGTCAAAGATACCCAGAAAGACGTCATCCACAAAAGGATACTTTTGAGAATTTAAAGAATATATTTGATAGAACAGGAACCGTCAAGTATGAAAAACATTCACGTGAAACTACAGCTGTTACTATTGACAACGAATATAAGGTAATGATCAGTATAGTTGAAGATCCCAATATAAGCACAAGGCAATTAAGCAATCAGTTAGATATTTCCAATACCACAATTAGACGCATACTAAAAAAGAATAAATATCACCCCTATCATATCCAGCTTCACCAAGAATTGTTACCACGGGAGGACCTATAAATTGGCCTACTAGATCGTCTTGCCTTACACCTTGCGATTTTTTCTTGTGGGGTTTTATTAAAAATATTGTTTACAAAGAAGAGGTTACCACAAAAGAAAATATGAAAGAAAAAATTACTGCAGCATTTAGACAGGTGACCCCTGCAATGCTAAGAGATGTGCGTAAATCAATGAAAAAAAGGACAGGAAAATGTATAAATGAAAATGGAAGACATTTTGAACACCTACTATAAATTTTAACTTTCACTATTGTAGTTTTCTTACGATTAAACTTTGTAAAATTTTGTACTTATTAAAAATTGTGTAAAATATGTTGTTTGTCACTTAACGTCAATTATTAAAGTAAATAGTAAAGTTAGATGTGCAAAACCCTATATTTTTTTAACGCGTATTAGGGAGAGCTTCTAACTGAAGAAAAATATGCTTGAAAAAATTAAGTTATTGCCATTTGAAAACTAGACTATTGGCACGCCATCGGCAAACACCCTGTGCAACAGGTGAAGATGTTGTGGGATTATTGTGATAGGTGCATGTTTCATTTACATCATAGTAGCTTTTTTGAGGAATTTTTTAAAAAATGTGGTTTTTGTGCTGTTTTTTCATTAAATATGCTTAAAATAGGAATAAGTTGTCAACGCCGCGTCGGATTTACAAATACAAAAAACTACCGTATTTCTAATATTAAGTAGAATCAGAAGACATAATCGTATACAGGGTGTTCAATTTAAAAAAACCAAATTAATTTTCATTCCACAAAAATTAGCCAACCTGTATACATCAAAATATTTTAAAATTGTAGTCCGAGTGACACTGTCTACCCCTACAAAAAATCTTGTTGATATCTCTTTTTGTTTCGGTGCTAGAGATCGAGTGGAAATAATTGGCGCACCCTGTAGAATATAATTGCCTCAAACGAAGGTCCACCATAAATCTGAAAGATTTAGAAGTCGAATTGAAGCCAATTTCTGTGAGATCGAGATCACGAAAATTTATTTGTTGACTTTGCCTTGAATCGAATTTCTATCTGTTTATTTACGTTTGAGGAATTATGCAGGTCAGTCGGGCTTTTAGTAGACCCGCGCCACTCTCTTCATCACCATTCTACTGCAATTAGTTCCCGATCAAATGAATGAATCGTTTGTTCGAGAACGTAAAACCAGGTCATGTCATACGGGTCGAAGTATCGTTTATATACTTGCAATCCGTTTAAGCGGACCTGTTGGTTATTTATTTATATTTATATTTATTTATTTATTCAGGGTTCCATTCTTTAGAAGCCCTTTTCAAACCTTGTTCGAAGAATAATCGAAAATCAAATAAAACTACAATCATTTAAAGAACAACACTCATAACAATTTAAATATTGGTTCATAAAAATAGTCATTTACTTATTACGACCCACATTGGTTAATTATTGTCAGTCCGGACCTGTTCCGAGATGCACTTTTTGCGCTTATTTAATCCTAAATATATAAACCAATAAAATTCTTTGTTCTTTCATTAACGACACGAGGAATGGCTGCTGATATAAGCTGTTTAATGAGTCCACCTTATTTTTCTCAAAAAACTGGTTCTCTAGGCGATACCACCATATGATGGGCAAAAAATTAACGTAGGTTATGCAAATAAATGAATTATTCTGGATAAATGTGTATTCTGGAGGTAGAAAATGTCGCAAGTTAATTTATGTAGATAAAATTAGTGGGAATCAGTCAATATTAAATAAAATTAGTTCGATTTCTTCGCTTTAAGTAGAGCTTTCGAAAATGTTTATTTTCTTTATCAAGACGAATAACATGAAATTCAGAAAAAATTAAATACAAATGACAATTACTAAAAAATCAGTGTACAATTGAAACATACAGAGTGAGACTATAAAATGTATGTTGAGAAATTTTCTTTGTTTTTTTAATAGATATGTGTATATTGTACTGAGGTCATTGATATCTGTTCTTTTATTCATTGATTTTTCATTGTTATTTATATTTACCAATTCAAGAAAGAGACGCTTATTGAGATTTCGTTCATTATCGAGAATTTTGGCAACATTATAGTCAATCACATGATCATTATCTATTACATATCCAGCAAGGCAACAGGATCTCACATTCCTCCTGCACTCACTTTTATGAGAAGTTATTCTATCTTTAAGCATTCTACTTGTTTGACCAATGTATACTTCATCACATTTGATTTATTTTTGACTGGTATAGGTGTTTTCAATTTAGAATGTACTTGTGAAATAGTTTTCAAATTGGTTTTAGCTATTTTAATATTGTCTTCATTTTTGAACAAATGTATGAGTTTTGATGTCAATCCATTTATATGTGGTAAAGATTTAAAAATTGAAATTTGGTCAGTTGTTGGTGGATAGTTTGAATTTGAAACAGAAATGGAGGTATTAAATAGAATTTTATTCATTAAAGATTTGGGATATTAGTTTTCAAAAAGAACGTTTTGAAGTTCGTTTAGACATTCATCTCTCAAAGATGGATGAGTGACCTTAACCACTCTGTTTTGATTTTCATGGGATGGTTTCAATGAAAATTTAGGAATCGATTACTATTAATGATTTTATTGTCGTTCGTTCTTATTAGTTTTAAATCCAGGAATGGAACTGAATTTCTTTTTCAACAGTAAACTGAATATTTGGATCGAAACTGTTACAAATATTTAAAGTTTCATCAATACAGTTTCCTAGTACAGAGAGGATAAGATCATCTACATATCTCTTGAGGAAAGGAATTTCGAATGTGATTTTATTTGTGCAATATTCTAGGAGTTCATCTAAAACGTAACTTGATATTATTGGAGAGATATTAGAACCCATGGGAGTACCGAAAATATGTTTGTAGAATTTTTGATTGAAGACAAGGCAAGTACAGTCAAAAATGAAATCAATTATATTCATAAACATTTGTTTTTTAATCTTGCAGAGGTTGTTAATTTTGTTCCAATTTTTATCGATGCAGAGTTTAACTAACTCTAAAGGTAAGTTAGTGAATAGAGATACCACATCTAAACTTATAAGAACATAAACCAGTAAGGAATTTTAATTTATTAGATTCGACCTCCCAAGACCGGTTTCTGCTTTTCGGCTTCATCAGTTAGGCTTTTCGAACCCAATAAATAAAATTCCAAACTCGTACAAGTCAATAGCTATATCTGCTATAAGATAACATTTTTAGATGTGCTACCATCTATGGTAAGAAGAGAGTATTGACATTAAATTTTGACTGAAGCTAGTCAAGATGTCGCTCTCTTCTTTTTTATCCCTTTCAGAGATTAATACAAAATGAGTAAACCAGTAAGGAATTTTAATTTATTAGATTCGACATCCTTACTGGTTTACTCACTTTATATTAATCTCTGAAAGGGATAAAAAAGAAGAGAGTGACATCTTGACTAGATTCAGTCAAAATTTAATGTCAATACTCTCTTCTTACCATAGATGGTAGCACATCTAAAAATTATAAGAACATAATTTAGTGCTAATTGAAAATCGTTAAAGAATTCACTAAAGGAGAAAAGAGACTAATATGATATCTGTTATCGTTGTCATATGAGTTGGTCAATATTTCAGTAAATTTCGTTATTTTACTATTTGGGGAGTCTATAGAAGAAACAATTGATAAAACGGGTTGAGTTATAGATTGTTAACTTTTTAGCAGTTATTGCATCAATCATTGTTTTCTTCTTTAGTTCAGTTATTAGCTTTCTGTTGTAGACTGCAAGACGGATCTGCTCTAAGTGGTTTGTAATATTTTGTATCATTTAGAAGTATTTGGCTTTTATTAATGTATTCGTATTTGTGCATTGCAACAGTTACATTACCTTTATCACTATTGATTATGCAAACTTCAGGATGTTGTTTTAGATATATCTTGCAACTTATTGAACATAATAGTAAATTGATCTATGTGATTATTATTCATATGAGAAAAGTTTGTGATGATATTGGTGAATTGTGCACGATATAGGTTTTTACTTCTCTCATTGAAATTTTCGATAATATTTTCTAAATCTGCAAGAAGCGAATCTATTCTTAAATCTTTCATAGTTGGACACACACTAAACTTAGGACCAAGTGAGAGAAGTTAATTTATAAATATTATATTAAAAAAAACCACACTTCACACATTTGTCGCATAAATATATTTTTTAATTTATTACACATTTATTACACGTGTTTGCAAAATTTCAATTGAAGATTTTATTTTGTTGGGCTCTTCTAAATTTTTAATTTGTTTTTTATAATAGAATATTAACATGTTCGTGTATGACGCTGTATTTTAAGCCAGAAAACATAATTTCTATTACAATTTTTTGGGCCCACGACGTTTTTAAACTTATTTCTAAAATTTTAACTGTCTAAGATTTTTATTGGGCTCCCTAAACATTTTAATTTTCAAAATTTGGTAATACTTATTTTATTTTGACCCCGAAAACATGATTTCGATCTTATATTTTGGTCACATGACAGTTTACGTAATTTTTGGTACTTTTTTTCAATAAAATCCATCAAAAAAATTTTTTTTGCCCATTTTCAATACAGCAATCGGTTTGTCTACTTCTAATTTTGTAAGGCATCCCCGACTACGGTTAGGAAAATAAAAATTAGCCCGACACGTTCCCATTCATTCTCTTTTTCATATGTAATTCGTTAAATAAATACTTTTCGCCACTTTCCTTGCAACAAGTTGTTCTTCGTAGGGGGATACATTTCGTCTCTACAAGAAATAAAAATATGTTTGAAGACCTCAGAATGGAGAGGTTAAACCTATTGCTCAATAAAATTCTGTAGGGACTGGAACCCATAAGGGTTCAAATTATCTGCAGAAACGCCATCGTTCGTGAAACGACCGAACCAATACGTTGTTCCCCTCCCACATAAATATAAAGTCATATTTAGTGTAGTGGTTTTGCGAAATGAACATAATAGTCCGGTTAAGACTATTTTTTCTCATAAAGGACCCCGCACAAAAGGATAGGATTTTGCCGTTCGATCGAATTGGCTGATTTTTGGATATGTTGTAGGTTTTGTCATCCTCCATGGGCACCAAGGTCCAAAGTCCATATTTTGGCCGCTATCGAGCTCCAAAGGTCCATTTCTCCATCATAACGTAACCTCTTGAAGCAAGCCAATTACTCATTGAAATATCGTTTTTGATTTATTTTATTATCTAGTTATATGTTTTCGAGGTCGCTGAGTTGGAATCTGAAGTCAAAATGACAGAATTGACAGTTGACAGCTGTCAACAAGCTGTCAAGTTGACGGAAAAATACAAAAAACTTGAAATATAGATGTGACCATATATTTTCGAGGTCGCTGAGCTTGAATCTGATGTCAAAATGACAGAATTGACAGTTGACAGCTGTCAACAAGGAACAGCGAAAAAATGACTACTCTGAAGTTATGGCGATATCGAAAACATATGGTCACCTCATTATTTCAAGTTTTTTGTATTTTTCCGTCAACTTGACAGCTAGTTGACAGCTGTCAACTGTTAATTCTGTCATTTTGACATCAGATTTAAGCTCAGCGACCTCGAAAACATATGGTCACATCATTATTTCAATTTTTTGTATTTTTCCGTCAACTTGACAGCTTGTTGACAGCTGTCAACTGTTAATTCTGGCATTTTGACATCAGATTTAAGCTCAGCGACCTCGAAAACATATGGTGACATCATTAATTCAAGTTTTTTGTATTTTTCCGTCAACTTGACAGCTTGTTGACAGCTGTCAACTGTCAATTCTGTCATTTTGGCATCAGATTCCAACTCAGCGACCTCGAAAACATATAACTAGATAATAAAATAAATCAAAAACGATATTTCAATGAGTAATTGGCTTGCTTCAAGAGGTTACGTTATGATGGAGAAATGAACCTTTGGAGCTCGATAGCGGCCAAAATATGGACTTTGGACCTTGGTGCCCATGGAGACTTTTGTTCAGGATGACAAAACCTACAACATATCCAAAAATCAGCCAATTCGATCGAACGGCAAAATCCTATCCTTTGGAGGAAAACTGTGAATAAAAATATAACAAAAAAATTTCCTTAGATAGGATTGGAACTGGGAGTGTTTGGAGTGCCAATCGGATACGATAAGGTTTGTAGGCAGCTTAAGGGTGGTATTTTTGACAAAATTAACAAATTTTCAAATTTTCAGGTTTCTAGATTAATTGTTACTTCAAAGACAATTATGCATGGTGATTTATATATGATACGTATTAAAAGACCAAGTACAGTTCCTTGGGGTTGACCACATATTTATAAGTAAATAGCAATGCTTTCGTTAAAAGGAATAAATTATAATATTTTTTGTTTAATATTAATATTCAACGCAAGTTTGGTAATTAGAAGAAAAAATGTTTTTTCGATTAAATAATAAATAAAAGACATATATAGTACTCAGTTATTTGTTGTGGGCGGGGTCATAGAAATTGTCAATTATTTCACGTCCTATCAAAATAAACATATTATAGTCCGATACAAGATATTTCGTTGACTTTCTAAGGAAGGGTCTATAAAATATCCACAATTTTAGGCAGAGGTATGTATTTAGTTTTTATCAGCCTTTCAAATTTTATCGATTAAATTTTTGGTTTTCACAAAAACGGCTTTACCGCAGGACGAGTGATTTTATCTCAAATCTGTTTGTTTGAGTGGTTTTGCCTAAAATAAAGGCGATTGAGTATGAAGACCAAAAATTTAATCTATAAAATGTGAGAGGACGTGTGGTATTTGGAAGAATTGCGGACGCTCTACCTGACTTTAATAATTGAATCTATTTGAATGATGAATTTTGCAATTATTTGATAATCCTATTGGGTACTTAGAAAGTCATCGAAATATCTTGAAACAGACTATATCTTGTTACAAAATGAATCGTGGATATTTCCCTTTCTATAAATTTTAAATTTTTATCCCCTAAACCGTACTAATTCGTCCAATAAAGTGTCGTACCAAAACGGCTTATGGCGAAACCTTTTCCCACTACTCGGTGTCCGTTAATGCGACATTATACGGGCGCCGGGACGTCGATTCCGGCGTCGAGTGACGTCGTTTCAAGTCTAACCACGTGTCCCATATTTCATCATCTCCCCGGCTGTCAGCGTGCGGCCTTCCACACACACACACTGTTGCCAACATTAAAATGTCGAGAAAATTGGGAGCATTTTCCGTTTTTTCAGTTCAGATGAATGTTAAACAAATTACATAAAAATAGTTCGTGGTAGTGTTGACATCAAGCTAGAATATTTGAATTTTTCATTTATTTTGTTAAAATAAAAATGTAATTTCTTAATTAATGTTTTTGTCCAATCAAAATTGAATTTATATTTTTGGCTCTCCACTGAAAATTTTATAGTTTTATATTTGAATCACCCTAATGCTTATAGTGTATAATTTTTTCATATTTTTCCATGCGAACAATAAATTTTTTCATACCATCTTGAAGCCGAGGTTTCAACGAAGAAAATGAGCACTGATACAGTTAAAAAATTGAAAATTAAAATCTAAAAATAACTATTTTGCTTTAAAAAAATTAGTTTTCACCAAGTTTCATAAAAAAATATTTTTGCGGGAGATAAAAAACGATAAAAACCGTATTTAGCGTTTTTCTCGATAATTTTGAGGTTAGGTCTATAGAAAAAAATGGTCAATACAAAAGTTTTAGATTTACTACTGTCTCACTCTACATTAAGGGGGTTAAATACTCTAGAGCCTCCAAAAATACCTGTTTTTGGGGGATTGTTTAAAAAAAACTTCATACATTGAAATTAATACTATAGTTTAAATAGAACTCTCAAGAAGATTTTGACAATTTCAAAACAATTTAGACCCCATAAGAGCCTATATATCAACTGGTTCCGTACCTCCGTACACTCCACAACTGACATGAAGCAATCTGGAACAAAACCCCCAGAGCTAAATTACCTTAAATAGTTGTAGTTTCCATGTGACATTAAGTTCTTTTCTAATAATTATTTAGGCATAGATTTAATGTCACATTGAAGGTATGGCTAGTACAAAAGAAATCCTAAAAGTTTAATCAAATTTTATTGAACGGTTTTTGAGATATGATGTACGGAAGCTCTGAAAACTATGTTTTGAGATAATGAGGTTTTTCTAAAATTCAGCCCATCTGAAAAGCGTGTGCATCGCGAGTTTTGAATGTAACGCGGTGCGGTTTGCGGCAAAATGCTCGTGAAGACCCACTCTTTCATATAAACAAATTTTAACTTAACCCCTTAACTTAGAACAAGCTAGAATAACATTCTATTCTAATCGACTTTATTCCTTTTGGAAAGAGACAAATGACCTACGATAAATAATAGTAAATTAGAGTGTTCAGCAAGTAGATAAAAATTATTAGCACCTGCTGTTCTTTTCTAATAATTTTGATCCACCCCGCATAAAACTCCTTATTGTCCCCGAAGAATACACCGGCCTTTATCCCCCTCCCCATCCCTTTCGCGCTCCGCTCTGTACAAAAGAGAAACAAATCAACTAGCAAAGGCAATTTTTCAGAAGAGGAGGCCGCGCTTTTGCTTTCCCAAACCACCGCATCTCATCCACTCTATCCGTGCCCAGTGACAATCGCAATCGGCAATCTCTCTCTATCTAAACAGAGCGGGTACGGAGACCTAAACAGAACAGAACACAGCAAGCCATGACTGAGAAAATCTTCCGGCTATCGATCCGTTCGAGCCTCGCCGTTGCCCGGCAACCGGGAGTCAATCTGGCCAACACACAGCCAAAAGAAGGATATTTTTTTATTTATTATCCTCCATTATCCCTTTGGGCTCGGCCAGGTTCGACTCCTGCTCGAATACTGGCGATTACGGAAGGACGCGACGTTGCCTGATCCTCGGAAAAGTATGGAAGAGTTACTTTTACTTCCCACACATCTCATTTTGTTTACAAGCGTCTGTCAACTTTAACAAGTCAATATTCGAATTAAACAATTGTTGATTTATGACCAGGTCTAAACAAAACGATATTTTTACCGGCTTTAATGAACTGCGCAGAAATCAACTTTACGATAATTGGGTCACGTAATCACCATATCCAAGCGATGGAAACACAGCGAAAACATCTGCACAGTGGGTGTTTACGGTCAAAAGCTAAATTTGTAACAGATGTGTATTAAGGATAAATAGGATTTTCTTTTATATGAACTAGTTAGTTAGGTAATTAAAACCCTTAATGCGACCCTGACTACTAGAAGTGTCGCGATCTCAGCAGGTGCACGTCTGCTTACATTGCTTGTCTTAAGTTGGACAAACTGTAGTACGATCGTTATAACATTGTACCCTATCTATCTATCTATCTTTCTATCTATCTATCTATCTATCTGTGATGAGGGTGTCGATAAACTGCAACCTATAAGATCGTCAGATCTCTTCTGGTTATAGTTTCCCAGTAGTGTCTTGGCCTGGCTCATTCATTGTAGTCCTATCCAATATTGGGATCGTTTGTTATTTACTTTTTTTCCAAGTTCATCAAGTATTGTACTGGTGCTTATTCCGCAGAAGGGTTCAGGTCCCAGAAATGGTGTTTCAGCCCCTTTTTTTTGCGAGTACGTCTGCTAGATCATTACTCTCCACTCCAGTGTGTCCTGGAACCCATAGTAGGTAGGGAAACAGTGTTGTTCTTGCCTAGTTCGTTTAGATTCTCTAGGCACTCCCAAACCATCTGGGAGTTGATTACGTGGGAGTTCAAGGCATTAATGGCTGCTTGGCTGTCTGTCATGATGATGATCTCTTGTCTGCGAAAATTTCTTTCTATGTTAAACTGGACACATTTTCCAGGCCCATATACTCCTATTCCTGTTCCTTCTGTTGTTCTAGAACCATCTGTGTACCATTTAATGGCACTTCTCTTGAGTTTTGGGATGGTATCTTTGCCCCATTCGCTTTTGTTACTTAGCTTTGTGTTGAATTCTTTCACAAAGCTAAACTTCTTTGTCATCTCATCTTGGGGCATGCCCCAGGTTTGATGATTTCCAGGAAGGAGTCGAAACTTGCGTTTGGTTGATCCTTCTCTGGTCATTCTGTAGGTCTCACTATTGACGTGTACATCCACCGCAGGATCTTTGGGTTACATACCCAGTTTTTTCCCGCAAAATTTCTCCACTGTTAGGCTCCACATAAGAGGGGAGGCCACTCCTCCTTGTGGGCATCCTATGGTTGTGCAGATGGAAACAGTGTCTTGTCCCATTTTAGTCTCTACTATTCTGGTAGACAATAGTCGCAACATCCATCTAGTTGTCGTGTTGTCTACCCCTCTTTCTTCTAGTGCTCTTTTGACGGCTTCGTGTGGTGTGTTGTCAAAGGCCCCTTCTATGTCTAAAAAGGCACACACTACAGATTCTTTGTTCTCTAGTGCATCCTGGATTTCATCTGTCAATTGCACCATTGCGGTCTCTGTGGATTTGCCCGTTTGGTAAGCATGCTGATGGGGGTGCAGAGGCACCCGTTCCAGGATTTCTGTTCTGATATAGTTATTAGTTGCTTTCTCCACCGTTTTCAGAACGAACGATGTGAGACTAATTGGTCGAAGGGATTTAGGATTGGTTGTATCCCTTTTCCCTGTTTTAGGACTTGTACTCTATGTGTCAAAACGCACAGATATCTTATATATTAACATATACAAATAAAATACTTAGTAGTGACCATATTTTTTCATTGATAATTTCAAGATAAGTTTTAAATTATTTCAGTTTTGTTGTTTTATTATCCAGAACCTAGTTTTTCAAAAAAAAATTCTAGAAGTCTCGGAACTATTATTCTTGCCAGACTTGTTTCCCAGTATAGATTGTGTAATACATATAGTAGCCCCAATTTAACAGCTTTAAAGCGGCACCTTTGTTGCTACCAAAAAAACTTCTAACGTAGCGGCATCCTTTGAGACTTCCGCAAAGGGTGCCGCTACGTTGCCGAGGACGCAAAGACCAGTTAAACTACGATTTGGTCGGGTGGCCGAGCGAGTAATCGCTTCGATTATATCTCAGTGAATGCATGTTACTATTTTATCAACTCGAGAAATATTCTTTAAAGAAATTTTCAGATCGCTGGACTATAGGGATTACTTAAACTAGCACACCAACTTCGCCATATTTGGTTTTTTTGCTATTTTGAAGCTGTATGTAAGCATTTGATGTTACAGTTTGAAATTTGATAAAATTCGTCTGAAGAAACCAAACGGTAGATTCAAATAAGCATTAAATAAGCAAAGTTCACTTCTACAACCCCACCTCTAGTAAATAACTCCCCAACAAAAAGAACTTCCATTCCTCCTCTACCTTTCCGTCAAATTATTTGGTAACGGAACAAAGAGGCACATCAGCCGAAAGTTCTGGCGCAGATTCTTGATTTTGCGACTTCCAAGATTGCAGAAACGTCCTTAGAATGCAGTAATCTCCTTCGGAGTGTAAGTTCGTTTGAATTCCGAATTAGACCTGAAGCATTTCGGATAAATTTTTTAATAAAGTTTAAAACTATTCAGGGATGAGGGTAAAAAGTAGCTGAAAGGTTTACTACATTTAAATGTCGATCAAAAAGTTGTTAAAAGTACAGATAGAAATGCAATATGCGTTTATTTTCTATGTAAATTATAATTAAGTAAATCTTTGTTTTTCATGATTAACAATAGAGCCATTTAAAAATTGTATTTACATTTATCTTCTTATTGATATCCCTCATATAAGAATTTCCGGTTTTTTCAGTCTATTCGACCTTTTTATTCCGAAGAATAATAATGTTTTGAAGATGCCTGACCTGTTGGCACAAAAGGCTGATAAAACGAGCAGAATCGATGAAAAAACGCAAAGGGCTTAGGGTCAAATAAAGAACAACAAAAAGTAGCACGGCACAAAAAAGTAGGTATATCTGGAACAATCCAGGGAACACAAAACGCAGAGGCGTAGATGAAGAAAAAATGTGTAGAGGCAGTTAAATCCTTTATTTTTTTTATTGTCAAGAAAATTTCACGCCGCCATTTTTAAGCCAGTCTTTTTTATTTGGTTACCAAGGAAAGGCAAAATCTTTCCGGAAATTTTTATCCCTCAGGGTACCCTGGGCGAAATTAGTGGAAATTTTTATGTCAAAATACTAATTTGACATTTTAGTTAAATGAAAATAATATTTTTTGTTTACTTTTTGTGCATATCACAACTAAACAATCACTATCAACCCCATCAAGACTACCTTAGTTGCCTTTACACGGTAAAGAAACATTAACCTCAAAACCATCGAATTGGCGGGAAAGTTATTGAATGGAAGCCAGATGTCAAATATCTGGGACTAATACTAGATAATAAACTTATCTGGAATAAGCACGAAAAAGAAGTAACCAGCAAAGCCACGAAAGCTCTAATGGTGTGCAGAAATTTTGCGGAAAAAAACTGGGGATGTCACCCAAAGATCCTGCAGTGAATGTACACGTCAATAGTGAGACCAGCCATCACTTATGGAGCAGTACAAAGGCAGATCTAGCGAAAATCCAAAGATTAGCCTGCGTATACATAAAAGGTGCAATGAGAACATGCCCAACTGCCGCCATGGAGGTAATCCTAAGCCTTACACCTCTCCATACAGTAGTGGAGAGTATAGCGATAAGGACAACCTACAGAATGACTAGAGAAGGATCAACCAAACGCAAGTTTCGAGTCCTTCCTAAAAATCATCAAACCTGGAACACGTCCCAAGATGAGATGACAAAGAAGTTTTGCTTTGTGAAAGAATTCAACACAAAGCTAAGTAACAAAAGCGAATGGGACAAAGATGCCATCCTAAAATTCAAGAGAAGTACCATTAAATAGTACACAGATGGTTCTAGAACAACAGAAGGAACAGAAATATGAGTATATGGGCGTGGAACCAAATATTCCGAAAGTTTAGGCAAATCTCCGAGCATTTTCCAAGCTGAAATATACGCCATCGGAAAATGTGTCCAGTTCAACATAGAAAGAAATTTTCGCAGACAAGAGATCATCATCATGTCAGACAACCAAGCAGCCATTAATTCCTTGAACTCCCACGTAATCAACTCCAAGATAGTCTGGGAGTGCCTAGAGAATCTAAACGACAACAACACTATTACCCTCCTATGGGTTCCGGGACATACTGGAGTGGAGGGTAATGAAATAGCAGACGTACTCGCAAAAAAAGGGGCTGAAACACAATTTCTGGGATCTGAACCCTTCTGCGGAATAAGCACCAGTACAATACTTGATGAACTTGGCAAAGAAGTAAATAACAAAAGATCCCAATACTGGATAGGACTACAAGGAATGAGGTAAGCCAAGACACTACTGGAGAATTATAACCAGAAGAGATCTGACGGCTGCATCAGTAAAAGTAAAAATAAGCTCAGAATACTAACGGGTATCCTAACAGGGCACTGCCAGTTGACCGGCTAACCTGAAGCCAACCGACATCCTGAACTTTTTGAAAGCAATAGAACTGGAGGAACTGCTGTAATCGTTGAGACATCCTTAACGACTGGGCAACAGTAGGGGGCACAATAGATCTTATAGGTCGCAGTGTATCGACACCCCCAATGTAAGTAAGAATATTAGCTCTAACATAGCTCCAGGCCATGATGCTAAAAGTGTCACTAATAGTTTCTTCCTAGGGCCAGTAGATAAGCACGAACTAGTGTAAACCATAAACAGCATTCAAAATAAATCTTCCTGTGGAAATGATGGCTTGTCCACTAAAATATTTTCAAATATACCTGATGTAGTAATTAACATTTTAACTTCGCTGATTAATGAATCCTTCGAATCTGGTATCTTTCCGAGCTGTCTAAAAACAGCTATAATAATCCCACTTCATAAGGGTGGCGACAAAACCGAAACTTGTAACTATAGACCTATTGCTCTATTACCTACCTTATCGAAGATAATAGAAAGGCTAATGAAAAATCGCCTACTGCCCTTTCTTTTCAAACAAAACATCATAACACCTCATCAATATGGTTTCCTTCCTAAAAAATGCACTAGTGACGCAATGTTTTCCTTTCTTTCCTTTCTTAATGAAATATATATATATCACTTAATGATAAACTTTTCACAACTTCAGTATTTTGTGACTTTGCAAAGGCCTTTGATTGTGTTAATCATGAAATCTTAATTAAGAAACTACAAATTTATGGCGTACGGGGTTCTCCTTTGCAATGGTTTAAAACTTACTTAGAAAATAGAAATCAGCAGGTGCAAAAAAAAATATATAATAACCTCCCAATACAGCTAAAATCTATAAATTCATATGATAAGTTCAGAAGATCGACTAGGGCTCTTCTTCAAGAAAGACCATTTTACACAGTGGCAGAATATTATAACGTGCCTTAGACTTTTGGGTTGCAGCATATAGGAGCAATAATTTAATTAAGTTAATTTGAAAATTTTAATTTGAACAATAATTTATAGTGACGAATATTGCATATCTAATGCAATTGTTATTGATATTTTGTTTGTGTTTTGTTTTGTCTAGTAATTTATTTTTATTTTTATTATGATTAGTTTCGCTTTGTCTATAAAATTTTTGTAATTTTTGTAATTTTTCTATGACAATAAAGCACATTCTCTCTCTCTCTCTCTCTCTCTCTCTCTCTCTCTCTCTCATCACAGATAGATAGATAGGTATATAGAAACAATCACTACATCTTTTATTGTTTTTTTTAAATTACTTCCCCCCTACCTGCTTGAATTAATAATCGGAAATTTTTTCTTTGCCACGAATGAATGTTTTAAAAATTATCCCAAGTCCGTGCTCTCGAAAAAATTTTCGGTAATAATCCAAGCACTAGGGAGATTACAAGTGAAAATAATACTATTTTTAAAGAAGTGTGTGACGATTTTCAAGAATTCAAGGATCTCGTAGAGATAAAATGTTTTCAACATTGCCAAACAATCCTTACGATGTAAAAAATATATAACGGACCTGTATCAGTTTAAAAATGTTATTAATACAAAAATTAGGGGGTGGGTGGCTCAGCGGTAGAACACTGGACTCATAATCCAAGGGTTGTGGGTTCGAATCACACCAAAGGCAGAAATCTTTTTCTGATTTTTAATTAATTAAAAATTTAGAAATTCATTTTCATATACCAGGTGTGATTCCTCACTCGACCATTCACTGTTGGGTTCTAATTAACAGTGCTGTTCCTAAAGTGGCGCTGGGAAACAGTAACAAAGCCTACACAGAACACGAGGCTAATGGCCATAGTAGTCGATGCCGTTGACACAGAAGTAAAAAAAAAATAAAAAAATACAAAAATTAAGGAAAAATCGGATTCTTGTTGCATTCCGTATTTATAATATATGTTAACCGGAAAAAATGTTATTACTACGACATATTTCAAAATACATGATTACACAGTTTTTATGACAGAGATTCAAAACGATTATTTATAAAAATATGAAAATCTCACATAGGTTAACCAAATTTGTAAATATTTTAAAGCCAGATCTGGATACTAATACAAAAACCTGTATTTTGGTTATAAAGAATGTAAATACCCTGTATAATTTAATTGAACTTGCCAGGGGACACAGTTTTTTTAAGTTGATTTTAAAGTTAAAAAAACTACAGAGACTTTTTTAGCAATTTTCAAAAAAAAACCCATGTATCTTTCTATTTTCAGGGCAAAATTCACCATTTATCAAAGGTAATACCACGAGTCCTCCAAATTTTATCGATTAAATTTTTGGTTTTCACGAAAACGGCTTTATTTGGAAAAACCACGAAAACAAACTGATTGATAAAATCACGAGTCCGCAGGACGAGTGATTTTATCTTAAATCAGTTTGTTTGAGTGGTTTTGCCTAAAATAAAGGCGTTTGAGTACGAAGATCAAAAATTTAATCTATAAAATTTCAGAGGACGAGTCGTATTTGAAAGGATTATTTTTTGAATCATTTTGTATTAAAAACAGAGAACATAGTCATTTATGCAAAAGACACTTTACACACAAATATTGAAACTTTTCTTTACCAATTTAAATTGAAACCTGAGCTGTTAGGCTGTTATAGTTTTACATACAGGGCCACCAAGGCGATTTTTTGACTGGCTACCCCGCGAAACGCCGTAAATAAAAGCGAAGAAGAAGAATGAAATGAAGTCTTTCTTAATTTAATTAATTTTAAGTTTAGTGTTAAAGTGAGGTATGTAAAAATGTTAAAGGCGTTTTGGCGTTAATAAAAACAGGTTAGTTTACAAATACATTTTGAAATTTGGTTATTAACATAGATTTGCAATACATTTTAGTATAATAAAAATTGTTAAATGTTTACATTTGACATTTCAAAAAGGTAAACACAGTTTAATCAAGAAACAAATACGAAGAAGCGGTTTTATCAGTATAAAACACAATGATTGGTTAGGATCCTGAGCTGTTATTGGCTGAAACCACAAAATCTGACTGTATTGACAGATGAAAAAAATAATCTATAAAATAAAACCAAAAAAGGCTACGTAGGTAAACGAAAAGCAATTGGTATGACTAATACGTTCCGAAATCCAAATAATTGTGCGCCTTTTTCGAACCTAAACGGTGATCGTAATACAACCGGGAGCGAATACTTGTAGCGTGGGACTGACAGCTGGCAATGTGGCATCGAAATTAAATAAACACCCCCTCGTTTTCAAATTGAATTGATTTCTCCTCTAGCCGACAATAATTGTGTACGGAAATCACATAATATGCCAGCGATTATATGTTTTGGTAGATGTTGGATAGAAAGGATATGAATGGATTATTTTTGAGTCACCCTCATGTTTAGCAGGCATGAAAGTCAAATAGTTGTCAAATCACGCCGTGAGTTTCATTAAAGTTGCTAATTTTTATGAAGTTGCCATAAGGGAAGTTTTAATTACAATGCTGAGTTCTACAAACAAAATTAGATTCTTTTACAGCTCAAAATAAATAAATATGTTTCAATAAATTAATTTGAGACATATATTTATACGAACTTTGTATATTTTCTACTAGAGAACACGTTCCTAAAATAGTGCCGTATAATTCTAAAACACAATGTATTTCTATTTTAGTTAATTGTGGCGTACCTCAGGGCTCTGTCCTTTTTAATCTTTATCAATGACTTACTTATTTTTATTTTGTAATAATGATATCTCCCAATGAACTGTTGAATTTCAAATTAGAATAAATAAGCTAGTACAATGGTTATTCATTTTACTCCTAGGGTGAATGATATACTTGAGAGTCATCTATTAAGAATAGATGGAAAATCTATTCATCAAGTACAGTCCACCAAATGCTTAAGTGTTCACTAAATAACTCTTAAGCTGGGAATTTCATATTGAAATACTGTGTAAAAAACTTTCATCTGCATGTTTTGCACTTTTTAGGCTTAGAAGTATAACTAAGTATAACTAATAAATCTGTTCTGTTACGCACATTACTACTCTCTCATATGGTTTAATTTTTTGGGGCTCATCAGCTCATGTATTAAGGGTTTTTAAACTTCAAAAAAAGCTTTAAAGAAATATAGCGTCACTGAGGTATAGGCAGTCATGCAGAGAAAAGTTTAAGGAACTTCGTATATTACCACTTCTTTGTATTTATATTCTAGAACATTTAATTTATGTCAAATCAACCTTAGAACATTTTCGTACTTCTACCATAATTAATATCTGGTCACCGAGCTTCGCTCTTAATATTCAAATCTACATTTTTAAGCAGCCCAATGAGTATATAATTTAAGTATATTTATAACATGACAAATTATTAATTAATTCGCGAAAATCACGGAGTGGGCGACATCTACTTGAACTACTGATAGGGAGATAAATAAAAAGTTGATTGGCGATTGGCTTGAAAGAAGGCGGGAAAATTAAAAAAGCTGTCAGTGTTAATTTTCAATTGGCTGCAGCTGTTGTTGACGTTTATCAACTGCTTGTCACAGAGGTTAGTTAAATGCATTAAAGTTGCCTAGTTTCTGGGGATTTCACGAATTGTCACGGTGGACAGGCCTCGTTTCCGGGACGTGCAACAGCAGCGTGTAGGGCACACGTCCCGTCAACAGAAGATCGCTCAGCTCACTCTATTTATCACTATATAAGAAAAACTCTATGTTCAATTGATTTTATTATTTTTTGATCTGCAGTGAAGGAAAATTATAGGTCTGATATTTATACTTGGGTAAAAACCTCCACAAAAACCTGTGACCAGACTCTCGAGGTGTGGCAGATATTGATATCATATTTTTTCAAAAATTCTTCTCTCTCTCTCTCTCTCTCTCTCTGATCATGAAAACTTAAATATTAAAACTGTCCGCATAATAAAATAGTAGCCGTAAAGGGTAGTCTCACACTATCGGGGAAGGGAAGACAGGTGTCCATTTTAACAGTGTTACTCAACGTTCCTATAAATATTTACCTAAACCCATGATTTCTGCAATTGAATTGGCAACGTTGTATTTTCAACTTTGAATTAATAAGATGGCTGTCATTTGACAAGCAAATTATTTATGTCCGTCAAATGAACCTTTCCTTTTTTATATAAAGCGACAAATTTAAAATCGAATTCTTTCTGATTAAAACGCCAGAAATTAAATAAAGTCAAACCTTTTTACTACTATACTATACAGAAGAAAGGAGTGCAGTATTTAATTTGCAGAACGTAGTACAGGTTCAAGAGGTAGAAATTTTATTTTTACCTCATCCTTCAATGCTTATTTGTAGTTAAAATTTAAATTTTAATACATCTGATCGGCCTAATATAGTTTTTGTCTAGATTCTTGTTTCCATGGTTTTTACTGTAATAAATTTGTTCTTTTGACAGATAAGTCAGACTTTATTTATTCATAGCCGTATCGTATGTATTTTAATTGATTCAGAATTTTGTATTAATATATATTTCAAAAGGGCCTCATTCTAAAAATATTATCAGTCCTCCTAAATCCTTGAAGGCAGAATTATTAGTAATAGCAAGGCAACATAAAAACAAATTCAAAAAATATATTATGGATGAGATGGCCAGAGAAAAAGGAATTAAAATTCTCAGATTTCCTCCGAACCACGCAAAGTTAAATTCCATTGAACTGATCTGGTCTCAATTATTAAAAGGTTATGTTTCTCAAAACAATAAAACATTTAAATTTCCTGATGTACGAAATTTGTTTTTGAAGGCAGTTTCAGATGTAAATAGAGAACATTGGGGAAAATGCATTGATCATGTTTAAAAATGTGGAAAATTCATTTAGGAAAGTGGATATATCAATGGATAATTTAATAGAACCGATAATAATAAACATCAGAAAAGACAATTATAGTGATGCCAGTAGTTTTAGTGAAGACAGTGACTTTTAAAGGTAGTTCTTGAACTAACTTTTTTTTTAATCTTTGAGTTTAGGTAAGTACTGAAGCGTTACTTTTAATGCCAAGAGATTTAATTTAATCCCAACATATAATCCTTGTTATTTATTGGTTAAATTTAATTCGTTCAATGTTAAAGTGTCGGATGCATAAAGTTTATTTTTATTTTTTGTAAATAATATAACTTCAAAATTTAATCTACGAAGTGCGTATATATATTTTATATGCTGTGACCTTATTTATATTATAGAAACTTATTTTGCAAAGTACGCCTATGGAATGTGACGTTATATCCCCACTTTGAATGTACTCATCTATCCTTTATATTATATATTACTATAGAAACAAGTTATTATTATGTGCCGTTGCTAGGAAATAAAACTAAAAGCTTAACTTTTCTTGTAAATATCTCGGAAGATCGAATTTTCACAGACATGGGACCTACATTTTTCGCCGATTTAGATAGGAATTAGTCTACCCTGAAAGTTTCATTGAATTCTGACGAGTGGATTTCGAGATCCTCTGGACACACATACACACACACACACATACAAACCTTGCTCGTTTAATAGTATTTGATTTAACTCGAACTTGAAATGATTTGTTGATACCAACACATAATTCTGCAAAATTCTCTAAATGCTCTAAATTTCTCATCTAGAGCTCTAAAACAAATTTTTTCTAACTTTCTAGCTCATCTAGATCTCTATATAAGACAAATTTCCTTTTGACATTTTAGCGCATCTAGATCTCTAAATCAGACAAATTTTTTTGTGACTTTCTAGCTCATATAGAGACACATGTTTATATAAACTTAGTAATTTTTGTAACGTCTATTTTTTGCAAAAAAAAATAAATCGAAATAAAAATAAGAGGATAAAATATCGCAAATGACAGTCCACAATATTGACAACGCTTCACCGTTTACTCATATAATATCAAAATCATGTTAAAATTAAACTGTTCCCACATACCTAAAAAAAACATTATAAAATCGTTAAATCTCATTCCAAACAAAGCCTCGGAATTAAAACAAAAATAAAAACAAACAATAGACAACGACGACGATAACAAAAGAGCCGTTTCACATATAATCCCCTGTATATGGATTAACGGTACCCCCGTATAATTGTTAGGCTCGTTTGTGGGACACGTATTTTGTATTTTAATTTAAAACAATTGTGAATAGTCGTAATAATCGACGACTAGCTACGAGACAAAGCCAGTCTGGCTTCAGTAATCAACTCAGATATTGGGGAATTCAGTTACGAGGGGTTATTAAGACAGTGGCTTACTAAGAGGAAATCGGAAATAATTAGTTTTAAAACACGTGCTCAAAAAACAGCTACTTCACTCTTTCAGTTTTTCCCTCAGCTACAGTTGAAGACTTATATCCTCCTTAAGAGTTTAATGTTTATATGTTTGCTTCCCATTTGACATGCAAAATTGCAGAAGTTCTGCCCTGGGCATACGTAAAACTGTCTACAATTTCTTCGGAAAGTGGAAAGGAATTATATATATGTTGGTGAATATCTTCCACCTGGGTGCTATTTTTGACACACCAGTAAGACGTGGGATCAGCAAGGAGCATACTGACTCTGGAAAACCAGGTCTAACACTGGTCCTAGCTGATTAACGAAGACCATAAAAGATGTTAACTCTCTTATATTACCAGGTAATTTCGGCAAATTCAAACTTCTCTTAATTGAGAATATTTTTTTTTTGCCAAAAGGCTGTAACCGATTTTAGGGCGCCCCCTTTGAAAGATTAAATACCAACTTCTTTATTCCTTAGATTAACTGCATTTAAACGAATTAAGGTTTACCTTTTGATACGCCAATGTTTACGAAATGCGGTATAGGGAAACCTGCGAGTATTGTCTCACATATGGGCTCCCTTCATTTGTTAACAACTGAACTAAGACTCATATCTGGATATCGTTATCGATTATTATCATTGTTTGGTTTGGTTGCCGATATGCCGAGTTTTATTTACGCGTTATGAATAGTCAATCATTTAGTGGGGTATTATTTAGTACACAGTTGCCAGGTTTGAACTAGGAAGTGATTAATTTTAATGAACTTGTTGAAAGAAACCGTTTAAGGACCGCTACGAATATCATTGAATAGAAAACTAAACGTATAAATATGTTTCAATAATACGCTATCGTCAGGCGAAGTTACAAAAAAGAACGAAATGTTTTTTTCTAATTTTCTAGATCACCTAGAGCCCTATAGCAGACAATTTTTTTTCCGACTTTCTAGTTGACCTAGAGCTCTATTTCAGACAATTTTTCTGCAAACTGCTAAAGAGGTCTGTCAGAGAAATCAAAATCGTATTTTCGGACAACAATAGGATATTGTAAATTTAAAATACTAAAGTTTTCAAGTCGAAATAACAGATTTTTTGAGAAAAATGAAAATCCCATAATAAAAACTATTTTCGACGAAGAATTGATTGATATTATCAACATTTATCAGAAATGTCAAATAGGTATGGTGATAAAATAAATAAATAATATAAAATTTTTAATGAAGAGGAGGGGGATGAAAAGTCCTTTATATCTCAGGACTTTTCATCCCCCTCCTCTTCATTACCTTCCACTCACATATGGCTACCCCTAACTTAACTTAAATATAAAATTTTTGAAAATCGGTAACAATTTTTAAAACTTTTATAACCTTTATTCTTATCGAAAACTCTATATATTGTAACGGTTGACTAAGTTGACTAACTAATTAAAGAGAATACAAAACTCATGTTCAATACGCAGAAAACAAATTAAACAAATAATTTTTTCTACGACCACCATTCAAAATACGCTTTTCTGCACAAATTTTCATTTGCAAAGTAGGCAATTGCTCACATTGCAAGAACAAAATGACATATGTGTGCGGAAAAGTGACAGAACTGTGCGCAAAGTAGTTACTTTGCGCACAGTTTTTTTTTGACAATTTTTCATGTATGCATAAAGAAAATTGTATATTAAAAACATATATAAATTATGTTACGTTATATATATTGTAGTTATCACATTCTAAAGTTCAAGTAAATAAACATTAATATTTTGTTTTCTTTAAAAAGTGTGGTCGTAGAAAAAGTATTGTGTACAACATGTACGCAAAACACTTTTCCCACGAGCGCAGATGTTTGCGGCACGAGCCTTTAGGCGAGTGCCGCAAATCAAGCTTGATTTGAGTGCCGCAAATCAAGCTTGATTTGCTTGATTTGCGCTCGTGGGAAAAGTATAGCTTTGCGCACTTGTTGTACAAACTACTATTATTAATACCATTAAATAACTATTTATTTTACTTCAATAAATCACAGGACAGCATGTAATTTCGAAAATAATGTTTGAAACTAATTTTAACGTAGTAATTGCAAAAGAAAATATAAAATTCCAAATGTCAGATTTTAACAAGTTAATCCCATAAGAGATTTTCACCAACAATTTTAGGATATTTACAAACAATTTAGCAAAGATTTCAATAGCAAAATTTAAAGTAAAATCTCAGATAAGTCTGCGATCACAATAACAATGAGAACATTGTTATTGTAGATGTTTGAATAAAAAGAAATTTTAAACTTAATCTCAAATTTCAATAGCATGATGTATCAATATGATTAATTTAAATTCAGGGGAAATACAATAAATCGGGAAAATAAAGTGTTGGGACTTCTAAAATCAAAGAATTACTGTAAAAAGGTAGTAATAATAAAGTTGTATAGAATTTTAGAAATCGATAATTACGAACTTAAAAAGTCTGTGTGTAAATTTAATATAAGTAGGAATTGTAAATAAATTATATCAAAATCATTCTTTTTGTCTCGAGAATGATTTGGTAATAAGCAAAAATTATATAAAAATTGATAATTTTTGAAAAGACTGTCTAGAGAGCCGTGATATGATAAAAACTACTTTTCGCTGTCAAGCGAGGCTTTTTGATCAAAATCTCTGTTCACATCGGTGCTCGTAATAAAAACAAAAGAAATTTAAAATCAAAGCAATACTGATTGAAGATAAAAATTAAAAGAAATTTACCTGTCACATTAAGTGAGGTTTTGTAAATCAAGAAACTTAAAGTTAAATCAAGAGAAGAAGCCCGATATTTGTTTCATCTTTGTTCCTGTTAAACTATCCAGATCCAATTGTATCCTGTGTTGATTTATCCTGTTCCTGATTTTGATTCCTGGAAGATCCATCCCATTTTGAATTGACTAGGAAAATAACCAGAATTAGAAATAAAATCTAAGTCGTATTAAAGGTACCAATTCACAATATTAAATATCGATATTTAATTAGGTTAGATTATATTTTAATTAATAACTAAATAATTTAGATTAGAATAAGGTAAGAGAGAGTGATTATAAGATTTGTATTAATTGTTGATTTATTACGCTTACCTTATTCTGGCAAACAACTCTTATTCTCACATAAACTAAAAGGTTAACCGTTATTTTTATGATTATTAATAAATGTTTTCATATTTACTGAGTCATTATTATCGATTTTTACAATCTCGCGGCCAATATCTGAAGCACTACCTGGGATTAAGACTCTCAATTTTTCTACTGGAAAGTAGATGGCGCCCAAAATTATCAACAACAAATAATTACATTCTGTCTGAGATTACGACATTTAATAGGTTATGTATTAAAACTAAAATTCAAAATAAATCAAATAATAAAAATTAAATATTGAACAAAAGTAATTTTTCTCTTTTACACAAAAAATAGTACGTAACAATATATTTAATTTGGCATAATTTATACATAATTTAAAAAAATAAGTCGCTCTTAAATTCTTGGCATCTCCCTTGTAAACGCACTGGTCAAATAACCTGACACAACACAACTTATAAAAAAAAATCAATGTTGCTAGATGATCGAGGAACGAGCCAGGGTGAACGATCGAATTATTGTGGTATGCAACATGGGAATTGAAGTATTCGAGGCAAGAAATATCTTATCGTGAATAATAAACCCAGCAAAAACGAGATGGATACACTTTAGTTCACTTCTCGTCGGTGTTAATATTTACTTAAACTCTGCACGCCGAGTTGTAATACTACGGATATTTTTCTTTTAGTCTTCCAAGCTTTTAACGTGGAATGGTAGAGTGAGATATATCAAATTTTATTTCGTCTTTATCTCGAAAGGATTATACGTCTTTACTAATCGATGAAGTCGGAATATTTGTTTTTATATTCGCTTAGGACTTCTTCTATTGTTGGAATTGTCCGAACCATCTCGGGTATTTTACTGCATGATATAACATAAAATTGTGTAATCTTTAACTTACTTAACGAGTTCTTTATCATCGTTGCCAATAATCATAGTTTTATAGTTTTATCCTATATATTATAATTTTATAATAGATCTTCCTAAGAGAGTTTCGTGGGGAAAACGACCCCTTAGAGATAGAGGTGAAGTAATAAATGAAATATTAGATAAGAGGCTTCCTGCCTTACCAAACATATATAACGTCAAAATAATAAACTATCTAACCACAACTATTGATGGCCCTTCTGGGAAATCTCGTTTATGGAAAATTTCATTTCTACGTGAATCAATGACGCTCTGACTTTCTAGGAATTATTCGTCAAGGATAAAAGCCGAATTGGATTTTCATAAAATCGATATCTGATTAAATCGTAATATCGTCGATGTACTGCTTAAACTTGTATCTGATAAAATGTTTAATAATTATTACAAAAATAGTATTTTTTGGGTCACAATACCTACAAATATGTAAATTAGACATTTGGAAAAGGAGAAATGAGATTAAATGTTAAGGGAACAAATTGTGTTTTTGGTTCAAAATATAATAGTTGGGAATCTGAGGCCTTCTAGGAAGCATTTTAAAGACGCTCTAGGTATACAACTCGCGAACATCACATAAAAAACATGAAATCCTATGTAAAATGACCTGCCGAATTCGAATTTTTTGTTCGCGCTTTGATCCAGAATTGCGAAATGTGTCAAAACATGACATTTTTGAAAAAACTGAAAATTTTCCTTAAAATAATATTTATTGCAAACTAGTGCTTAACTTTGTTAATTGGTGTCCGATCGTCATGGCAATAAAAAATGTAGAACGTCAAATAAAAGCTACGTCATTTTTTTTTCGTTAGATGACACAAAATATCGTCATTTTGCAGAGTAAAATGGTGAGTCGAGAAAACTTTTTTACCTTTAGAGATAGTTAACTACTATAAGCGAGAAAACTGTTGCCAATAGAGCAAGGAAACTTTTTCACTTTAACTTTTTTTATACGACGTTTAGTTTGGGTTGTGTACTTTTTTAAAACCGAACGAAATTGAATCGGCGCTTCGCATCTCTTGGCTTTATCATTGTGGGTGCGAATAAAGCGATCAGTGTGTCAAAGAGAGTAAACACCATAGCGCAACAAAGATGACGCGCATTACAATATTAATATAACACTATAGGGGGTATAGTGCGATTTATGAGATTGACAAATGATTAATAATAATAATAATCTTTATTCAATAAATACAATGAATACAAATAAAATAAATACAAATACAAATGAATAAAGCTGATAAGCGATAAGTGCTAGTGCACTTGTTTCGCAGAAGAAAATATAATTGAGCAATAAGTATTATAATCATAATAATAATAATAATAATAATAGCGCTTTATTAAAAGGAAACAATTGTAAGCTATATAAATATAAGTATTAAAAAACCTAAAGTACCGGTAAGTGCCTAGACACTTGTTTCGGTTATAAAAAAAAATATAGATAAACATTAGTAATAATAATGATAATAATAATAATAAATAAGTTACATATAGTTATCGAAAGTTCATATTATACACACATACATAATTAACAATATTCAAAACAATCTACCACAGACAGGACTAGATATCATTTTATATTAAAGGAAACTCATAATAATTATGAAACTAGTATACAAATGAATAAGTATAAAATATAAAAAAATTTCATATATACAATATTATTATTATTTAATTAAAATATTTATTTTACAATGCATTTTCCCTCATACTGGAAACTTATATTGCATCTTACATTTGCTTTCAGGCATTTGACTTGTTACCACAGTTAAGTAATTTTTAAAAATATTATTTTGAGAAAAGGAAATAAGTTCTATAAGGCTGTGTTAAGAGAAATTAAAGATGTACCTGTTGAGCTTTCCTGCATAGAAGAAAGCGACACTTTTAACACAGCTTATATAAAAAATATGATCGCACTTATTCAGCGGTATCAAAATTTTAATAGCAGAAAATTTCGAGAATTATTTTTAAAATACGTGTCTTTACTATTAAAGTTAAAGCCTTAGATCTGTGGTACAATAATATCTACGCATTGGTAGTCGTTACGATTTTGAACAAAGCTTAAAGCAAACAGAAAGATATAGAAGATCGAAAAATTGTCATTTTGAAACATGCGAAATACGAGACGAACTTGATATACCTTGATAGAAGAAATTTATATCAAATCCTTATAATAAAAAGAACCTCTTGGCATATTTAGCACAAAAACGAATGAAAGAAAATTATGTTATACCTGATCAAATTGAAATTGTATTGACAGGAATGTCAGAAGATAATCAAAGAACAATGAAATGGACAAAAATTGAGTCGAAAGTGGTTGATGAGTTACAGTTTACTATGGGCACGAGGAACCTGATACTAGAATATTTGCAATTATTAATTTTTTTACAGACATATTTAAGGTATGTGTTATTTACTCATTGGACTCAGATGTTTTTATTTTATCAACGTTTTTCTCGGTTACCTTAGATATCGAAATTTGGATGAAAAGAGAAAAGAAATTTATCCCATGTTTCTCAATCATTAAAGCACTAGCAAACTTGAAGCATCTGGATGTTAAAATATTAGCCGACAATTTATTGTCAATATATTGTTTATCTGGATGTGATTTTGTTTAAAAAAGGCAAAAAAGAACCCTAAAAATAGTGTTGTCTCAAGAACCAGATGAGATGAATATTCTGGAACCAAAATATATCATTGAAGTTTATAGTATTATACTGGTAGGTAAATAAGGTTTTAATAATGACCTTTTGTTAGGGATTTGCCGCCGACGGAGGATTCTTTTATTTTTCATGTGAGAAGGGCATTTTTACCACCACAGCGCAGTTTTCAAAGCGACATATATGTTAAAGCCAGATCTGCCAGAAATTCTAAAGTTTCGTTACGAACGCAAAGACAATAATTGCATAGTTCAAAAAATTAATGTCCAAAGAAGCAAACCTACATTTTTAAAAATTACTCCATTTTACAAATGTAAATTATTTAACTGTGGTAACAAGTGCAAATGCCTGAAAGAAAATGTAAGATGTAATATAAGTTTCCAGTGTGAGGGAAAATGCATTGTAAAATAAATATTTCAATTAAATAATAATAATATTGTGTTTTATGCTTGTAAAAAAATTATTATTGTTATTCCTATTCTCAATCTCATAAATCGCACTATACCCCCTATTCGCTTCTCGTCCTAACTGATACGCCCTCTGGTGAAAACTGCGAAAACTGAGTAGTTTTGACATTTTGGGTTATTTCTTTAGCGTTGTTAAGTAATTTTCATTTTTATAATGAGTAATCATTATTGTTGTGTACCTAAGTGTTCATCATGGGGAAAAAGAAACCCTGAACTAAGTTTTCATTCGTTTCCAAAAGCAGGAACGTCCAAAGTTTTTTTTGAAACCAAACTTGGCAATAGAGAATTAGTGGATAGGAAAAGATTGTGGATCACAACATTAAAAATTGGCAAGAAAGTTTCAAATACCATGAGAGTGTGTTCTCTACATTTTGCTGAAAGTGATTTTATTCAAAAAGGTATAAGTGATTTTATTCAAAAAGGTATGGTAAAAATATTTAATTATTATTTACCACTTTGCTTTGATTTATTATTTATAGTTAGAGTAAAACGGAGAACATTAAAGCCTCATGCTATTCCTAGCAGAAATTTGCCAGTAACTTCAATTGATCTACCAGGATCATCTTCCAGACCCAAAACATCTAGAAGAATTTAGACAGGTGATGAAACAATTTCAAGTGATATTCAAAATGAAATAGTGCAAGTGTCTCTGCCTTGTGAAAATATGCTTGTTGTTGAAGGCCAGAAAGGTAGGGAAGCAGCAGAAACCTTAATTGCCCTACTTAACTTTACAAGAACATAAGAGGTTCTCCACTTTTACCTAACACTGTAAATAGATAATTTCCCAGTAATTTCATGTGGATTAGATTCCAATGCACTCGTTTGTAAACACAAACCATATATTTCTATCCACTCATAAGTTTCTATGGTCTTTCCCGCTAAAATAAGATGTCCTGCATTCAGGACATTTTCACCTTCAACTACAGATTTAGAATTAGTCGATCCGCCCAAATAGTTCATGTACTCTAAAATGCTTAACTTCATTTCTAAAAAATAATGGAAACAATAATTTGAGACTAAAATGTATTTGAGTAAAACTCCTGACTACTACTCACCTAAATACAACTGGAAATATCACACTTTAAAAGATATAAAATAAATGTTTATGTATAGTTTATAAAATAAAATGAATGTCACACTAAACACTAGACAAAAGTAATAATTCAAAAAAACAAAACTGATACCAAATAAACAACTTAAATATACATGAAATATCCCATAAGAAAGCACGAAGTAAACAAACTACTACTCCTTAGCACAGTTCCAATTTCACCGCATGAGCGCAGCAATCTTAATCCGAATTACCTATAGTGTCATATTAATATTGTAATGCACGTCATCTTTGTTGCGCGTATGAAGAAGGCTATGGTGTTTACTCTCTTTGACACACTGATCGCTTTATTCGCACCCACAGAGATAAAGCCAAGAGATGCGACGCGCCGATTCAATTTCGTTAGGTTTTAAAAAAGTACACAACCCAAACTAAACGTCGTATGAAAAAAAAGTTAACATAAAAAAGTTTTCTTGCTGTATTGGCAACATTTTTCTCGCTTATAGTAGTTAACTATCTCTAAATATAAAAAAAGTTTTCTTGACTCACCATTTTACTCTGCAAAATGACGATATTTAGTGTCATCTAGCGAAAAAAAAATGACGTAGCTTTTATTTGACGTTCTACATTTTTTATTGTTATGACACAATGTCAGGGAAGTATAGAGGTGGTCGAATTCAGCACCTCAGATTCCCAACTATAAATGAGTGAATGTGCAATTGCGCTAAAAGTACTAAAATCTACAAAAAAATTAGTTAGCTTTAATTAAAATCGTCGCAGTTTTTTTTATTATAGACTATTAACTATTTATTACTAATGCTTGACTCCGATCTCCCCCATTGACCGTTCGGTCGCCAAGTTTAACGCTGCGAACGAACGGAACATTTGAATAAGAACTAATTACCGTAATCGCATAATAATGGGATAGGAATTTAATTCATTCTTGCACCAAATAGAGTCGAGAGTGTGATTTAAATCACTTCATTTGCTTGACCCGCTATGTTTGCTCGTTCGCACCATTTATGGTGATGCTACAGACGAACCCATTGTTCCAATACAGATGGAATTCTCTAAAACTATATAAAAAATTTATAGATGCGAGCAATGACGAGATTAAATAAAATGTTTGGACGCATAATTAAAGTGGGTTCATTAACAAATAAAGGTTGTCTAAACTTATTCTTTTATCGGTATGACTCCTCTGGATCTATTGTATTGTAGTCCAAAACACAAGATTAAAGTGTCACTTTTTTTGTTTTACTCTTCTTCGGTCGTCATTATTTGCTCCGATTGCCCCTCCCTAAACGAGTCCAAACAATTTAGATTTTTTCGACGATACAACACGGAAAGTAAGTTTTCTTCTTACCGAACAATGTAAACGTTATTCGAAAGAATGAGTCTCATCTATCTCTTCAGATCGTCGTTTGTCTAGGTCTATTGGTTCGTTTGTTTTGTTAATTTAATTGCCGGTATTGTCTCACGATGTTTTTGTGACAAATTACCGCTAATGTTTCTTTATCTAATAATGATTGTTTTCCAATTAGGTTTGGTCCTAGAAACACGCAAATTTTTTTTCTACGATTATATAAATAAGTACACATTTCATATGAAAACATACCCGTAGGAAATGAATCATTTCCTACAGAGTTCATAGACATCTGGCATTTAGTCGTTATTCCATATAATCAACAATTGTGTGTAGGTATGAAATTAACAGCGTCTAGATGGCTTTGACAGTTTGATAAAACTTTACTGACAGTTCTTAGAACACAATAAATTCAATAATTAAATTGAAAATATAAATAGTAACAGTGAAGATACGAGTGAAATATTTACATTAACTCCTCCAAATATCACAGAAATATCCTCAAAAATCAAAGAAAAAATTCGACAATGCGTACTAAAATTGGATTGGTGTAAAAAATAACATATCTAGTCCATTGCATATGATTATTTTTTTCATCTGTCAAAACAGTCAGATTTTGTGGTTTCAGCCAATAACAGCTCAGGATCCTAACCAATCATTGTGTTTTATACTGATAAAACCGCTTCGTCGTTTTTGTTTTTTGATTAAACTGTGTTTACCTTTTTTGAGATGTCAAATGTAAACATTTATCAATTATTATTATACTAAAATGTATTGCAAATCTATGTTAATACCTAAATTTCAAAATATATTTGTAAACTAACCTGTTTTTATTCGTTTATTGTAACACACAACACAGCTCCATCCATAAATTCGTTTAAAACTGACATAATGTCAAAACGTCTAAACGTTACACTTAATAAATAACCTTAAATGCCTACTACTAGATAGGCAACTTATATTACGTTTGTAATATTTGGCGTTTAAATGTAAAAGAAAATATCGAACTTTTGAGTGTAAAGTGTCTTTCTATATTTTTAACACAAAATGATTCAAAAAATAATCTTTCAAAATACAACTCGTCCTGTCAAATTTTATAGATCAAATTTTCGGTTTCCATACTCAAACGCCTTTATTTCAGGCAAAACCACTCAAACAAACTGATTTGAGATAAAATCACTCGTCCTGCGGACTCGTAATTTTGTAATATTATTTTTAAACAGTGCTAGTCAGATTATGTAGTGAAAATGAGTCGCTTTGGAAGTGACTCAATGACTAATATTGATCTGGCGATTGAGAAAAGTGTACCGTACAATACCGTTAAAACCCATACGTCAATATGGAAACAGTTTACGGAATTCTCCAAGGCAAAAAAATACGAGCTTTTGGAAACTACAACTAAACCTAATCTTGAAAGATGAAGAAAGAAAACGGTGAAAATTACAAAGAACTAGTTGTGAAGACAATGTGGAACACCGTTGCAAAAAAATGCAAGAGATGTATTTTATGAAGTGGAAAATAATTTTTGATCCATTTAAAGATATTATCTTCAAGTCTAGTAGGGAAGCTCGTAATGCGAAACGAAGGAATTTGCAGATGTGCGCCAATAAAAGGAAATCGAGCTCTGCTTAATTAAAATTGAAAGAATACTACGTACGCAATGGTTTTATTATGGGACAAAGACACTACGGCGGGACTCCAGCGAAAATTTTACCATATAGCTTCAGTAGAACTTGCCTGGAGGGGTGGAGAAGCAGTCAATTGCAGAGTTCATTATTTTAAAGAGGAAGTGGATAATTCTGGGATTAAAACAGGTAGATAACATAGTTACATATTTTTTTAAATAACTGATTTTCAAAAATCCTACTTTTTAGAAAGAGTAGAATATAATCATCTCTTCAATAAAACGGCCCAGGCTGGAGAAAAAAATGGCCGGTAGTAAATGGCTGGTCCCCAACCCGAAGAACCCTACCTTTTGTCCAGTCCGTCTTTTTAAAATTCTAATGGTTAAACGTTCATCTAGAATAACAACTGATAGATTATTCTTAATAGTAAACCCATCATGGAATAAAGAACAATCAAATGAACTTTCGAAATAGACCAAAGAAGCAGCAGAGAAGGCAGGATTGAATACAAAAGAAATAAAAATAACAAACCACTCTATGCGGTCGACAGTAGTCAGTAACCTGGCTAAAGGAGGAGTGGGTGAACAACAATTAATTAAAATTACTGGCCACAGTTCAGCCAACTCAATTAAGCCTTATCTTCAAATGGATGATGAGCATAAACACCCTTAGAAGTGACGCCTCAGAACCTCCAGCTAAAAAACATAAAACAGAAGATCCTGCAGCCACTCCTCGAGCTTCTCACTCTACAGCTGGACCCATCAACAACATCAATGATTTACCTACACCCAACCTTATCAATGAGTTAACAAAGATTTCAAACAATACTCCTACTGTGTACCAAAATTGCAATTTATATTTTAATTGTACCACAAATAATTAAGTTTGTAGTATTTTGTGATTAAATAAATTACCTGTTTTTCAGTTTTCAAATTAATACATATTTATTATGTATGCATATATAATAGGTAGTATGTTTTGTAAGCTATATGTATGCACAATAATCTGTTACTCATGAAATAGTCTTGTCAAATACCATTCGGACATCTAATTTTCCCTGTGAAAAAATTCTAAAAAACACAATGCAAAGTAATATTTTTTTAACAAAATGCATTCGTTGTTAAAATATTACTTAGCAACGTGTTTTTTCGTATTTTTTCGGAAGAATTAGATGTCCTTATGATATTTACGAAAATAAATTTGGCTCTTTTAGCAACGGTCTATTTTTATAATTTTTGTCCATGAGTATTTTTTTCTAGAATCATTTTTAAATTATCTACTGTAAAACAAAATCTGCATCTCAAAAAATTCATCTTATTCCTTATGCGATCTGATTATTCATTCATTCGAATAAATTATTTTATTGACTGCTTTATACATATAAACATTGTTTTTAGAAGATAATCTCTATCATTATTTCGAAGAAAAAGGAAACCTTCAACATCGGTCCATTCATACGTAAATAACGAGAATAACAAATAGTTGAAAAAATATTAACAGTATTCTATAGAGCCTGTACTGTGGTCAGGGCCGGTGCTAATATTTTATTCAGCTAACATTAGAAAATATTTATTCATTGGGTTACCGTCAGTATAGACCAAGGCCAAACCGATTTTAAATAAACGAATTCATGGAAAATTCTTAGCAGTACGTGGGTGCTCAGAAAATTTAGGATAAATTATAAGAAAAATCAAGATGACTGAGTAAAAGTTCCGGAAGGGGGAGTGGGAGTAGTTAAATATACGTTTTTAGGGTTTTTTACGATTTGTGGCTGAAAAAAGTAGATAATTAAAAAATCTAAAACTTTTTTATTGATTATTTTTCAATGACCTCATAATTGCCGAGAAAACGCTAAAAACAGTTTTTTTTCGCTTTTAATTTTAATCGTAAGTAATACAAGGGCATATAATTTTTCCGAAAAAAATCGAAAAAACACGTTAATAAGTAATATTTTAACAAGAAGCATGAGTGATGGTGGTGGTGTTAAAAAAACATTACTTTGCATTGTTTTTTCGATTTTTTTCACAGGAAAAATTAGTTGCCCGAATGGTATATAAGTGAAACGAGAAAATTCCTCTTAAATGGTAAATAATTCAAATGACGTTTTGGAATTGTTTACAAGATGTTTTGTTTTATAGGGTTTACCACTCACCTTTTTAAAAATGAGCACAAAAAGAAATCGAGTAACCCCTGTCCCTTACTCACTCCCAACGGTACTGGATTTGGTACCGGCTCTGGTTCTAGCATGAGTTTTAGTGACGCTTTCCCACATTCCATATAGAGAACCGAATTTTTTCCTGACCCTTTGAGGAATTTACCATTCCTGCTATAGTTTGAATTCAAGCGTTCTGTTCGGTTTAGATATACAGTCACACACAGAGCGAATGGAGGATACGAAACGTCGTTTGGACCATAAGTTTTAAACTTTAGTTGGTTCGGCTCCAATCGAAGTACCACATTTTTATTACGTATTCAACAAATTCACTATAGAATTAAAACAAACTCTAAATGGCACTAAAAATTATAAGCGGCTGTCAAATTTATTTAAGGGCATGTTTCTCCTCGTCTTAGAGTAAATGATTTCTGATATTGTCAACCAGCAAAAACTAGGGATGTCAATGTCAATCAAGGCAAGCAGGTATATAAAATCAAAATAATTAAACGCGTTCTTTAATGCGCAAAACAAAACGATTATTTTAGTCTCAAAATACCTACGGAATACGATGAAAATGAAATCAAAATATTGAAAAAGCGTTATCAGTAGATACCTCGGTTTTTTTTTACGAAAGGCTCGAAATTCGGCAACGGCTATTAATAATTTTGTTATTTAGATCGCAGAAACAGAATGAATTCTCTTTCCAAAATTTTAAACCACCTAACGTTTCAGAACCGTCCCCTCTTCAAATTCTGCCCAAACCAATTTACCTAGGCCCGCGCATCATCGGCTTGGAGTCTTATTAATCATGTACGATATAGCTCTGAATCGAACTTTTTTCAATAAACTCTTGATTTAGTGCCTTATTACACTAGGTCGCCAGGCTACGTCGCTGGCCACGTCGTAGGAGTTCTGCTGAGTGGCCAGGTAGTCATCATCTACAGGGTTGCCAACTAGTCTTTACCGGTTTACTCTTCCTTCTGATTTTTCTTCATAAACAGAATTATTTTTTCAGTAACTTCAATCATTCGAATTTGAATAACTATTTGTCTAACCTATCTGATAACGTAAAAGTATGTTACAATTCGATAAGTATGGTACATCTGGCATCGCTGGTCCGTAGAGACAGACTGCTGGCCACGTCGCTGGCATCCTAGTATAATAAGTGCCTTATTACACTAGGTCGCCAGGCCACGTCGCTGGTGTCCTAGTGTAATTAGCTCCGCAACAATGTATGGACCATAACGAGTGAGTCGCTGGCGACGTGGCCAGCGACGTGGCCTGGCGACCTCGTGTAATAAGGCACTTAATCGAATCATACACTGTCGGACAAGAAATAATTGTGGTATTACGATTTAGCGAGAGCAGAAAGGAAAGTTTGTTAAATGTTGAGACAGCCTTACAATTTCTCCTCACTTATCGCGAAGAGGGGGATATCGACCTATAACGAATCGTTCGCTACTGCTTATATCCGTCACTCAGTCACTTCAAGTGGGAGCTAAGTGGGGTCAACAGAGGGGAGTACAGCATTGCGTCTCTCTCGTTTATATGACCTTATATTATTATTGCTTTCCTTTTTACTCTTGTAGATTTCGGCCTATACCATAGATATATCTTGTCCGACAGTGTATATTTAGCTTTCTTTGACCATTAAGGGAAAGTAGGACTTGACAAACTCAAAACGCCTGCGGGCCAGCGGTGAGAGGCGAGGTAGAAAATTTACTACCAGTGGGCGTCGTTTGGACTTTGGACTAATCGATATCTAACACTTACGAGGGGAAATTTTCAGAAAAATAGGTTCATTACGACAGTAGAGGACCCAGTACACTTTCTTGTAGAGTTCCAGATTGAATTGACAGCAAAGTTGTGTCTTTATTTTTAATTAAGAGATCTAAAATTTTGTATTAAACCAAATAACCAAAAAGAGAATGTAAATGTGTGAAAAGTTAATTATTTTATTATACCCTATTGAATGAAAATAAACCAACGAGCGTAGCTGAGCGAGTCGATATTTCCTGTTCGGTTTCTATTTTGCTGCGCTGCTTTCGCGTTCATCCTCGTGGGTCTTTGACCATCACCATCACCTTGTCTTGTCATTTCTTGTAAACGGAATACCGGCCGCGGACGGCAAGAGTACGAGCAAAACCAACAATACAACAATTGCAGATATCTCGCCACATATCCAACGATTCGTAACAACATAAATTTATGTGCTATAAAATGTTATATTTCTTTTATATAAAAGGCTCTTCATTACTGTCGAACCACTTGATGTAGAAGTTAAATTAATGAAAAGGTAAAGAAAATATGTCAAAGTATTGTCGTAAGTAAAATCATAAGGGCAGGAAAAAACACGTTGCTAAGTAATATTTTAGGACTTTCCACACGAGTTACACACTATACTTTTCCTACGGCTGCGACTTTATTATCATATATATATATATATATATATATATATATATATATATATATATGTATGTAAATCGTAAAGTATGGGGACGTTTTTCGAGACTTAATGGTCAGTTTGGGGACATTTGTTGACTTTGGGGTCCGTCCTCAAACTTTTTTTATAGGAATTGGTAAATTTGAGGACGTGTCCTCAAACTTTTTAATGAAACGAAAATATGGTTACTTTGGGGACATTTTCAAAAAAAAAATTAATTGTGTGAGTAAAATTGACAATTTTCAGTTCAAACTGGCAATTGTCACTTTAAATTAACAATTGTCAGTTCAAAGTCAATCAACTTGATGCACTATGATATGTTTATGATGAAAATAAAAGATGGTGGACGAATTTTGTGATTTATGCTCTAATTTCATTTAAAATTGGTATACAGAATATTTATTTTGGGGTTGGAGATCATGCTTTTTTCGTAGGAATTCAAAAATTTAAGAATGCCTCTCCAAGATAACAAAAGATTTGCGATTTGAAGCACGATTACTGATATTACTGACTAATAAATTTTTTGTTTCATTGTCTGATTCTTATAATCCGTATCCAAGAATTTTTGGTGTAGAATGAATATTTTTTTTTTCTAAACATCGAAAAATTCGATGTGATGGTCAATTACTGCGGTCTAACCTCATCCAATATAGTTACCAAGTACGTTCTGGGAGGTCCGGAATTAAGAATTCATAAGGTCGAACAAGTTTTGTGATTTGTGATCCGAATATATTAAAAATTCATTCCTAAGGGGGTTTTAAAAAAATTAAATGTTCCACCCCAAAACCTCCTGAAGTTTCTTTGAAAAAATCGTATTTAGTAGTTCTTGTGCTTCATCTCACTCATCTGCCATCTTGATCTTTTGACTTTCGACAAATAATTGTGATCTACCAGCTCAAAAAAATCTTAGAGACCATTTAAATGTCAAAAAACGTCCCGGTCAAATTGGCTGAAAATTTCGTGAAAAATTCTTCAAACATTTCTGATTAAGGAATATGAAGTTCCTATGACTCAATTTTTTGTTATAAGTATTAGAAACCTTGGAAAATGGGCAAAAATACAAATTCCTAATTTTCAATTTTTCAATGTAATATTTTCAAAAACTGTGGATAGTCGTCGGATTTTAATTTCAGAATGGACTTCTGAGCTCCCAATTTCATAGTTTTAGATGCCCAAAATTGGTAAAGATGAAAAGATGAAAATTAGGAATTTGTATTTTTATCAATTTTTCCAAGGTTTATAATGCTTATAACAAAAAACTGAGTCATAGGATCTTATTCGGACTTCATATTCCTTAATTAGAAAAGTTTGAAGAAGTTTTCACGAAATTTAATTTAAATGGTGCGAGGTCCTTTTTTTACAATCCGACGAAAAAATAATGATCTCAGTCCCAAAAAACCTTATATTTTGAATACTAGAAATTAGTGCGCTATCTTTTTTCTTTTCTAAAAATATGATACTGCTCACAAGTTGATTGGATCAAGTGATTCGAAATTGAATTGCAAGATTTGACCCAAACTTACAGATATACAAATATAAACAAAAAACTTGACAATTATCAATTCAAAGTGACAATTATTATGATTAGAAGTAGCAAAGACATATCCGACAAGCTTTTCTTCAACTCCACTTGTGATTTGTATGTCCGTGAGTTTAGGTCAAATCTTGCATTATGATATTTTCATGAAGAAGAAAAGTTGGTAGACGGATTTTGTGATTTATTGTCTGATTGTATTTAAAATTGGTATACAAAGATTTTTAGAGTCGAAGATTATGTTTTTGTCGTAAAAATTAAAAAATTGAGAAATGATGCTCCAAGACGGCGGGAAATTTATGATTAGGGGTCCGATTGTATTAAAAATTGGTGTCTTGGATTTTTTGGGTGGGAGATTACGATTATTTTTCGAAAGTCAAAAGTTCAATATGGCAGATAAGTGAGAATTCTTAAATACAATTTTTTCAAACAATCGTCTTCAGAAATTTTTGGGGTGGAACGTTCTAATTTATTACCAAAACTGAAAATTTGTATAATTATCATCAATATATGGATGTGAATCGTAAAGTATGGGGACGTTTTTCGAGACTTAATGGTCAGTTTGGGGACAGTTGTTGACTTTGGGGTCCGTCCTCAAACTTTTTTTATAGGAATTGGTAAGTTTGAGGAATCATTTCACTTGGAACCAAATTTTCGTTTGAGTTATGCATATAATAATGTTATAAATAAGTTTTTTTATTTTAGATTTATTTTAACGCTTTTTAGATTTTTTTATACAGTGTGACCCATTTTAAATGAATAAAATTATTATTTTTACACAAGTATTTTTAATAAACATCAAATAACAAAAAAGTATTTTTTTCTCCTCAAATTAGAAAAATTGACATACTGTCCATCTACTGAAGCATATACCTACTATTTTATCATATGATTGAATTCAGTGAGAAAAAGCTCTCACGGAATGTACAAAAAAACACGTCCTCAAACTTACCAATTCCTATAAAAAAAGTTTGAGGACGGACCCCAAAGTCAACAACTGTCCCCAAATTGACCATTAAGTCTCGAAAAACGTCCCCATACTTTACGATTCACATCCATATATTGATGATAATTATACAAATTTTCAGTTTTGGTAATAAATTAGAACGTTCCACCCCAAAAATTTCTGAAGACGATTGTTTGAAAAAATTGTATTTAAGAGTTCTTAGGTTCCATCTCACTTATCTGCCATCTTGAACTTTTGACTTTCGAAAAATAATCGTAATCTCCCACCCAAAAAATCCAAGACACCAATTTTTAATACAATCGGACCCCTAATCATAAATCTCCCGCCGTCTTGGAGCATCATTCCTCAATTTTTTAATTTTTACCACAAAAACGTAATCTTCGACTCTAAAAATCTTTGTATACCAATTTTAAATACAATCGGACAATAAAACACAAAATCCGTATACCAACTTTTCTTCTTCATGAAAATATCATAATGCAAGATTTGACCCAAATCACAAGTGGAGTTAAAGAAAAGTTTGTCAGATATGTTTTACTAATTGTCAAGTTTAATGCCATACTTATTTTGACATTTTTACAACCGCCATAGTTAGTTAGTACATCCCTTTTTAAAAAATCAGATTTAACGCTAAAGACAAAAACAAAGACAAAGGACTCAAGATTTTTTAGACTCTGAAATTTTTATTTTGTACAAGGTGGTCCATTCCAAAAACTTCAGTGAGAAAAAGCTCTCACGGAATGTACAAAAAAATAATAATACGTTAGCTTAGCAACTTGACACATGTAACTTGAACAGATATCATGAAAAAGTTATCGGCTGCTCAGTTGTCAGAGACTTTGACCTCGCACAAAATGTGATATCGATGAAACTTGGCACTTAAATACTTGAAAGAGTGGAGAAAACGATATCACATTTTGTGCAAGATTTTGTTCAATATCCTTCTCTGGCAACTGGGCTATTGAGAGTCCCCAAAATTTACAAGATACTGCAAAATTCGACAAAACCAAACATTTGTAGAAATTTCGATGATGGTGTTGTGATGTTTTTCTGGGGTTTCCCACAACTGTAAAGCAAATCAATCATCAGTAAGTCGCCCCTGAGCGCCACGGCAAATAATAATAGCCGCCCCTTCCCCGCACAAGCTCTGCTTTCTGGGATTCACTCGTAAGGGAATGAATTGAAGGGCGAATATTATTATTATTATTATTATTATTATTATTATTATTATTATTATTATTATTATTATTATTATTATTATTATTATTATTATTATTATTATTATTATTATTATTATTATTATTATTATTATTATTATTATTATTATTATTATTATTATTATTATTATTATTATTATTATTTCGAGTTTTTCATAATTTGTAATACAAATGTACACTTATGTATACAAGAAAAATGGGTAGTTGAAAATGTCCCCAAACTTTATTTACATATATATATATATATATATATATATATATATATATATATATATATATATATATTTTTATTGGTACCTATTTATTGTTAGGTAAAGCAAATCTTATTTAAAACGACCAGATGTTTATAGTGCTTTTCAACATAGAATAGTTCGACCACAACGAGTTTAGGTTTCGTTCACTTTTCCATTTTATGAATGTTTCATAAGAACTTTCATACCTCTCTTTGGAAATTAATGGTAAGAGATTTTGCGTGATTTGGGAGGCCCTTTCAAGTATTTCTGGAGGAGTACAGTCTTCTATCATTGTGTAACACTGCTTCTTTAAAATTTTGCAATAAATTTGACTTTATCTGAATGAGAAATGAGAACTGTCAGTAGTGACAGTGTCCGCATGCTAGATTTCATCTCGATTCATTGATATGTGTTGTTAATATGAGTTGTGTTGTAATTTTACTTTGCACACAGCGTGTGTAAACGTTTACACACGCTGTTTGAAATTGACGTTTTTCAAGGCAAGTTGACAGTGCGTTTTTATGCATATTCTAAGCAGCCGTAGGAAAACATAATAAATACCTAAATAAATAAATATTTTATTAATGTATAGGACAGGTCAGTTACACTTAAAGTTAATAGTATACACATAACATAAAATATACAATTGAAAAAGCAACAAAAACATTGTTAAAAGCAATAAATAAAAACGAATATATTAAATACAAAAATTTATCAATTCAGTGAGTTGTCAGTCAAAAACTCAGTTACGCTATAATAACCTTTACTTCCTTTGTTTTGTAACTCTCTGGCAAGTTATTAAATAGCTTAATTCCCTGATACGTCGGGCTCGCTTCAAATTTGGTAGTTTCGTGTGTTGGTACATATAAATTTTTGCCATGTCTGGTAAGATGATTGTGGTTAGTTTTTAGTGTCCCAAAGTTTTCTTTAGTAAATATTAAGCATTTGTGCATATAAATACATGGAAATGTCAATATATCATTTTGTATAAAATAATTTTTGCAGGAGTCGCGAGGAGGTTAAAAATAGCACGTAAGATTCTTTTTTGTGTTATAAAAATTCTATCACTACTGGAAGAATTGCCCCAGAGGATCACGTTATAAGACAAGTGACTGTAAGCAAGGCTGTAATAGACATACGTGAAATTGCAAATTTTAATTTATTAAGTTTTTTACACAACTCGTCAATATGGTTAGTCCATCGAAGATATTGATCAACATAAACCCCAAGGAATTTTGTGCAGTTGGGGGAAACTACTTCTATATTATTGAGATCAAATTGTAGCTGGCGCGGGTTATTATGGAGAGCAAAATATATACACTCTGTCTTGGAATTGTTAATTATTAAATTGTTTTGGACACACCAACGATTAAAGTACTCGATTATTTGCCGCGTCAGATTCATCAAGCCCTCATAGGTGGGAGCTGAGACAGCTGTAGATGTGTCATCAGCAAATATGGTTACCATTTTTGAAATATCACCTTTAATATGCCTCGGCATATCGTTGATGAACAATAAAAATTAAAGCGGCCCAAGCACAGAGCCCTGCGGTACCCCCATATTCAATACATGCCATTCTGAAAGGTTGTTTTTAATTTTTACGAAGATTTGCCTATTTTCCAAATAGTCAGTTAACCAATCCAAGATAATGCCCCTAAAACCTAGGTTATATAATTTATCATTAATAAATTTAGATTAATTGAGTCGAATGCCCTCGAAAGGTCGAAAAAAATACCAGCAACATTATTGCCTTTATCAAGGTTAGTATAAATAAATTCAATTAAACTAAAAGAGGCAGTTTGCGTCGATTTTCCAGTGCGAAATCCCGACCCCTTCTTTAGCCAGGTTACTGACTGCTGTCGACCGCATAGAGTGGTTTGTTATTTGTATTTCTTTTGTATTTAATCCTGCCTTCTCTGCTGCTTCTTTAGTTCATTTCTAAAGTTCGTTTTTACCCTCTGTACCATCCACTTGATTGTTCTTTGTTCCATGATGGGTTTACTGTTAAGAATAATCTATCAGTTGTTATTTAGATGAAGGTTTAACCATTAGAATTTAAAAAAAACGGACTGGACAAAAGGTAGGGTTCTTCGTGTTGGGGACCAGACATTTTTTTTCTTCACCCTGGGCCGTTTTATTGAAAAGAGGATTATATTCTACTCTTCCTAAAAAGTAGGATTTTTGAAAATCGGTTATTTAAAAAAATATGTAACTATGTTTTCTACCTGTTTTAATCTCAGAATTATCCACTTCCTCTTTAAAATAAAGAACTCTGCAATTGACTGCTTCTCCACCTATCCATGCAAGTTATACTGAAGCGATATGGTAAAATTTTCGCTGGAGTCCCGCCGGGGTGTCTTCGTCCCATAATAAAACCATTGCGTAGTATTCTTCCAATTTTAATGAAGCAGAAGTCGATTTCCTTTTATTGGCGCACATCTGCAAATTCCTTCGTTTCGCATTACGAGCTTCCCTACTAGACTTGAGGATAATATCTTTAAATGGATCAAAAATTATTTTCAGATCAATATTAGTCATAGAATCACTTCCAAAACGACTCATTTTCACTACATAAGCTGACTAGCACTGTTTAAAAACAATATTATAAAATTTATTGACAATAAAATCAGAAAAATTGTTTAGCGTCGTTTTCTGGTGTCCTTACAAGAGCTATCATACAGTTTTTCATCTAGAAACCATTTGTAATTCAAAATTGCGCGTTTGTGATTGGTGGAAATTAAGACTAGGGAAATAGTCAGGTAAAATAAAATGTTTACACTGTTTTTTTATGAAACTGAAATATATTTTAATAATTTATTCTGTAATAAAACAAATCCGAAATTGGTACAGCCCTCTTAATACAAAACAACATCTAAATCCTTGTTTAAGAAGGATACAATAGTAATTTACCAACTCATATTTTTGATGTATCCTGTACATAATCTGATTGATAAAAACGTCCCTTTAAAGATGAGATGAATGAACCTCCATTTACAAGTAATAATGCACCCCTAATTTTAGCACGCGTTAAATATACTCTGTCCCCTGTCCTTACGGATTGGGGAGTGGAGGATTAATATTGGGGTAAGGGGATCTTGTATTTGGGGATACTATTACTGTATTTTAAAACTGTTAGGGGTTTAACTTATTCACTTTTCCAATAGCCACATCTAAAGAAAATGGATGAGGAATTTATAAATAAATATGCACTACATTTTTACTAGAAATCGTAAGTGTCAAGAGGTAATCAAAAGGTCTAGATGTTTCTCTTATATAAAATTTATTATATTCGCGTGAAATTTTGTAAACACAATTTTTTATATTCTGGATGTAATTAAAAGTATTTACTATTAAAGATTTTAACGTATTATTTGTTTGAAAAACTGTTCTATTATCTGATAAACATCCCTATTTATACACCAATTTTCCTTTTCCCTAGCTATTTTCTTTGACTGACAAGTCTGAAATTGGTAATCAAACTACGAAAAGTCTGATATCCCCAAACACGTTAACAATTTCTCTTCCAACTGAGATTTTCCTAAACGTCTGGCTATTGATCTTATTGGAAGATTATAATCTGAAATCCAGAACTGGTGTAACAAAGATTTTCCTCCCTCGTCCATTGTTATTCAATCAGGCCGTTCTTGGTAAAATAAAACATTTCCTGATATAATCTCGAGTAACCCGAGGCTCAGAAGACTCAGAAGACCCGTGAAAGAAGCCTTTCTGGTTGCTAATCACTCTGAGTTACGCACTTTATTATACTGATTATGTGTTGTCTATAGGGTGAGAAGAAAAGTATTAATTATTTTTTCCAAAATATTTTTAGATAAATCCAAGGAATGAGAAGAGAATATCAGCGATATTTTTTGGTTTTCCTTTAATTTATAAACAAAAAAATTAGAGACATTAATTTTAAAACTTAATAAAGTTCGATTTGGTGATGTTTCAAAATAAAATATTTTATTTAAAGTAACAGCATGTCGTTCCAACAATTTTAAACTTTTAACTCAGCTACCTGACGTATGACGCAGGTTTTTGACACTTGAGGTTGATTTTTTGACATTCGACGTACGGTTTTGACATTGTTTCCCCCAAAGCCACCCAGGTTTCGTTGAGAAATACCGGCTTTACAAGTATTCTCTTAAAAAAGTTGATCTTTTAGCTTTATTTGTAAACAACTTCATTAAAAATTTTCTATTGTAGGATTTTATAAACCTGTTATGGATCCAATTATATAATGATCTGGCATTTAAATTTAAAAACATTCTGTCCCCACCACTGGTTGATGTAATAAAACCGGGCAAGCCGGAACTGTTGAGATTTTCTAAAGGGGTGAAGTTTCAAGAACAACAATGTCGAATCAATCAAATTCGAATTAATAATCGTTTTTGTTGGGCACAAAGCGACGGTTGGAAGCGTTACCGGTAATTTCGGGTAAAGATTGATGAGTTCTAAGACTTGATTTGAATTTGCAAGTCAATAACTCTCTCAAGAAAAGATTAAATTAGGATTTGATGAATCAAGTTTGTTATATAAATTTTTTTATGCCGGTGAACAATTTTTTATAGCGAAATTTCTTACTGTAAATACTCAAAAAGTTTAGATTATATTTTTATTGTCAATTTTAACTTTGGATATACTTAAGAAAACTTTTCGAATCAGCTTAAAACAATTTTATAACTTTCAACACAATTAAGAAAGAGATTTCGGTACAATTTTGTTACATACCGGGTGATTTAGCCCGTAGGAACAGTCTTTTTAATTTTTTTAATGTGCCAAACAGATTTTTCCATTTATAGAAATAATTTTCATAATTTTAAAGAGTAAAAACCGTATGACTAAGTCGAAAAATCTTCCCGATTTTTTGACAAAGAACTCAAGCGAGATTTATAGAGATCGACAAGAAGTAAAAGTTATTTTAAATGATTTCTAAAAATGTATCCCCTTCTCGGTAAAGAGATGGTAACAAACTAATAAATAAAGCGGCTAATAATACACCATCGTCAGTCTGCCAGTCTGGAAGTGCCTATACTCTGCTTCCTTCTTCTTAGTGTAAAATTAGACGCGATAACTCGCGTCAACAAACTATACAGGGGGCGACAGAAGGGCTAGACGCCATTTATATGTGTGTATATCTGAAGAGGAAAACGGTTAAAATTAGAGACTATTTTAAGATTTAATTAAGCAGTTAAAGTCAATACTTATTTAAGTGTTAATGACAGCTCGTTTTGTATTTTTAAAAATTAACTCAAAACTATGGCCTATTAATATATTTTACGATTACAGTTGGGTCGATAAATACGTAATTTTATTTTTTGCTTATTTTACCTCTTTGTGCAGACTTATGACGTTTTCAATTTTTTCTTGTAAAAAACATTTTCCGTTGATTTTGGTTCCTCCAAATATTTTTTCTACTTATTGTACACTATTTTGATAAAATTCAATTTTCTTAGATTTTTCATATATATTTTTTATTTTTTTTTCCAATAAAAAATAATTTTATATTGCAGAAATCCGTCATAGTTTTTTTCAATAATTTTAATACTTTCATTTGTTTTTTCTACATGTTTTATCACTTTTTGCTAAATTTTGGCTTTATCACTCTTTTTTTCTAAATTGTTTGCTCATTTTTTTCCAAAAAATCACTTTTTATTGCGCCAAAATCCGCCTAAAATTTTTTTTAGTAATTTTGATCCCTCCAACTATTTTTTTTACATAATTTACCACTTTTTGCTGAATTTCGACTATAACTGATTTATTTTGGAAAGATTTTAGCTTTTTTTCAAAAAAATTCCGTCCAAAGCGGCCAATTTTTTTTCTCATTAATTGTGATACCTTCATTTGTTTTTTCTCCTTAGTTAATAATTTTTTTCCTAATAAAGTCGAAATTTTTTTACCTGTTTTCCCAAAAAAACTCATTTAATGCTGCCCAAAATCCGCTATCATTTTTTTAATGCCTCCATCTGTATTTTCTACTTATTTTAGCATTTTTTGTTGAATTTCCATTTTATCTTATCTTGTCTCATAAATCCGCCAATTTTTTTTTATTAATTTTGTTCTGAGTCTTTGTTTTTTCTGCTGAATTTCCACTTTATTAGATTTTTTTTGTAAATTTAATACTCATTTCTCCCAAAAAATATCATTTTATTATATCACTTTTGTTTTGAATTTTGACGTTATCATATTTTTTAATAGATATTTTTAACCCTTTAAAAAAACTCATTTAATGCCTCAAAATCCGCCAAAATTTTTGTTGGTTAATTTTTATTCCTTCGTCTGTTTTCTCTATTTATTTTACCCCTAATTCAATATCAAAAAATTCATTTTATGCCGCCCAAAATTTTTTTTTCACCATTAAGTTCAAATAGAAAAAAAAACTCAAACGCTCCAAATTTTCTCACTAAATCCTCAAATATGAACATGAGAGCGTTTAACGCTTTGATTTCAAACGCTGAGAGAAAAGTTGAACAGTGGATGGTGCATATTAACAATGGTCAATTACGATATCCGCCCTCCCATCCTTTGTCTCTGATTGTTGCATGAAAATCGTAGCAGAGGGGCGGTAATGCGAAGGGGTAGGTGGCCACGTGTACGACTTATGACGCATTTTCGACTGAAACGCCGCCCATGAGAAACTTGGACAATTGTACGAGAGATGGTCAATAACATTTACCAATATTCTCCTTGCAAGAAGGATTATTGTCAATGTTTGGTTACTGAGAAGTGATGTAAGAAGTCAAAGTGCAATTAAGAAAAATCAAGACGACTGAGTAAAAGTTCCGTAGTGGGGTGGGGGTTGGATATTGGTTTTTTACGATTTGTAGCTGAAATATGCATCCTATCGAAGAAAGTTTAATGTAAAAATTAAAAAAGAACATTAAATCAAAAATCCTTTTTAAAAGTATGTACTTAAAGCATTTTTGCTTATCCAAATTTTCATTTTTTTCCAATTCTTAATCAGTTACTACTTTATTTTTATTTTATTGTCTTCTTTATTGTGTTCGACGTAGGTACTAGATTCTGTATTCAACGATATATTTATTGTACGCCCCTGGTATTAGGAGTGCAATTCTTATATAATCCATATGAATCATTTTATTTCTTATACAGAGTGCGGGAGATGACCTAGGGGGTTTTTACGAAGGGAAGGGGTTGACTGGGGATGTTACGGGGGAGTTCAATGAAGGAAAACGTTTATTTGCAACTTTTGTTGTTTTGTAGTCATAAATTGATTTAGGTTCAGACTTGAAAAATCGAAAATGTTTTTATACGCGACAATAAAATAATTTTTAATTGAATTTGGCAACGCTGCAGTACCATTTGCTTAAATTAAGTTTTCAGTATAATATTTCTACATCTTTTGTTCATATTTTCTCTAAATTATAATTTAAAAACCACCAAAGATATTAAAATTTTGTTTTCTACAAAGAATTTACACATTTCATTTATATATTTTTTAAAAAAAGAAGAAGCTGTGAAGACAATGTGGAACACCGTTGCAAAAAAAGGCAAGAGATGTGTTTTATGAAGTGGAAAAGAGTTTTTTACAATCTTCTCTTTATGTATATATTCGAAAAAATTTAAAAAAAAATGACTTAGCTCTTACATATCCATGTAAAATTCTAATTTCACTCCGCTAGACATGTAACTGTATCGCAAAATAAACTAAAATTAACATGTATCCCCATCAACTTTAAAAAAGATTACGTACATACAAAAACGGTAAAATTTACATATTTCCTTTCTAATCAAGATTTGCATTGACTTCAGTTGACACAAGGATAATAATATAATGCGGTCACCAAAAATTCCGATTTCTCTCCGACAGAAATAATTTTAAATAAAAAACAATAACCATATTTCACTTATGAATCACTTCTTATGGCCGTTTACAAACAATAGAAGTGAAAGTGTACATGACTTATTGAATAAGATACAGGGTGTTAACAAGAAAGTGGAAATATTTAAAAGGACTCCCGGATTGGAAGCTTTCTTTATTAATTAAAACAGTTTGTTCAACACTTTTAATAACCAATAATCGTAAGGCAACTAAATTTAACCAATCAAAATCAAGTACACATTTAAATTTAATATGCGGTAAGAGCTTTAATTAACGTTAATGTCAAATAAATGTCTTTAAAATTAATGCGAATCAAAGTCATTCATTAAAAACTTTTTTCTGCAGCCCTCTCGAAAACAAAAATTTCGAATTTTCGAAAATGCTATTTTCGGGACGGTTTTTTTCACTTTCGGAACGATTTCGTTACTTTCGGTACGATTCGTGTTACTTTCGGGACGATTTTGGATATCTAGTAGGCGGTTTTGACAATAACATGAACTTGTATTTTATTCTGACACCGCCTGTCATGTAACATTGGTGTGTGTTTTTTCGCTTTTCAAATCAAAAAAATGGAAATAAGTAGTGAAATGAGTCCACATGAGATTAGTGAATCTGCTAAAGCGGCTACGTATGAATTAGTGCCTAAGTAATGTATTCATAAGAGTGATTGTTATATGTAATTGTCTAGATATATAAAGTTCATACGTTATTATCCATCGATATCCTTTTTAACATACAAAACGGCTGCAGAAAAAATATTGTACGTAACACGATCCAAAAGTGATTTTACGGGACTCGCAGGATTCCAGGACTTGCCTACGGCTCGTCCTGGAAATTTCCTACTCATTCCGCAAAATATCACTTTCGGAACTTGTTACGTAAATTACTATATCTTTGTTGAAATGGATATTTCAAGTACTCTACCTGAATTAATCGAAATTGCAAAAAAAACAACGAAAAAATCTAAACACAAATATGAATTGGCATATTTAAAATATCTAAAGTATACGAAAGATTACTAGACAATAGATTAAAAGTAATAATAGAACCCCAAATGGAAGAGGCGCAAAGTGGTTTTAGGAAAGGAAGAGGTATACAAGACCACATATTTACTATAAAACAAATGATTGAAAAGAATTACGTTAACAACATATACGTAGCCTTCATAGACCTGCAAAGGGCATTCGACAGCGTGCCAAGGAAAACCATTTGGAATAGCCTGAAACAAAGAGGAGTTAATACGGTACTAAAGAAAAATATAGAAAGTATCTACAAGTGCACGAAAAACTATATAAGAACAAATAATGAGCACTCCGAAGAATTCAACACCCACGAAGGATTAAGACAAGGAGGAGTACTTAGCCCAACGCTCTTTAACGTGGTACTTGATGATGTGATTAAAGAAGTAAAACTTAACACCAAAAAATTACAAGTGGGATACAGAAATATGGAACCTATATACCTATCAGAGTGTGCCTTCGCAGACGATCTGATGATATGTGCTCAAAATCTGAACGACTTACAACAAAACTTAGAAGCATGGAATATAGCACTCGATAAAAGAAATTTAAAAATAAATTTAGACAAAACAGAAATCATGGTACTAGGGAAAAATGAGCAAAAAGTAACAGTAACATTAAACGACTACGTCCTAAAACAAACAGACCATTTCAAATATTTGGGCGTCACGCTACAAAAGGATGGAAAAAATGAAGCAGAAATAAACGACAGATTAGAAAGTGCAACCAAACTGTATTACTCCTTAAACAACGCATTTATTAGGAAAAAAGAAGTATCTAAAAAGACAAAAATGACAGTATATAAGACAATATACCGACCGATATTGACTTATGGAAGCGAAAGTTGGACACTCACAAAACAGCAAAAGAGTAAGCTCCAAGCGGCCGAAATGAAATACCTAAGAGCGGTTAAAAACATCACTAGGAAAGACAAAATAAGAAACGACACAGTGAGGCAAGAATTAGAAGTCGAGCCATTAATAACACACATAGAAAGACAACAACTGCGATGGTTCGGACACCTAGTTAGAATGGAAAGTAGCAGACAAGCCAAAAGAACCTGGCAAGCAAAAGCGTCTCAAAAGAGGACCAGAGGTAGGCCAGTAGGTAGAAAACTTAAAGAAGAGAAACAAAAGCTGGACAGTAGCGAGAAGATTAGCACAAAACAAGAAAGAGTGGGCAAAATTTGTATATGGGTGATTGTCATGAAATGGGGGTTTTTGAGATTTGCTGGTGAACAAACAAAAAATGTGTTTTCAACATTATTTTGAAGTACTTTCGGTATATTTCCACATAAATACACACGAGGAATAGACAGTGAGAAGTTTATATAGAAAATCCGAAATTATATGGCTTCGGAGGCGACACAAAATCAATGGAATTCTATTTCATAATGTAAGCGGGTCCCGCGTTGTTTATTAATCCAATAACATTTATACTTGTTTTTTATGATGAACATAATATTCTAAATCTTAATAGGCGAGAATTTTTATATTTTGATGGGAGGAAAATAAAAAAAAAGGTAATTATTTTAATCTACAAAATGAAGACCCTGGAGGTTTATCTGAGCCATTGGGGTGACGCAGGGTGGGTTATCATCTGATTCCCTGAAGATCAGTTTCGGAACACTGCTGCTATCGTTTGAGACCCTAGGTGCGCGGCAATAATGCACTGTTTTTCCGTAAACGTAGTGCCGTGACGTAAAAGCGGAAAATGGACAGGTTACGGAGGCGACAAAAACCCCCATTTCATGACAATCACCCATATAGTTAAGTTATACCACCTTAACACCTTCGGGTACACTAAGGTTTTCGATTATATATATATATATTTAAATTTTTTTAAACTGGAAACTTATTTTCAGAAAATGTATTGGTTTCCTATTTTATTAGTAGATAAAGTATGATTACAGCACTCGCTCGCAAAATCGCTCGTGCTGCAAATTTCATCCGCGTGTAATAACATAACCCACCCAAACTTATTGAATAATATACTAATATTGTACATTGTACAAACAACACTTCACAGTAGTTTAAATATTAAAAGGAAACGAATAAAACAGTGACATCTTGACCAGAATCGGTCAAAAAACTTTGCAACCCCCAATGCAAATTGTGCAAGTTGAGAATTCGTTGTTTTGTAAAGTTGTCAAAAGTCACTTCTAAGCTCCATTTATAAGTTTTATTTGATTTATTAGATTCGAAAGCCTAACTGATGAAGCCGAAAGGCAGAAACCGGTCTTAGGATATGGAAACTGTGATATCGCGCTTTTCTAAAAGCTTGTCTAATACCCCTGACAAAACGTAACCTTCAAAAGTTAAAAATAACCTGTAAATAAAACAATTTTTTTCAACACAGACCCCCGTCCGTCTATTTATAACTTTTTGTGCATAAAAACCACATCCCGCCCGTATAATATAAATTTGAATAATTATTTTTATATCGCAAGATTTACCTTAGCCGCGAATTGTAACGTCGTGTGTACACGGCATTTTACGCTCCATAAAAAATGTCAAAACAGCTTATAATCTACACGTTTATATTATATTTACAATTCCGCGGCCACAAATGTGTGAATAAACACTAAACGATACTTAAGAACACACTTTTTGTGACACAAGAAACTTGTGTTAATTTATAGGCCATTAATTAGCGTGTTATTATATGTAATAATTAATTTTTTTTTTGATTAATTAGTACGAACGATAAAAATTGGCGTGGATTTGCATTGTTATGATGTGTGGTGTCATAACAAAATTATTTGTGAGATTATTAATTATTATTATTATAGACCAGGGCCAATCATTTTTGAAACAAAAAAATTCTTAGCAGTATGTTGGAAAATTTAGGGTAGATTATGGGTTGGATAATGGTTTTTTACTATTTTTGGCTGAAATATGCACTCTATCAAAAAATATAAAACTTGTAGAAAATCAAAAAATGTAAAACTTTTGTATTACTCATTTTTCAAAATAACCTCAAAATTATTGAAAAAATAGCTAAAAACCATTTTTATCTTCAGCAAAAATATTTTTTTTTATGAAACTGGGTGAAAACATTCTATTTTGTGTTTTAAATAAGCTGTAATTTTTTCAAAGATAAATATTCATTTTTCGATTTTATACGAATTTAAATTTAAAAGAAGCCCAATTTTTCCATACAAGCAATAACTTTTTTCATACCATCTTAAACTTGTAACCAACTTTTTCGATTGAAAAAAGTCCTTTAAATATAGAAAATTATGATCAATTACTGCTTCTGGAAGCTTCCCAGAATATTGTTTATGAGATGCGATTTTAATATTTTTTTTATAAAAACCATTTGGTCGTCAAATCAACACGATACACTGAAAAATTGGTGCATGGAGGATGTCGAGGTGAGCGAGTGTCCTGTAGATATATTTTATGATCTGGATAGGTCGTTCAACTTAATCTATTAATTCTTTGAAGTTTCCCATAATATTTTTTAGATGGTCATCAAATCAACATGGTTTTTGCAGTGACAAGTCTACATTAACAGTGTTATACCCTTTTTACGAAAAACTAATGGAGAGCATCCCTAAATATTTTGTGATTTCGGTAGGGCATTCCAGTGCTTCGATGTTAATCCATTAATATAATGAGAGTGGGGAAAATGTCTTTTATGAAAAGCCTAATTGATAATAAGTAATTGTTAACATTTAATTTAGAGATCTGCGGGAATCAATATTTGGCTAGGACGCTTTATATATTTCTGTTATAAAATTTTATTTATGGGGATGCGAATGAACCAGGAATGGCATTGGTTATATTAATACTAGACAGATAGATAGATAATTTATTGACCTCTACAGATTCTGTACATAATATGGTTTAAAAAACAAAATGTTACATCACAAGTACGTTCTCAAGGACAAAGTACATCATAAATTTAAAAAATTGTTAAGATAGGTAAAAATGATGTGCCTTTTAGCCCACAACAAATCGGACCGTGGGAGAATTTATTACAAATTTATTACAATTTATTACAATTTGAAAAAAATTTATTACATCTCCCGTTTTCGAATTATGAGGTTGTGGGCCAGGTTTCGGGTGAAGCTAACCCACATCGTACAAAACTGGATAAGGTTGTGAATATATGGATTTATTACAGTAGCCCACTCACTTTTTTGTGACAAAATATTATTGCCTTTAACTCTGAAATGCTGAACAAAGATATATTTCGTGAGTGGGCTACTGCAATAAATTTTAAACATAGTATTAGAGGTGAACGTTGGATTGGAATCAATATATTTATTTATTACAGTGGCCCACTCACTTCTTAATGGTAAAATATTATTGCCTTTAACTCTGAAATGTTCACCAAAGACATACTTCGTGAGTGGGATACTGTAATAAATTTTAAACAGAGTATTAGAGGTGAACGTTGGATTGAAATGAATATATTTGTTTATTACAGAAGTCCACTCAATTCTTTATGGTAAAATATTATTGCTTTTAACTCTGAAATGCTGACCAAAGACATACTTCGTGAGTGGGCTACTGCAATAAATTTTAAACGTAGTATTAGAGGTGAACGTTGGATTGGAATCAATATATTTATTTATTACAGTAGCCCACTCACTTCTTAATGGTAAAATATTATTGCCTTTAACTCTGAAATGCTGACCAAAGACATACTTCGTGAGTGGGATACAGTAATAAATTTTAAACAGAGTATTAGTCCACTCAATTCTTTATGGTAAAATATTATTGCTTTTAACTCTGAAATGCTGACCAAAGACATACTTCGTGAGTGGGCCACTGCAATAAATTTTAAACAGAGTATTAGAGGTGAACGTTGGATTGGAATCAATATATTTATTTATTACAGTAGCCCACTCACTTCTTTATGGTAAACTCTGAAATGCTGACCAAAGAATAAATATATTCATTTCAATCCAACGTTCACTACTAATATTCTGTTTAAAATTTACTCACGAAATATGTCTTTGGTCAGCATTTCCGAGTTAAAGGCAATAATATTTTGAAAGAAAAAAGTGAGTGGGCTACTGTAATAAATAAATATATTGAGCCGAAACCTTGCCCACGACCTTATAGTTCGAAAACGGGAGGTGTAATAATTTTTTTTCAGATAAATTTCCAGGCGCATTTCTATCGGATTTATCCAGTTTTGTACGATATGGGCTAGCTTCACCCGAAACCTGGCTCACAACCTCATATTTCGAAAACGGGAGGTGTAATACATTTTTTTCAAATTGTAATAAATTCTGCCACGGTCCGATTTGTTGTGGGCTAAAAGTGGTGGGCTAGCTTCAGTCCCATGTAAAAATGGCCTTCTATGTCACTGCTGATGTGTACTCATCTATGTTTTTAGCTCGGACTTGAACAGTTTATAGTTTTTCAACATTTATTATTTTGATATTATTGGCGGGTAGCATGTCCTAGATAATTTTCGTACACCACTTGTAGCCAAGATTACACGAATCAAATCGCGGATGCCCAAGAGAGTCTTTACAATAATGATATTAATCAGTCTAAAGTCTAAACCAAAACCAATAGTGCAGATACTTCCTTGTAATTACATTAATCGAATCAAGAGTGCCTAGATGAGGCTGATGATTAGGTAGACGACGTAGTGTAACCATGACACTTCCCATCCCGATAAATAAAAACTGTTGCTAAATGACGTTGTTGGTTAACACCCGCTTAGGTTCCAGAAGATCGAAGTTGAGCTCTTTCACCGGTGTGTCTCACTTGCGGCGAAGAGGTAGCCGCCTAGCCGCTTCCTTCCGTTTGCTCTTTAGCGGGCTACTGAGTCGTCGAATGGGGGTGAGAGGGGCTATAGTTTTACTTTTTATAATTTCAGTGAATTTTCTGTAAAAATTTCCATAATAAAAATCGTACGAACTTAAAAATATACGAATTTTGCATGAACAATTAATTAAAATTTACGATAGATAATTTTGTAGTAATAAAGGGGAGAAAACATGTGGAAAAATCGCGAAAAAGTGTAAAAAATGAAGACAAATCCATAACAAAATCGTTTTTTCTGTCGAAAATCTATGGGAAATTGTTCATTTCAAAAATCCATCAATATAAATATTGAATTTTTAAGAATTGCGTAATAAAAATCATGAAAATGAGTAATTTTGCATGAAAAATGATTGAAGTTATAAAAATTTGCGAAAATTAATTATTTTGTGAAAAAAGTGTAGAAAAAGTCAAACAAAAAAATAATTAAAATCGTATGAACTTAAAAATGCACAAAAATAATTAATTTTGGGAAAAAATTAAATAAACTTATCTTTATATTCGAAGCATTCATCTAGAAAAATCATACCACGGGAACAATCTTAGATTTCCAACGAAATTTTCGTCTTGCAACGTATTTATATGAAAAGAAAACACATACAGGGTGTTTCATAGTTAAACCGACATACGTTAACTGTAAATAGAGGGTACTTAGGTGATTCCAAATAGCCTTTGTAAATGGGTCTAACGCCTTTAATAACCGAGATACGGGGTGTTTCATCCATTTCGGCCAATATTTTGATAAGCTGTAACTTTAGAACCACCCTGTAGATTTATTTCATACTTGGTACAGGTATAGTGTATTAATAGATTAATCCTACAGTGTAAGAACTATAATTAAAATGCAGATCCGGATTAAGAAGGATTTGTAAAATTTGAAAATCCCCAAAACAACACCCTGTATGTCAGATTTTTTAAAATTGGGATGGATATTTGAAAATAAGGAAAAATGAGTTAAAGTGAAAAAATTTTTTAAGTGCACATCCCATTCTACTACTTGAGTTTTAACGTCAAATTATATCAAATGCATTTTTTCATTTTTACAAGCAGTAACTTTCTAAATACCTGGTAGATTTCTTTCATATTTGGTACAGGTATCATTTTTTAGTAGCCCAATCGCATAATGTAAGGACTACACCACAGTTAAAATCCAGATACGGATTAAGAAAAATTTGTAAAATTTGAAAATCCCCAACGCAACACGCTGTATATCAGATTTTTTTAAAGTTGGATCAGATATTCGAAACGAATGGAAAAAACTGAGATATTCTGACATATTCTTATAAATGCGCATCTCGTTCTACATATTACTAAACGTTTAAAGTAGATTCAATTAATGCAATACTTATTGTCATTTTCATAAGTCATAACTATGGAAACACCCTGTAGATTTCTTTCATATTTGGTATAGGTAGATTGTTTAAATAGCCCAATCGTACAATACAAGAACTAAAAAGTTAAAATCCAGATCCGGATTAAGAAAAATTTGTAAAAGTTGGTAATCTCTAAAATAGCATCCTGTATATCAGATTTTTTTAAATGTAATCGGATACCTATTAAAAAAAAGAAAAAAAAGGGCAAAAGATGTGTTATACTGAAATATTTTTTTAAGTGCACAAGAGCGTTCTACAAAAAAAAATACAGATTTAATTTTTCGGATTAATTCCCGATACAAAACTCATTAAACTATAAAGTAAGCTTTGGCAGTAACACATTTTTTTCTTTTTTTTGTTTCTTTTTTAAAATAGGTATCCGATTACATTTTAAACAATCTGATATACAGGGTGTTATTTTAGAGATTATCAACTTTTAGCAATTTTCCTTAATCCGGATCTGGATTTTAACTTTAATTCTTGTATTGTACGATTGGGCTATGTAAACAATCTACCTGTACCAAATATGAAAGAAATCTACAGGGTTTTTCCAAAGTTATGACTTATGAAAATGACAATAAGTATTGCATTAATTGAATTTTAACTTTAAAAGTTTAGTAATATGTAGAACGAAATTTGCATTTCTAAACATATGTCAGAATATCTGTTTTTTCCATTCATTTCGAATGTCTGAACCAATTTAAAAAAAATCTGATGTACAGCGTGTTGCGTTCAAATTTTACAAAATTTCCTTAATCCGTATCTGGATTTTAAGTGTAGTCTAGTCCTTACATTATACGATTGGGCTACTAAAAAATGATACCTGTACCAAATATGAAAGAAATCTACCGGGTATTTCGAAAGTTACTGCTTGTGAAAATGAAAAAAATACATTTGATGTAATTTGACGTTAAAACTCCAGTAGTAGAATGGATGTGCACTTAAAAAAAATTTTCACTTTAACTCATTTTTTTCCGTTCTTTTCAAATATCCATCCCAATTTTAAAAAATCTGATATACAGGGTGTTGTTTTGGGGATTTTCAAATTTTAAAAATTCTTCTTAATCCGGATCTGGATTTGAATTGTAGTTCTTAAACTATACGATTTGGCTATTAACACAGCATACCTGTACCACGTATGAGAGAAATCTACAGGGTGGTTCTAAAGTTACGGCTTATCAAAATATTGGCCGAAATGGATGAAACACCCCGTGTCTCGGTTATTAAAGTCGTTAGACCCAGTAACCAAAGTTATTTGGAATCACCTAAGTACCCTCTATTTACAGTTAACGTATGTCGGTTTAACTATGAAACACCCTGTATAAATAAATATCAAAGTGATAGGTTGTACCACTCTCCCCTACTGAGTATACTCCGTCCGTATGTCGGTGTGTTTTGTTTTGTTATGTGGGGGTCCCCGCTGTTACATCCTGCTCCGTGAGAACAACTACCACCGTAGGAACAATTTTTCAATCGAACCCACTTCGTTGAGAAACCGACAAAACAGTCCAACCATAGCCGTGAATTAGGGGTGGTTTAGAGGTCAAATTTATTGTCACACGACTGCAAACACATGGGGAGTTAACATATATCTTCCTTTTAATTCAATACATTAAACGAATCTAATATAATTGATATGAAAATCGCGAAACGGGTCGATTTTTCGATTTTACATCATTTCTGGAGGCTCCGGATTTTGTATCGTGATATGTGACCCTGCAAATCGCTTCTGAAGTCCCCATTATTATTATTTTTGTTCTATCTGCATGGGATTTCTAAAATAGGTAAACTAAATTAGGAGATGCTTCCAATTTTAAGTGTTAATACAATCTGATTTCAAAACCTTCCTATCAATAAACTTTGTACTACTTAAACATCTATTCCACGTCTAAATTTTCACAAATTTTCATAACGTTTCGAAAAGTATCCATCCCCAAAGGATAAATTAAAATCTTTGTACGACTCTGCGTTTAGAACGTCTCGGTGTCCACAGTATTTAAGCCTTCCTTCCGTGGGAATGGATGGCTTTCCTAAAAGAGGGTGTGTTTGTATTTAATACGTCCGCATGGTTGTATGCCGACCGACGACGAATTGTTAGTTTTTTAATATCCATTTTCACAGACAGAGAGAGAGATGAATACACTTGCCACGCTTGGAATATGATTCATAGCTACAGAAAATGGGGTTAATATGTTAGCAGTATTTTTTGAGATAGTATTTTAAACAAAATTCATTAGGCTAGTAAAACTATATCGATGCTGACACGTATACCCCCAGACAGCACCGGATATTCCATGAATATTCATAGAATATTCTCTTTGGGATATTGGATTATTCCTTTAGATATTCCCAAAAAAAGATATGTCAAATGTCAATTGCAGCATTGCCTTGAGGTTAAGCTACGATTACTCGATAAACGACAGACGCTATAACATGGTATGGTTCTGATTGGTCGTAATGGTACATCTCCATATTTCCTACCAATCATAAATTGGTTATTACAATAGTGTATTTTTTTCAATTTGCCTGTGAACAAAAACTCATCTAATTGCACTTTTTCATATGCTTCCTTTATTTTGATAATGGTAATTGATTTCATAGAAATAAGGGAGAATATTCTAGGAATACTCCATGGATTATTCCGTAGTATATTCTCCCGAGAATATTCCTGGAATATGCTAGAGGCATGTGTATATTCTAGGAATATTCCATGGATTTTGGAATATTCTTTTCTCTTTTCGGATATTTAGAGAATATTCTAGGAATATCCCGTGCTGTCTGGGATCTGTGGGTCCTTTGTTGTAGTTTTTGGGGAGTTCATCAGCCTGACATAGGACAACAATAGGAAGAGTTTGAGCTAGAGATTTGGGTGACAATAGGTCTTAGATAGAGATTGGGTGTGTGGATTTTGTTGATGTTCGACCTAATACCAAACTAGCATCAAGGTTACTAAGAAATTCCATGCTCCAACTGTCCCCATTCCTATAAAGATCAAGCTAACCAACGTCTGCCAAAGAATACACCATTTTAGTCCGACATTCCGGCACCAGCTTGAGGAGTAAGTAGATTAAAACCACAGAACCAATTACCAATAATAATACTGTTCGTTGAATAGGCAGATTGGGGCCACGCAACCATATTGGTAATGACTTAAAAATGAAAGCTGAAATAGAGAAATTTCAAATTTCCAACACGGTTTATCCCGTGAACCTAGTTTCTCTTATATGAGGACCGGTAATACTATCACAAAGACCAGTTAGGAAAGCTTAAGTAAATAAAATGGCAAGGAAACAAGCAAAAGTGGAGGCAAACCGAAAAACACTGCGTCAATTCACGAGCAGACAAAATAACTACTAGCTGAGCCCCTCTAGGTGGACAAAACTTTCTGTAAGACGAGGTTATCCGAAAGAAAAATGTATATACCCTTATAAAAAGCTTTCAATTCACCCTTCTTAATAAATTTAATCCAAATACCGGCATTGTAAGCGCTAATGAACCTTAACGACATTAAATTTTGATGTGGGCCGAGAATTAAAAAATTAACCACTCTTAATCGAAGCTGACCGATAATACCCTAATCTAATTGTACCAATAAAACGAATTGAGTAATAGATTTTAAAAAATATAAATTAGAAACATGTGCGATGACTGGCCACTTCACAAGTGATATTCTTGGTTGTATCTTTGCCATAATATTTGTCTTAATTAAGAAATTCCATACTTTCCTTGAAAATATTCAGTCGGTCAAATTTTCATGTTAGGGTGATTACCAAATAAAGAAAAGTTTCCTATTAGCTCAATTGTCAGAGACTTTGACCTCTCATATAATGTGATATCGCAGAAACTAGACTCTTAGGTACTTTTTTGGGTGTAGAAAACTTTGTTGCTCTAAAGTATATGCTAACTTCACAATTTCGAAAATAAAATCTAAAATTTGGTTTTTGCGTTATATCTCGAAAAATAAAAAAAATCGAAAAACTGGTAGCACCACGTGAAAGAGCGGAAAATTTTACTAAAATTTATATTATAAGTTGTTTAACACAAAAAAAACAGTTTAAAGAGGAGACTCAAAAAGCCATTAGTTTTTATTTTTTTTTATTCACATGTAGATATGAATGGTAAATTATATTAGTATATTACGCAACAAGTGCTGGAATGGAATGGAAAAATTCCATCTTTAATAATATCACTAAATAATGACCATCAAGTGAATATAGTGGTAAGCATATCTATTTTATATCAAAATGTTATTCCGTGTCTATTGTGATTTTACTATAATACACCCTTTAATTGAAAAACAACAGAAACTCGATATTATCCCAAAAACCGTTTAATATGAAAGATAATGAGATAATAAAGAAGTAACACGGATGAATAGAGCGAGCAGCGAGGCTAACCCGAAGCCCAGAAGTCAACCTTGTGTTATCTTTGAATCACAATTTGCAAGTGTAATGAAATTGGTTTGTAGCAAAGCAACAAGAGGTGAACGTAAATATATTAGAGAACGATTAAATACCGAAAGGGAGCAGCTGCAACTGTTTTAAACTTGCAGATGTAAATCGCACACTTTTCTCATTATGATATGTGAGCAAGAACAAGGAATTTTTTTTTGTCACCAGATTTGAAAATTTATTTATTCCGAAAGGAAAAAAATACATACATAAATAGAAGATAGGAACTTAGTACATAGTTATGTGGCTTAGAGCATATGCTTTATAAGCCTTCTAAGAATTCTTAATATTATAATAAGTAAAGAAAATACCAATAAAATATTGCTCTCAAACTAATAAACTATATTAAAACCAGAACATTATAAAAAAATCATAAAAAAAAACATAACAAAACACTGAACAAAACACAGATACTTAATCACAATTGTCAGTCTTAAAAAACCAGTAAACACAAGCTCCCTCAGTCGGATTCTAAATAACTCTTGAGAAGTCGTATTTCCTAAAGGATTCTATTATAGATGTTGATTCCCCTAGATAACATGCTTCTTTGGCCTGTAGTAGTCTTCATAGCCACCGATCTTAAGTCATTTTTATTTCTCAAATTATAATTATAAATTTCGTGATTTAAAGTTAGTTGTATATTGGAGTTAATCTCATTTAATTTGAATCTATGTAAATAAGTACATATTTGAAATGTATAAATTGATTCAATGTCCATTATTTTGTTAGGCAGGTAAAGATTACTTGTAGGAGTACGCGTGGTAAGTTAAATATTCTTTTAATTGCCTTATTTTGTAAAATCAGAAGAGGATGTAACTTAGAGACATAAGTATTTCCCCATATAAGAGTTAAGTAAGTTAGATGACAATGAATCAATGAATTATAAATCAATAGTCTATATTTAGTTCAAGAAACTTAGACATTCTTCCCAAGATACCAATGGACGGAGAAATCTTTTTACTAATGAAGTTGATGTGTTGATCCCAATCCGAGATATTTAATACATTCAACTTTAGTTAAATCGTCCATGCCGAGTGCAATATTGATCTGATGCCAGTCTTGATCATTAGATATAGTTTGATTTGCTAGTGTTTAGGGATAGTTTGTGAAAATTCAACCAAACGTAGATCACTTTCCACCTCTTTTTTTATCTGACTTCGATCTTTGCCAAAGTATGTCACACTGGTGTCATCGGCATACAATTGAGTATTCCCCTTCAAGGGCAGCTTTGATATTGAATTGATATACATTAAGAATAGGGTGGGTCCTAGAATTGATCCCTGTGGTACTCCACAAACAACGTTTGCCATATTGCTTTCAGTATTGTTTGCAATTATGAATTGACTACGCCCCTCCAAATAGTCCTGAAACCCAAGCATCTTACTCCAACTTGTTCTAAAACTTTTAATAGTAGTTTATGGTTTACAGTATCAAATGATTTTTTAAGATCTAATGATACGAATATACATCCAAAGTGTTTATCTCTTTTGTCTTGTTGGTAATCAAATCGTTAGCTGCTATTGCAGTGTTAGACCCACCCATGAAACCATACGGACCAGTGAACCAAAAGTTGAATTTATTAAAAAAACTACATAATCTCATATTTACACAAGATTCTAAAATCTTAGATATAGTAGAAAGTATTGAGATTGGTCTATAATTATTTGCCAGTGTTGCATCGCCTCCTTTATAGCTATCTTAAGAGCATTAGGGACACTACCCGAGCTGAATGACAAATTAATTAGGGTACTCAGTGTGATAGAGAACTCCTCAGAAAATTCCCCTATGCTATCTATGGATAATCCATCCCTTCCCGGACTTTTTTCTCTTTCATCTTCATTATTACTCCATGCACTTCCTGTGGTTTACATACTGTGTCCATTGTGGTGTAATCTGAGTAGAGTTGCAAGATTTAGCTAGTTTAGGTCCTATATTTATAAAATAGTCATTATGTTCTTCAACTATGGTCCTGGCATTTACCAAATTAACATCATCAACCCTCAGCTCATTTATTTCAACTCTCCCCTTTTTGTCTTTTCGATATTATTAAGAACTTGCCAAATCTTCTTCGGATTATTCTCAGCTCCCCTTACAAATAATAGCGGTCAAAACAACTAATTTTAATAAATCAGGAACTATTTCTTTCTCGATAGATTTATTGATTGAACAGACCAAAGATTTGGACATTTATTGAGACGCAGTTTTAACCATTTTATTGATGAAAGTCAGTACGAACAGAGTTTTCATTTTTTTAGATCCACCTCAGGCATCAATCACTACACTTCAGAGTCAAATCGGCAGTAAGATAAATGGACAGTAACCAGCAAAAGCCGCCCAAAGCGACCATCTTTTGGGATACGCTCGGTTTATAGGTATACATTGCTAAAAAACGACCCCAAATGGAAAAAAAGTGTTCTTTTACCAAGACAATGCGTCATTTCATATTCATAGCAACAATAGCGAAATTGCACGAAGTGCAATTGCTTCCCATCAACCGTATTCTCCGGATCTGTCACCTAGCCACTACTACCTGTTTGCAGACCTAAAAATAATGCTCCGGAGAAAGATATTTGACTCCAATGAAGAAACTGAAGAGCGTATTTTGTAGCCAAAGAAAAAAAGTTCTACAAAAACGGTATCTAAATGTTAGAAGCCCTGGAATGAATGTATTACTCCTATGTTGATGAATAAAGTTAAATTTTGTCTAAAAATGGTTTTATTAGTCATCCTAGGAAATTTCTGAATGACCGAATATACCGAGGGGTAAACCGCGAGGTGCATTTTGGTGTACAGAACTCGTTCATTAGTAGCCATTACTCAGCCATTACTAGCCATTAGTAGCCATTACTGGGCCATTAGTAGCCATTACTAGTAGCATATCAAACTCTTTTGTGCAGCATAAAAAATGGCTATGAGGGCCCCCCAAGGCGTAAAAGGGGGGCTAAAGTTAGATAGGAGGGTCTAACGGTAGCTAAGAAGCCCTATATGTGAAGACAGGTGTCTAGAAAAGTTAGGTTAGTGTTCAGATCTCATTTAGAAGCGCATTGACAGCTGACAGGACCCCCGAGAGACTGACAGGACCCCAAGAGGTTAAGTTAGCTTTCAGATCTCATTATAATCTAACCCATTCAATATTTTATATCCTATATGTCAGCCTAGAAAGATTATAAGCTAACCTGACTATTTTTTACATACTAAATCCTGTGGGATTTATAGCAGATATATAGCAGATTTATGCTGCATAAAAGAGTTTGATATCCTACTATTACTAGCCATTAGTAGCTATTATTAATGAGCCATTGCCATTACTAGCCAATAGTGAGGAGCCATTATTAGCCATTAGTGTACATAAATATTACTGGCGGTTTACCCCTCGGAATATACTTTAAACTACTACTAAAAAAAAAGTTTTTACACAATTTGCATCAATTGTTTAAATTTGTCTATTAATACCAAAACCAGCTTTGCCTACAGACTATTTTGGTACAGCAGGGTCGGTAATTGTCTTTCGAAAAGGGGTGATAACTATGCTAAACAAATGAAACTTCTATTGCGTCATTCGTTTTACGCTAAAATTAAACCAAATAAATTGTAGGATATTAACTTCAAGCTTGATGGGAAAAGCTTTTTTAAATTGATAAATTTCAAGCGTGCCAATTAGTAAAAACAAAAAAATAAAAACAAATATATCAACGCCCACCTGTTTCTGTTCATCCTATCATCTGCTAATGAGAAATGAAATAAGAAATAAGCGGTAAAATTGGGAAAGTATTGAATTATCACTAAGTCGCGCGTCGCGAGACATTTTGGGTAAAAGATGCACCTGTGGCCGTAACGGCAGTCGCTGTCGTTAATTTTATTAACGACAGTGAAGAAATTCATTTCTGGGATCGTTTTCACTAGTAACAGGTGCGACGTATGCAGCCCAATTCGTATTTCATAGCGTAGAAGATAATGTGTTTTCATAAAAATATCAAAGTTATTCATCACACTAAATTTGCAAATCAAAAAAAATAAGGGTACATATTTTTCGGTTCCCAAAGAAAATCGGGAAAAACTCTGATAAAAATGCGACACCATTTACAATATACAGTGTGTCTACTAAGTTGAAATAATATGGAAAACTTTTTTATTATTAATTTTAGGGGAAAACAGTTCTTCATAAAAAATTCTACATGATCTAAGACCTAAGTTGTATACGAGGTTCGTCAAAAAATATAAATTTTGCTCAAGAGTAAAAGTACCTTTATTTTTGACAAATTGACAACGAACATCAAATACTATTAAACGAGCAAGGTTTGTATGTGTGTGTGTGTGTATGTGTGTCCAGAGGATCTCGAAATCCACTCGTCAGAATTCAATGAAACTTTCAGGGTAGACTAATTCCTATCTAAATCGGCGAAAAATGTAGGTCTCATGTCTGTGAAAATTCGATCTTCCGAGATATTTACAAGAAAAGTTAAGCTTTTAGTTTTATTTCCTAGCAACGGCACATAATAATAACTTGTTTCTATAGTAATATATACTATAAAGGATAGATGAGTACAGTCAAAGTGGGGATATAACGTCACATTCCATAGGCGTACTTTGCAAAATAAGTTTCTATAATATAAATAAGGTCACAGCATATAAAATATATATACGCACTTCGTAGATTAAATTTTGAAGTTATATTATTTACAAAAAATAAAAATAAACTTTATGCATCCGACACTTTAACATTGAACGAATTAAATTTAACCAATAAATAACAAGGAGGATTATATGTTGGGATTAAATTAAATCTCTTGGCATTAAAAGTAACGCTTCAGTACTTACCTAAACTCAAAGATTAAAAAAAAAGTTAGTTCAAGAACTATCTTTAAAAGTCACTGTCTTCACTAAAACTACTGGCATCACTATAATTGTCTTTTCTGATGTTTATTATTATCGGTTCTATTAAATTATCCATTGATATATCCACTTTCCTAAATGAATTTTCCACATTTTTAAACATGATCAATGCATTTTCCCCAATGTTCTCTATTTACATCTGAAACTGCCTTTAAAAACAAATTTCGCACATCAGGAAATTTAAATGTTTTATTGTTTTGAGAAACATAACCTTTTAATAATTGAGACCAGATCAGTTCAATGGAATTTAACTCTGCGTGGTTCGGAGGAAATCTGAGAATTTTAATTCCATTTTCTCTGGCCATCTCATCCATAATATATTTTTTGAATTTGTTTTTATGTTGCCTTGCTATTACTAATAATTCTGCCTTCAAGGATTTAGGAGGACTGATAATATTTTTAGAATGAAGCCATTTTGAAATATATATTAATACAAAATTCTGAATCAATTAAAATACATACGATACGGCTATGAATAAATAAAGTCTGACTTATCTGTCAAAAGAACAAATTTATTACAGTAAAAACCATGGAAACAAGAATCTAGACAAAAACTATATTAGGCCGATCAGATGTATTAAAATTTAAATTTTAACTACAAATAAGCATTGAAGGATGAGGTAAAAATAAAATTTCTACCTCTTGAACCTGTACTACGTTCTGCAAATTAAATACTGCACTCCTTTCTTCTGTATAGTATAGTAGTAAAAAGGTTTGACTTTATTTAATTTCTGGCGTTTTAATCAGAAAGAATTCAATTTTAAATTTGTCGCTTTATATAAAAAAGGAAAGGTTCATTTGACGGACATAAATAATTTGCTTGTCAAATGACAGCCATCTTATTAATTCAAAGTTGAAAATACAACGTTGCCAATTCAATTTCAGAAATCATGGGTTTAGGTAAATATTTATAGGAACGTTGAGTAACACTGTTAAAATGGACACCTGTCTTCCCTTCCCCGATAGTGTGAGACTACCCCTTACGGCTACTATTTTATTATGCGGACAGTTTTAATATTTAAGTTTTCATGATCAGAGAGAGAGAGAGAGAGAGAGAGAGAGAGAGAGAGAGAGAAAGAATTTTTGAAAAAATATGATATCAATATCTGCCACACCTCGAGAGTCTGGTCACAGGTTTTTGTGGAGGTTTTTACCCAAGTATGAATTTTAGACCTATAATTTTCCTTCACTGCAGATCAAAAAATAATAAAATCAATTGAACATAGAGTTTTTCTTATATAGTGATAAATAGAGTGAGCTGAGCGATCTTCTGTTGATGGGACGTGTGCCCTACACGCTGCTGTTGCCCGTCCCGGAAACGGGGCCTGTCCACCATGACAATTCGCGAAGATCAAGCGTCAGTAGAAGTTGCCCTAAAAGGGTGAAATCCCCAGAAACTAGGCAACTTTAATGCATTGTGACAATCAGTTGATAAACGTCAACAACAGCTGCAGCCAATTGAAAATTAACACTGACAGCTTTTTTAAATTTCCCGCCTACTTTCAAGCCAATCGCCAATCAACTTTTTATTTATCTCCCTATCAGTAGTTCAAGTAGATGTCGCCCACTCCGTGATTTTCGCGAATTAATTAATAATTTGTCATGTTATAAATATACTTAAATTATATACTCATTGGGCTGCTTAAAAATGTAGATTTGAATATTAAGAGCGAAGCTCGGTGACCAGATATTTATTATTAAGTGGATTATAGTACCTAAATTTTCAAAAAATCATATTTTCTAAACCGTTTAAGATTAAAAGTTAAGATTGTGGTACAATGAAGTAGGGATAAGTACCTAGGTGTGTGTGTATACACAAGGCTGTACATTTATTCATTGTTGAGATATGACCACAAAAATCAGTAAAAATTAATATTTTTTATAATGAATGATAAATATATTACAATTCTTTCGTTCTCCGCTTTGTTACAGGTTACGCGACAGATTTGGTACATCATGTAACTTTTTCTTAATTATCTCGCTGACTATTAAAGAAAAAAATATTATTTAAAAATAATTTTCATCCTTAAGGATGTACCTAAAAATCATTAGGAATAACTTTTTTCGAATTAATACGTACCTTTTATGATATTGGCGTGTATAATTTAATAATCTGTATATTAAACGGATTTTTCATGTATTGAGGCAAGAACTAGAATGAAAAACTTTTCATGTTGAGTATACCGCTCATGATTTAGCAAATAAGGAGAGTTGTCTATCTTTGTTCGAACTTCGCGAGAGAGAAGCGATGTGAAAAATAGTCAAGCTACTATAAAAAAAATTTGCTAACAAAGACGACACCTTTTAGTATACATAGGCAATTACCCAAAATCTTATGTAAATCTGAGAAAATTATTGCCAAGACAATAATAAAAGGAGTGGGCGTAACTGGAAAATCAAAAAATAATGATCTTGTCTTGTTAGCAAGCTTTCTTAAAAAAAAACTTTAATATTGTTTACAGCTAGGTGAAATTTTGCACATTTTAAATTCCTCGCAAACTTTCTCGATGTTAAAGCAAAAAATCGATTCAGTCATTTGTTTTCCCATTGAAAGTCGTTACGAATACCGAGGTGGCAAGGTTCAGCGTGCACACACAGTTTTCGTTTTCGTGACTTTTGCATTTCATGTGGAATTTGCATAAGAATATTAAATGCAAGCACATGCACAAAGAGGTTATCACATCTATCGACGTATACGTCGTCGTGCATTCAACAACGTTATATAATCTAAACTGTCACAGACTTTTATATTGAACACTATTGAAGACATAATTGACAATTACTTCAGGATGAATTGCATGAATACTAGAAATCAAAATGTAGTTTTTGTGGAGAGTTACATATTCGTATGACAAAAATTAACAACAAAAAGGATCTCTTGTAACAATTTCGTTATTTGAGCAGTACGGACTCCAAAGGGGATCCTTTACCCATTTCCATGTTGTAGCATACGTATTTTATACAAAGAGGAGACAACCAAAAGAGAATTACGTTTACATAAAGAGAAAAAAGAAGAAAATATCTTTGAAAAATATAGAAAATATGTCAGGATACCTAATAAAAGCAAATTTCAAGATGAGAAAGAGAGAAATGATTGAATAGAATGAAGAAAATAATAAATTAAAAATGGTTAATCCGGTTTTAAAACTGAAGATCTAGAGCAGAAGATACACAAAATAAAGACGAAAAATACGCGATAATGCTGTTACACAAGTAACTAAAATAGAAAAGAAGACTGCGTTAAAGGAAATGATGGAAGAGAAGGTAATTAAGGCTCATGTAAAAGCAAAACGAGCAAAACAAGGGAGAATATTTGTTTAGTATATTAACAATCAAGGAAATTACAAAAACGATGATATGAATAATCAGACCACGCCGTCATTTCATTCAACGAAAACTGGATACAACTGTTAGAATCGGATTATGTAGACTATAAATGGCAAACTTCTCAAGACACCATCGCTAAACTAATGGATGAGTGCACCTCTTATCGAACAAGACGAACAAACAGAATTAAACCCTATATTACAGAAGATATAATCCATAAATCAAAATTGAAGAAAAAGCTGTGGCATAGGTTCAAACGCACTGGTGACATAGAGAATTCTCAAATGAGCTATCGAACGCAATTAAACAAAAGCGTTCCTCCTATGAAAACTCATTACCTGATAAAGATACTAAAGCTCTCTATAGATACATACGTTCGCAACTCTCTTCTAAAGTATCCACCCCCCTTGTCCAAAATCCAGATGGTTTAATCTCTACCACCAATAAAGAAGCTCCTGACATCTTCGCCACAACTTTCTCATCCACATTTGTAGTCGAACCACAAGGAGAGCTTCCTGAGATGCCAAATGCCATTGACTCCCCTCAATTTAGCGAGTCCGATGTACTTTCAGTACTCCAAACTCTCCCTGTTAACAAGTCACCTGGTCCTGAGAAGATAACAAGTAAGTTTCTTATTAAATGTGCCTCCACCATATCTCGATCTCTAACTGATATCATGGAACATTCCTTTTCGATTAGTAAACTTCCCAGCTTCTCGTTAATTGCACAGGTTACCCCTTTCTTCAAAAAGGGTAACAAGTTAGACCCAAATAACTACCGTCCCATTAGTCTGGTTTCCATTTGTACGAAGGTCATGGAAAGAATTCTAGCCAACAAAACTAATTGATTTTATTATGACACACAATATAGTTCCACCAATACAGCATGGTTTTCTACCAAGAAGATCCACACTTACCAACTTACTGTCATCAATAAACTCTTGGACACTTTCTCTAGACAACAGCTCGCCTGCTGATATCATCTATCTTGATTTTTCAAGAGCTTTCGACCGCGTACCTAAAAAAAAGCTCTTATTAAAACTTAACCACTATGGTATTAGAGGACTCTGGTTATACTGGATCAGTTCCTTTCTAACTAACAGACAGTTTTATGTAAGGGTTGGAGATTCTCAATCTGATGTTCATCCTGTAACTTCCGGAGTACCCCAGGGATCCGTTTTGGGTCCCATTTTATTTTTGTTGTATACAGCTGATATAGGTTTCTTATTGGATTCCTGTCACGCCGATTACGTCGATGATAGCAAACTGTTTGGCAATCCTCTTGCATATAATAATCTTTTAACCGACCTTGCAAAGGTTGAAAATTGGAGTTCCGAATGCCTGATACCTTTAAATTCTACTAAATGCACGGTTCTACATCTTGGCAAAAACAATCCAGGCCTAAGATACCACATCAACAACACATAGCTGAAGTCGGTTCTTAGCCAAAAGGACCTAGGTATCATGATTAATCAGAGCATATTGCTAACATTGTTAACAAGGCTAACCAAAAATGTTACTTGCTACGTAAGTCCTTTCAATCTCCTGACCCCGTACTTTTAAATAAACTTTACAAAGCCCTTGTACGCCCCCTTTTGGAGTACAACGTTTCTTGTTGGTCTCCACACCTAGTTAGAGACCAAAATTTTAGAAGAGGTTCACTAAATGGAGTCCTGCCCTTTACCACTTGGAATATCCTGAGAGATTATCTATTTTAACGCTCCCAACACTTATCGACAGAAGGAACAGAGGTGACCCAATACAAAGTTAAGAGTTTTAAATAATCAATTCTCTCTGGACTTAAGTAGCATTTTTCAACTTAACGCTGATGTAAGACTCAGAGGCCATCAGCTCAAACTGAAGAAAGAAAGATTTAGAACAACTCTAAGGCAACACTTCTTCTCAAACCGAGTTTTCAAACAATGGAATTCACTTCCGGATACAGTTGTTACCGCTCCATCAATCCAACTCCTTCGACAGTTTTTACTTGGTTTTGTGCGTTAGTTGTTTAGTTTTAATTGTGGTTTTTTTTTCTAGTGTGTGAACCATTATACCAATACACTTTTACAGACATTAAGAAAAATTAATTGTAATTAATATTATATATTTGGGCTTAATAGGCTTTCCTCAGCCCTTCCTGTAAATTAATAATAATAATAATAATAACAAAATTGAAAGAGAAATACAATCTAAAATAAAAAAGCCAAAGATGCAAAATCAGATGGAGAAAGAGCCACAATAAATTTCTAAAGAAAAAAATTAGTCTTTTAATTTTATACGTGACTAAATTGGAAGTTGTCTACTCCAAATTTCAAAAAAATCCAATGACCCATTCAAAAGTTACAGTATTATTCCTACTCGATGTGTTCTTTCACATCTTCCGCTTAACAGGTGCTTAAATTGAATTTAAACGTCCGCAAATAATACCGAAAAGACCTTTTTTTTTTTCAAAAGAAATTCATTTTGCGATCCTCGCACACCTCCAAACTAAATAAAGAAATAAGTGAATTGAGGCAAGTAAGTCACGAAATTTTCTCGTTGGCACCGGTGGCGGCGGAGCGCTTATCCCCGAACGTGTTGTGTAGAAACAATCCCTTTTATAAATAAAAACAATCAATGATTAATGAAAAGTAGAAGAGGAGGAATGAGGGAGAAAGGAGAGTGGGGGTAGAGGAGAACGAGGAAATAGAATGTGAGAGCGAGGTGAAGGGTGACTCGAAGACGAATCTGGAAGAGCGTATATCGAAAGGTAACGATTTGTAAGAAATTTTCCGTTCTAAAAAACATCATAAATATTTTAAAATTTTTACCAGATATTTTATTAAGAGAGGCGTAGTTATTGTATTGAAGAAGGCAAAAAAAATTCAACTCTAAACACTTTTACTTACTATGTTTCCTCTTAAAATGGTATGAGGAAGAAAGTGACATTTTTTGCTTTGCTAAGTTGTCAAAACTCTTTTTCTGGCAAGTAGTAATACAAAGGGAATACTACGACTGCTCTGAAGTTAGCTACGACAGATGACATATGTCATATGTCCGATTGTTGGCAATCCTGGCGACAGGGCTTGAAGTTAGCTACGAATTGACAGTTGGCAACCCTGTTGACAGATGACATATTGTTGACAACCCTTATTTAGTGTTTCTATAGATCAGAAAGCATCTAACCTACTCTAAAGACGTCAAAAGACAGTAACAGGTTTTGGGATATCAAATCTGACACTTTTAATTCCAAACTCGATATTTTATCGTCCTTGATTTGGCTTTGATCAAATATCTAGGTGATGAAGTGATTTATTGAATATATTGAATAATTTCATAAACGTTTCAATGAAAAATATATACCCGAAACGCCTTGTATCTTATTTATGCCGTTACCTTCACCGAACGCCATAAAATCCCGTCGAATGAAGGATCCTAGGTGGCGGCGCTAGGAGGCGCCAGCACGGCCGTCGCGACGTAGCAGTGCGCCGCCCGTCGTGCCGCTACGTCCTTATACTCACCGCCACCAAGCGCCGTCGTCAGGGCCGCCTTCGTCACCATAAAGACGCAGCAGCAGCTATAATACAGCACAGGTATCGCTAATGCGATTGCTGATTATTGCTGACGCCTTGACGGGACGCTGTTTATAAGGTTACGTAAGTAGGGATGAAAATAATTAGCGACTGAGATGAAGGTGAAAAGAAAAAGACGTAAATGGAGTACGGGGGAGAATTTTTTTGTACGTTGATCTTTGTAATTCTTGCTTTAAATTGGGAATTTAAAAAGCGATGTACTCATTTAAAGTGAACACTTTTTAATTAATTAGTTATTTGTTCAATTTTGGAAGTATAAGGGCCAGGGTTTAAGGTTTCATTCAAAGGAAAGTTTCATAACTAAATATAGAGTTATGATATAAAAATGACACGAAACATAACCTAAAATTAGTATTTATGTGTTATAAAACCATGTTATCTTTAAAAAAACAATATTGCCAACTGAAATAACAACATTTTTGATTGGTAAATTTTCTAATTTGATTTTTGAAATTTGACGGGAATAAAAAAAAAGTGAGGGTTGTTGATTAGTTACAAAAGAAGCAGATTGATTAGAAATTTTGGAGAGATTTAGGGAAATTTTGAAAAGAAAAGTAAAAAACCATATATAAAAGTTCGATTGGTTTGAAGAATAATATTGTCAAAGTAATTAAAGCAAAATTACCTATGGATTAATTTGTAAATAGTATAATAAAAAATAAAAAAAGAAGAGACAAGTGAGCAACACAACTATAAACAAAAACATATTCTGTTGGCAATTATGATTTGGATGAAGATAGGACAGTAATAAAAAATGAGGTATTTTCTTTATAAACTAAAATTTGTTCTTTGACAAATCACGTCATGGATAGTGATTAATATACTAGAATAAAGTTTACATCTATTTACCGATAGATGGTGTTAGAATAGATTAATATTAATTTTTTTTTATTTATATTTAGATATTATGGTATGGGTATAAAAGGTAGTATGAGTCAGCGTTAATTAGTTAATTGATTTTATAACAGAAAGGTAATTTTTTTTTGTGTTTTTAATATTTTTCAGTATAATTTTTTTGATGGTTATTTACAAAGTTTCAATAAAGTTGTAATCAATGGTAACAAATTTTATTTATGAACTCACATTTTCTTTTGGACCCCGAGATTAAGTTAAATTGGAAAATTTATAAATTAAAAAAATAATTAAATATCATAACAAAAAATAATACCATTACAATAGATACCAGCAAAGCCTAGATAAGGAGGATTACCAGCATTTTATCATTCACCGGTAATTTTTAAATAAAAGTAAACGTGCAATCATTTTTTGTGAGATTATTAGTTTCATTTTTATTTTCTGGTTGAAAGTGGCTTTTGGTGCCTCATTAAAGATGAGACAAAGTTTGCGTGAAAAGCTCGTGCGACGTCCGAGAAAATGGCCCCAAAAGACCAGGAAAATCGGTTTTCCGCGAATATCTATAAAAATTGAAGATCAGTTAATTTTCTACAAAAATGGTCCTCATGATTTTTTTCGCAACATCAATATTTTCTTCAAAAAAATCGGGTTGAAAAATCGGAAATTTTGAGACTCATGAAATATGCAAGTTTTTTACAAAATTTGAGATTTGACCGCTTCCAGTTCCTTGTTCTTCGTTACTTTTCCCTCTAATTTGTCGACTATTGAAAGAAAACAAACACACTTATATCTCCCAGCGTTGCCGCATTGACTGTAGCAGAAGACACGAGCGCCGCATTGAGCGCACACGCGACGAACGTTAAAGCAAGTAGGAAATTATAGCGTGTACATTAATACTCGGGTTTTTTTCCCACAGATCAAATGATATGACTTTATATACATTGATAGAAAGGTGAGAATTCCCCCTTCACACCAGTGAAGCTGTTAAAATGTTAGAAATAAAGAGCAGGGAGAAAAAAGCCACCAAAAAAAAGTGCGTTTTTTCCTTGAGCACGCGTTTTCCAATTTTCTTGAAAAATTGACAACTTCGTGAAAAAAATTAATTGCACAGCCGAAAAGTAGACGTTCTTAGCTTTCAAATGATGTGTCATAGAGACAAATCCGATCATGTATGAATTTTTAATTGGTGGTTGTTTACAAAATTTACCCGCGCTCCAAAAACAGCAAAAAATTGGGATTCAACAAACAAAGATTTAATCAAAATGCAAAAAAATTAGTATTTACACATTTCACAGATGACAAAGGACCTTCTGAGGACCCATAATCAAGAAAATTTGGAGCAAATTAGTGCAATACAAAAAATAGGAACAAATTCCTGGCGAGGTCAAAATTGCCCGGGAGCAGAAAGTTTGACCCGTGTTCCGATATGGCCAAGGGAGTCAAACCGTGACTCAATTCACAGGGTATGAAAGCGGCAGATTTCCTCTTTCACATGAACTTTGAATCATGAGAAAATATGCATTTTTAACAAAGTTATTGGATAATTTGTCCGCCCGCTCAGGTGTAAATGTACGGACTGTGCTCTCCGGTATACAACACAGAAGCTCATTATTCGGGGCAAATTTTCGAGAAAAATCATAAGGACCATTTTTGTAGAAAATTAACTGATCTTCAATTTTTATCTGAACCGAAAATCTCATATTTTGGGAGATATTCCTAGTCTTTTGTGGCAATTTTCGCAAGAGCTTTTCACGCAAACTTTGTCTCATCTTTAATGAGGTACGAAAAGCCACTTTCAACCAGAAAATGAAAATGGAAACTAATAATCTTAAGGTTGGCCCCTTCATTTACTGGACTATATATGGGAAATTATAAATTTATCCAGGATTTTTTTGCAAGAACTATAAATATCCAGCGATTAAAATCATACGAACATAAAAATCCATAAAAGGGATAGAAAATAAATTTACAATAAAAATCATCCGACGTTAAAAATCAGCATACAAGGATAATTTTGAATATAAAACCGATTGACAATTTATCGACATTTACAATAAAGAAAAGTAGACAAAAGTCTTTAAAAAGTCGAGACAAAAATCTTTTTTTTTCCGGTCGAAAATACATAGTAAGTAAATTAAGCGAATTAAATAAATAGATTCCCAGTAGTTTAAATAACGGATTTTTCCTTTTTTTTATAGAAAAAAATATTAATAAACTGTTTGGTTTTATATACAATTTTGTTTGGGGTTTTCCCGTTTATTACAACTTTCTTTTCTCTTGTTTTGTTCAGGAAGCGTCCAACTGCAGAAATTGAACTTTTTCCAGCGGTTTTGATATCTTGAATACATTAAATTTATTATAAAAAAGGCGAAATAATCGTAAAAACATTGGATATTGCGCTAAGTGAGCGTATCGTATCAACTTGACCACAACCAAACAGATGCGGACTTGGTTTATTAACTTTTTATATAAAAGAGGAATTCACATTAAAGTTTATGTGTACGAAAGAAAATTCCAAAAACAAAATTTTCTTCTTTCAAAAACAACAAAAAGGTCTCGTATTAAAAAATTTTATTTAAAAAAACACATTTTAGAATCGTATTTTGGCAAAAATTAAAAACAAATTCAAAATTAATCAAAATTTTAATTTCAATTTTGGATTTTGGTTCACATTGCAAAAAAGAGCCGAATATTGCAATCTTGGAAGTAACGCACGAGTAACGAGTAACGAGTAACGAGTAACGCACGAGCCTGAAGGGCGAGTGCCGCAAACACACGAGTGAGAAAAGTACTTTCCCCATGTGTTGCACACTATGCTTTTTCTACAACTGCACAAATTTAATGAATACAAGTAATGTAACTCGTAACTTAATATTTATTTTTATGGTTAGCAAAACTAAAATAACATGAAAGTAACCTACCTCTTAACAGTTGAATAATTTTATTAATTTTATTTTTGTATTTCTTCCCAATTCAAACTTTTTTCTTGAAAATTATCGGCAATAAATCTAACGTTATTTTTGCGGCTCCTTCCAATATCTCTGACCTAGTATTATCAAAATCGTCACTACTGTCATTACCCATATTATTTATTATAAATAGGTATGTCTTATTACAATAATATTTCATGGAAATTGCGATTTTCATCAAAGCACGAATGAAAACTACCTTAGGAATTTAAGAAACTTCTATAATCTGACAGTTGTGACAACTATTTAAAGCTGAACAGCAGCCTACTAAGTTTTTGTCGATTTTTGTTGATTCTCCATATAAATGTATGTGGTGTGAAGCAAAGTGCCGTGAGGAAAAGTATTCCCGCACGGTATGAGCAATACATGGTTTTGAAATTAAGTAAGCTATGAGAAATTCGCTACTTTCCATAGCAGTTTATTTATTTATACTTTGTCAACGGAAATAATAATAAGAATATTATTTATTATTAAAAAAATTATTCAGAATGTTCTCTTGTGTGATATTTCGAAGCATAGTGCAGCACATAGCCCAACATTGCAAGTATTTGATATTTCACGACTAAATCGTAAAATATAAGAACAAAAGGCCTTTACGAAAATTCAGAAAAACACGATGACGAACCGCACGCGAGTGTGAATAATAGTCATTATATGCGAATAGAATACTATACTTTGTCCACGTCTGCTTATTATTGCTTAGGAAAATATTAATAACATTTAGAAAACAGTTTGTTAAATTAATGGCTGGTATGAAATTTACATATAACCTTATATTTTGATTGTAGACTGAGTTCTTAATTGTACTTCTTAGCATCGAATAATGGGTCCACAATGTAGAGTAAACTAAAAGAAAACTGATTCCGAGAACGATTTAATGTGTTTTCTTTTCTCCAGTACAAAAACGATTCATGTGCAGTTATATGGGGAATACACACCCTTGCAACAAAAATAGAATCTGGTGTTCCGTAGGGCAGCGTACTAGGACCACTATTACATCTTCTATACACCGCAGACTTACCTACAAGCGACAAGAGCCTGTCAGCAATATTCGCAGACGAGACAGTCATCCTTACATCTCACGAAGACAGAAATATTGCTTCCCTAAAATTGCAAGAACACGTACATAAAATAGAACAGTGGCTTAATAAGTGGCGCATTCTGTCCAAGTAACATTTACGAACCGCCGTGGAAACTGCCCGCCAATTAAACTCAACAACAGTCAACTACCACACCGTGATGAAGCGAAATACTTAGGAGTTTACCTTGACAGACGTCTCACATGGAGAAAACATATATTCTCAAAACGTAAGCAGCTGGGTCTTAAACTAAGGCTGCTCTACTGGCTAATTGGACGGAAATCAAAACTAAACTAAACAATATGGAGCTACGAGAAACATAGAAATCTTAGACCTTTTCCAATCAAAGGTCCCTCAACTGATGACCAACGCTCCATGGTTTGTTCCAACTTATCTAATAGCGAGAGACCTACAGATGAACTCTGTGAAATCGGAAATAACGAACTACTACGTTAAGTACAACATTCGTTTAAAAAAACATCCAAACAGACTAGCTCGAAACCTAACACGTAGACCAACTGTGATACGAAGACTCAGGCGTTATATGCCGTGGGATTTAAAAGATAGATTTTAAAATGTAGTGTTTATGTACTCCCAAATTTTAAACTTAGTTTTTAATCTTTGTTTTTGTTTTTAACTAATAATTTATAGGGAATTGTCACAGGACACTTTTCCTACATGCCAAATTTATAAACAAAGCCTGCCTCATTCCTTGTAGTCCTATCCAGTATTGGGATCTTTTGTTATTTACTTCTTTTCCAAGTTCATCAAGTATTGTACTGGTACTTATTCCGCAGAAGCGTTCAGGTCCCAGAAATGGTGTTTCAGCCCCTTTTTGGGGGGTACGTCTGCTATTTCATTACCCTCCACTCCAGTATGTCCCGGAACCCATAGTAGGGTAACAGTGTTGTTCTTGCCTAGACAAAATCACATGTAACCAATGGAAATACGACAGAAGTGTGACAAAAAGTAGTGAATAATGGTTATTCACTTCCTATAATCCTTTTAGTGTATAATACACAATATTATACTTGAGATACCCAACAAAAATTGGTTCGTTTTAAAACAGTCGTGGACAAACAAATTTTATAAAGTTTAACAAGACTTATAAAACAAAAATAACTCTAATCGCAATTTTTTAAATACTTTTTTGTGAGTGAAAAAGGAGGAAGAAGCAAACTGGACAAAATGTGTGAGATATATTAAGTTAAATCCTAGAATAAATGCCAAATTCGTTTTTTTGTGATGAAGATAAAGAGAGATCAGTCAATATAAACTTTCATTATTACTTCAAACCTCAGGAAACATCAATATAATAATTTACATCTAAAACAGTGGTCAATCATATTATTCAATTATAAATAAATTGAATGTCAAGTTCCCACATTTCATAATTTCATAGAACTAACTATAGAGCCTATTGTTATCGACTTACAAGACGGCTGTTCTTCAGATTCGTCTGAGTACTGAGTAGGACGACCTATATAAGTTATCCTATGAATATTTATCTGCTAATCCTTCAATGGTTTATCTATTGTATTTTTTATATGCAAACACGAGATCTCTTAATTTACCAGGTAGTCTATAAAAAGCGATATTATTACAGAGAACAAGGAAGCTACGGACCTGCCCTCGAACGGAAGGAGCCGCAACTTCACAGCCCTACAACTGCTTAAGCGACACCCTAACAACCAACTAAATACAATATAAAAAGTCACGCTCTACTGACTTGCAAGTCTTATGGTAATTCGATGTACATAAAACTATCGTTTGTTTAGACGTAACTTAACACCGTATCGCCTTATTCATTGGCTTGGCCAACTAGGTAGTCGGGAATTATATTATTATCGTACGCACAGTTCTTGAGCAGCCAGCACCCTTTTAAAAGCCCACTCGATGGTGTGGATATGGTTAATTTATACAGGTTGGTTGGAAAACCAAATTCAGTCAGAAAAAGAAGAAAGATTAACACACTATAATTAGATCAACATAGTTGAACTATTTGACATTTTTCAAATATTTGAAGACTACTAAAAAAATATTGACCTTCATTTCAGTCCAAATTGCAAACCTTCTCTAAAGGCCTCACAAGCATTTTTAACACTTTTATCTTGCCAAACCTTTTGTTACAAAATATCCCTCATTTAGCCAAACTTCATCTAAATAAAAGTATGTTTTTCGCCTACCATATATGAAAATGAATCTGACCTTGGGCCGCAAAAATCATAAAGAACACGATTTTGTAGTTTTTCACTATATCTATACACCTTTGACTTTGACGTTTCACATACATTTTCATTAAACGTCAGCGTAGAATCAAGATAACTAAACTGTAAAATAATAGTACGTTCTGATTCTGAATAATTGTGATTGTGTGAATTAGTGAAAATAAATAGTAATTCAGGCAGTGATGAAGAATTTACGAATACTCCAACACACTTGCAAGAAGAAGCTAACAATGTTTCTCTAAATTTGTTACTTACAAAGTCAAGACAACGCTCAATGATACGAAAAGTCCTATGAATTGTTTAAAAACTGGAAATAATATATAATAAATAAATTGGTACATTTTTATTACTAAAGTTGCTCATTAAATTCTGTCAATTTCCCTCCCAAATAATTTCTTCCCCAACAAATAAATTATTCTTTCTCTATGAAAGCAGATTTTTGAATTGTGATTCTCCTAAAATTTGTATCAAGTAATCGTAACTTAAAACTTGAATACCTACTTCTTTTATACAGGCTGCTTTCTCTGGTGTCTCTCAGGGATCTGTTCTGAAGCCACTTCTATCTTCTATATTTATAAATTACCTTCGAAATTTAACCTGCAGAACTCTACGTCATGTTGATGATTGAAACTTACTTCAATGTATTAGTTTCAATAATTTTGACGCACAATTATTATACATTTTAATGATTTCGGCATTGTAAGAGACATGTTCCCAATTTCATTTCGGTTAAGGCAATTAAATTTGGAATTGTTTATCTCAATAACCCTCAACCAAGAACGTTTACGTTTATAACAATCTTTTAACGACCTATTTAGGGTATTATTATTACCGATTTCATCAATAAATCTCGATTTATCGATACAAACAATTCTTTAAGTATTCGAAAACTAGATTACCATTATAAAATTGCTCTAATCAAAATATACTTCGATGATATTTGTTCTATTCTAAACTTTTCTGGAGATGGTTGAATCAACAAACATTGGAATATTGCGGCTGATTAAAAATTTTAACTGGGTCAGAGGCAGCACTTGGGGGATTTTAAAATATATATCTCGATTGGAAATATTCATAGGGTGTTCCAAAATTCGACTGCAGGAAAGGGAGTTTAAAAAAAATAAAGGAAGAAAAAAGAAAATTTTTAAAACTTATTTTTACTGTTAATAGTTCAACTTTATTGATGAAGTACAAGCGTTTGATAAGGTTTGGCATGAAGGCTTAATACATAAGCTCAAGCTTTTCCTGCCAAAACAATATACAGATATTCTCCATTCATATATATCGGATAGATACTTAAAATTAGGCAAGAAGAAGCCTATTCCAATCTTAAAGAAATTAAGGCTGGAGTACCACAAGGAAGTGTCCTAGGACCTGTCCTATACTTAATGTACACATGTGATATTCCAGAGTTAGAAAACAATACCATAGCCACCTTCGCCGACGACCCTGCCATTCTAGCAGTAGGAAAGAGCAATGACGAAGCAACACACAAGCTGCAAACAGCTGTCCACCTTATCTATGACTGGACGAAGAGATGGAAAAGTAAACTTAACCTGATTCCATATTCAAACACAGCAAAATACTTAGGTATTACCTTAGATGCCAAACTCCGAGGAAAGTTCATGTTAAAGAGAAAAGAGAACTTGGACTGAAATATAAAAAAATGTACTGGCTAATTGGAAGAAACTCCACTCTGTCTCTACCATAATAAGCTTATGCTTTATAAGCAGATACTTATGCATGTATGGACCTATGGTATCCAACTATGGGAATGCACCAAAACAAGCAACTTAGCAATCAACCAAAGATTTCAAAACAAAGCACTGAGGAACATAGTAGATGCCCCTTGGTACATTCGCAATAGTGGCCTCCATAGAGATCTGGACACTGCTGACCAGACCATCAAGAAATTAGCCAAGAGTCATGAAGAAAGACTTCATCATCATGTCAATGTCGAAGCTATCCAGCTCCTTGACAATACTCGGTTAGAAAGAAGAGAAGATGATAAACCTTTTGATTTAGTTTAGTGTTTTTAGTGCAAAATGTACCTGTTATTGGATGATGTGATCGAGCCTCCTCCACCCCTCTACTTTTTGAGTCAACGAAATTGCTTACTTTCCTCCCCTTTTGAGTCAATCCAAGATGGCTGCGGTAGGGGCCCAGACCCCAGACCTCCGGGCCGGTGTACGTCTTACGTAGAGGGATCAAAACATCAAATCTCACAAATGAATGTCAAGCATCGAAAAACAAATGCCAAATGTCAAAAAAGTGCATAAGAATGAACGTTAAACGTCGAAAAGCAAACGGCAAATGTCAACACATGCGTCAAACGACATGTTTTTACATTAAGTATTTTTTTACTTTTTAGTTTCGTTTTTGAATGTCCAATGTTCGTTTTCGATATATAACCCCGTATTAGCCAACCAAATGAAGCAGCATAACAGGTTTTCATTAGGATATTTAAAATAAAAAAATGTCAAAAATGTCCAGTATGGCCCACTAAAAAATGTCGGTACCACCACTGTATTTCCCACGTAATGATGTAAGTGCTACGCTTCGAGAAAATCTTAGCGGTTTCTTTTAAAAATAAACCGGTGTTTGGATTAAGCAGTAAAAATAGGAAAAATTACACCAATAAAATTTGTTGTATAAACTAAATTTTAGCCAATTATTTCGGCCTTCCACATATTAGTTAGTTGTAAATTATCGACGTATATAAATAACTTTCTCATAAACAAGAGACGGTTATGAGGGTTTCTATATTTATCTAGAAAATTCGTGGAATGAAGTCGGTTTTGAGGTTTCTGTATAATTCGATTTGTTGTTTATTTTCAAATGAAATATAGAGATTGAAAAAATATCTGCAAAAAATAAACGCAATTAGGAAAACTTTATATCATTCACTTAAATAAAAATATATCGACATAAAAAATAGTTGCTTTTATGTCTTAAAAACTAAAAAAAAATAGCAATTAGAGCAGAATTCCGCGCGATCATCATCCCATCATCGCACCCTCGGGCGCCGCCCCTGCCAGCAATATCAAAAGTAGCAGGTACATTTCTAGAAAACGACCTGTTCTGCGATCGTGATACGTTTTACAAAATAGCCGAGTAATCAAACAATAAAAGGCCAACCTCAGTCGATGGCTAAATGAAGCAGAAAAAGAAGAAGAAAAAAAGAAGAAGCAACGAGCTCGCGCGATGTTCGACTGTCGGTGGAGTTTTTTAATCTGGCAGAGCCTTCTTGATATTCCCGTCACACACGTTGTATGCTCGGCAGCGGCGAGGGAGATACTGCAAAAAAGTGTTACAGACAGCAAAACAAAGAAATGCTAAAATGTTGGTTAAATGACTCGAAGACAGGATCATCTGAAGGTCGCTCGTAAGCCTTCTATTCGATCAACGAGGGGCATTTCAAAAGTTGCACTGACTATTTATAAACCTCTTATAATTTATTTTATTTTTTACTATAGATACTATAGTATAGTTACTATAGATATAATTTTAGAAGATCAGACCAAACATAAAGAAGACCTTTGTTTTTCGTTAACCACTGAAATAAATAAGGAACAAGTTGATCAAAGAAATGTGGTTTAGAAGAAAATCACTCACAACTCTATATCAAAAATTATTTTCAGTACCAAAACAAATATTACAAACAGTATTAATTAAAAAAATAAAAACATGTACAATCTCCAAGTTGTAATCGCGACCAAATGCATTTCACGCTGCGGTGAACTTATCTTTGCGATCTATCTATCTATCTGTGATGGGGGTGTCGATACACTGCGACCTATAAGATCTATTGTGCCCCCCTACTGCTGCCCAATCGTTAGATTAGAGCAGTTCCTCCAGTCCTATTGCTTTCAAAAAGTTCAGGATGTCCGTAGGCTTCAGATTAGGTAGATCTTCCTCTTCTATTTGATATTCTCCGAGGTATCGTACCATTGGATTTGCAGGGTAATGCATTCTGAGAGAATGTGGATAGAGGTTTCCTCCTCTTTCTCGCAGAATCTGCATTCTTCTTTGTCTACTAATCCGAGTTTCTTTAGGTGGCCTCTCAGCCGGCAGTGCCCTGTTAGGATACCCGTTAGTATTCTGAGCTTATTTTTACTTTTACTGACGCAGTTATAGTTTCCCAGTAGTGTCTCGGCCAGCCTCATCCCTTATAGTCCTATCCAGTATTGGGATCTCTTGTTATTTACTTCTTTTCCAATTTCATCAAGTATTGTACTGGTGCTTATTCCGCAGAAGGGTTCAGGTCCCAGAAATGTTTCAGCGCCTTTTTTTGCGAGTACGTCTGCTATTTCATTACCCTCCACTCCAGTGTGTCCCGGAACCCATAGGAGGGTAACAGTGTTGTTCTTGCCTAGTTCGTTTAGATACTCTCGGCACTCCCAAACCATCTGGGAGTTGATTACGTGGGAGTTCAAGGCATTAATGGCTGCTTGGCTCTCTGACATGATGATGATCTCTTGTCTGCGAAAATTTCTTTCTATGTTGAACTGGACACATTTTCTGATTTTGCGATAATATTCGTTATTATCCACAGACTGCACATGCTACATTGTCTATTATCATAGCGCTTCTTTGAATATCTAACCAATAGTTATGAGTCGGGTCCATATGGACTTAGACTTTCAGATTTCAATAAAGTTATTTTCAAAGACACAAAGGATGTCTCTTACGCTTAAAGGGTAACCCCTTTTATCTGTCATATAGCCGGTATGACCCGTCCTTGAAGCGTAGATCCCAAAAATGTAAAATTTTTTGATCTAGCTCGATCGGAAGTGTATTTAAAAATTTAAAAACACTCCCAAAACGCAAAATCTTAAAAATTCGCCATTTTCATATTGTCCATCTTATAGTGCTCGACGAGTAGATTAAAAATCATATTTCATAGTTGACAATCGGTCCACAGGAAGCTGAGATATTGCATTTTAAAGTCAGTGCCTTAAAAACGCATTTAAAATTTTCAAAAAACGCAAGTACCTTCTAAGAAATCAATACAGCCATCCAAGAGATAATCAGTATGCTAAAGAGACCAGGTCGAGATCCCCTCACCAAAAAACCAACGATGATGAAGATTCCTCAACATCACGATCCTCCAAGACGCTATCGACCACCCAGATGACCTTCAAGCCTTTTCGCTATAAGATAAGCTCCTAGAAGTAGAAACCCCCAAGACCCACACAACTAATATTAATA